>JAPXFQ010001297.1:0-600000 GCA_028564705.1 Apricaphanius iberus
GATTTTCTTATTTTACCTGACTGATTGTATATTTTACCATATAACCGCCATGTTCACCTATGCACAGCTCTCGCGAGAACTCAGCATCTCATCCTGCGCCCCTCAAATATTGTTACAAATTCAAGCTGTTATTCATTGTACTCTTTTGAACTTTGTAATGTAATCCCTTTTTAAGTTAAGATTAAACTTTTCAAAATTACTTCCCTTTTTATTCGAGTCCTTTAAAGAGTATTAACTTAATTCTGTATTGATGTCTCATAAATATCCCCTGATTGGGGTCTCTAACATGAGTTAAGACCTGGGGATTAATTTACAGTCAGGCTACGGACTTGTTGAACGGAAGCAGTAGCAGTGGCTTGTGGTCAGGGGAGATAAGAAATTTCTGACCCGAGGTTAGGTTGACAGAGGTGCACCTGACCTGTCACCTTGGCTGTGTGTTCAAGTGGCAGGACCTCTCCCTCGAACTGTGAGTAGTCTTCTTCTCGTAACTCTGACATCAAATCAACAAATCAGGCGTCTTAAATTTGCTCGACTCTGGGTGGTCCATGTTCTGTGGAGATTGTGGGCATCTGTCCTCACATTGTGATGGTGGAATTGATGCCTGGGTCTCTGTAAGCAGTTCAGGAGACCCGGAGGGATCACAGTGACCCAACTCAGATCACCTCAGAGGTATCTTTCTTTTATATCTTTGATGAATGGATGCATGGTTATGGGAAGGTTGTTAAATCATCTTTGGGTTCAGTGACACGAATTGTATAATCTCTGAAGAGATCAAACAGATGAGCAAAATTTAGGGTTGTTTCTTGGCTGCCTGTATTGGATCTGCATATATAAATATAAATGTATGTATTACCTAGAAAGTTGTAAGTCGAGACTGTTTCAAGCGTCCGGGTCTGAAACAGATCTTAGCGAACTGTATAAGTAATCAGAAGAGACGTTTTTACTATATGAGGAGAGAGAGAAACTGTAAGTCAATAGGCTGAAAGATTCAGGGAGTATTTATGCATATTTCCTGCTTAATTAGGCTGAGACTGAATTGCTCTGCTTCTATATAGGGCGTATGCAAAATTATATTAGTTATAGAATTTAAAATATATGCTTTAACCTAATTTGATTGAAAGTGATTGGGCGCAGAAGAGTTGCTTTTACCCTGTGACCGGTGGAGGGGACAGTAATATATTGCAGAAATAGTCAGGGGGTATTTACGCATATTTGCTGATTAAGTACGCTGAAGCTGAATTACTTTGTCTGGTCATGGGGACTCGAGGTGTGTAAATTAGGCCCCTTTTGAAGGGCTGAAAGATCCTCTTTTAAAATAAAAGCAAACCCCTGAATAACTGGCTGGTTATTGCCAGCCAGTTACTAAAGTTAACTCAAAATAGTTTATCTTATAAGAGTAGCATTTAACTACCGGATATTCTAGAAATGAATGAATGAATTTATTTGTCATTGTAACTAGTGGTACTACAAAATTGCCTTACTGCACAACTTTCCAAGAGAAAAACATAAAGACATGACATAAATCAGAAGGGTGGTCAGGCGGCTGTGGGAACGGGATATTTAGGCACTCATTTTGCAATTGAGAGAGATTTAAAAAGAAGTCTGGGTGAGGGGGGAAAAACAGGCACCTATCTCTTGCTTCCTAATGGAGAACATGAAAAGGGGTACTAAAAAGCACATCATTATAGAGATAGACACTGAGAAGAGGAAGGAGAAGATGCAGATGCGATTGTCCTCACCAAGAGCATTAAGAGAAGGTGAAGTACTCACCACTGACATAGTCTGCTCTATGAGAGCAATCACTGTGTTTCTCAGGTATTCATCTTTAGCTGGTGCATCCGTGAAAACAAAGATCTCAGAATTAGGAGGTGCTTTAGTTAAAGCCAGCTGGATAAAAGAATAACAGAAAGAGGGTTTTCAATTTTTCTTTTCCTACACAATCAGCATTGTGGTATAATTCAGATCACCTGAAGTCCAGAAAGACTCATTTTTCCATAATCTTCACCTCCTTGTGGTACTAATGAGTCGATGTAACTCTTGAAAACATTTGGGTGTCTTGTGTGAAACAAAGGCCCAAAAGCTGTGATTTAAATACATTTAAATTAATATATTTACTTAAGTTTAGATTTTTTTCATTATTTGCATTTCTATATTTTGTTGACATTACAATGGCTATAACACCAAGAAAATATGTGGAATGACCTTTGTTGTGAGTGATACACCACAAAGAAAATTCATACAGTAACACTAAGGGTGAAACTGTCAGAAAACAAACACAGAAAGTGTATATCTCAGAACTGAACATACGGATTCTACCTGTATCATTGAAGGGAACCAGAATGTAAACTGAGGGCTCGTCCTCTGTTCCCACTTTGCTGTCAATCACAGATGACGTGACATTCTTCATTGCCTCAATATCGTCTTCAATGATCCATGTCATGTCAAGGCAAAAACAAAGGGCTTTCCCTTTGAAGAGTCCCATCATCCTAAAGTACAAGTGAAATCCAGATAGTCAAAACCCCTCAATTTATGTCCTATTATTGTATAAATAAATTTAAGTAAAGAGAAAACAAAATGTTTCCTACAGAAGAAATTCTCTGTCTCCAGCAGCACTGCGAACATCCTCCAGCAGCTCAATGGTTGCTTCTATCGACAAGTTTGCTGCTTGTTTGTGAAGATATCCGTGTTCAGAGTCAACAGTGTCTTTATTAATTCCACCGCTTGGCTCTGTTTTTGTGGTTCCATCAAAACGTCCACCATGGCTGCATTTTCCTTTTCATCATCATGTAAATAGATTACAATAATTCAGTTGTTGACTCACACTTTCCACAAGATTAAAGAAAGACTGCATATTGTTGAAAACCATCCCTTAAAGGGATTCCTGAGCCCCCTTTTGAAGAGACCGTTTTTTTGTATATCTAATGAACTCTCAACCCCCCTTTGGGGAGAGGATAGCACCCACAGGAGGCTATAGTAACTTGGACCCAAGTTATAGTATGAATGGTCTATAATGATGTCTGAATAATAAGGCTTATTAGTGATATTGCTTATTTGATATTTGTATTTAACTGTGGGAGAAAATAATTGTGGTAAAAGAAAGTTATAGTGAACTTGTTAACCAAGTTAGAATTTAATGATTAATTAATTTAATAATTAATCACTTGAGTATCATGTCTTCTGTTAAAGTATTTTTTTTTTTTTTATTGGGGGCAAAATAAGCCACAGAGAAGAGTTGTCCCAACTAACCAAAATTGACCGATAACACATTACTTAATTTATTTTGCATGCAAGTGAAGACAAGTTTAACTCTGTACTTTGATGAAAATGTATTAAGTATAACCATCATACACTGTTAATTTTTGGAAAGGATAGGGATGTTTCGATTTAAATTGTATGACTTGTATTTTGCATAGGTGCATAAAGGAGGAAAATTGAGAAGATTGTTAAGTTGTTTAGTATAAATCTGAAATTACTGTCTATGGAAAGAGGTAGAATGAATGAGAGATTTTGAATATCAGACATATCGGGTTTAATTTTTCTTTTGGGTCAAAGCAGGTGCTTAATTCCATACAAGGTGGGAAAATCTTCAGTTTAAAATTGTTGTTTTTTTTGTTCTTTACTGCCTGCTGGAAACATGCGAGATGTGCAGATAAACTGTTTCAAGTCTTTGTTTTCTTAACTTAGCACAACTTTTTTCCAAGTCTGTGATTTCACATACTATTCCAGGTTCCATTAGATTTAAAAAAAAAAGTTGTTTGATTTCTGTCAACTTTTCAAAATATAAGTTTCTGATTTTTTAATTTCTCTGGACATACTTTAATTTTATATGAAGCCAGAGGAAATCCAGCCTGACAACCAGTGGTCTGACATCTGTAGCAACTACTGACTTATTTGAGAACAGCGATCGAGGTTGTGCGTCAAACAAGTGGGCTGATTCTATTTGGGTTGACTTTGTTATTGAAGCTCGAAAGGGTCTAAATTACGTCTACCTCCAAATTTAGATAAAATAATCCTAACTGTAATACCTGTCAAAATAATCTCCATTTTAGCTAATTTCAATTTGTTCAATAATTGGCTGTACTTCAGTAATAACTTGTCATCATTACATTTAAAACATATTCGATTAAATTGATCTTAAGGCACTTTACAAAAAAAGTCATTTCAATTCAGTAGCAAATACATTGCAATCTGTGGAAAAGTTTATTTTTTAAAGAATCCCCCAGATTGCTTTAAGTCATTGACCTGCAGCATTTTCTCCTCCTGAAGGAACATATAGCAAAAGTAGAGAGTCTTCTGTGTTGTGTCCAGAGGCGTCCCAAGGTTCCTCAGGGACCCCAGGAAAAAAACATTGTGTGGGGCCCTTAGGACCCACTGAGGATGGCTAAATGCCGAAACGCATCTATGTGATTAAAGACAAATGTATGCATAGTGCAGCCTCCTTTCTTTATTGGAAAATGCTAATATCACTAGGCCAGCACTCTTAAAGACTTTGCACATGTATTTACTTACCCTCATTACATGCAACATGTAAATAAAAAAACTATTCATCCAATATGAAATAATATTCATTTTTTTGTAATTAGAAGTTCTGGTAAGTTAGCACTTAAGAGGCACTTGTAAGACATTCACACAAAAACAGAAAACTCGGCTACAACAACTTCTTACACTCACTGCTTTCTTGCTTTCTTTTCTTTTCTCGTCTTCCTCTTTCTTGCCAATGAAAAAAATATTAATTTAATATTTTTGTTTGTTTAAGACTCCATCCATCCATCCATCATCTTCCGCTTATCCGGGGTCGGGCCACGGGGGCAGTAGCCTAAGCAAAGAGACCCAGACTTCCCTCTCCCCGGCCACTTGGGCCAGCTCCTCGGGAGGAATCCCGAGGCGTTCCCAGGCCAGCTGGGAGACATAGTCCCTCCAGCGAGTCCTGGGTCTTCCCCTGGGCCTCAGGAGTGGCACTAAGGTGTGAGTGTCGTTTGAGGCTGCTTGCAGATTTAGTTGATTTTTTTGTGCATTTTTATTGTTGTTTTATTGCATCTTTTAATTTTAACCCAAAGCACTTTTTCTGAAAGTGTGCTATACAAATAAATTTTCCTTGCTTTTCCTTGCCGTCTCTCTACTTTTCAAAAAGTCGATTATTTTTTATACTTCAGAAGTTTTTCCACTGAATTTGTGTGAATCAGTCCCATTTGAAAAGGATAGATAACCTATGCTGTTCAGTCAAAATGGGGTCTAGACATTAACAAAACATTTACATGTAGATCTAACATGGTTAAAATCAAGTTAAATGATTAGTTATTGTGAATGCACACAATGAACAAACAGATTCAGAGGAGGGTTTAAATCTAGGTCCATTTAGTTGTGAAGCAAGAGTTTTGACAACTGTGTACCAAATGGTTAAATATAAAACAATTTTTTATGAACAAACTACATCACAACTTTAATCTAGTGTAGTAGTAAAAACTTTGGTTTAGAAAAAGTTATTTAAAAAAAGTAATTTTACTCCAGATTTACCTTTGAAGTTTTTACAACCAAAATGGCACAATTTATCAAAGTAGGCTATACAGAGCAAAAAACTGACATCAGCAGTTTCTGAAGCTATGACTATGAAGATACTTCTAAATAAAGCTGCTTACCTGCTGGTTTGTTGGAGGGATAAAACAAGGTAAAATATCCAGATGTAAGGATTTGTTCCTGTATGATATCCTCCAGGATATTTTTCGTGCAGTTGTCTCCATTACAGTTGTGACACGTTCGTCTAGTTCTTTCTGCAGATCCAAATGACATTTTGGTATAAGCAATTACATATAAGCACAGAAATCTACACAAACCATAACCTCACTCTTTTGATTTGTTACCTCAACCAAACACCTTCCTTCTCAGCTACAAAATGCATTATCTTTACCTGCAATATTTCCAACTCTGGCCTTTGCTTTGATCAAATTGGAGTTTGGGAATGTGTTGCCAATTTCCACCCAGTTGCTGTGACTGTAGAAATCCTTCAGGTTTCAAAAGCACAAAACAGAAAACAAAACAGTATTTTTAAATGACTGAAATTACTGTTTATTGAGGTAGTAAGCTTTCTTGGGACATTTCTTGCCTCAAGTATGTAGGAGAGTAAAGTGCAATTGGAACAGGCTAATAGTCAAACCATATGCTGATCTGCATTTTTTAGGAAACCCAACCAAATAAATATATTCAGTCAAGTGATAATTTTTTTGTGACAGTTTCAGACAGTAGACATTTCAACATGTTTTAATCTCAAAATAGTAGCATAAATACTTGTAAGGTGTGAAGTATCCCTCCCAGAGTTGATGTTGCTGTAACAAAGTTCTGTTGCTTAATGGAAGCCTTTACGGTGGATAAACCATCTGTAATGAGCCTTTGCCCTTCTGCTATGTTTTCATCATTACAGTGATGAGCTGGGCTCAACACAAAATCCCTGTCTATTTGCTGGTTACTTTTCTGGATCCTTTTGATTGTCTGGATGAAACTTTTGGTTGATTTTGATGCACCGCATGCAGCTGCAACAGCCTCAGCAGTGAGTGGTTGTGCCTGCAAACATACACATATATGATGTTTTTCTTTTGTTTCAACAAAAGTATTTCTATTATTCCTATTTTAATTTACAGAAAATATAAAATTCCATGAGTTAATATTTACTTACAGGAAAAGAAAAGGTCTTGCCCTCAGACAGAGCCAGATCATGGCACAACTGTACTGTGACATTTAGGATTGCTCTCTCTGTGATTGCTTCATGAGTCAACGATTTTCCCATAGGAGAATCAAAAATTAGATTTGATGTTTTAAATCCTTTAACTCCAGTTAGCAGAAGCAGGAAACACAACACGGCCAACCTGTCCATCCCTGCAAGATATGCCACTGTCAAGGAAACTCTTCTAGTGTTCATGCACAACTGCAAAACTTCCTTCAAGAGTTGATTTCAAAACCTACAAGACAAATTGTAAAATGAATTTAAAGGAATTCTTAAGACATTTTAATAAGAAAGATTTTCAAAAAGACTAATACTTTTATTTTTTTTATCCCACGATTTTTGCTTATTGCGCATTGCTCTCCCTCTGCCAACCTCGGGAGGTCCCTGCTCTGAAGCTCAAGCCTCCTTCCTGCTTGAGGAATGAGCAGGCCCTTATTTTCACCTGAGGGGGCGGGGTTTCCCTGGCTGGACGTAGTGCGTAGAAGGATCACGTTATTCCAGCCAGATCCTCCCCAACCCCTCATGCGCCCCGGTCAGCCAGGAGGAGGCAGTATACAGCCCAGTTGCTAGAGGGAACGGGGAGAACATGCAGAAAGGTCTTTTCGCCAACACCACCCAGGGTGTGGGTGCCAATGATATGGGGGACCAAATACACCCACAGCGTCCCCGGCAGGATTCGAACCGAGCACCTTCTAGCTGTGAAGTGAACTGCGCTACCAGCTGCGCCACTATGCTCCCCCCAAAAAAAGTAAAAAAGACTAATACATTTTTTAACAATGTTTATTAAACATGGATCTGCCAGGATTGTAGGTTGTTTGTCACTGTTTGGTTTACATCTTAACACAGGTATCCACCAGGTGCCCCGGTGCAGACTGGAGCAATGGCTCCTGCAGGTCCTACTGGAGGGCTGTTCCTGGAAACACACCTGCATATCATCAAGACTTATTACCTGCTGGTTAACAGGAGCCGGCTGCCAGTCACTTAGCACCTGAGTGTTAACCCATGTGGTTCCCCTCAATGCAACTTCCTGGACCTCTTCCTACATGTTCACTGCTGATCTCTTTGTGTCTAATAACCCTCATGAAATAACTCTAGGATCATCATCTTTGGACCGGCAGCCTTTTAAGATTCACCTCCACCTTTTGAGCAAACTGTCTGCCCTCTAATGTTCTACCACCTGCTCTACCGCTGTGTCCTCCTATCACCAACCTGTTGTAGATTCATCAATCACAAAACAGAGCAGCAGTCTGTAATCCATTCACCACATTCTCTGGTGGAAAATGTCACTATATATACTTAGGTATTTACAAAGCTTCTACAATCTTGTCATTCTTATTCCTCATATATACTTTTCTCCCCTTCAGTCTTCCCAATTCCACCAAACCATCAGATTTCTCCTGGACCAGAGCCTGCACAATATTCATTATTAATACAATAAACCTTTTAATTATTCATTTTTCTATCTATCTATCTATCTATCTATCTATCTATCTATCTATCTATCTATCTATCTATCTATCTATCTATCTATCTATCTATCTATCTATCTATCTATCTATCTATCTATCTATCTATCTAATTCTGAGTGCCACACTGCCGTTTGACGTTAAGACACGTTTAAAAAAAGTAATACATTTAGAAAGAGGAACTTAATACACTAAGAATGGCATGGAGTCAACTATATGTCATGAATTCCATAATTTTGTCTGTTACATCTCTCTAGCAACATTCTTTTATTTTGGAACATTTGAGGACATTTTTAGTTTGCATATGTCATTTGATCAAATGTTTTAGCTAAAGCATTTAATCATTAAACAAAACTGTTTAAACTCGTTACTGGAAAAGGTATCAAAATAAATGATTGTATAAAATTATTAATTAAGGATAACTTACCTTAGACTGTGATGTCTTCTGTGTCAATGTTTCAGTTGTACATTTTGTTGTGTGCATGATTTTAGAATCCCTGGGAGGAGCTTTCACTATGGCTCACTTACTTTTGCTTGTTATTACAACACAATGCATATCAGATCATGTGAAGCATCTGTAAACAATAAACTAAATACTGTCACAAAGAATAAAAAAGTTATCATTCCCTATAAAATATTCATTTTAAAATAAATTGTTCAGAGCCATTAAATATATATTTTATGTATTTTCCTCAAACACCAAAGTCATTTCATATCATTCATTAATTGTAGTCACACTGCTGAAAGTTACAACTGTTTAAACATTAAACAGATGTCTGTTAAGTGTCAAATTATTTCTACCACAGATACCTTGCCAACAGCAAGTCTTCCAGTAACAGTAATCAGAAAGATAGGTGACCTTTTTGGCCTTGGAACTGAAAATGAAAGCACAAGTAAAGAACACAGAACATGCCCAGTCAACCCAGCGGCAAACAACAAATCCAGCTTCAAATGAGAGCTTTAGTCAAAAGCATATGGTGTCTGTGGTTCTCCAGATTTGTTTTTTCCTGCTGGTGATAGAGGAGAGAAAGTAAAGTGTATTTTACAATTCATAATGAGGCCAGTATTTGCTTTATTAGGACCAAAACGCATGTTCGTTGACTTGATTACAGAGTTGTGCAGTGACGTCATCCTCTAAAGAAAAATTGCTCGGGAGCTCATAATCACAGGGACAACTGTGCTAGTGTTTTGAGATTTCTCCCCTTTGGGTTCCGGTTTCAAAAATGATTGTTTACAGTGTCCTTAATCACTTGTTCCTTGTGGATGAGACACATTTTCAATTAAATTTTGCAGCTACACCTAGTTTAATCTCTATGTAGATGTAGAGGATATTTCAAATAGTTTGATAATGTAATCTATAGGATTTAAAAATACTGTTTCAAGAGCATACCTCATTAATTATATGGGTCGAGTGAAGTTTATTTTCCCTAAAATAGGCTGGTGCAGCTTATAATCAGGTGCACCTTTTTGTCCGAAAATTATAGTATATATTGTATTATGGCCAACATTGTTCTTTGTGCTATGATGTGGATTTTAATGATCGTTTTGAACCATCAACCTAATGTTGGTTTTCAGTGCCATTTGAAAAACAAAACAAAATATGTAGGCCTACATCTTTCAATGTTTATTGATTATTGTTAAAAACACAATTTCTCATACCTCTTAATATAAAGCAGTGCATAATGTAATCACAGGGCAAATCGATGAATGGCTGAAACAGACTTAGGCCTATATATATATAGTTAATATTTATTTTCCCCAGCAATCTTCAAATCATACCAAAGTTCATGTCACCAGCATTTTTTTAAACAAATTAAAGCCCTTGAATGTGAAAACTATCTGAACAACTGAGATGTGAAGAAACATTTGACTCTTTCAAAACAGATTGAAAAAAATCCCATTTTACAGCAGCTAACCTACCAAATCAAAGTATTGCTTGAACTGTTCATATCTATATGTAAGGTATTTTTAATGTGTATTTTGTGTTTTTGATTGAGTTGATGTGATGTGCCTCATCTCCAGTAAAATACTCTAAGTCACCCTGTATATGAAGGGGTCTATGCAAATAGACCTCCTTACCTGAAATATATTGAAACAGAGTTATACAAAAACTATTAGTCCCACAGAACATCAGAAGCCATGATACCTAGTTTAAAAGTTATTTATCTTTAAGTTTAACAAGCTTACCTTATTGCAATACCAGCATACACAGAGATATGTGCTTTAAATGAACAACAAAAAAAAGCCAAATAAAAAACAATTTGAACAGAATTTGAATGTTTGGTGAAAAAAAGCAGATTTTTCTTACTATACCCATCTTAATTCCTATGGCACCCTTTATCAGAAGAATGATGATCCCAGACAAGTAAAGTTACCATATTGTTAATTGGCAGCCAATATCAGATAACACATTTGTACATCTAACAAATCAGATTAGTTCAGTAGCCTACTGTAGAAGATCCCCAGCATTGTAAATCCAAAGGTAAGAGGAACAGCATGAAGTGCTCTGGTAGACATAGATGTGACAGTTTGTGGGCTGTCGGTCTGTGGGGTGTTAGCTGTGGTGTTTTGTGGGGCGTCGGTCGTTACAGCTTCTGTGACATTTGTGCGAACAGTATAGCTACAAATGTCCACATTACCAACTTGATCAACAACCACCAGCTGCACATCAGGTGTGCAGCAAGAAGCTACATAAGACACTAGAGTCACATTGTCAGCTGCCATGCTGGTGTTCAAAGTGCCACTCCCTTCTCTGAGACCTATTCTGTCTATCCCGGTTCCGTTTGCCATATCAGTGACTTGGACAGAGAGCTCCCACATGGATTGGCTGCAGTTTTCAGAGCAGTTGGACTGCAGGTTCACAAGCTGACACACTGGTGGACTGAAATCAGTCACCTGTGGGAGCGTGAAAATGTGAATCTTGTTGTAACTTCAACATATTTACATATTTTTTAATGCCCTATCTTTTTCCACAATACCTTCGGAAGGACAGGCAGACGGAGTACATCATAGTTCGCATCTGTACCTCCTGGAGCCACGGCTTCAATGGTGAGGGTGACAACAGTACCGGATAGAGCCTTGGTGGGTGCTGTGATGTTCACTGTACCATTGGCACTACCTCCATCATCTAAGAGTAAACTGGGTGGAAAAGATGAAGTAAATCCTTGATCATTTGTGACCTGGATGGTAAAGTTTCCACCTTCACCAGTTGTCATCACAGAAAAAGCAACAGATTGTGGTGTTCCTGGCTCCAAGACAGCATCTGAATTATCCTGAAATAACAATTGAAAACATAATTTAAGAGACAAGTACAGAGAAACGAATTTATGAGAAAGTTGAATGGATTTGGTATTGTTTTTTTTGCTTACAACAGTAACAGTGAGAACAGAGGCTCTCAGGCTGGTAGTGGACTGTCTTTGGAAGATCTCTGAAGATGCTCTGGACAATCTGTTGTTGTTCTGTCCCTTCACAAGCACAACAAAATCTACTGATGGGATCTTGTTAAAGTGGACGATATATTCCCCGCCACCCTGGGCCTCCAAACTACCATTAACCTGACCTGAACCTGATGATTGAACAAGAGTGACCTCTGTGACCGTTGCAATGTCACTCCCTATCAGGGTCACCAGCAGACTGGCATTTCCACCTTGAAAGAAAATAAAACTTCAGGTTATACTGACATACAGTAGATCCAGATAAGTGTGCTTTTCTTTACCAGCTCTGGGACGATTCTGGATCAGACTAAACCCTCCAGATGGGGCATTTGACTTTTCAATAAAGTCAAAGAGGAAGTCGATAGAACTTTGACCTGCACATGTATAAAAAAAAGTTGAAGACGCTAAATGAAACAACCTCTACACATGACTGTCTCTACTCTTACTTTGTCTTACTGATATTTTTAACCATTATGTAGTTTAAATAAAATGTATCAATCAAATGACAGAGGTCTCACCTACAACCTTCAGACTGTAGGGATTTGTTGACTCCATTCTAATTTTCCACACCCCAGGTTCTGTTTTTAATTGCAGTGTCCGGAGGTTTCCAACCAACTTTGAAGGAAATGTTGAAGATCCTGTGGTGTTGATACTATTTTGAATCACACTTGGACACAAACCAACAAAATTGTACAAACTACTTAATGGATGGATTAAGTTAAAAAAAGAAAATACATTTAAACATACAATAATTTGTTTTGACAGTCTGATCATCAGCTGCTAAACTTAGTCATTTCCGCTAAAATTTTTTACAAAATAGTTGTTTATAAAAAATAATGAATTACATTAAATAATTGTTTTACCAGGTTTGAAAATAATGTGAGCTAACTTTATATTATCAAAGATGCTAAACAAACAAATTATATCTTAAACAACAAGCTGCAAAATGTTTAAAGGTGTGTGGGAATAATTATCTAAAGTTCATCAAGATTTGTGGACATCTTTTTTAGAAAGCTCATGTACTGTAAGTATCCTTACTGCCATCACAATCACTGTCAGATCTGGACTTTAACTAGGTCACTGCAGAGCTTTGATTACTTTCTTTTTCATCCATATTATTGGATTTTTTTTGTTTGCTTTGTCCTTTGATGACCAAGTATGGGGAAAACTTTGTCTACTGGATAAATTGCTTTTAGTGGATTGCTTTGGTATCTGGAGAAAATCACAGTCAATTCAATGGCTGCATGATAATAAGGTTGTCTGGCAGCAAAAAATGAACAGATCCCTCCCCAATATTCCACCATGCATAACAGTTGGTCTCAGGTGTAGTGTCCCTAAAAGAAATTTGCACACCCTCTAAAAGTCTGTGTTTTCTAATATATTTGGTTAGATAGATATTCAACATCCATGCAATATACATAATCTGGTGGCTGTCCCCCTGTCATCCCTAAAGTCAGGACACAAACTCATGTTGAGACGCCTTTCAATTATTATGGCCCTCAACTCTGGAAAAGGCTACCGGAGGACCTCAGGGCCGCAGAGAACATTCATGATTTAAAAGCAGGCTCAAGACTCACCTTTTTAGTCTAGCATCTAACTGATTATTATTTATTACAGTCTTGTTTAAACTGTTTTGCATATTTTACTTGATTATATTTTATCAGTATTTTATTAGATCAGTATTAAGTTTTGCTAGTTGATCTTATATTTATATGTGGTTTATTTTTATATTTTAACTTATTATTTTAATCTTCCTTCCAGTGTTTCCTCTGTGGGAGCCCTGGGTCAGGGCCTTGGCTGCTGCTGTTGATCAGCTGCTGCTGAAGCAGATAGCTCTTTTCATGGTGTTTCTCCTTAGACTGGATCATCCGTATTCGGCCGAATTACCTCTTTACAATTGCTTCTACCTACAATTGCTTTTATAAACAAAGTTTGATTTGATTTCATTCATTAAAATAAAATCCAAGTCTGCTTTTATGCAGTACTGTACAGCACTGTGCTGTACTGTACTGAGGAGGTCTCTCTGTTAAAGAGATTCCTTTTAAAGGGGCTATATCATGCAAAATTAAGTTTTTGGAGTTTTAAACCTTATGGTAGTGCAATTTTCTTATAAAAAAACCCACCAGAGTGGTTTTTAGCTTAATTCACACATTTCTAAGTAATCGTCATGAATTCTGCTCTCTGAGAAGATGCCCCTCCCCCTCCTAGAGATCAACTGTGTGTTCTACTAGTGACATCACTGGTTGAAAGTTGAAAGCTAGAGGTGTCTGCACCGCCCCTGCAGGCAGAGCGGCCCTGCTAGATTTTCAAACACACCCTTGTCCTTCTCACAGCTAATGGCTACTTTGGTTTTTGGCAGCTTAAAACACTTTTTTGTTTGATTTTTTACTTTCTCTGTGAAAATGTCTGTTTGGATGCTTGGAGTACAGGATTTTATTCTATATTCCTAAAGAACAGTGGCTGGATCAAAGACGTCTGATGGACAGAGAAGTAAGTGGCTACAAGCTAATGCTAATGTGTCTTAGCCATTTATCAAGCTGCTTATGTGACCTTATAACAGCATTGTGTGATTAATTAATTGATCTGCAGCATCTCAGAATGTTCAGTAAATAGGTGCAAAACACCATCTACGGCTTTTTTATATACTGGGCTGTAAAGATTTACTTAATGGAAGCAGTTGTGTTGGTCTGGGCTCTGTCTAAAGCCCAGAGATGTAGTAAATGAAATAGGCTTTATTGACTAATTTTTTAACAAATAAATCAAATAAACCAAACGTCTGAGCCCTTAATATAACAGAGTTTAATTGTGGTACTCTTTACTTTTGAAATTATTCGTGAGAATACTGTTTGTGATGAAGCTTAGCACTGTTTGTTTCAGTTTGATCTGCTCCCGGCTGTGCTGCGCGGTGGAGCGTAGCATAGCGTTGGAGTGCAGAATGCGGGTTCATAGAGAAACGAGCCGTTTCACTTCGTGGTCTAACATTAAGTACAGGATACAAGTAAACTGTCAGGATAAATTATGACTGTATGACACCAACGGTAACATTTATTTTACAGCTTACAGCATCTGGGATTGTTGGTAAAATTTTACTGTTGGCACTAAATAGTATTAATTTGTCCTGAAATATAGCTTATATCCTGGAGTTATTCTTCAACCTGGAAGTAAGACATTTGGTTTCACTAAATTCCTGACTGGATGATGTTGAGAACCGGATGGACATTTTATAAGCTGCGGGTGTTGTTTGTAGCACGGCACGGGTGTGTTGTGCCTGGATTTAGGAATGTGACAGCAACAACAGCAACTTTGCTGTAGTATTTCCTGTATTATTTGTTTTGCTCTTTATTGCTACTTTGAGTGTTTATGTGCATCGAAGATCGGTTCAATTGAAATTCTGAATTTACTGAACTTATTGGAGTTAACAGTGCACATAATTAGCATAACAACAGTCGGGCGCGAAATTAGAAACCAAGCGTGGAGGTGAAAATGAGCACTTATAGCACAATATAATCACACAACCCAAATTTTTCTTCAAAATGAAGAATAATTCTGAGATACATCAATAAAGTAAACTCACAATGCTGTTATAAGTTCACATAAGCAGCTTCATAAATAGCTAACACACATTAGCATTAGCATATAGTAGGTATGTTACAAAAAAAAAGTTACCAAATGTTTTTCAAACACATTTTATCCAATCCAGCTTTAACAAACAGAGAAAATGATTCAAACTTTATTGAAATTGGTTGAGAATTGAGGAAGTTATCATAAATTTAGTGGAATTAAATAAGACACTGATTTCTCTTATTGTTTTAAGGCTTTTTACAACAAAATCTCTGATCTTATGTGACCAATCACTGCAAATAACGGGCCATAAATACCATATTTCTCAACAGAAACAAATTAAATGTCATAGCCGTGAATCTCCAGGAAATAACCCTTCACAGCTAATAAAAAGGCTGAATTTCAGCAACAACGAGAGAGCATAGTCGATGACTGTGCGCACACTCTAATGGAGAACTCACCAGTCAGGTAATGCAGTGTTTGTAACATATCTATATGTACCTAGTGTTTTCTTACTGCTTTGGCCACTTCATCAGGCATCTTTATTGTTGTAATTGATCCGGCTGCAAGCGTTAATTTCTCTGACAGTCTGCTTTAGCTCTGGCCAAGGTTCGGAAAGCAGACATTGTTGAAATTACAATCACATACCAACATATTGTTGCTGGAAAGAAAGAAATTCCAGCTATTTCTAGCGATTTGGCTGTTCTTTAAGAATGGTGAATAAAGCGCTGTAATGTTGCTGAGATATTATAGAAAGTAAAATGCAAAAAAAAGGGGGTGCGAGAGCTGCGAGAGTCTGAAGCAGCTCACACCTGTGTGTGTTTAATCTGTAGGGGCAGTGCAGACACGTCAGGCACTTCCTAGTTTGACAGCGTTACATAAAATATGTCAAATTTTTATGAGTCAATCATTTTCCAGGAGAGGGTGGTTCAGCAGAGTGTAGGATTGGGGAGGATTCCTGAGAAATGCTTGAATTAGGCCAAAACCAATCTGGTGGGCTTTTTTTATAAGAAAATTGCATTAGAACATGATTGAAATACCAAAAGGTTGAATTTGCATGATATATGACATTTAAAATCTGTCGAAGGACTAAGGGTGGACTTTTCTAACGTTTGTGCTTTGACCTCACATATTTAAACTTAAAGGTGTACTTTAAAATAGATTTAAATGTTATTTGAACATTTTATAATGACCATTTATTTTCTAAGCTGATTCATACGCCAGCAATTTAAAAGAGATTGTTCATTTTCTCTGAATTTATTTACGTACCTGAGGGACTGATGAGAGTGAAACCTACAGAATCCCCAGTGATGTAAACTGTCAGGTTTTGTACTGACTGATCAACTGCAAAAGTGAAATTTTCTGCTTTCCCAGGGTTCCTGGTTGCTTGCAGAATGACAATCTGTAAAACCAAACATGAGTTTAATTTTAAAACCTTTAAATATATAAAGAAATTATATCAAGAACCTGTTTTTCATACCAGAGAGGAGCTGGTGGATTCAGTTAATATGTTGATGGCCTCAAGGAGCTGATTTTTTGTGACTTCAACAGCCTGACCTCCTGAAGTCTGAGCCAGGTCTCTGTACAGCTGACCACCTGCTCTCGCCATCCGAAAATGTTGTTGTTGGTTGTCTTCTGCTTGTCTTCGACTGCGAGATCCAAGTACATTAGTGATCATGAAGTTCACCTGAAAATAAATAAATAAAATGAAGTCAACGAACATTTCTAATCAACATCTCATAATGCGTCTTCAAATACATAACTTGGTCTGGAAGTTTAAGTTTTTAAATTTATTCTTTATGGTTATTATAAGTCACAAACTACATTTATTCAACTGACTCACAGTAAAAATGTAAATAAGGTCAGAGTTATATAGCCAGGATGCTTTATAAACAATGTTGTGGATCGGCAAGTTCCTTCTTTTCTCATAATATATTTTAAATATGTTTAGAGTGGAGTTTAAAATGCTGAAAATAAATAAATACTGTATCTGGCTGTTACATCATTACTTACCACAGACTTGGTCTGCTCTATAAGTGCAATCACTGTGTTTCTCAAATATTCATCTTTAGCTGTTGCATCTGTAAAAACGTAGATCTCTGAATTAGGAGGCGCACCAGTTAAAGCCAGCTGGATGAAGAGGAATAGAAAGAATGAATCAGCATTTGTTTTACTTATATCATTAGCTCTGAAATAATCAAAAAGCAAAGCACCTGAAGAGCAGAAAGACTCATTTCTGGAAAATCTCCACCTCCACTTGGTGTTAATGAGTTGATTTGACTCTTGAAAACATTGGGGTCTGTTGTCCGAATTAAAGGCCCAAAGTCTGCGATTGAAAAGGAAGACAGATTTTAACTTTCTCTTTATTGTTCAACCATTTTAGTGCAGACATTGTGTTACTACATTGAATGTACTGTTGAAACTCAATGTTTAAATACACTTTACAAAAACACATGTAACAGTTTTTCCCTCAGTGCCTGACATGAAATCAGACCAAACTTTTCCTGTTATTCTAACGTCTTTGAACAATTTCGGTGCAGCCAGGTGATAACGTCATGTCCGTGTGAGTTTTTAATATGTTAATTAGGAATATGTGAGTTGAATTGAGGCACACCTCTGGATGGAATTTATGTCAATGCCTCAAACGCACTGCTTCCATGTGTGACATCGTGGCAAAATAGAAAGCAATTCATCCTTAACAGAAAGACAATTCTGGATTGACAAATTAGGTTCATCTTTGAGAAAAATGGTGGAAAACCTTCATATACACTGCAGAACAAAAGGAAACTACTTGTGAAGATGCTGGGCAAAGCTAGTTTGAGAGTGTCATTATCTACAATCAACAAATAGTGAGGAAAATAAGTATTTGAACATCCTGCAATTTTAAAAGTTTTGCACTAATAAATTATAGATAGGTCTGGAATTTACTTTGAAAATGCATTTCCACTGATACAAAGCTTTTAAAAAGAAATGCAGGATATCACTTTGTGCAATTTTGCCCATTGTAGTAGCTGGAGTCTGACTGACTGTGGAGTGTGTTGTGATTGGTGTTAACCACAAGGAGTCGCTGCTGTTTAGTTAAGCACTGTTAAAATATAATGCTAAAAACGAGCAAGTAAATTGCATGTAAAACGCAGATGGGTTGAGTGTTGAAGAATAAACAAAGAGAACCTCAGTTCAACTACAAGCCTCCTCATCATTTACAACACAAACACGACAGAGTGGACAGGTGCCTTTAAAGGGCTGTGTGGAGTTTGACAATTTGGTACTCATGATTGCCCCCTCTGGCCAAGCATGTAACTGAAACCTCAATGGTAAGGTCGTGCATGAGGCATGCATGCTGCATGAGCACAAACAATGTGAAACAACAGCTGAGTCTGTCTCGCCCTGGACAATTTACAGATTTGCAGGCATGACTTCAAGTGAGGTAAGAAATGTTACTGTTGTGTATTTTAGTTGGGGTCTGGGATGGAGTTTCAGAGTGCTTGAAGTTGGCATCTAAATATTCTCAGCTGAATCCATCCTTCAAGAGATACCATTGTTTCTATGGATTATTGTTTATTATGGATATAGCGAACACTACACCTGTGTGTGAACACTCATAACATCACTGCCCTTGGAAAACATACAGGAAACCTGCTTGTTGGCCCCAAGGCACTCCCTATTCAGGTGAATTTACAGGCATATAGGGACATATAGATGCCATACAACGGCACACCTACAATGTGGATTTCGGATGCCTACATAATTTTTAAGTGGAAGAACTTGTAAAGTTGCAGGGTGTTCAAAGCCCTATGTTCTTCAATGTAGCCTTAAAGGCCCCCAAAGAAGATGACACAATTTGTTTAAAATAAGATTGGATTGTTTGGCCAGTGTTATATTTGAAGCAAAAAATGTCATGCTTGAAAGCCAGAGAACACAAATAAAAGCTGTGAGGAACAAGGGTGTCCGCATCATAATTTTTCTTTTTTTTACTGACCTGAAACGGGAAATATTGGGGACGAAAAAAGGGGCAAATATCTTTTTATACAGGGTTTTTAAGCCTCTGGCTTCAACTATACATATTTCTACATTGTATATATGAATGTTTATACATAGATTACATACAGGAAAAAACCATAAAGGAAAACACAAAACCTAGCCTGTAACATCAGAATTATACCTGGATCATTGAAGGGAACCAGAATGTAAACTGAGGGCTCGTCCTCTGTTCCCACTTTGCTGTCAATTATAGATGATGTGACAGTCTTCACTGCTTCAATGTCATCTGTCATGCTTCCTGTTGTGTCAACACAAAAACAAAGGGGTTTCCCTTTGAAGAGTCCCATCATCCTAAAGTTCAACAAGAAATGCAAAACTGTTGATTTCCTTTCCATTATTCCATAAATACATGTAAGTAAAAGAGAAAAAAAAGAAGAATTTTCTACTCAAGAAATTGTCTGTCTCCAGCAGCACTGCGAACATCCTCCAGCAGCTCACTGGTTGCTATTATCGCTAAGTTTGCTGCTTCTTTATGAAGATGACCGTGTTCAGAGGAAAAAGTGTCTTTGTTGATCCCCCCTGTAGGCTTTATTCCTTTAGTTTTATCAAAATCCCCTCCATGACTGCATTTTCCTGGTCAAAAATAGTTGAATGAAATAATTCAGTTGTTCATATAGACATCCTATGCAATTATACAAAAAATTAAAAGGAAATTCACTATATTAACAATAATAGTAAAGAAGTGAGAGTTAAAAATAAGCCTAAAAAAACTTGCTGTGAAAAATATGTTATACTGATTATTTTGGCCACTCTAATTGGCTCAGTCTTTTAAGATTACTTCAGCCCAAAAAGTACAGACAAATCCAAAAATATATACTGTATATGGTATATTTTTGACATTTTATTGAACATGTAATGCATTTTATATAGCAAAAAAAACCCAAAAAACTGAAACGTTTTGACTATGTTTACATCGTTTTTCAGGAGAAGAAATAAAAATTACCCTAACGTAAAAATATCAGATTCAAGCAACTAAAGCTCAGATAAATTTAAATGTAGACCTGCTGTCAAAAGAAAGAACCTCTGTGGATTCACAGGACTGAGATCACCTGTTTCTAACGCAATTCGGGAGGACGTTATTGTCAAAATGTCATATTTACCTGAAGGTTTGAAGGAACTGAAAACATCAAAATATCCCGAGGTAAGTACTTTTTCATCCAGGATGTCTTGCAGAATATTGTTCTTGCAGTTGTCTCCATCACAGTTGCGGCACGTTTCTCTAGTTTTGGCTGTAGATCCACCATTGTTTTCAAATGTGAACATCATTGAAGTGCATGCACAGCAATCCACATGAATCCATGTTTAGTTTTTTTGTTTTTGCTTACCCTACTCCAACAGGGACATTTCAACATTCAGCACAATATCTTTACCTGCTATCTTTCCAAGTGGTGCATTTGCTCGGATCATATTGGAGTTCGGAAAGTTGTTGCCTATCTCTATCCAGTTACTATGGCTGTAGAAATCCTTCATGTACAGAAAAAAAATACTGTCGATGTAATGAAACCATTTAACGAATTTACTTACAGTTTAAATGTAAAAAATGCAGACTGATAGTAAAAAAATTACATTAAAAAGCAGAACTTGACAGTATTAGTAGTTTCTACCACAAATAGGACGTGTTGTCTAAACAAAGCATAGCTCCAAGAGAACATGGCTAAGGTGGAACAATTGAAAAATATAAACTGAAAAAAAGCAAAACAAGAAAAAAAAGATTTTACAAATCTAATCCTGTGTTAAAGAAGTTTTAGATACTGATCAATGCAGCATTAGATTGTTGCTGTGCAATGCAGGGCAAGAGGGTATATGAAACTTATAAAAAATGTTTTGTTTTATTTACCTAAAAGCATATCTAAGTAAATAAGACTGGATGTAAAAATAATTTGTATATACAGAAGATGCCCACATGCCATTGGTAAAATGTTTTATTAATGTACTGTGAAGATGATCTAATCTGTGCTCCAAAAAACAACTCTAAACAATACAAAAAATAAGATCTTGACAGCTATTTTAACAAAACACCTCTCAATATTTGTTTTATCTTTCTCTTCTGTGTCGAGAATAACTACTCGCATGACATTTATCGTCTTGTAACAGTATCCATAGCTCTTACACTTTTTTATCACGTTACTACCACAAACCTTAGTGTAGTTTAGTTAAATATTTGTCATTTCTGTTCCACCACAAGAAAAACCTCAGCATTTTATTGCTACTCCTTTGTATTATCATAGGAGTCTAGATTATGTTTAGTGTTAGTTTTCAGCACACTTTTCTGGTTTTCACATATAAAACTAAATAAAATACATGGATCGTTTTCTTTACTCTTCACAGTTATACACTACTTTGTGCTGGTCTACCACATAAAATGTTCAAGAAACTTGCATGTTAAGTGTCTCTGTGATTCTGAATTGCCTAAAGCCTAGTTTATACTTCCTCGTCAGCAAGTTTGCACTCGTAGGCACACATATTGACAGATAGATTTTCCTTTTATACTTCTCTGTTGGTGGTGGTGGGGGTATTTTCTCCAGCATGTAAACGAAAATCCACTCATGGATCAATAGCCAACAAAGAGTGGGTTTTGATTGAGCTGGAAAGGTTTTTACTAGGAGTGATGCTCAAAGAAGACCTTAAAAATGCATGCAAACAAGCAAAGACAGCAGACTGTTTTGTTGTTCTCTACTTCTCCTAGTGCTCTAAATCCCCAAAAGACTACATAAGATAAACTTGCCTTGCAACATAAAGCTCAAACAAACAAATCTTCTGCTCAAACACTGCATTGACTACTAATTATCTATACATCTACATTACCTATGCAGACGAAGAAGCATGAAGTAGGCTTTATCAGTAATGTCTGTCTTTGTACATTTTTTGACCTTTGTTTCTGTAAGGCATAGAAAATGGTAAATGATAGAAGATAATTATAGTATGATAATCTTTGCTTTGAGTTATTAATATTAGTAAGTCTTTCATGGGTTGTCATGAGACTGAGTACAGTTTTAAACATAAAAATAAGGATTCACAATATGACTTTAGACAAGATATAAACAGAAATACCTGCAAAGTGTGAAGAATTCTTCCCAGAGACAAGGTTGCTGAAACAAAGTTTTGCTCCTTCATAGAAGCTTTTACTACTGATAAACCATCTGTGATGAGCTTCTGTCCTTCTGCTATCTTCTCGTTATCACAGTGATGAGGTGGACTCAGAAATTTAAAAATGTCGGTTTGCCAGTTCTCGCTCTTCACTCGCTGGATGGCTCCAATGAAACTTTTGGAGGACTTTGACGCTTTGCATGCAGCAGCAACTGCTGTAGCAGTAAGAGACTGCAGATGCACACACAGAGAAATACATACAAATATGGTCTTTAATTATAAAATATTTGCCAATGTTAGGGATAAGAGGAAAAAAATTGACAAGGTAATGAATGGATTGATGGATGGATGGGTAGATTTTATTTCTTACAGGAAAGGAGAAGTCATTGCCCTCAGACAGAGCCAGGCTGCGGCAAACCTGTGCGGTGACGTTAAGGATTGCTCTCTCTGTGATGTTTTGATGATTGAAAGAATCGGCCGTGAATAATTGTGGAAAAATACCAAAGCTATGAGCGCCAGTCTGCAAAAGCAGGAAGAAACAAATGGCCAAACCAGACATCACTGCAAAAACAAACAGAGAAAAAAAACAGTTACAACTTTTTTCATCAATGAAGATTTACAATATCTTGAATAGGCCTTGTCATTGAAATATTAAGGAGTGTGATATTCCAACAACAGAGCAGTCCTTTGTGGCGATACTTGTAATTTAAGCACCATGCATATAAATTCTGGTGATAATTTTTCCAGCCTGTTGAAAAAAACTTTCCAAAAAAACAAGTGAAGTTGATGGTCATACTTGCAAAAAATTGTTTCATTTGAGCTGTCATCCTGTGTTTACTTTTAATATTTGCAGTAAGTATTTTAATGATCAATGTCATAGACTTCTCTATTTGCAAGACAAACCTTATAGCTTCAAAATGTTTAATGTATCCCAGTGTCAAACATTTTGCTCAAATCTCAGCTGGAGATGCAAAAAATAAATAAATAAATATTTGTTTTGGGAGGTTTTTCAAGATTTTAAATCAACATGAAAATGCAGTGGAAACTGGTCCATAATTGAACAACTGTTTCCTGATATCTATGGCATACTGTGGAAGGATGAACTGATGTATGGTGTTCCTTCATGTCCTGTTTTACAACTTTTTGGGATTTTTCCTTTCCTACAAAGTATTTTCTATGCACATTCTGTCATTCAACTGACTTCTACTTTGTTCTGTAAGTTTACTAAATCTAAAATTCATTCACATATCTGACTTTTAAAAATGACGTGAAAAGTAACATGATATATTTTTGAGGAAAAATCATGAACATCTGATCCAGTTAATTTCCATTATTTATTTTTAGAGGGCAGTTTTCACAAATTTCTCTCTCTCCATGCTTTACCATCTATTATAGCTTAATCTTTATTTTGAACTCATGTATTTTTGATCAGTCAATAAAACTATAAAAATAATAAAAGTATCAGTTGAAATTGCCTTTACCTGAAGTCTTGCTGCTGGCTTGATTGTAATGTATTTACAGTGGTGATTGTTATGAATTTATATTGTTCTTCTCTAATAAGGTGGAGCCTTCTGGAAAAAGGATATGCTTTGATCAGTAAATGGCAGGAATGTATGACTGCATAATAATATGAAACTCTACTAGTTGTAGAAACCGAAACTCTTGTGTGGGAGGAATGTGGACAAACTATAAAAAAAGAATTCTGGTTGATCTCAAGGATGTTCTGAGAAAGAAAAGGAAAACAAGGATCCCATGCTATGTTTAGTTTTGGGAGAAACACACCTGAATTAAATAATTAGGTAATTAGCAGGACTCTGAAGAGACAATTTATTCAATTGATCCAGGTGTGCTTAATCAGGGGTACATGTAAAGGTCGCAGGACATGAGTCATTGAGCCATTGAGCACTAGAGGTGGAGCATCGGTAAAGGCTCATGGAATGTCCTTGTCCTCTTTTAACTATGTCCCCACGAAGCATTTTTTGGACAGTACTGTTAAAGTACAAGATGCTTTAAAGGTCAGTCTGGTCCTTGTATATCTAAGGCAAGAGTTGTGTTCATATTCATTCATATTCTTGGCACAAAATTATGGGGACAAAGTTTTGAAAGGTAAAACGGTGGACTGCTTCCTTGATATTTAAGTAACTTTGTGTCTTCTTCATGAGTGATGGAAGCATTGAGAAGAAGACAGAAGGACTGAAGCATCATCTGCAGTTGTTTGATTGCTGTTCTCTCGTATTGAAGAAACGTGAGTCAAAAAGCAAAGCTCTCGATTCACTAGACTATCCACTTTCCAACATTCGCTCTTGTCATGTAAAGATATGGAACATGATGAAAGAATGAGATCTAGATGCATGTGGATGAAATTTGCTTCCACTGTAGGGTGGCTGGGCTCAGTCTTAGACCGTCTCAAACATTTGCTAGAGGAAGCTCAGAATGTAGATGCTGCTCCTCTACTTTGAACTGATTCGGCTAAGATGTTGGATAGAGTTTTTTTACTGGAGGTATAACTTTTCAAAAGTCTTGTTGCTCTCTGAGGCAGTAAGAGGAACTGTGAGAGATGTGCTGTTAACGAGGGGAACAACCTGTTCATGAGTTTAGAAGCTGCTGCAGCTTCAGTGTCCAGCTCGGCGGCTCTACATGCTGCAACTTCCCTTACCCCTGATTGACATCGGGCGCAGATCGGATATGCCCGGTATGAATCAGGGGTTAACAAGCCTTCTCCAACAGCGAAGCTACTGCAGCTTTCAGCTTGGGAAGGCAGCCCAATTTCTATTCCTCGGTTCTTCAGACACCATCTTTTTTGGTTTCTTTAGTGGATCTGCAATGGCTTAAGTCTCAAAACCACGGGGTTCTTTATATAATTTTCATTTCCGGCACTCAGCGAGAGCAGACACTTTTTTATCTTTCTCCAACTCTAGTGTGTGTTATCCCACAGCCCTTTGTCTGTCTACTGCTATTGAGCCTCTTTTTGCATTCTCCTCCGGAATAATCATTGGTGGATCTCGACATGGACTGGTCAGATGTTCTTGTGTGCAAATTTCGTTTCCCGGAGAAGGCAATAAGGGAGTGCCGAGCTGTCCAAATGGATTACTGTGGAGGATCCTGGGTCTCTCACTTTGACCATCGAGACACTAGAAACATCTGGACAATTGGATTCATGATAACTGGATATCGGCTGATTAGCGCATGGCAGGTTTTTCCCAGGTATTGTAAATGTATGGCTTTTAAGGCAGAAATTGGCAGGCTGCCTGGAAGCGGGAAGCTGCATGGCTGTTGTAACGCTCAGACTCTTGCAATTTTTGAGCATGGACTCGTTTGTTTTCTGTGTGGGGAAACAACTTGGAGAAGTTCTCAGCCGGCTGGAATGGAAATGACCCCTTATTTGGAAGGGAGACCACTCTGACGGACTCTAAGGCTAAGAAGGAAAAGTGATCTTTGCCTGTGCATTTCTTATCAATTGAAATTCGGCCTTGACCAAACATACTCCCTTGGATGGGAATCTAGAAGGACGCTTCTTCCCCCCCACCCTACCCCCACACCTTCAACTATGAGCTGGCTCAGCTCTCCCAGGACGCAAATTACATCATAGGCCAAGAGACTGTGGGATTGAGCTGCATGGAGTTCATGGGCTACGGAGTACTGATGCACACACAAACTCACACCCTTACAGATGCACACACTTTCCTTGTCATCACTGCTCTAGCTGTACCCCCAATCTCTCCTGCCCACTCCAGGAGGCAGTTACATGGTGCGCATCTGTTGCAGCACGTCAGCTGTTGATTGGGGTCCCCGACCCCCTCCTGTTGTGTCATTGTAAATGTCTGCATATGTGCTTAAATGTTTAGGTGTGTTTTTTTTCTATTACCTGTATTCTGACTCTGGATTAAGGAATCAAAACACAGCTGAGCGTTTTTTTTCCCCCACCATGGATCCCTCCCTCCCTGACGTTTATCTGTTTCTATCTGCATACATGGGAGTGCTGCTCTGGCGGCTGCAAGCCCTTCAGTGACCTGGATCTGTTTGTTTTGTTTGTAATGATCTTTGACAGGTTGTACTATAAACTGAAATTTCCCCTTGAGGATCGATAAAGTATCTCTGAATTGAATTGAATTGATTAGGTAGTGTGTAGTATACTGCCATAAAGCAAAACTTAGGTGCCTATCTCCAGCTGTCAACGGGCGAGAGGGGGGGTACACCCTGGACAGGTCGCCAGTCCATCACAGGGCTCCAAAAATGAACATCATAAATGGTGTTCTGTCGACAAACATATCAAAAACACCAGTTTTATGGTGTCAAAGTATTTTAATAAAGAATAAAGTATAAAGAATTTTCTATCTGATAGATAGGAATGGGTACCAAAAACCCGGTATTAAATTAGCCCCGGGCTGATTCTGACGGTCTGTCTTAATGGTAAAATGAAGGTCGTATGAATCTTTTGTGGGAGATACAAACACAAGCCAAACACTGTATTAGCAGCCCGCTCCTCCTTAACAAACACATACCGTGAGGACTGATGTTGGGAGGGGCGGCTGCTACACCCTTACTAGAAGCTCCGCTCACCAGTAGTTACTGTTGGGAATTAAATAATTATCATAAGTAATTCAATGTATGTTCAAGCAGAGACAAAATGGAGCCAATTTCCAGTTTAACATTTATTTTGAACAGATTAACAAATTGCAGTTTTACAGAGGAATTTTGCCCCCGTCAGTTCCTCTGTGGTCCAGATTTAAAGAAATCTGAACAATTAACTGATCTTTATTTCACAGCTTTATAGACAACCGGGCCTCTAGGCGTTTCTAATCTCTCCAATCAGAACATTTTCATACAGTGTCTTAGCTCTTATTGGCTGTCAGAAAATTATACAGTCATATGGGTGAGACGTTTTTTCTTAAAAGCTCATTCTGAATTTATGGTTTTATGGCAACACCCCAACTCTACAGACATCCTGTTTTTTACAGCTTGCAATAAAACTCACCCCAGAGTTTTATGACTTAAAAGCTTACCTGCATAAAGTTTTATGATTTAAAAGCTTACCTGCATAAACAATAGTGTCAGACCCATTTTTACAACCATGCAAACTATATAAACAGTCTTTTACCTTCTGAATAATAAAAGTTTAAACCTTATGCAGAATTACACCACAATTCCCTCTTTCAATCTTTTTATTCAAATAGATTGATATCTCCTCTGTACGTAAGTGTTTAGAACTTAAGATCATAACCTGTAAAGCATTTTGAAAATGCAAGAAATCAAATCCAAGAAATTTTATCAGTTTAAAAACATGAAGTATTTCAGACTAAAATTCAAAACACAAACTATTAAAGTACCTTTTTTAACCTTAACTCCCATTAAAAAATGTAAATCTGTTAATCATAGATTCACCCTCTTTTGGCATTAAGCAAAAAATTTATTTTAACAATTCCCACAAACTAAATTCAAAAACCCACAATGTATAAGAATGTCTTAAATGTGAAGAGATAATTAAATCTGACTTGATACATGTTAATACTGTGGAAGAAGCTCAGAAAATCCATGAACATAGACATTATTACTATATTATATTCTGAAAGAAATCAAACTTAAAGTGTTAAGAAACCTGTGAAATAGAAGGTATTAAGAAACCTTTTAGGCAGTGTTACGACTCTTCACTTGTGAATAAAATAGTTAATCAAATAGTTAAACAACCTGTAAAATGCAAAAAAATTAATAAATGTTCAGTCTTTATTTGTATTCTGATCCTCTTTCTTCACTCATTTTATCCCCCTCAATGGCTCCTGGCAGCTGGAGAGCGATATACAGAGCTGATCAGTGTGGAGGGCTCCTATTTTTTAGTGTTCCAGTTTTTACTCCCAAATTTGCAAATAACCACTCTCTGAAATGCCAATTACTTCATTAATTGAGCATTTCCCCCAATATACACAAATGCACAGACAGGCCCCGCTTCCTATAGCTTAGCCCACCGATGTGGGCTGGTCAAAACCTGCTGTGCAGCTGATTGGTGAGTTGTGATCTTCTTCTATAGATCCCTCTTTTGAGATGGCAATTTCAAATTGCCCATCTCATTCATTGGCACATAGATCACACTGGATGAGTAATATCACCACCCAAACAACCTTCTGGGTGAGCTAGGCCCCGCCGCCTGTGGCCCCAGCTTCCGATTCAGCTTGGTCAAACCCTTCACGACCCTCCTTAGGCAGAATCCTGCCGATCCTCGACCAGGTTCGTTGTTGGCGTGGAGCTGCACTTTGTGTGTGTTCCCAGCTGTCATCTGGAACTTTGCTGAACCACTGGACTCCTCACGCCTTCGACCTGGAGCTGTACCTTGGGGCATAAGCTTGTAAACATCTAAAAAAAACAGTTGTTTTTTTTTGATCCGGTCTTGTGATCACTCCTTTTCAATCTAATTCAACTGCATTGTGCCAAGAAATTATTTCACCCATCTAATTAAAAATAATCCCTGGGGAAAGAGCAAATCCACATTATTTCGACACACCGTTGTTTTCCCTAAAAACTAAACCAAAAACACCTCCCTCATTAATGGATTTAAAAACAAGAGCAGGCTCAAGAATTTACTTTTTGTGTACAGTTCAACTGATTACTATCCATTTGCTTGTTCACCCAAATTGATTCTTAAATTTACTTATTTTATTTATCCAGTTTAAGACACTTATGTCTGTTCCATTACAATATATCCTTTCTTAAATTCAGTACATCCCTGTGGATGAAAACGTAAAAGAAAAAAAATGTTTTTTTCTCTCTCACCAGCCAGCAACCCCCTGCTATCGGCCCAATTTTTTCTGCCAAATTTTGTCCCCGGTAAATGGTGGTATTTTACCCGGAGATAATCCTGGGGAAGACATGGGGTTATCAAAGTACGTAGAACCTCGGCCACCTTCGATCAGACAAACAGAAACTCTTGTGGTTAATTCAGCAACAGTGACATTGAATCAACAGTCTTTGATCATCACTTCTCACGCCAGCCAAGTGAATTCACACATATTGTCCTTGAAAGTTCAGCTCAGCATGAGGAAACGTGCTCTTTTGAGGGTGGCCTCCAGTCCACCCCTGAAAATATACAGTCACCTGTGCCCCCCTGTGTGGGAGCAGAGCACAAGAGAGTCGTAATTCTGCGCTGGTCGTAAAGATGTTTCTCTCTGTGGCCGTTACGGCGGGCGCCTGGCACTATCCGTCATCAGCCCACGCACCCCCACCCATCTCATCTCCCCAGGATCATAAATCCCATCTCAAGAATGTTTATCTGAGGGGTTTTCTGTTGCAGGATGAGAAAAAGAGAAAAAATATATAATTAGAGTAAGAAAAAAAAAACAGACAGTCGATCCTCTCAGCTTATTCAAATCAAGTTACATTCAAACATTTTATTTTCATATTCATTAGTCTCCTTCCTCGAATGCTGAATTTAAATATCTTCCACACTCAGACTGCCTATGTGGGCTCTATTTTAATTTTACTTCAATCAGTTATACTAGTAATAATTTCTTCAATATTAATTCTGGTAAAAATATACCAATCAACAGGTTTGCTCTCTCCACCAGGAATAATAATCAATCCTTAAACGTCTAATTAAACTGTTGTTCTAATACTTCCCCTGCGTATTTTAATTAATGATTCCTTCATTTTTCATCCAATTTATATTCTATATTTCATCAATGCAATGCCTTTCTCATTTTTTTCAATTTGATAAATGTCTCTTTCATCTCATGTGTAAATTAAACATTTATAAAGATGGAGCATCGCAATATCTCATCAACACACTTAGTTCTTAGAAAAACAAAATTAAATCAAAAAAGAAACAAACAAAAGGCTGGATTTTTCTGTTAGATATTGCTAAAACACCACTAAAACATTGCAATAACAAAAATAAAGGCAATAACCATCTGCAAAGGTTCTATCCCTTTTTTTTTTTTAAAGTCTCTATGGAAAAGTGGCTCTCCTGGTTTCGCTTCACTGAGGTTGAGACGAATAGCTCATATTGAACTAAACCCCTTTGTAATCAGACTTAACACCACTTTTCCCCGACTCTGTCCCTTTAATCAATTAATAATTTCTGCTAATATAAGTATGCTACTTACATTGAGATAACTGTTGTTGATGTTGAAAAAGGTTAAAAACATCAAATGTTTAAAACAAAACCAGAGACGAGTACTCACTGATAACACAACATAGTTTACAAAAACAGTCTTCAGTTTGCTATACTTCAAAGTCTATCTATATTTCTAAAGAAAAATCCAAGATTTAAATCACTGACAAAACAACTTCCCTATAAATATTTGCCAAACCTAAATTATATATATTTTTTTTTTTAACACAATCCAATATCCATTCAAAGTACTTTTGCTTATATGATTCCTCTTTAAACAAACCCAAATGTGCTCACTTGCCCAAATACTCTTGATTGTAAACAATGAAAACTTTTCATACTTCAAAAACATCTGTCCGATTCTGTGAAGGGAACTGAACATAGTCAAAGTGATTTTTGCAACTAAAACTCCTCTTAAATTTTCGTAGGATACACAATAGTCTAATTCCCCTCAGCAGTCAAACAAAACAAAACAATTCAATTCAATAAAAGAGGTTCAAGAGATAAGTTTTCTCTAAACAAAAACTAGTCGCAATAAAATAAAAAATAAAAACCAGCATTTTTCTTTTCAGTATCCCCTTTTTCCTCTCAGGCTTCTTTTTTATTTTCTTTTCTCCAATGATAAACACCAAATTAAATTGAAGCTTCTAGAGACGTCAAATACATTACCACTGAATCACGTTTTCTTTAATCCAGCTTCCCAAATTAACATTTTCCAAAGTTCTAATTAATAAACAGACCGCAGTTCAAAAATCTGGGTCATAATCCAAATCGAACCAAATATATAAATTTTGAGAGAGAAAGAGGAAAAAACAAAAAATAAAAATAAAAATAAGAAAAAAATAAAGAAAATAAAATCAAAAATCTAAATAAATTGTCAGTTACAGAGTCCCCACTAATCAAATGATATATTATGTCATTATTCTAGGATCAGATCTGTTCCAAAATGTTTTAGGACCTGTAAATTTACTCTCAGCATCAAATAAACTAGATAACAATCAATACAGAACATCTGAAAGATTAATCTTAAATTTCAAAACCAAAACCGATTCTTATTTGTCAAAACAAAATGTGCATTCAAATATATGGTAAAAATTATTTCAATGTAGCTGGTCCAATCACATTTTGCCTCTACACCATCAGAATAAATGAATTTAGAATTTACTTCTTACTTCCAAATTAAACCATCATTTCGATCACCGTGATATTCATTATTTGTTCTTAAATAAATCTACCAAAGACTTTAATTGTTACTTTCAATCCTTAGACCAATTCCAAATTTATCCCCAGTCTGTTAAAAAACAAACTGATTACTTAAAGATGACTCTGTGTTTTAATGTTTTCTTTTTTTAAAACCAAACATTCAAATCCCACTAGTTTATAAACTATCACTATGATAAGTGTTGTTTTGCATGGTAAAAACATTTAATTTGTAACGGAATTGAAATGTACTGGGTTACTTCTTGAGCCCCAGTTGAATTTTGATAACTCCAATAAGCCTTTAGTGTCCACAAAATCCTTAAGAATGTTCAATTGTGTAAATAATTTAACACCAGTCTCCTTTAGGTCCTTCATTCAGAGACCAAGCTATATTTCTAAAGTCTATAGAGCCATCAGAAATAAGCCAAACATAATTTTAGCATAAATGATACTTATTTAAATCACAGACTCATTTTCTGTACCATTCAACACGGTGCTTATTAAAATAATTTAAACCAGTTTGTTGCTTTCCAATTAATACCGTGTGCTTTTCGTTAAATGCTTATAATTACTACTTATAGCTTTATCTTTATTTAGGCCAACTTAACAACTCCTGCTTAGATCAATCAAAAAAGCAAAAAATCCACCTATTTAAAGATTCAAAAATGCATCTTTTATTTTGACTATAAACTCCCTCTTTTTAATTTTAAAGATGAAATCAAAAATTTAAACTACACCAAGTCAGAATCGACTCATGAGTAACTGTTCTTAGTCATTTACGTTTAATTGTAACATGCATAATTATCCCAAATAAATTTGGCCGTGTTACATCCTAATTAACCAGAAAAATTTAACAAAATCCAAATTCGTTTAAGTCTTAACAAGACAATCGTCACAGGAGTCTGTAATCACTTCCTATCCAAAATCAACTTTTAGCTTTCAACACATCGAACATGCAGTTAGTTTCAACCACAAACACATTGACACACAGAAGCAACCACCGCTAAGTTAGCACAACAGCCTATAGCAACGTGCTACCGTTAGCGTTCTTTGTGAAACGAAAGCTAAAACAGCACAAAACGTACGGCGAAAACAGTCAAGAAAATCGCAACACACACTTTACAAAATTACTTACCGCAATACCAGGACTTAATCCGCACAATTTATACCACTGTACCAAACTTTAATTCGGCACGAACAAAACATTCTCCTGTTCGTCCACGCGGACTGAAACATATTTTTCCAATTTTAGCCGTCCCGCACAGCAAACACCGATTCAACTAATTCCGTTACAGCCCAAAACCGTTAACAAAAAAACACAACATTATAAGCGGTGGCTTTTAGACCTAATTAATTATTTTATCGCGGAGGTTTCAGACCAGTCTGTTACAAGTTTCGTAGTCCGCTTTGAGAAATTTCCTGGCGCCGGCTTCCAGAAAACCCCTCAAAAGACTCGAACAGATGGCAGAAAACCGCCTATAACCACTAATTTATTTATCAAAACATATAGGCACAGCTGTCGTATGTTAGCCGTGCTATCAAGCAAAAACTCACACAGTATCACATAGCACCTAGCTTAGGGCGGCCGCTCTGATGTCCTGTCGTAAATGTTCACAACTAATTCTTATAGATATTTAATTTCAGTTATCCATCATATTCAGTTATATATTCATTTATCTATGTTAATTCATTTATTATACTCGAGTTCATTATTTATACTATAACATTTTAACACAAAACGCAACATCACCAGCACTTCTCGCCAAGCGCCTGCGTAAAAAACATCTCACACACACACAGTAATACACCCTTGTACAAGCAGAATTTAAAACACTAACCTCGTCGGAGCTCACCAAAAAACCAATGCCGGACCATTAACACAATTCCCGTTCGTGGTGCTCAGCCACGCGTCTGGAATTATACGCAGCCACTCTCCCAGGTAATTCGATAGACTTAACAGAGGGCGACCCAGGCCCTTCCTGCTGCTATGTCGCTCGTAACCTGGGAGCGTCCAGAAAAGCGTCCTATTCTGGGTAGAGTGGCCAACTCGTCGAGTATCGATCCGCACGTGTGGCTCCGATTTGAGTCGTTGAAGATATCGGTCCGTCTGCTCCATTGTCCTCTCCGTCCTCCCCGGAGAAAGGAGTAGCCTGCACCGGGCACGCAGAGTAAAAAACTCCATCTCCCAGCATGCACCGGTGTTCCTCTACGGAGCGAAAAGAAGGAGTCAATCCTGCCAGAAACAGGAAAACAGACAGACAGCTCCAACGCTCCGGGCATGCAATAGTGAATCTGCTCAAAACAAAAAACATATTTAACTTGCATGACAACATTACCCAATGTTAGATTAACCAATCAATAGAATTAAAAAACTACGCAACTCTGCGCAAATTGTCAATAGAGCAAATACATGTCCGTTTATTAACGTAAAAAATAACTGGAGTTTTGGTCCAAAAAACCCTGCACACGTCGAGGTCACCAAATTGTTGAATTAAATAATTATCATAAGTAATTCAATGCATGTTCAAGCAGAGACAAAATGGAGCCAATTTCCAGTTTAACATTTATTTTGAACAGATTAACAAATTGCAGTTTTACAGAGGAATTTTGCCCCCGTCAGTTCCTCTGTGGTCCAGACTTAAAGAAATCTGAACAATTAACTGATCTTCATTTCACAGCTTTATAGACAACCGGGCCTCTAGGCGTTTCTAATCTCTCCAATCAGAACATTTTCATACAGTGTCTTAGCTCTTATTGGCTGTCAGAAAATTATACAGTCATATGGGTGAGACGTTTTTTCTTCATTTCACATTCTGAATTTATGGTTTTATGGCAACACCCCAACTCTACAGACATCCTGTTTTTTACAGCTTGCAATAAAAACTCACCCCAGAGTTTTATGACTTAAAAGCTTACCTGCATAAACAATAGTGTCAGACCCATTTTTACAACCATGCAAACTATATAAAGTCTTTTACCTTCTGAATAATAAAAGTTTAAACCTTATGCAGAATTTACACCACATTACACAGACACAATGGCAGAGCGAACCAAACGTCCCAAAGTTTGGCTTTGTTTTACAAAGATAAAAGATGGCAATGCACGCTGCCACAAATGCAATAAAAGCTTTGCTTGCAAAGGCCAGAACACGAGTAATTTGACCAAACACCTTGCTAAAATACACCAAATGCAAACAGAGAGATGCAAAGTGTTTGACTGCCTGAGTGCTGCAGCAGGATAGAAAATTGATGGATGGATGTTATATTGTAGTTCTCAATGTTCTAAGCGGTTATTTTGCACTATACACTTTAACATTCAAAATCTTTCGTTTCGGTTCTTAATTACATTGTTTTATGGTGAAGTTATGTTTGGTATTTTTTAAATAGACAACATAGTATTTTTCGTTTTTGATATATAAAATAAGTTGTTTATATAGTGTTTTTATGAAGTTATTCATTTTGTACATTTTATTTTGTAGTTATTTATTTTCTGTGCTTTGCTTCATTTTATAATTGAGTATTTTCCTCGTTTTTATGGAAATGGAGCTGTTTAGGTTTCAGCCATTTGAAATGTGTTGCAGATTTCAAGTTATTACTTCTTGTTCTCGCAAACCTTCACCTTTTGGGCCATACTACTTCAGGCATTTTACTGCAGATGAAATCATTAGATATTACTGACCAAACTCAATCCATAGAAGTATATTTTGACCTAATGTGTAAATAAAAAATACAGACACCACAAGGTCCAACTTCAAATATGGTTTAGAGTAAAAATCTAATAACCTTGTGTTGGAGTTTTTGAGATGTCATAACTGCACAAAATGACAAAGTTATTAGCTAATTACAACTGATTGACAGAATAATTGTAAGGGATTATCCATTTTACTGTTGATTAAGTCTGACATTTGGAAGTTTATAGTGGGATCTATTTTAATCACATCAACAGTTGCAAATTGAATGACATCAGTACACGTTGCAAAATATCACAGAATGTTCCTACAGCTCAGGCACACCCTACAAGAGAAACAAAGTTCTAAATGCATCAACTTCACTTCAATGCAAGTATGACCCAAACTTGTTCGAGTGAAACAATAACATTCCTGTTAACAAAAACAGTAGAGGTATGTTGATATATAGATATACTGTCAACATCTGTTCGATCACTTTAAGATTGCATGCCAAAACCTAAGCTAGTATCTTAAAAATAAACAATTTCAGTTTATGCTGCATCAAAGTTCTCTAAAAAGTAATGTTAGGAAATGGCTGGAACGGGAAAAAAAAATACTGACTCACTTTAAAAATGGCTGGCTTTCTGTTAAAGGTCTCATTTACTGGTGTTTTAATGGATTTTGTCTGTGTTCTATGGTATGAAAGAATGTCATCTCTGTCTGTTTTTGTGAGAAAAAAAAATCACCTCACTATATTTAGTGCATTAGGGGGTTGCTCATTAGAATTAATGGCATGCAAGTTTTTGTCTACTTCTTACAGCGACACAATTTTCACATTATCTGCGAAAGGTGTAATGTGAAACCAAATCGTACTGGTATTTAGCTTTAATGGGTGTTTACTACCAAGTTTAGGCTGTATTCCCAAATAAGACCGGACCGCAGTGTGATAGGGGCCATTACCGTTCTCACAATAATTGTATTGAGAGAGAGAAAAAAAGTTTTTCATGGTTTTCAATGAACGAGACCTTTAAGGGTAGAGGAGTGTCAGAAAAGAGTTTGTTGATGATTCATAGGTCCCAAACACATTTTTTATACAGATTCATGATGCTGTGAAAGAGCAGGGGATTGTGTAACCTTTTAAAAAAATAAAAAGGTCAATGACTCAATGCAATCTGCTAAATTCTGTTAAGAAACACTTCTAATCTGATTGGAATGTTTGTATGACTGTTTCGAAATGACTTGTCTTGTAAAGTGACCTTGAGATGACAGCTGTTGTGAATTGGTGCTATATAAATAAACTGAACTGAAAACTGAATCCAGGGTAATGGGTTTATGATGTTTTAATGGTAAAACTGTGAAGCATGTGATGCATTTGGAAGCTAAATAGAGACCCTACAGCTGTAAATTTAATGGCCTCCTTACTGCTTTCCGTCTGCCATTGTGTAACTGCACTTTTTAAGGCACAGATTGGGACAGAAATTGTACTGTTCATTTACTTTAACAGTACCTAGTGTTTTATTTTGTTGTTTATGCATAAACAACAGTACATTCTGACAGCTATAAGGAACTGTTAAAAATTAACTTAAATCTGTGATTTACAGATTTATTCAACGTTTTGCCGGACTTTGTATATTTGCTGTAGTTTGTTCCTTTTTTACGTTTTTATTTAATAACCTTAACCTGAAACAATTGTATGATTTTACTTATGCAATCCAATTTATGTCTTTGATGGTTAATTAAATTATGGTTGAAAATTGAAAGGAAAATTAATTTGATCAAAACTAGTATAAACCGGAATAATAAAGCAGAAAGAAATGATTTCTCATAAACTGAGTTAACTCAAAAGAAGAGAACTAGATACCAGATAACTTGAATTAAAACATATTAAAAGGTAGCAGCCTACTACTACTATAAAATTAGAACAAAATATTTAAATATAAATAGGGGTTGAAGAAGAAAATTAACAAAATAATTTAACCAAACCTAGAAAATTGCACAAGGGGGAAATTATTTGTTTGTGCCATTTCTAGATTGATTAAGAAAATAAAATATACATTTTGTATGTTAATGTCTTTTGTCCATGTATTTTATTTAAATTGTAATTTACTCCAGTAGTCAAACCTGGCTGAACCCTACTGGCCCAAACTTTATTGTTACACACTCTGTTTTAATGATACCCTGTAACCACCTCCATCAAAGTGTTACAGAAGTGGTGACCCAGCCAGGAGTAAATTAAAGGCATTTATTGGTAATACAGAGAACTTATAATAATTTATTTTAACATGGACATAGTTGACAATGAAAACATAAACATTCCAAACTCAATGTGTTTACTGATGCTAACCTGGATGTAGATTTAACTTTTTAGATTTAACGTTTTGAACAAATATGACACATAACGAGAACCCTAAAGATTGATGAACCTCAGTCTCGTTACCACAGTAATACTATTGTTGAGTATCAAAGTGGGGCTGTCCTGCCAGCACTTGAATCCTCATTGCACCATATCCTTCAAAGTCAAAATGAAACTCGCCAAATCATAGCTTTTCAAAAGAATATATGGAAACTGTCACCAATACGAAAACCTACAGTTTTCAATGAACTACAAGGATTGGTGAAACTGACAGGCCATTCATTTGAAGCAGTTTTTACATGAGCATATTGCCCATTGCAGTTAGTCAGTAACTAGTGAGACTGGAAGTGAGAAAAATGAACCAAAAGTCAAAATGCTTCTCAAATCATTGATTAAAGTCTAAATGAAACTGAGAAGCACAAAACACAACTTGAGTTTCAATCAACCTGAATATATCAAGCCAACACAAACCACTCTAGTATCTGACATTCCCCACAGTTTCATAACTTCACCCTGAGGTAAAAAAAATGTTGTAGAGCACATAGTCAGAAGTGAAACTCGTTTTACAAGAGAATCACATTCCTTTTTTTTTTCCTTAAACAGTTTTCTGGCAAACTGCCTGATCCCAATGACGAGATTTTGAGACAATGACTTGCAGTGTTTCCAAAAGATTAGAGGCAGTCTTGTACCACCTGCAGTTAAGGATGTCCCAATCAGATTTTTTGGCCCTCGAGCCAGAGTCATTTGATTTCAAGTATCTGCCGATACCGAGTCCTGATCTGATACTTCTATAGGTAGTGCATAAAATAGAATAAAGAAGAGTGAAGAACCAGATCCAAGATGTTCCTTTTTTATTCACTTTACCTTACCTAACATTTAACAATTCTGTTAACATACAGAACATTTATGTGAGTTAGCTTAAACAATCAAATAATAAATAACAAATTATTCACTTTTGGACTTTAGTGCAATAGTAGCCTAAACATTAAAAAGTCTTATATAAATACAAATAACACCTCAGCTGAAATAAACGTAATAATAAGAATGTATATACATATCAGGGGTCGCATTAACTGAATATTTTACCGGTTTATTAGAACGATGTCCAAAATATCTAAAGGGTGTTGGTCATTTTACAGATTAGTATTCTCTCTACGTGTTGCAAATGCGCAGATATTTTCAAATTTACGCACGGATTCCTCGCAAATAAATCAACTAAAGAAATGATTCACAGACACTTTGATCAAGGCATATCGCTGACCAGGAGCTGATTGCAAGTTTCTGAGACACACTTCAGTGTGCAACTGCCTTCGTGGTTTGTTACACGTGCTACGATGTGTACTACACAGCGGTGCCAAACACCGGAGGTGACAATGTCAGAGAGAGAGAGAGAAACAGACCCTACATAGACATAGAGGACCTACGAAGAACCTCAGAAGTCCCATGACATAGTGTAGTGGACTCTCGGAGAGGAGCTGAGGGCCCACAACATGGCGACGCAGACATTGACATTTATTGTCATAAATGTCAGTGTAAGTGCCATTACACTGTATGATGTCTTAATGTATTTTTATCATAACATCAGCCTGCCCCGGAAATAAGGGAGGAAATTAGCATTCGAACTATAACCTGGTACAATGCATCTCTCCCCTTGAGGTTAATGTGTATTGTCCCTGTTTTTCATCATAAATGAATAAATAAAAAAGACCCACAACGTTGCGGCGCAGAAGACCCTCTGGAGGATGGCGTGTCTTTGCTGCACTCTTGGGGAGGACAGGAGCTGGAGGCATGTCTTCCCAGACACCCTTTGGAGAAGGCAGGGAGCAGGTTTGACGTCCCCTGCGAAGATGCCGGTAGACTTGAACCTACCGGATAAGTCCGTGGATTGGGAGTCCAACTATGTCTATTTGGGAGTCCAACTATGTCTATTCCCCCCTCTGGGTCCCAATTTGGGACCCAGAGGGGGGAATAGACATTTTTGCTCATTAGCAAAAGCTACTTACTGTTGAGAAGCTGTAGCTAACATCAGTATTTCCTGTCGTCGCCACAGCGCTGTCAAAAATTACTTTCCAAGATGCCTTGGAAATTTACAGAGAATTTCAGTGGATGATGTTCATTGCATTATTTATGCCTTTTCATCTTCTCCAAAAAGTAAATGTGAAAAGAGGTTCAAACTGGGAAACATAAAATTTGAACCCCTTTTGGCGTTGTAATTTTTTTGGTGTTTTTTGCTTATAAATTCTGGTTAATGAGAACTTTATATGGGCAATGTATTTGAACGACTACACTCTAGCGCCTTTATAACTTGATATCAATTGTTCCTTTGAAACTTCATCATTTAAATTAATCTTTATGAACAAGTAATGAATAATTTAAAAAAGAATGAAGCATTTGTTTATGACTTTTTAAAAACTATTTAGCCTTAACACAAAGTATGCTTAAACAAAGATAATGAAAACAAAAGTCAGACCTGGTTTAGTCAGGGGTTACTGAGGGGGTTATTAAATGACATCAAATATTTGTTCTTCTAAGAATCTACACATCTGCCAACAAACTGGGTCACGAAAACACAGAAACAATATTCAATAACATTATTGAACCACATCAGTATGGTCCGTTTTCGTAGTTTCTATCCAACCTTGTAGTAAATGATTTATGGAGGGAGGTGAAAGGGAAGTGGGGGAGGAGCAATTCCTCTAGTTCTCTACTTTTCTATGTATTTTTCAGTCACTGGGAACATTTTTCTTTTTCTTTCTTTTGCTTTTCTTCAATTAGGATTGTGCCAAGGACAGCTTTAACAGGAGGATGAGGAAGACATCCCAGTAAAAATTATTCAAAGAACACATTGGATCCAGTTGTTATTTTTTATTCACTCATGGCATCATATATGTTGGATTGTTTATTCTGTTTGCTTCCATGCTGCTTACTTTTTTTGCTGTATTTGGGTCTCCACTGGCCAAGACTTGGTTGTTGGGAAAAGCAAGCGTTCAGGGCTGTGGGCTGGAGACTGTGGGTCATAATCTGTCTGATCCTGGAGCTACCACTGCACAGTGATAAAACAACAAAGACAGAGGAGCTGAGCTCAGCAGACAAACATACATTATCAGGTTGGAACTCAGATGGACCCAGGCTGATCTGTAAACCCACTCCACTGGCCAGATATCTCCTACAGCACTGTGGCTCTCTCACAAAGGCAAACCTGGCTGACTGGCCCTGGGGAGACTCCCACCTCCAGACTGTGTCCAGCCAAATGTGTGGAGAACATAGAGACATACAGTTCACCAGAGACCACCTTTTGCTGAAAGATGGGGGGATTGTTGCTTTGGACTGGGCTGTGGGGACAAGACTTAGTGAGGTAACATTAAAGAGGAGGTGGGAGGTGAAGAAAGAGCCTCAGTCAGGAAGGAAAGCGCTTGGATGCATCACCTCGACACCTCCTGTCCTTCTCCTCATCCCTCAGTTCTGGGGAGGGATGACTCCCCACTTACAGCTGCTTTGCCATCAGGCCATGCGGCAGGGCTTCTATGTGGTGGTGTTTCACCATCGAGGAACAGCAGGGTCTCCATTCACTACTGCAAGACTTAGTGGGTTTGGAGATCCAACGGATCTAGAACAGGTACATTCATTATAAAAGAGGTTCCGCTTACTAAAACTAGACCAATTTAGTGTAATTTTAGTTTTTGGTTACAGCTAAATCATATTTCAGCAGGGGCTGCCTTTAATGAGACATATACCCACTTCAAACTGTAACATTGGCCAATACACTTCTATCTCCTGAATATATATATTGTTACTAAATATATTTTAAAATCTAGTCCAGTGATCTACAACTGCAGTCCTTGGAAGTCACTGTCCTTGAAAACATTTAAATGCATCCTTCTCCAACAGAAATTTAAGCATCAAGTTCCGCAGAGGTCTGATAATGAGTCATTCAGGTATGTTGGAGCCAGTTAAAGTTCTGGCAATAATTCTTGCAAGCGAAAATCCCATTTTTTTTGCAGCCACAAATGAAAAGGATAAACTAGAAAACAGAATAACGTTTGCATCCGTCTCAGTCTCCTTACATCCTTCTAATGATAAGGTACATCATTCCAGGTATGAATAGTCTAATCATATTTGTGCCAATAGGCAGTTTTTCAACAGAACAGACAGAAATTATATTTTGGGTCCACCAGGGTTCCTCTCTGGGGCCTATTCTATTCGATATCTACATGCTCTCACTAACCAAGTTATAAGAACCAATTATATTAATTACCATAACTATGCAGATTAAACTCAGCTTTACATTACTATGTCACCAGGTGACTATGAACCCATCCAAACCCTAGTTGCATGCATTGAACAAATCAATAGCTGGATGTCCCATACTTATCTACATTTGAACAGATACAAAACTAAAGTAATTGCTTTTGGACCTAAAGATGTATGATCAAGAGTCAGCACAAATGTTCAGTTAATGCAACTAGAAACTATTGATCAGGCCTGAAATCTAGGTATAATAATGGACTCAGAATTGAACCTCCAGTGTCACATAAAAGCAATAACAAGGTCAGCCTTATATCACCTGAAGAACATCTCTAGGTTTAAAGGACTGATGTCGCAACACGACCTTAAAAAAAACTCATTGATGTGTTTATCTTTAGTCGACTTGACTACTGCAACAACGTCCTCACAGGTCTATCTAAAAAGTCAACCAGACAGCTGCAGCTGATCCAGAACACTGCTGTTTGCATTCTCAGAACCAGGGAAGTAGAACACATCACCTCAGTTCTAAAGTCCTTGCACTGGCTCCCTGTAGCTCAGAGAATAGACCTCAAAATACTTTTACGAGTTAATAAATCATTGAATGGGTTAGCTCCAAAACACGTTGTCACTGTACCAACCACCCAGGTCCTCCAACTCTAGTCTACTAAACATCCCTAGACTCAGAGCCAAACATGGAGAAGCTGCTTTCAGTTTCTATGCTACCCTTATTTTTTTTTAAAACAACTTACTAGTGAAAGCAAATCTACTGAAACACTCAGCGATTTAAATCTCACCTGTTTGAGAAATCTTGTGTGTTTTATGCTTAATTCTTCTTTTGCTGTTTTATACTTTCTATAATGTATTTTGTTTTTTTATGCTTTATTCCTAATTACTGTTTTTATTTCTCTGTATTTTATGCTTTTCATTGTTTAATTATGTATCATGTTTTTTTTTCTGAATCACCGAATCATTTAAAGCACCTTGAAGCTGTACAAATATAATCCCCTTTGCCTTGCCCACAGATTAGGAGTTGTAATGCATACGCCTTAAAACTGTGAAATAACTCTTTAATGTATTATTCAGGCAGTGACCTATGTCCACAGTAGGCACCCATCCTCTGTGCTGGTTGCAGTGAGTGAGGGGTCTGGCTCTGGAGTGCTGCTGTCCTACTTGGGCGAGCGAGGTTCAAGCACCTGCCTAACAGCAGCTGCAGCCATCTCACCTGTGCTGCTGGGACAGTTGTGGTTTGAAAGCGCTATGCCGCCAATCTACCGCTGGGGGGTGCTGTTTCACAGAAAAATGCAGCTCAGCAGGTGAGAGAAATTGGTATACACGTATAACACATACAAAAAACACAGATTTTAACTTCGTTTTATATATATATATGCTAAATATCTATTCTTTCTTCCCTGCTCTTATTAGATATGCCAGTTCCCTCAGAGGAACTGTGGATGTGGATCGTGCCCTCAGCTCTTCCAGCCTCAGAGACTTTGAAGAGGCTCTATTCTGCTCTCCCACTGAGAAAGTTTCTCCATCGCTAGAGAGATCTTTAAACCCTGCATCTCCCTCCCAGCGGGGCCTAACATCAGCAGCAGCATGGGCACTGGGTGAAAGAGCCTACTCAGCACAGGACTGGGAGAGCTACTGGGAGAGGAATGAACCTCTAAGAGATGCAGATGAGGTGGCAGTCCCAGTGCTTTGCATCTGCAGCTCTGATGACCCTCTCCTCCCATCAGCATCCACACTTCCCCTTTCTCTTTTCCAGAGCAACCCTTACTTTCTCCTGGCGTTGACAGACAGAGGAGGGCACTGCGGGTTCACCCTGGAGGCCAGGCCGCAGACAGATGAAAGGAGGACAAGAAATGAGGACCAGGATGAAGAAATCTGGAGTCACGTTGCAGTTCTGGAGTACCTAAAAGGTGTGTCTGATTTCCTGAAAGAGACGGAGAGGGACGGGAAAAGCTGGAGAGGACAACTGGATGTGAACGGTCTCAAAGGACAAAAGAGCAAGATTAATTCTACAGCAATGCCTTGTCAGAGGAGAGGCGCTGTGGGGAAGAGATCAAGACTCCAGCCACCTGGACAAAGCAGTGTGGATGATTTAGATGGAGAGCCCTTCACCTGGAAGAGGTCTTATACTAGTTAATACCGTTTCAGAGACAAATTAGGACAAACTGATTAATCCTTGGTACATGAGGCTGGCCAGATACCACTTTATGAATATGACTTGACCTCTTGGTAAATCATAAAGCCAGGATAAATAGTTGTAAACAGCAAGCCTGCTCCTTTTTATAAAGTCTATGGCTGAGCACATTACCACGGTTTGTTCAAATTTTAATAAGGAACAGCAGATATATGATGGTGCATTTATGCCAATATGTAAAAAAACGATCATAAAAATAATCATGCAACAATCATACCATACAAATTCTGTTCTTTAAGTTGAATAGTCAAATTAAGTAAACTAACTATTAATGATGCCAGCATATTACACACAAACACTATAAAACATAGAAATATTAAAATTATTTTATTACAGATGATTCTTTATCCAGTAGCCCTCTTCCAACAAAAAATAGTAATTACAAACAAAATATTACATTTATCCCCTAAACTTTGCATCTGAATTACTTTTATACATTTTAAATCACTTATTTCTCATCTGAATGAATATCTATTCTCATCTGCTATGCAACATTCAGCTTTTTTGTGTATTTTTTTTTTTTGCACAAACTATACACTTTAATACAGTTTAATACAGATCTGTGGACGAGGGAGAATAAACCAGCAAGATTCACCAAATATGACAGGAAGGATAAAAGGAATACTGATAAACAGACTGTACAGAGAAGTAACCTGGCCTTCCACCTACTTTCCACCAACAGCAGCTGCCCCCTTCAGGAGGAGGAAGAGAGGGGTGAGGGGTGTCACAGTAGACTCGTAAAACTGGTCAGCTACTTGTGCAATCAGTGCAACCGATCCAGTTCGGATTGACCAACGTCTAAAGCTAGACTTTGCCCCCACTGCCTTGCAAAAAAAATCTATAGTAAATACATCTAAATGTCTGCAGCTTGTTTGGCCCTCCGCAGACAGCTTTTTTTTTTATTTATTTTTTTTGGGGGGGGGGGGGGGGGGGGGGTGGGGGGACGGGGGGGGGGGGTAAATAGATAAAGAGAATGGAAATAAAGATTTTTTTTTTTTTTACAATGTACCCATGTTTTGTTTCTAAATTGAGAAACTAGCATGCTTTGACAGAATGGGGGTCTATCTCACTTGTTGCTTATTTCTGAATGAGAATTGTATAAGTGTAAAAATGCTTTTAAACAAGAAAAAATGTCTGAAAGATTAAAGCCTGAGTAATGTTAGACAATCCCACATGACTTCAAGTCAACCTTTTACAAAAACTCAAGGAAATTCAGAGTCTTGTGCATGACTTAGGAAATTACTTCAAGATGTAGAGTTCGGTAAGTTTTGTGGCATTTAACAGTTTTGTTTTGGGGTCGGAGAGTCTACCTGATTATAACATTATCTGTGTACTGTCAGAGCTAAAGGAGAAAAAGGCTGAAATTATGTGCAAAAATCCTCCTCATACACTTACCACTTCCACAAGGCATTCTGACCTAAAGCTGTTTCCATTCACAACTGAAAAAAGAAAAGTGTAACAGCTTCAAACAGGACAGGTGAAAACTCAGCAAACACTTGGTACTACAGAGACTCTAAAGCCACAGCATTGTGCCCTCATCCCAGGTTCGTTTTGCTTTGATTTGTCCTCTAGATTTCCAGGCTGTACAATATTCACATGTTGACTGTACATTCCGTCTGTGAAAAAAAATAATAAAATGTGTAATTTCACAATAAGACTTGGATCATCTCTAAAATTCTCTCCTTTATAGATTTATATAAGAGCACGTCTTGTTCGTCTCATCTTTCTCCGAGGGCCGTCTCCCTGCAGACTGGCGAGGGGCCCTGGGAGGGCCTCCAGAGACACGGGAGGGGAGGAAGTGAAGGTGGAAAGACGCAGGGAGATCGGCGGTCGGATGGGAGGGTGAGACAGAGCGGGGTGTCAGACCGGGGGAGAGGTTTTGCAGGGGCACGGCAGCGGAGATCCCAGCATCACCACCAGTGGATCCGTAAAAACATTCAGCAGTCACCAACTGACAGACGAGCTTCTCACTTATGTCATCTTTGAAACCTTTAAAAAAAACTTCAATGGACCAAATTGAAGTAAATCAATATTTACTTCAACAGATCTGTTTGCTGTTTTGTTTTTTTGTTACACTTTCTTTGTACATAAATCCAGCAGATGACTTTACCTACTGCCTTGAATGTGGAATCAAAACTACCGTGTGTGGAGGTGTCTGAAATCAGATCTGACGATCTGTTGCGACTGCATCCCGTCAAACAGGCCGACAGGCTTTACTGCATTGTTCAGGACACTGCTGAGTTACTGCTAATAGGTGAAGAGCCATCACCAGTTTTTTTTTCAAGTTGAGGTTAGCTACTGCTGAAAATCCCTCCCTGTCATGAAGGAGGGTGGACTAATATGGCAACAGCATCCCTCAGAGTGAGAGGGCAGAGGTCTGTGGAAACCCAAAAGCTGAACCAGCTACTACTACTTGGCTGTGTGGCTTAAACTCTGGCCCACAACTACGAATACAATCCAGTGCTGGCATGGACAGTTGTGAACTTAACTCTTCTTAAAATTAGCATGCTAGCAGTCTGATACAAAGTCCTCAAATAAGTAGAGATGCACCAAGAAATAGACTGCTGGCCAAAATCCTGAAGATTTTGGCAAGCGTTAGACATTCCGCCGGTCACCATCTTGTGCTTTTGTCCTTTTGGTTGTTTTATACCTCCGACTTTTTTGGTTTTGCAACTTCTTTGGATTCAAACCTTCAGGACGTTTGGTCCAACCGAGAAAGCGGAAAACTAACCCAGAGTCAACTTCAGCAGACAACAGGAGGTCTGATGGAACACAGTGAAGTTGCTGTTATTTTAGGGCTTAAGCTTACAGCCGCAGTATGTCCTGAAACATGCTTCTTTGAAATGTTGACCACATTTAAGAAACTTCTGAATAAGATTAAGTATTCAGTCTCTGGAGAATACACACTGAAAATGCTGTCCACAATTAGTAACGCTAACTGTGGACAATATAAAATGCTTAACAGTTTAGTACTACAGCAATTTGTCTTTGTTTTAAACTAGTAAAATTCAGTTTTACACCGACTGCTCTCTCCCTCCTAAATGTGACATGAGAATATAAATTAATGAGCTCTGATAACAGTAGGGCTAATTTATTTTATTTTAAACGCTGTTTACTTGTAGTTTTTGAAGAGAATCAACCTAAAATATGAGTACAACGTAAACAGGCCACAAAGCTCTGATTGGTGCCATTCTACCTGCAAGTTGTGACTCAGGCCGTTATGAGGTTACACGTTTGCTTATTCACAATTTAATACATTTCCAGACTCAAATATCATCTGGACTGAGCGAAATCAGCTCTACATTAAAATACATACCATTTGAATCAGCAAATCAGAACTATACATTTCACCTCCAAAAATTGCTTGAATCACAGGTTCGTACATTTTTGATTGCTCACATTCAGCAAACTTTTAAAGGGAGTATTAGTACTTTTTTATCTAAACAAAGCCCTGTATAAAAAACCACAGATTCAGTTTTAAATACTGTTCTGAAAACATCTAAAAAAGAAAAGAATATTTAATGTATTTTTTTATGTGGTTTGTTTTAATCTGTAACTCTTAGGCCCTATAAAACCACATATACCTATTTGTGGATTTTTGCTTTTATATACAAAAACACACATTTCTGGAATAGCTTCATAAGTGAAAATCAAATTAAATTAAAAGTCAAGCTTTTTGAAATGGCAATTTAAAGATGATGTGAAATCAACTTACGAAGTGCTTTATTCTTTAGGAATTCAGAACATTTTTATCCTATAGATAACAGAGCAAGGAATAAAATCTTTAAAAATAAACATTTATTTGAAGTTTTCTTTTTACCATTTTTCTGTAAACCTGGAAAATGATAATAGCAAATTCCATATTTTCACAGACTTGTCTGTGTAAGAACCACATTATGAGAAAGTGATAAGCTGACAATCACACAAGTATTTTTTCCCTCTAAATTTTCTCTACTCTGTCGATTCTTCTACCTTTATAAAATTCATGTAAGAGCACATAAATAACTTCACAGTCTGAGTCTTTTGACGGCATCTCACAAGGATTTATGTACCTTTAGTAAAAGCAGAAACTCTTTCCTCACAAGACGCCTCATTGTGCAAACATCTGACTCAATCAACTTGTGCATTAAAAATAATAAAACCTACTGCAAGCTATAACCACTGTAGCTAAATTCTATGGTGACTACATCATAGAGGGTAAATGGCAACAGGGACCAACTTCACAAAAACAAGCGCATAGGCTGCAGTGGCACGCTGTAAATGGCATTTAGAAGCTGCAGTTTGGTTTCAGCTCTTATGGGTTTCCAAAGACCGGCCAGTCTCACCAGTCTGCAGCTCGAGGTGTATTGTGGGAGTTTACATTTTACGTGTGCTGTGCGTTTAGTGTGTGTTTTGATTACAGTGATCATGTTTTTGTGTGTGTGTGTTTTTCAGGTGTATGACAGGTGGGAACCGTTGGAGATCTGAGAGGTGATGCTGGTGCTCCTGCTCATGCCCTGTTCACTCCTCCCCCCCGATGACGTCCTCCTCATAGCCTGTGGGCTGTTCCTCACTCCTCCCGCGCCTCCCTGACTACTTCTCTGACTTCCTCCTCCGGGATGGTGGAGGCTCCAGGGCGGCGGGCCACCTGCAAGCATCGGGTGACCCCAGGGCTGCTGCGAACTGGAGCCCCCCTGGTGATGACTATGATGGCTGCCTCCTCCGCCGCCTCCGGGCCACTGGCTTCCCCCCTGACCTCCCTGGCCTCCTCCTCCTCCACCACCACCTCCTCCTCCCCAGCCTCCTTGGGAATCAGGAGCCAGGTTGGTGAGCACCATGTTGCTGAAGCCCAGCCGCAGTGATTCGGAGTCGAAAGCCTCAATCTCCCGGGCCTGGCGCTCCAGCAGGGATCGGATTCGCTCCAAACGCTCGTTTTGGAGGGAAAGCATTTCCTCTTCAATCTGGCGGGGGGGCATGATAGTTAGAAAACATTTTAGAAGGAAACAAAACAAAACAAGTTAAGCTAATCAGAAAGGAAATAAAACAATACCTGAGTTTGGAGAGGTTAATATGTCTTATGATTTAAAGTCAAAGTTTCTACATATTTTTTATCTCAAGACTCCAAACATCTACATGGTTCTCAAACCTTTTTAGGCTGACAGACATACACCTACTTGTTCTTCATACTTAAACCAAATACCATGCTGTTCCACACCCCTGTAAGGAAGTTATGCGCCTTCACTTATTTGCCCAGATAACTGCAGACAAACCCAGACCTACCTTCTGCTCCAGCAGGGCCCTCCGCAGGGAAACCCGCTGCTCCAGGTCCCTCCTCTCCTTTTCATGCTGTGCGTCTGTCTGCATCTTGATCTTGCTCTGGTAGGCGTTGAGCAGCTCCAGCTCCTGTTGCAGCTGCATCCGCAGAACCTGACATTCGCCCTCCTGAGCCTCATCTAAACGTAGCTGAGGGCAGCCGCATCAAAGAGAGCAAAAAGATGAACTATTTGCTGCCGTAATAATACAACTGATAGTAAAAAAAAAAAAAAAAAAGCAATAAATACAAATTACCTTCTCAATTGTTAAGACTTGTTCCGGTTAGAAAATTAAATAGAGATACTCACCGCCTGGGTGGAGAGCATCTCATTGATGGAGTGGTCATACTGCTCGGCCAGGATGGCCAGCTTCCTGGTCTGCTCCTCCTTCAGTCTCTTGAGGACGGCCTTATGCTCAGATTTTGGCGTGGTCTCCAGGAGGTGGTTCCTGAGGGCCTTGTACTGACGTGTCTGTGTCTTACACGTCTCCTGGAACTGCTTCTTAATCTGAAGCTCCTTGGACTAAAGCAGAGAAAGAAGTGTTGGTTGGTCTATAGGTCCAAAAAAGAAAACAGAAGCTCTGCACCGATCTTTGTACCTTCAGGCTCTTGGGCTGCTGTCGGACCTCCATGACATGCTTGCGCCTCAGCTCCCTCTCCCTCCTCTTGTTGTACTCCAGCTGGTTTGTGAGCTCCGTCTGGTGCTGGGTTCGGATCAGGTCAGCGCGGGCCCTCTGGATGGTCGCCAGATGTCTGAACTCCAGCTCCTGCATAGACTCATGATGCCTCAGCAGCATCGCATGTTCCAGGTCCTTCTGTGTTTGCCGCTTGTTCAACTCCTGGAAAAAAGTTGTGAAGGGTCGTTCAAAGAAAGAAAGAAGCAGTAGGCAGCGTCACGTTTAAATGCGTTTACGTACCTCTCTTGCTAGATCCTGCTCCACGTTGTGTCTGGCAATGAGGATCCTCCGTTTGAACCTCCGACACTCCAGCTCCAGGTACTGCCTCTGTCTCCTCAGCAGGTTGGCCTCTTCTTCTGCCTGTAAATGGACAAACACGTCAAGAAAATAAATAAGATTCCAACTCTCACCTACTAAAACCATTGAGAACTTTGCAAATACATTTTTCCCATTTACATTATTTGAAAAAAGCACAAAGTACTAACCTGAAAGTGCTGAATGTTTTCTTTCTGTTTGGACAGCCACTCCTGCTTCTCCTTTTTGGGAGTTGACTGGTTCTCGCTTAGTTCCTACCAAACAAGTATCAGTTATTGCAGCTGGATCAACAAATACAAATATTTGTATGTCGATTGAGAGAACATTTAAAGTGACTCGTTAAAGGCCTAGTCAAAGGCAAGGTCAACATTTGCAGGGTTACCTCTTTCAGCTGCTCCTTGCGTAGTTTATATTCCCGCTTCTGTGACTCCAAAAAGCTGCTAAGCTCCTTCTTCTGCTGAACCTGGATGTGCTGCTGAAACTTCTTCTCGTCGTTGGCAAACGTCTTTAGCTAATTCACATAAACGTGTAAAAGCATAAATGACAGAATATTAATGTTTTAGTATTTGCAAGAGAATAATTTGGTTAAGCCGTTTGAGCGCCTACATCTTTCTCTAGTGCTGCTTGGTGTTTTTTAAGCAGCTTCTCCATCTCCTGAGTGAAGTTGTTCCGTAGACTCTCCAGCTCTTTGTCCAGCCTCAGCCGGTGCTCATCCATCTCTCCTTTCAGCTTGTTTTCCAAGGCCATCAGGTGCTTCTGATGCTGCCGCCTCATGCGCTTGTACCCTGACATCTGCTCCCTCAGCTCTGAGTCCTGCTCGTGTTCTTGCATCTCACGTGTCACCTGCATGGTGGGGGATTCATGTGAATGGACCTAGAATCCACATGGTTGAAGTGAGAGACAGCAGATGCGACGGAGTGGTCTTACAAGTGATGCTGTGCGTATGGTAGCAAAGTGCTCTCTGTTGCGGTAGTGCTTCTTTGGGGTCTGAGCTGGCGCTGGCTGTGGCTCGGTAGGTTGACTGCTGGCTGCCTGCTCCCCAGAGACACTCTCCTCTTCCTCCTGAATGGAAAGGAAAACACAAAATCGTCATCATATTTAGAAACTATATAACATAACAGCAAAGATGGGCTGCACGATATATAAAACACATTTATATTTCTTTGTCATTTTTTTATGTTTGATGTACAAAATTCTCCATACTATCACAATTGAGTTTAAAGCGCTCTCTGCTGGCTTCTGAAAGTCATCGCCAGCAGTTTTCCACAAAAGCTATTCAAGTTTGGCGTGCGCACAATGACTTTGACCCTTAAAGAGGATAAGGAGGTATAGAAAATAAATGAGTAAAGGAATGAATGTGGCCTGCTAAAGTATTAGAATAAAATAGTATAGAATGATCCTTTAATTGTCCCACAAGGGGAAATTTGGTCGTAACAGAAGCTAAAAACACATATATAAACAGAACAGGACACAGAACTGAAACACACACAATTTGTACAGAAGAAAAAATATATTTACATCATGTAAAAAACAGAGTACTGTAACGTTAAGTTTAAGTACAAAAAAAGTGGCAGACCCAGGCTGCAGTGTGCAAACACAGCAGGATGCTGAAAGATGCTTAAATAATTACAATATTTAGAAAAGTTGGAAAAGTACAGATTGTGCATTGTACTGTGCGTTAAAAAGTAAAGATTTAACTTCCAATAAGTTAGTATATATAGACTGGGAAAAATAATGTACAAGTTATATCAGTAGTGGTGTTTGGTGGATTAGTGCAACTTACAGCGCTGATGTAGACATCTAATTTTGTTGGGGGCAGTTTTGATTGTAAAATCTGACAGCTGCAGGGAGGAAGGACCTGCAGAATCGTTCCTTCATGCATCTAGGATGCAGCAGTCTGTCACTGAAGGAGCTCTGCAGTTCAGCAATAAGGTGGCTCAGAATCCAGACGGACTGTATTTCTGTTGTACCCCCCCACCCCCCCACCCCACAAAATAAATATATAATGATAATCAAACATTGCAATTTAAGATACTTTAGGATTAACCCATTAATTAATTTATCAACAGAAACTTTTATCTCGACAATGTTGCCGGTGTTCTTTGTAGAGCTTGTAATGAGAGTTTGGAATAATTCTTTTTTTTTATGTAGGGTCGTTGGAAGGACTTTTACTGTTTGTTTTGGAAGAAAAAAAGTTATCAATCTAATGTTTGGACTGGATTGCAGAAACAAATTGTAGAATTTATTATAATTTATTTGATTCTAAAAAAATTAATTAAGCCCAAACTAAACCACTTTATTTTACTGATATTTTTATTAGTCTACATATTTAAGTGTCTATTTATTTAGCCGTTTTTCCTCTTCTTTAGAATCACTATGTAAATTAATCAGCTTGTAATATGGCCACAGTGGCTTTGCATTCCTGTTTATAATTTGTAGGAAAAACAGAGGCTTACGGTAGCCATATGCAATTGAAGTTAAGCCTCTAATGCATCTCAATTTAGTTTTAAATCATTCAAACATGTTGTATAACTGAGGTGGCGTCAGGACGATTGCATCCACTCAGTTGGTTACCAGTCTTTGCTCTCTCTGACCGCAATAGTTTTTTGTGCCAACTTGCCTCGTCGACTGTCCCTGACTACTGCATCCTGATGCACAGTTACAAAAAGCATAGACTATAACAATGAGAATGTACAGCTCTGATTTTCTTGCACCTCCTTGCTTGAAAGAACAGGCCATGAGTGGGAGGACATTACAGAGGCATTAGGTTCTTACTACAGAATGGGTAATGTAGGCTAAACTGAGGAATGAGGTACAACGTGAGAAACGCCTCGTAATCAGTGCCCAAGCTATTCATGGGAAAACAAAATTGCAGGGGAAAAAAGGAACAAAGTGTGACGCAAAGCTATGTCATTATTTATTTCCATTTTATTTAGAATCTATTTATTTATTGAGCCTCAAACTGAAGATTAACTTTATTTTTGTTTAAAATATGCAAGTACTTAATACATGTTAAAACAAATAAATAAATGCATTCTATAAATAATACAGCCCCAGTAAGAACAAAATAAGTGTTTTCAATTTAAAGCCGATATATGCTACAAGAATTCATGATTCATTATTTTTTTTAACACTGTCACGTTGCAACAACAAACTTCAAAGTATTTTATCTAGATTTTAAGTGAGATTCAGTGGCAGCTCATCATACCACAATAATCTCATTAACAATTTGTGCATTTCCTACAGAGATCCTTGAAATACAATATTTATTCCCTAGCACATTATATACAAAGCGTCTTGATATCACACTCTACATGTCGGCAATATATGCAGCCTGGTAGATGGAGTTTCATTGCTGTTGCTACCCACACCAAACACAGATGGCAGCGTCTAAAATGCTGTACAGTACAGGGAGCGCTGGAGGCAATGTGATGACAGATGACAATAGGAGGAGAAAGGCAGAAGGTGGATTTATTGCAACCCATATATCCGTCCCAATATTTACCAAAAATATGACCACTGCAACATTTCCTGATATCAAGCAGCTTTTATTGTGGCCAGTGTAAGGTACACCTGGGCCATAATCATGCTGTCTAAGCAGCATCTTGATATGACACACCTGTGAGGTGGAAAGGATTATCTCAGCGAAGGAGAAGTGCTCACTATCACAAATTTAGACAGATTTGTGAAGAATATTTGAGAGAAGTGGTTATTTTGTGTATGTAGAAAATGTTTCAGATCTTTGAATTCATCTCATAAACAAATGGGAGCAAAACAAGTGTTTTTGTTTGTATTTTTGTTCAGTGAATGTGAATACTTCAGAGCAAAAACCCCTGCCCCATTTTATTCAAGTACTCTCACTGAGTGAGGATCAATCAAGTATCTTTAATTAGTGCAACTGTCTTAAAGCCCAAAGAAGCAAAAAAGAGCAGGTTTTAATTTTGCTTCATACTGCTTTGGCTTTTAACCTGGAGGTTCTAAAATGAATAAACTGATTTTGTGTATTAGTGTCACTCCACACACCGGTTTGACGTGGATCACGGAGCTGTTGGACATGACTGTGTGGTCTCCCTCCATCAGGTCCAGCTCACTGCGGCTGTCCTGGGCTGCTTCATTCAGGCTGTTGACAGAGCTACTCTGGGAGCTAGCGCTGATGGACATGCTGGGGATGGACTGATTGCTGCCAACACTGTTCACCGTTCCTGTGCGACCTCCGCCTAACTCCAGGTCCTGGAGCAGAGCGGACAGAGAACACGGAAAGAAAGCAAGGGAGGGAGAAAGAGACAGGGAGAGAAAGACAAAAGAAAGACCAAGTGGCACAGAAAGTACAAAGAGGGACAGACGTGCACAAAAACCAGCATATGCTTAATTTACTTTAAATGACGCATCAAATGTAGGGACTTGGGAGACAAAAATATCTACGAACCTCATCTCCCTCCTGGGTTTCTGTGGTGGGCCCGTTGTGAGTCTCCTGAAGGAGTATTTTCTTCATCTTTCGGTACTGCAAGTTGTCCAGCTCTCGCACAGCGTCCTTGGTTCTCTGGATGAGATCCATCAGCACGGAATCTGGACGTTCGCGTTGCAGAAATGCGTGCTGGAGGGCAAGGTGACAAGCAAAAAGAAATAAACCAGAGTAAATACACAAATCACAGCACTGTGGAGTGGGACAAATGTCAGTCAGCAAGTAAAGAACTAAATTAAAACCAATTTAAAACCTTAAGCCAAAAACAGTTTCTGTTGTTGAGCAATCAGATCATGACTATAGAAGCAGTGAGAAATTATGTGTTGACTAGAAGATTTTCAGTTTTGCTCTGACCAATGATCGGTCGATCGCGACCCCAAAAACAACATACCTTTTTTTCTGATAAATGAAAGACAATCTTCACTGTGGACACTGAGCCAGCCATTTCTAGTCTGAGCAAGGTGTTTAAAATTAAGTCAGAGGAAGCAAACAAACATCAGAAGCTGTTAAAAAGGAAACTAGTTTCCATAACATGTCGAGACATGCCTACAGCGCATTAAAGCTGCAAGACAGTAAGAGAGAGCAATACTTTCAACAGTAAACAGGAAGGCTGAACATATTGCAGCAAAGTTGCTAGGTTTTACCTTTTTGAGCTTTTAAAATGTTTGGAGAATGTAAAAGATGACAGCCCAGGAAATACTTATGGAGACTGCTAGCATTCTAACTGTTTTAATTGCTAATATGAGATGCAAAAAGGCAGTTTAAACACCTGATCTAAATAATCACAGGAGGAAGGAAATACTTTTAAAGCCGTGCACAAATATTCTAATTAGGGATGGAACGATACCACTTTTTCAAACAGATACGATACAGATACTTGGATCAGATTACTTGCCGATGCAGACTACCAATGCCGATACTTGTACCACACAGAAAAATGCAATGTATTGGAAAACATGATGGTGAATTTGATAAAAAATAAATAATAATAATAATAAAATGACCACAAAACTAAAATTTCAAGTTAAAAATGAACATTTTCTGTGAAATTATTGCAGAGTTTCCACATTTTAAGTATCGGTTCATGGTATTGTTTAACTTTAACAGATATCGATACGAGTACATTTGACAGTATCAGGGCTGATACCAGTATCGGTGCATAACTGATTCTAATATATTTAAGAGTTTAAGCAACACTTTAAATGACATATCAGTGACAGTTATTTAAACGGTCCTGCAGAAATCTCATCAGTAATTACATCTGTTTCTCCTACTCTAGATGTCTGAACATGAGAATGTTTATGCTTATGGAATCAAAAGACAGCTAAATTGTCAAAGAGAGATCTACCAACAGCGTTTGTCAGATTGCCATCTTAACATATTTTGCTCGTCATTTCTGTGTAAAATTGTGGTATTGTGCGCGTTTACTTACACCCAACATGTCATCAGAGTGTGGTCTATCTTGGGGGTTTTTCTGAAGGCAAGAATCAATAAAGTTTCTAAAGTAATCCGTCCTGCAATAAAAAGTGAAAAGACAGAGTCAAAGCTAAACAGGCACAGATGGCATTTATCAGAAGAATGTATGAACAGTAAAAACAACATTTTCTTTAACAAGGTAATTAATAAGGTATTAAAAAATAAAGTAATATTGAGTTTAAAGTGTCTTTGATTCAACAGGTTTAAAAAAAAAAGATCAAATTGTTCTCACCATTCACTGGACTGCAGTGTGGGGCTCTCATTCTGCGCTATGTGATATAAGGCACTCATTGCGTTCATATTAAACAATGGAGGCTTCCTCTCGGCTGAAAAAGAAATGGTCAGACAACAATTTTAAATTACAAAGTTAAAGATGATAAAAAAAAAAAACATATTTAAAAAATATTACATAACATCAGAGATTACACCAGTGGTTCCAAAACTTTTCAGGCCAGATCCTCCTTTGCAAAACTTTTATATATATATAAATATATATATATATATATATAAAATATATATAAATGGACTGAAATGGTAAATGGACTGAACTTATTTAGCGCTTTTCTAGTCATACTGACCCCTCAAAGCGCTTTACATTGAAGCCACATTGACCCATTCACACTCACATTCATACACCGATAGCCAACATGGCTCGGTAAGACGATGTAGAATGTTCTTGGGGTTCAGTGCCTTGCCCAGGGGCACATCAACATTTGACTGGAGGAAGCTGGAATCAAACCTACGACACTCTGATTGCAAGCCAACTCTACTCTATCACTGAACCGTTTATATATATATAGGTCGCTTATTTTTTATATATATATATATTAGATTATCGGCCGATATTGGCATTAAAATGTAATATAGAAAATTATCGGTATTTATTTTTTCAATAAGATGAGTTTTATACACCATACACATATTATATATCAAACTCTTCAACTACTTCTTTTCTCTCTCATAATGTAAAAATATGACAGATTTGAGGTTTAGTTTTTGAGATATTATTTGTTTGAGACAACTTTCAATTTAAGATAACTTTAACAAAGGACTGAATTTTGTTTACTGGGCTCTAATTTGTCACTGTTTCCTCTTTGTGACACAGTTTTCATGTGCACATTTGGTTACTTGAAAGATGGCTAATTAAGTCAATGTTGTTGTTTGATTGTATTAAATTATGGCCACTGGCCAGTTACATGTAGAGCTAAATTAATGCAGTGTTTAAGCCCACTTCATTTTTAAGATTGTAATACCCAAAGTAGGTTAATTATTGGCCCTGCTTAAATGTTTGCTGGTTTTTTATTTTTTATTCTTGTTTCAGTTGTTTCCACTTTACCTCAATACTATGAAGGTATAATGTTGTTTACATTTTCTAAAAGTAGAAATTTGTCCTGGGTGGTGGGCCTTTGTCAGTATTCTCTGTGTGAGAAAATGTTCCAGCTACTTTTGAAGACAAAATAAAAATGGCACCTTTTTCAATTGCCAAACTCAAATTGTAGTACTTATTACCTTTTCTAAATTTTTAAAGCTCAAGTATGCATGATACAAGATATTTAATTGTGGTTACCTAAAAGGGTTTAGTAGTTTTTGTTTTTTATGAGGGACGGTCCCCACATATCGGTATATCGGATATTGGTAGAAAAGCCAATATCGAACATCCCTAATATATATATATATATATATATATATATATATATATACATACATTTAAAATCAAGATTGTCATTCAATTTTTTAACTATTTTTGTTTTAATTTTCTACTTGGTTCAGCTTAAAAATGTGAAATGATTGGAACTGTTTTTCTTTTAGATTCTTATAATACAAAGAACCATAAAATTGCACCTTACTTTGCAAGACAGAAATGAAACTGAATGCTCATTAAAAATTTTGCATATCCAAAGACAAAAATTTAACCAGTCCAATCTTCTGTCAAGAGTCATAACAATTAGCCTGAATTTTTGCAAGGAGTTAAAAAATAAAATTTTTTTACACAATTCCATCGAAAAACAACATAATCAATGAAAAAACATATTACCATTTAGCAAGGTTTCCTTAAAAAGATAAAGATATTTTTAAACAAATCAACTGAAAAATTGTCAATGTTTCGTACATTGTGTTGGTGCTGCTGCTGCGTAAATCCCTGCATGAATGCAGCTCAACATGAAGGCGATCAGCCTGTGGTTCAGCTAGGGTGTTAAGGAAGTCAACTTGCCTGCATTACTAGGCCTAATGTCTCTTTTTCCTCTTGACAAAACCTAATAAATCAAGTACAACCAAGTAGTCATACCATAGTCAATAAAACAGGAGTTTGCGCTTTTGGCATCATGAGAAGACACAAAGTCCTGCTTAAAAACTAAATCGGTATCTTGATAAAGGTTCTCTGCAGCGGTAAGAATGAAGTGCTTTGCTTCGCAATCTTCTCATAGCAGTAGCCATCCGTCTCTTTCCAACCACACTTTTTCCCTGCACTTAAATGTTTAAAGTATCACTATTTCTAAATAAGCCAACATCTTTAACATTGACCTTTTGTGGCTTACCCGCCTAGAGGAGAGCATAATTTTTTCCTCATAGTTTTGAAGGCCATAACTCAGCCATACTCAGATTATCAGAGTCAGTTTTGGCTTTGTAATAAAAGTAAGGTAAAATCATCCAAATAACAGAGATAAATAGTTGAAATGCCTCATTCAATATGTACTGAATCTATATACTGTTTAAATATTTTTTAAATATAATTGAGCTACAGAAATAAAATAACTTGTTACAATATTGTAATTATAATATATGCACATGTATATCTATTATTAAGCAGATAAGCCTCCCTCTGACTGCTTGTTATCTCTTAAAAGATGGGATACCCTGGTTTGGGCCAACTTATTGTTTAATTATTTCACTTATTCTGTCTTCATTGAAACTCTACTGATTGTTTAACAAGAGGATGTAAAGATGGTCTATCTAAATATTAGTTACACCTGCAATGATTTCATGATGGACAAACAAATATAAACAAAACTTTGCAGCTGGTTTACACTAAACAAGTGACGTGACATACCTAATTCTATACACGTAATGCCTAAGGACCAGATATCCACTTTCCCGTCATACTGGCCCTCATCCATAGCTAGAATCACCTCCGGGGCCATCCTGGGTGGAAGTAAAAATCAGGTTTTAACAAATAAATCTATGGGATATGTCCTCACAGAAACCTTATTGTTTTATATCCTTTGTTTTACTCTCCTGTAACAGAGACCTTAAAAAATAAATATAAAAAATATATCAAAAAATATTTCTTCACTATATTTCACACCAACATGTGAATGAGTTCATCTAGTAAGGTTTAAATTTGGAGTATAAACTGCTGATAAGAGAAACAGTAGAGACCCATTTGAATATGTCAGCTGGTAGCTTTTAGCAGAGCATGAATATGCAAACTGATGCAAAGTCTTTTTAAGGTCAAATTTACAGTAGCAATATAAAACATTTTCAGAAATTCACAAACTATGAAGACTTAAGTATTGTATTAGTATGTTGGTGTTGTTTTTCCAGGAGGGTAGTTTTTCAATATTTGTTCAACATTAACAAGCATTTTAACTAACCAATATGGCGTTCCCACAAAGGAGTTGGCAGGTGAGGCAATGGAGGCAGAGCCAAAGTCTGCCAGTTTGACTTGGCCAGGTTCAGTCAGCAGGATGTTACCTGCTTTCACATCCCTGAAACATAAAAGGAGAGCGACGAAGACCAATCAGTGATTCACTACAGTGTCTGCCAACAGTGAAAAAGCTACATGTAAAATCCCTCACCTGTGGATCATATTGTGGGAGTGAAGGTATGCCAGCCCTTGCAGAGCACCATGTGTAATGGCAGCAATCTCAACTTCCTGTAAAGGTTTTTTATGGACTGTGGAAGAATAAAACTATTTAGAAATAGGGATTCTGACTTTTTAATCTTGGTAAACAAACAGACATAAGTCGTTTTTTAAAGAAATATTTATTTTTAGCTCACCTTCGAGCAGGTCAGAGGCTGAGCCAAGGCAATACTCCATCACCAGCTAAACACATGTACCAGTTTGAACAATTACTCCATAGGTAGACCACTAAAGGATTATTTACACTAAAATGTGGCATTTTGATCAAATTCAGCTCAAATGAATAATTTACCCATGCTGTGTGCTCACGAAGGTAACATCCTTTGTACTCTATGCTGTTCGGGTGTCGGATCCTCTGGAGAAACTTGACCTCTTTTATGATGTCCTGCCATTTCTGCAGGAGAAAAAACAGACGTTCAAGAACAGCAGCACTTTTACTGGCTGTCCAAACGGAGCCGATTGTAGGAGCAAGCACAAGCACATACAGATGTAAAATGGCTCTGTGGGCAGATTACATAATCTGATTATAGCTAATATGAAACCGAACTCTAAACAAGTGAAAGACAACACAAATGGGTGCCATATTTGGAACAGCGTTACAGCAGATTACAAATCAGACCTCAACATTGTAGCTCATCAGAACTTCAGTTTGTGAAATGACATAGCTTTTTCTTATTTTACCTTTTGGGAATCATAAATATTATTTAATTAAAATGTATTATTATTTTCCACAGGCACGCAGCCTCATTTAATGTCTGGAAATCTAAATATTTCTCTACCTTTCCATATCCTTTTCATATATTTATTCAAACAAGAGTTCTGGAATAAAATTTCACACTGTTCCAGGCTGCTTAATAGCCTTGCTTATGGTTATATTTAAATAAAAAAAAAGATTAACATAAGTTTGGATTATGTACCAAAGAAAAAACAATCAACTGAGTCTTACCTCATTAGACTGTTTGCCACTGTAGGACATTTTTTTAATTGCCACCACCTCATTCGTTCGCACATCCCGTGCCTGGATAAAACACAAGGCACAACTGTTGGTTCACATTTCAAGCATGCATTTACCCTTTAACTTTCTGTACATTAACCTCAACAGGAAGGATCTTGTGTACAATCACAGCATAAGGATAATTTAGAAACTGCAGTCAGATTTGTAACATTAGGAAAGTCACAGTAACTTGGTGCCATTACCGTACACTCATTCATGGACTGATGAAATCCGATTTACTGAACAAGACGCAGCTTCTCCTGTGACACTTATCTGCTAAAATCTAAAACAGTAATGTATGGAAACACACTATATGTTGTGTTTGAATCCCCTGTTGACGGTATTTGGCTGGAAAATAGCTTTAAGTGGGACTACTCAATAGATCATTTTACTGGTAACATCTACAGATAAGCTGAAGTACAAACAGTGTAAATGGTGCCTTACAAAGTAGACAGCCCCAAAGCTGCCATGACCAATCTCTCGGAGGTCAGAGAAAAGCTTCTCTGGGTCTTCCTTGAAGAATAGCTCGGCCACGTCCGGATCCTTCAGGCTCCCCGCCCTCCCAGAGGCTGGCATCCTGGTTTGTGTAGTCCCGTATCGCCCACACGGAGGGGATGGGACTATCTGGGCGCAGAGCTACACCAAATCAGCTGAAGACTCATTTGCAGCTATGTGGGAGCCCGTGGAAAGTTAGCGCATGGGCACCTAGGCAGACAGAAGACAAAGAGGGGGATTGAGGTGTAAGCAAAAGCAAAGAGAAAAACATTCATTTTGGACAGAAGGAAGAAGATCTGAGAGATGAGTCAGTTGGCCAGCATTTCAATGGAAATATAAAGAGAAATAATTAAATTAAAAGGTGCGATTCACAGTCAGAATAGTCGGACAGAACGTCTCTTCATCTTAAGCCCCAGCTGCTGCAGCCTGTTTGATCTAGATTTCACTTATGCAGACTTGTTTACGCAAAAAAGTTTGATGGATGCCTCAGTTTGACAACATTCTACGGTTTTCTAAGTAATCTTAGGTCTTTGAATATAAAAAAAAAAAGATGCACGATTTTTTTTTCATTATACCCATTTTTTTAACTACAGCTGCTGACCATAACATGATGAGCTAACTACAGAGTCATCACTAGCACATCTGTAAGACTACTTCAGCAATTTCGACACATCTGTAAGCTAGGGGGCAATGCAAATGTCCCAGGATTGATTTAGTGTCCACAACAAGGAGGCGACCCACAGTAATGAGAAGCCGCATACAGTGATAATAGAGCTGTGGGTTGTTTCGCTCGTTATTTGAACTGTGTAGGATATTATTCATATTTAGAAAATGTAAGTACACTCTGCATCCCAAATTACACTATACACCAGGGGTGTCTAGAGTGCAGCCTGTGGGCCATTTCCAGCCCACTGGGGGATTATATGCAGCCGAACAACCAAAATTAAAGAATGCTATAGGCAATGTGTGCGGATAGACACATTTTTATTTTAATGGATGCAATTTTAGAAATGCCAGGGCTTCCAAAAATATTTTAAAAAATTAATCTAACTAGAAGGAAAAATGTTTAGAACAAAAAAAAAAAATCTGACTACAACTTCTATTTGATTGAAGTATTTTGGGTTTAGTTTATTGTTTGAGGGGCACTTTACATGACAACGTTGGCATTTTTGTGTGAATTTGCAGGTGCAAACGACCCTGCGTTTACACGACAGGGTGTGAGATCTGATGTCGTTGAAAACGATTTAGTACATATGCCTGGTCTTTAGATGGCAGTGTTCTATGCTTTCTCCCCCTCATTACAACGTAGTACACATGCCTGGTCTCATTACCCAGAAAATAATTGGAGGATGGCGGAGTGCGCAGGTCCAACATGCCGTGGGCGGCTGGCAATGATGTCACCATGGTAGAAAGTCCCCAGTCTTCCCTTTACGTGACAACGAATCACCCAGCGTTGACAGAATTCTACACCCTAGAACCTTTTTTCGAAAGGGTGTGTAACCCCCCCTCCCTTCCTCTCTTGAATATAAAACTCCAATGTGGACACCCGTTTACTTAGACATGATACTAATTACTCTAAATGTATGACTATGCACTCTAAATATATCCTGTTTGTGCAGTACTCTCATCACCGCACCATAGTAGTAAAACTCATTAAACTTCTCAGATTTCAAAGTGTGCTTCAGAGCATCATTTGATGATATCAGAGCTCATGTTGCCAATCCAGATGATCATCATTTTTCTGGAGCATGAAAAAAACCCCACAACCAAAACAACATCATGAGTTTTCTTTCTTTGCGTACCACATAACTAAATCTTATTCATTTAAGTGCCACTAAATCCCAGAAAACATGTTTTTTGGGCAGTAAGTATTGGCCGGAGGTGAAGACTTCATGTAATATTTATGAAACACTATGTTTTTTCCAGATAAAACCTGATGGTACATAGTTACCTTTAAGTAGTTGTGCTCTATTCATACTGCATACTTTTCCATCATAGCAACAAGCAGGAGCCAAAGGCATTACTTGTCAAAAAGCATGTTATTTCTGATAGTGGATGCATTAACAGGCAGGAATACAAGTGGAAGGGTTTCAATTTTAATCCCTTTCAAAAAATGAGGGAAAACAATATTCAGCATTTTGCCAGCTTTTCACCAATCAGAACTGGTCAATTGGATGGGTGGAGCCCTAAATTATGTTTGTGAATCTGATTACTTACTTTCATTCACGCTATATTTGTTTGCATGGTTCTAATCCCTTTCTGTGATTCAGAACTAATCTCAACTATTGCTTTAAAAAATTGTAATAAAAAAATGTAGTTGCCTAATGAAGTTGACTGCAGGCATAAAGGAGGCCAATTAAGAACCTCATTTTTTTCCAGCTGCTAACCACTTCTAATAAACTTCAGAGTCTATTACTTTTATTTATCAAGTTTATGGGACAGCATAAGGCAAGAATCAGTATGATACTAAATATTGAAGTAAAAAGAAAAGCTAAAGCACAATCAGCTATTTCTCTCACTTTTTGTAACACACTCAATGAAACAGAACACTGAGCACAAAGTCACACGACTAAATGTGGCAGAGATGTGGCTGACTGCAGGATGTCTCTGTGTATGTGTGTGTATACACATGTGTAATTACTCGGAGGAACAGAGCGTTCAAATAAAAATCACAATTTTAAAATTCTTCTCTGTGTACAGCTTAAGGAAAATTATTTTCTGTTACTTTTGTGAGTTGTGTGAATTGCTTTTTTGCGTGCTTTTAAATAGCCAGGAGGAGGCCTAATGAAAAGAATCATTACAGCAACATATACATGCAATCAACATTATTATTACAACACTAATAAAACCTTGTACTTAATATCTAATTATAATCATGTTTTTATACACAATAACACTGAAGTGAACACAATGCTTAAGTGAATTATAAAGGAATTACTCCTACAGATGCAGACGAGTCTGGTGAAGGCACGCTTTGTGACGAGGTGGAAAAAGCCTTAAATTACATTTTTCCTTTACAGTCGTGGCATAATCTCACACTTGAGTACCTTTCAAGTGCAAACAAGAAAAAAAAAGTAATACATAACTGTTAAAATCATCTGTGACATAATTGCCAACACCTTTAAAAGAAAGAAATTTGCATTTTTATTGCCTTTTTTACCCTGGTCAGAGCTTCCAAGAACTTCAAATTAGTAATCAACGTCTTCTTGTTTTCTTAGTCTATAAATATGATGTGACAAAGAGACTAATTAAGAGGAGATTTTTAAAATCTCCTCCAGAGATAATTACTAGAGAACTGTAGCAAACTTTGGCACGTTAGGGCAAAGTCAACTAGTTGTTCGGAACAGATACCGAGATTTTTTTGGGTGCAGTATGGCAAGCCGTTTGTGTAAAAACTCCATTTCCTTGATATCAGCTGTTGTTTATTGCAACTAGTATGCGACTACAATTCACTAGTTAAACATTTTCTCCAACTAGTTTGAAATTTGTCCCAACTAGTTCAGAAAACTTCTTACCACTAACTCATTTTTGCCTACTAGTAGAATTTTTGCCACACTAGTAAGACTTTTACTTCTTATACTACACCCAAATGCTGCAGTACTAGCTCAAAAAACCCTACTAGTTGGCTTTTAGGTGCACTAGTTGGCGACCAAGCTGAACCAGTTGATAACTACGTCTTACTAGTTAACTAGAGGGTCTAAAATAACTACTAGCAAGTATTGCCCACTAGTCGACTAGTAACACTTCTTTTGGGCTACATGTCGACTAGTGCAGTCTAAAATGTGTAATAGTTCAATAGTTGAAGCCATGTAAGCCCTACTACTTCACTAGTAGATTCCAAATGCACACAAGTCAACTAGCAGACCAAAAAATAGTTGACAACTAAGACTTTTGTGCATCTTACTAGTAAACTAGTAGAGCCAAAAAGGTGCACTAGTCGACAACTACACCCCTACTTGGGCTTACATGTTGACTACTGGCCCTTTAAATGTGCAGTAATAAAATGTTTGACATGTGTGGGTGCACTAGTTGACGACTCCATATTCAATGCAAATTAGTGGTTGTGGCTGGACTGAAAAGAAGCTTTCCTTTTGGCTGTTCAGACAGCTCCTCGGGGAAACCGTAAAAAGGGGAGAAATTAGTTTGTTTCCTCACCTGGGATCTCATTTATAAAACTGCGTAGAATCCTTACTAAAACAATACTTGAGCTCAGCAACTTTTTTTTACTTACGCCTAGTATGGCTGCACGATTAACCTTTATCGGATCGATATTGGGGTTTTAGCTCACGCAATAACCTAACCTCAGGAGGCTTAGGTTTATTCCCCGCCCGTGACATTTGAATGACAAACCTATTAGCCAATCAAAATGGTTGAATCTCGTGTTCCTAGCTTGCTTGCCAATCAGAAATGGCAATGGAAACAAGGTTATGGGGTTCTGTCAGCATCAAAGCAGCTAACACACAACATGTAGCTCAAATTTGCCAATAGAAAAAGCTTGTAACAGCACAGAAATGGCCGAAGGCACTTCTTCGGTGACAGGAGAGGAAGCTGGGGAGCACGTGGTTAACAAGAAGGGGGGTACTTTAGCTGTTTGGACATATTTTGGATTCGCGAACAATGTGGAGCAAAAGATTGCTAAATCTAAGTATGTCGACATGCTGTGGCCCGAACCAGAGGAAACACTACCAATCTATACCAGCATCTAAAAAAATCACCACCGACAGCAATATGATGCATGCACAAAAAGTGTAGATGAAGATAAAGCCACGACTAGCCATGGACAAAGTAAGCCACCAAGCATTAAAACCGTTTCTGATTTTGCACTCCCTTATCTTTCAAAAGCCTGGATAAGGTGTTATTTTAAAATAGTTATTTTAATTTATTTTAAAATGTGTGCAATATAATAGTTTCATGTTTAGTAAATGGCAGTGGACTACAGAATTATTTTGTTTTCTAATTGTAAATCTAATAAGAACAAATTTTCTATTTTTCAGTGTTGAAGATTGTTAAATTTAAAAACAAATGACTAAGTGATTAAGTTAATTTCCATTATGTCTTCTTATTCTTTGATATTTAGTTTCAGGTATTTAATAATCACGAAGCATCAAACAATCTCATTACCTCAATCACTATGTATGTAGTTTATTTAACCCTTTTTGTCGTAAAAGTAACAACGTATTTTATTAATAATTTGGGTTTTATGCACTTAAAAGTATTGAACGCAAAAATCGAAAATCGCATCGCAATCGCAACATTTTCAAGGGAAACCGCAATTAGGTTTTTTCTCAAAATCGTGCAGTAAATTTCTGATCTATCAAACTTAAGAGTATGCACAGCTAAACGCAATTTCTGATTTATAAAGAAGATTTTTTGTAGACATGTCCTCAGCTGTTTCTGGATCATAGCCCGCCTCCTACACACCCACTTTCCGCCATAAATGGTCAATGCAAAGTGTCTAGTGAATATTCTGACTTAAGACAGGTAATATGGGGCGTTTCATGGGTAACCATGGCAACAGAGAGGCAGGGAAAGCATTTCCGCAGAGACCCTTGTAGGCATGCAGAGGCACAGAAGACGGTTTTATTTCAATCAGTCAATGTTGATCTATATAGAGCTTGACTCAGCTAAGGGCTTCAAATCAAAAGATAAAAATGAAGTTACAAAAATACAAATATGCAACAAGAGTAACAAAAAAAAATAAAAGAATAAATCAAAACTAAAAGCAGCAGTACAAGAGATGAAACAAATAAAAAAATTTAATATAAAGTTTCAAATATATGATTATTTATTGTAACAAAAATAAGGCTGGAATAAAAGCAAACTAGAACAGAACTAAGTTACACCAGAACATAATAAGTTTAAGCACTCCTAGATATTTAAAGCCTGATGAAAAGGTGTGCTTCAAAACTATTTTTAAAAGGCGAAATATTGATTTGGGGTCATAAAAACAAACGGAAGAGCTACTGGTGACACGACGTTTTACAGCAGTGTGTCTGACTTAAAAAAAGAATCTTCAAATCTTCAATGAGCGCCAGCACATCCATTGTGCAGCATTATACACATTTTATGGAGGGACGCTGCAGCATATTTGTACTTCACACATGCACCAACACATGCAATTGCTATATAATCTCAAGACATACATATGAACATAATTCTTAAATGCAACATATTTTTATCCAGATTCTAATTTTTATTCTCAGTTTATAGAAGGGATCCTCAGACTCTACAAGTCTGAAAATGTGGTTTAAATTCACAATTTTGATATCAATGTTGCTGCACTGTCAGTGTCCTGTCTGTCCAAAAAGTGTGTAAGGAAGATCCTTAATGTGCTTAAAATTGCACACATTTTTCCAGTATGTTTTTTTTTTCTATAAATCCCAAACTTGGTGTAGAAAGTTGCTTACATAGTTTTGAGACCCAGCTTTGTGCGTAAGCAAGGTTTATAAATGAGGCACCTGTAACTTTTATCCACCTTCTTTCTGACTAATTGTTAAAGAAGAACACTTAAAAGGTAATTTGCTGAGGTTGAGGAACATGGAGAGAGGAGCGGGACTATTATTCCAGCCCATTTAAAAGATATTCAGAGTTTGGACTGGTTTTATTCGCTTCAGCCCTCTGTTGCGATTTCTGAAAACCTTTTACGTAATTTGATAGTCTGCCACTGCTCTTAGAAAATTCCTGATTCTTATTTTGAAAAAAAATTATATCTGTTTTTTTGCCACTGGTTTGTTCCTTATACTAGTGCAGACCACTGAAGCTATGACTGTGTGTATAAGGGACTGTGACAGACAAAGACTAAACACTGCATGTGGCTCGCCTCCTCTGACCGCTAGCTCCAGGGGCTTCACACAATTTTTACCTAGCTACCTCAGTAAATATCTCCTGTCCCCCAGTAACATCCTGAATTATATTACACAGTCAGTGTCTCATGCAAAAATCCCGCTTCAAGCGATGCTGCAGAGTTCGTTATCTTACGTGCCTCAAAAGCCCCTGATTGTTGGATTGACAAGCCATTTTATATCTACAGATTTACACACATTTTTCTTACAATTGAGAAACCATTATTCGTAGTGGAACTCAAGTTTGACTCTCAACATTAAAGATGCAGAGTGCGCGTTTTGGGGAGGCCCAGCTTAAGGCAAGGCAATTTTATTTGTATAGCACACTTTCAACACAAGGCAATTCAAGGTGCTTCATATGACTAAAATTAGAACACAGAAAAGAGAGCATAAATCACTTTGAAGATTAAAATACAAGAAAGCATTTACAATAAAATAGTAATCAATGAAAATGACAAACAAGCAAGTAAAAAGCAATTAATAGGTTACTCATAAGCGAGTTTAAATTTAATTTTTGACTTAAAGAGTTTAGTGTATCAGCAGCTTTGCACTCTCCCGGTAGTTTGTTCCAGATCTGAGGAGCATAGAAACTAAAAGCTGCCTCCCCATGCTTGGTTCTGGTTCTAGGGACGATCAGTAAACTACAGCTGGAGGACCTGAGTGACAGATATCAGATCGTTGCTTTACCTAGGTGCTAACCCATTCAATGATTTATAAACTAATAAAAGCACTTTGAAGTCCATTCTCTGAGCTACAGGGAGCCAGTGTAATGACTTTAGAACTGTGGTGATGTGTTCTACTTTCCTGGTTTTAGTGAGAACACGAGCAGCAGCATTCTGGATCAGCTGCAGCTGTCTGATTTATTTTTTTGGTAGACCTGTGAAGATACTGTTACAGTAATCAAGGCGGTTAAATATAAATGCATGGATGAGTTTTTCTAGGTCTTCACTTATCGCCTGTATTTGATATAAGTCCTTCTGCGATTAAAAAACATTTTTAATCGAACTGATACTAGTTCTGAACGATTTTGGAAAATAATCTTATTGCAATTTTTTTTTTCTTCAGTATTGTAATTGCGATTTAATTTGCAATTATTTGTTATGGGGCTTTTCTCATGTACTTTTTAACTAATGCAAGCAAGAAAATCAATAAACAACGTATAAACAATAGTCAGATTTTTTATACATAATTTATTCTACTCCGTAGGCAAGACTTATTTTAAGATAAATGCAAATTAAGCATGGCTGAATATGAACAAGTTTATTAAGCTATTAAATCACCACTTTCAATGTGATGTCAGTCGTTCGGCAAAACAAATTTTTTTTCCCTAGATCCCAGCTAGCAAGCCCCTCTCGAGGCCGGCTGTAATGTTTTCCCTCCTGGGGTCATCTGGCATTTTAGCCATGCAACTCTCATATATGGTGGTGTCATGTTTTTTAGGTGTTGATAAAGGTTTGTAGTGTACATCGTAAGGTAGCAACATAATCTGTAAAATACCTGGTGTTGTGCAGCGTCATCGTTTTTATAGCCAATATAATTTTCTATGTAATATTCCTCTTTGGTACCAAATTTTGAGCAGTGTTCGCTTCTGTGGAGCTTTAGACCATTTTATGACAGGTTAAACCACAGCATTTCCTTCTCTACCTGCATTGTTTGAGCTGCTCACAAGTCATGTAACTTCCCAAGATCTCATACTCATGACCAGTCAAAATGCAGCCTTTGCAATTAGAAAAAAATTTGATTTTGTCATATTGCGATATTATTGCATATGTAATTAATTGTTCAGCCCTAACTGATACTACTAAACTGAATATTTTGTTCAATTCAATTTTAAAGCATTTTAAATATCAGCTCTGGCTCTTTAAGAGTCTGTGGCTCTCTGTTTGAAGCACAGCCAATCAGATCCACCTTCATTTTCATGAAATTTTATTAGTTAATGTTAATTCCTACTTGTTCACTAGTAGAGGTGCTTTGGCACCTTACTAGTGAACATGCAGGCCCTGATGATTTTAGTATAAAAAAATAATATATTAACACATATAATAATATTTACAAAATAAATATAATCAATTGTATGGTTTGGTTTTGTTATACATTTTTCAGAATGATGTTATTCTTCTGGAATGAAAAAAATCATTCATTTTTAGGCTTTTTACACAACTAGAACTATAAACATGGTTCTTAATGAAAAGATATCAAACAGAATTTCTAAGAAAGCATTACGTTTTTAAAGAATAACAGATCTATTCTGATTTAGTTCTATTTCATTCATGCATATAAACTATATTTACACATTGTTTTTATTCAGATGCTGTCTGAGCCTCCTCCAACATGATGCTTAATGCTGCAATACTAAATAATTCAAAACAGCAATGCATTTAGGTTGTACATCTCCTAAACTGATCGCCCTCGTGAAATTGGTCTCGATCCACATGAGATATTTCTAAGTTTCTCATTGCAATATACATCAATTTCCCTTTATATAACAGCTTATAAACAGCAGCTACATAACTATAAGTGTTTTCAACTCACCTGAACAAGAGTTCACTAAAATTCATAAATTATATTTCTAAGAGTTTATATGTAAGATAAAAGAAACCTCAGTCGCCAGCCGTATCGGAATCAGCCAAATAAACTGAGTGTTTGTGTAGAATTACTCACTGATCATCAGTCAGGCGCTCAATAAAAGCAGCACAGAAACATTACAGCCGTTTGTTCAGAGGAAATTTTAATTTCAGGACCTACGTGAGAGCTCTTATCCAAATGGCTTACACGCACAGTACATCTATATCCCAAGATGGAGGGTGGGGTGTCCACGCTCTTGCTTCCCAGACTGATTACAGATTGTTGACTTGACTGAGGGGAGGAAGTCAACCCCCGCCCCAAAAATTCAAAATGCGACACATCCCATTTTCTGCAGTGAGAGCCAGAGAGAAGAGAAGAATGAAGTGACCAAAACACTAAGAGGATTTGAGCAACCGCATTTCAAACATGCGGCTCTGTTAACTTTTGTCCTGCTAAACTGAAGGGCACGACGCTGAGATCAACAATCTACTAAACTGTGTCCGGACTGCAAGCCCTTGGGTGAAAAAAAACAAAACAATATCAACATGAAGAGATCTGACTGCTTTTCCAATATCGTAATGGGCGTACACTAATGCAATGCCAACCCTTCCCTACCTGTTGCTGCACTCTCCTGGTCAGTAAGCTGAAGCTCAAAAACCCATCTCTGCTTACAGGAAAGACAAACAAGGCTAGATGGAAAAAATTCAGTCATGGCATAGAAACTATAGGAGGCGCTCACTCTGACAGAGTGTAGTGGCGATTCTTTTGTCAACACAAACATCTTTTTTTCAAAAATCAGTGAGCCACTGCTGCACTGTGGGGATAGTTTGTACGCAGATTAGGGCTGAGAGGTATATTTCATATCACATTATTGTTTGGAAACATATCTGTATTACAATATTTGATGGCATTTTTTTTCATACATATCCACATTATCTTATGAGAATGAATGATATAATAATGCGCTTTAAATAGCCCATTTTACTATCATATGGACAGCATCATTTTCTTTCCAGACACAGTTGAATGATATGAAAAGAATTAAAATGATTATGACTCTGGTAGACATTCTTGATGTTCTATGGCTGAAAGTATATTTGTTCTTTAACCTCACGTTGACGCAAGCAGCAAATTGCATCTTTTACTGGCTTTGCATGTAGTACTGAAGAATCCAGGGTCCAGACTCAGAACGGATAGTGCCAGAGAAGAAGTAAAATAAACATGGCGACCGTAGGAGATTATTAGCTGGTTAATATTCAGGAAACAACAGAAAAAAAGACAGTGTGCAGAATGAAAATGCACCCTTTCCTTTAAACGTTATATTTGACCTAAAATCATAAAAAAAATCTAACTTTTTCCGACCACTGTACTGTGTTTATATTTATGTGTTCCAGCCAAAAGGGGCACGCCATTGTGGGTTGCCAAATATACTGTTGTAAACAACTGCGTGGAGCAATGATGCATGTAACATAAAAAATGTAAGTTTAGCTGCTGTGTCTAAGCCCCATAGATTTAATAAGAGAAAGATAATTAATTAAAATATCTAAAACTACAGTTAGTTAATGTGAAATCTACAACAGATGGACACAAATGAAAAACTTTCACGGCATCAAAGCGTACGTGGAAATGGCGAAGTTTCTCAAGGAGAAAGGTAAGACAGCTTGCTAACGGCTAAGGTTAGCTGTCGGTAAAACAGCTTTGCAATACGTGTGTATATGACGTGGTTTCTAGATACGAAAGCACCAACCTCCACACCGAGTAAATGAAAGAAAAGGAAGCGGTTTCCTCCTGCTCTGTCCAGTACAGCAGGCTCACTTTCACTACTGCGGTGAGTGGCTATTATAAAGACTTTTCCAGCTAGCTTTTTTCATTGACATAGGTCTCTGAACAAACAACTTAGTCAAATACGCACACTGTGAAAATTGTTGGATGTTTGTGTAAATTCTGATGTGTAAATTATGACTTTTATAGAGAATATCACCAAGAGGAGTGGAGGATATCACTCAGCTACCGAAATAAGATGCAGAGGACAGGTGCTAAATCTTATTGTTGCCTTTGATCAATATTTTAATTATTTTTTGTTTAGTATTTTAAACTTATTAGTACAAAATAGTATTTACCCTATAAGATTTGTCGCTGAACATGATGCTGGTTTGTTACGGTGTTTGAACTGGCATCCAGACAGCGTTTTGTTATTTCAACTACAACCTCAACAGACTAGATGTCGCTTTGGTGCCTATGTTCCATATTCAACCTTTAAATTTTGTATTTTTTTATGTTTGTGCAAATATCATGAAACCATGTTTTTTAACTCAGTTTTCCAATTTTAAAAACTTCAAACCTGCCCATGCCTACTGTAGATAGAATAAGAATGTAATCAGTTAAATAGGAAATTACATTAATACCATAATTAAAAGCAGTACAAATACGGTCTAAACAAATAACAGACAGATGGACGGATAGCATCTCAAACTTATTGAAAGCTTGACTTACAATACCATGGTTTCAGTTTCCACAAACACAAAACAGGCCTATTCACACTGAATAATCTTATCGATATTAAAGGTTCTTAATGTTTACTTGAATACAGAAATGGAATTAAAAACTAAACACATTGCTATTACTCCTCAAATGTCACTGTGACAGACTAATCAACAACATAAAACCAGAAGACAAATAAGTAATCACCGTGCCCACCAACTGAAAAAAAAATAGAAAAAGGGTTGGGTTGCAGTTAATGTGCCTTATAAATGTTATGCAAAAATCACATATCCGTTATGAAAACAGGGAGGCTCACCCTTTGGAACAATTTGCAGTCTGTCTGCAGAGACAGAGATTATCAATGGCTGTTCCTTGCATCTAGACTAAATAAAGCAGAGTCGGCTTTATACCGGAGTCTAATCCATTTTTCCTGGGAGACACTAAAAATCCATCTTGTTGTTTGTCCATATTCAGCACCCTCTGATACAAAACTGGAAAGTAAAGCATTAAAACTTTAACAGGGTGCTTTGGCTGGAGCCTGTGAATAATGTAGTTGTAGCAATCACGCAGTGATGGAATAAAGGAAACAGCAGGAGCACAAATCACACACAAAAAATAACTTCTTTTTTTATCATCAAAACTGCATCAAACCCGTTTAACAGGTGAGCTGCTCTCACTGCAGTGTTTGCTTGACTGGGTTTTGTACAATTATCTAGCGCGCAGAAAACACAAGGAGTGGGTGTTCAGGTACATGAGGTTATCGAGCCACTGACATAACATTTAAGCTGCCTCCATCGTCCGTATGCGAACCCTAAAGTATACCCAAACTCAAATCGCATTCAATATGCTCCTAATGCGGGTGACCCGCTGTGTCATGCATAACTTAACCGACGAAAAGTCACAGATAAAACCAGCAGAAGGGTAGCTTGCTGAGTGCTAGCCAGTGTTACGCAATATCAACACACAAAGCTGAGGAATGCGGCTCACGTCAGCGCATAAAAACGGCGATCACAGCCAGTCGCTCTAACGCGATATTAGGGCACTGATTCGTTATCCTCTACTGCCCTGTGCTGCTTGTAAACATAAAGCCATAACACGAAACTTACGCGCGACATGTACATGAGAGGCAGGACTGATGTCACCAACTAATCACACACAGCGATCTACGACTAACGATACCCCTTTGTGGATCAGAACTTCCCAAACAAAACACATCCAGAGCCGAGCTTGACTTGACATTAGCGTAGAGCTACACTTGACAAAAACAAAAACCGAGGGAGTGGCATGGCTCGCAACGATAGCTGTCTAAAGCGGATTAGCAAGCTAACCGCATCCAGCTAACGTTTATTTAATAAAGCGATCCATTATTTACACATCCAATTAGCTCCTTAACCATTCTCCATGCGTGTTTAGATTAACTACGAATAATCGCGTTGACATTGGAAAAAAATAGTTTATACCATCAATTGAACATTATACAAACATAAGTAGGCAAATCTGAAATTTATCGAAGCGACGCAACATAGATGTTGTGAAAACAACTTTCTGATAGCAGGCGAATAGCAGTAAACCAGGATGGCTAGCTCGGATGCTAAGAGGCGTTGGAAACAAACCTCCTAAAAAAACGGATGTAGAAATTAAATCACCAACCGTTAGTTAAAAAAGCTTACACTCACCAAGAAAACGAGGAAATTCACAGGAGTCGAGGTGTTACGAGGCTGAATAATCCAGTCACCCTGCCCGCAGCTGCCTGGTGTAGCTAAAAAAAAAAAAAAAAAAAATCACAGACAGCCAATGCAGTTCAGAGAAATCAAAGTGGGAATGTCGCTAGTTGTAAAGATAGCAATGCTAATTCGCTAACCAAACCACATAACTGCCATACCTCAAAAACAGAACAGTCAAGCTGGCTCAAGTCTTTTCGAGTTCTCCACATTAGCGATATTCGTGTCTTGTCGCATGTGCTGGCTGCCTCCGGCAGCAGGAACAACAATAATTTAAAGCACCGCAAGGCTAGCTAAACTGGGAGCTGGCTAACGACAGCCGAGCGTTAACTGTCATTGGGAGCTGGCTCACCAAACCCGCTAGCTGCTAACGTCAGGCAGCAGCAGCCAGCAAAGTTTCTCTAAAAATGGCGGCGAAGAGAAAATCTCCTCCCTTCCACCGAAAAGGAAAGCAACTGATTCTTTAGGGGGGGGGGGGGAAGAAAAAACAGCGTCGAAGCAAAGCATTTAACCTGGTCGTGAGCACATCGTGTAACACTTTAATATGTTTCGTATATACGGTGACTGGTTCTCCCTGATATTCCTAAGGCGATGCTGTGACATCCAGCAGAGGCAAGATGATGGGTGTGTGGAAGGGAGAGCCACACGGGATGACTGTCATCACAATATTTGGTCCAGGGACACTTATAAACGGGTGCTGGACCTTTCTCGTGTGTTTGGCTTTATGCACTTTCAGCCCTACTTTGAGACCCTAACCTGATTAACCGTTTCAGGCTTAATCTGACTTCCATATCATATGTTCTTTATATCATAGAACAAGATCAGACTTTTGCATATAAGCATCAGAATGTATGAGGTAAACAATAACACTGAATAAACTGTAGCGTGATATGATTTAAATAGGATTATTTTGAAGGCCCTCTTTAGGTTGATAATAGCATCCTTATTATAACGAAGTGTGATGAAATAGCTGGGATGATCATACATAATGTAAACATATTTTGGATTTAATATTTTCCTCTTGTATTTCTAGTGAATGACGTTTTTTAATGATATGGACTAATTATGTCTAAAACAAATAAGAGTAATTAATTATTTTCAGAGACATCAGCCTACTCATTAAAACATAAATTAATAATATCAGTATGTTCTTCAATGTATATATATATATAGTCCACTGCAGGACTGCATGGTAGCAGTATTGTACACTAAGAAAAGATAAGGGGAGAAGGCAACGTGCATGGCAGCAGAGAGGTTAAAGATGGACATTCCACAACAGGCTGCAGGTTGGGAGACCAATCAGCTTCCAGAAGAAGGTTAGCGGGGCTTTCATTGGTTGTCTGGCATCCCTGTTGTCATGATCATGGGAATCAGGGCCTGCCTGTGTGGTCTGTATCCAGGCGAGGAGAAGTCTACTGATGCAAAAGGATGCTAATGGTTCAGCTGCAGATGTACCAATCTCTGACACCCCTGTGGACGTGACGTGTATAGAGTTTTAACGTCAGTTAAGAGGAACATGTAATTTTATAATGCCATGATTAGTAAAATCGTAGTTATATTGATTACAAACCCAACCAGTCATACCCATTTAAGGAGATTATTATCCATTCATTATGTGTAAAATACATACATTTATAAATCACCTAATCCCCTATTGTACTTTATAATAAATCTGAAACTCTCAGTGGTCTTTAAAAAAAAAAAAGTATTGTATCAAAATCTTTTCACGATTCACAACAGAAAAGAAAGCATTGGATACAAAATCAATGGGAAATATAGGTTTGCAGTGGTTATTATTAAAAACAGGTATAAAAACAAATAACATATACAGGCGGATTATAATATCAATGAAACAGTCCTTTTTAATTTTATAGTGTACATCTTATACTTCCACTATGGTCCAGTATCCCTTAAACGCCATTTTGTAAAAATACATATATATATATATAAGTAAATCATGTAAATTATGTATTTTATCGAATATTTATTTAGATTAAATATTAAACTGAGTTTACATACATTTTTATACAGCACAACTTTCTGATTTTCTTCTGAGCAGCTACTTTTTGAGGACAAGAAAAATGTCGAGTGTTGCAACAGCATGCTTCTATATATAAAAACAAAACAAAAAACTTTCTAATATCAGTAAAGACAGTGGTTCCCAAACTTTCAACCATGTGACCCACATATCATAAAAATGTACATGATCATGACCCCAACTTTTGTTGTTGTTATTATATAATCATATATTTAGCTTTATTTTTTTTTAACATTGTTTTTTTTTTTAAATCTTATTCTAAATTTCTACAATCTAAATCCTTTCTCATCATCGTTTTTGGTATTTTTGTTCATTTCGAAAGACAACCTCATGACCCTAGAGTTACATACTCGTGACCCCAAGTGGGGTCCCGACCCCACTTTTGGGAACTACCGAGCTAAGATATTTTTAATACAAAGATGTGGACTTAACAAAACTATGTTTAATAATAACTTAAAGAAAATATATAACTTATTTTCAAAATATATTTTTCATCTGACAAACAAGCCTCATCGGATGGCATCTCTGCTGTATATGATTGTATAAAAACAGATTCATGTGTTATCTTAAATTATGTGTCTTGGTCAAATTTTTAAATCACATCAGCCCAAAACTTTTTTGTACATAAATGGCCTTTTATAGCATACAGAATTATCAAAATAACAGATGTCCAGCATACTGTAATATGGGTAAGTTCCCAGGAGATTCTTGTTAGAAACCAATAAAGGTTTTTGATTTGAATAAAAAGGGTAGTTGCTAAAGAAGCCAAGCAGATGAGTGCTGTGTTAAAGTGGAAAGTTTTATGGAACAAAAAAGTTAGTAAAAAAGGTGCACAAACAAAAGGGATTACCACAACCTTTGAAGGGTTACTAATAAAAGCTTCTTTAAGAGATGAGTGGATACACCAGCCAGGGATGGGCTGGATACATCAGAGCTGGATGGTCTTCATATAATTTCATATAATCATCTATATTATACAGTGTCTATCATATAGCTTAATACCTCTAAGCTACTTTTCCCTGGGAAAAAAACATAGAATAATGGACTGATGCTTTGATCTTTGTCATAACATCTTTTCTGTTCATTATAACTATCATCATTTGAACATCAAAGACTCAGGACTAGATTTCAATCTGTTTTATTGATGTTCAGTTTAGCTGCTTTGTACATTTGCATAACACTAAACCTGCGACTGAACCACAAACACAACAGATAGCAATGAAAACAGATGTCTTGACAGTTCACATCAAGTCATAACACACAAGTTGCTGATGGAAGTTCCACAAATTCAGTTCCTGTACAACATAGTTTGAATTACATGCTACTAACCTGGTGAGAATTTGACATGACTAAAGACAACTAAGGATGAGTCATGCACTGACGTCACAAAAGCATCCAGACAGGCAAAGATTCACAATAGAAACATACACAGACTACAGTAACTTAGAATTAAACAAAGCAATAATAAATAAGCAAACCCACTGTTTTTATTCCCAGAATGATGAATTTTTAGAGCGGCAGCTCAAGTCAGGTTTTTGCTGGACAATTCCTGATTTCTGGATTTCTTTGTCTGATTTTGTCATAAGGAAGGTAACACAAAAAGAAAACATGCTACTCGTTTTTCTACAGAAATATATGCTTTGATGCCAACAGAAAGGGAAGGAATCCCAAGGTTATTCAAAGATTCTCAACCTTTGTTCTCATGGCACACTGTCCTGCATTTTTAGGCGTTTGCCTTCTGCCACACAACTGACTTAAATAGAGGATTTACAGGCTATGCAGCACTTGATGGAATGCAATATATAATGCAATGATTTTAATCTGGTGTGGTGTGGGCAGAAACACCGCATTAAAGCAAATCTTAACCTCTAACTTTCATAAAAACATTTAAAAAGTGCAAAAAAGACATTTGCTTACTGTGCTTTTTCACTGAAAATGGCAGGCCATCTTAATATCCGAGCATTTAATTAAAAGGAAAATCCGACTCAGTTTTTTTTGTAGCTGATAATTGAAGCTAATCAAGAAAGAAATGGTGTGATTCCAATTTCTGGCGGACATCGACATTCTTTTCTTTTGTGATATACCATGTCTATTTCATCTTTAACAGAGAAAAATATACATAAAAAAAATTAATCAAAACCTTAAATCTATACAGGTGTTATTGATTAAAAGAAATCTATGATGAAATGCATAGATAACCAAGGGGTATAACATTGGAAAAATGTATTTAGAAATATCCCCTGATGCTATTTGATAAACAAAACCCAAAATCCGTCCTTAGATTATAGCAGACTAAAAAATGGCCACACAATTGCCCCAGTTACTTTACCATCACTTTATGGGAATAAACACACCAACACAACCCAGCAATTAAATCCACCCATTACATGGCTAAAAAAACAAACCAAAAACAAGTTTTTGTTAATATATCAAATGGAAAAATATCTTAAAGATGCTTATTAACAAGCCCCCCACCCACCCCCCCAAAAAAGATATACAGGATAAAGAACAAGGGAACCAAACAAAATATATATTTTTTTTGTTGACCTGTTTTTTCACAAAAGTTTAATCTTAGCATCAAGATGGAAAAAGCTGCCAAAGAAGAATCAAGTGAGTCCTGGTAAGCAGGGAACACAATGTCTTCATATGATTCTCTCTAGGTGCTGCATTTGTACATTGGACTTATTGAGCCCAAACAAGAATCAGCCCTTTATACTCTCCTAAAACAAACCTTCCAGCTGTAGCTCTACCTACACCCTCAACTCTGCTGCATAAGCTCATCAGCCAAAGCCTTCAGAGGCAGGCTGTGTATGTAATAATATTAATTGGTGCTGCCTTTAACCAAACAAGTGATCACAGGCAGTTCCCCTCTTCGGTTTTATTCCATCATCTGCTTTAAATCTGAACCTTGCTTGCAGAGGTTAAAGGTTGCACACAGCAACCTGCAGATCAAAACAGTATTACCTCTTTTGTCCTTCTCTTATACCCGATCAGAGACTTATTAAGTCTTTCTCTCTCAATGGGGGGGAAGCTCGATGATCCTAACACATACATACACGCACACACTTCCTCACAAGGGGGAATTAGCTCATCAACACCACTCTGCTCTTTATTTGCTTGAATTCCTGAAGAAGTGGTTCTTTTCCTTCTCATTATCTCCTCTCCCCACTTATCTCCTCCTCCTCTTCTTCCTCTGCTTTGAGTGTGTCTTCTCTCCTGAGTGACAAGCAGGCTTCATCAGCTAGGTTCCTACGGTTTCAGCTTGACGTCAGTTCAGCCCACTTTAGCCCAGCTGAGGAAAGATGGGATGTCTCTCACGGGGACGTTGCGGGTCAAAGCCTTGACGCGCAGGTTGCGATCATCTGTAAGGAGGACTACCTCTCTCTGAAGCCTCACTGTTCCATCTGTTTGTAAGGAAAGGAGACAAAAAAAAGCACTTTGGTCAGAACATTGCTTTCATTCCTGAAATGCGTTTTCAAGAAAGTCGGTATTGCATACTTCTCTGAGGAGGCATGAAATCTTTTGCTTTGTCTTTGCAGTAGTGGAGACAGCAGGACAAAATCACATCATCATTGTTACCCTGAAAAAATAAAAAATAAAAGAGCGGATGGAAAAACAGAAAATTACCAGTCAAAGATTAAATTTTTTTTACATTTATTATCATTTTTATTCAGAGGTCTTTAAGTATTTGTAAATCCTGATCACATTTTATCATATTACAACCACACACTAAAAGGTATTTTAGTTGTATTATATGTGATAGGAAAATCATTAATTAGAGTATATCGTTATCACGATTAATCAAAATTGTTGTCACAATACTGACATCAAAATTCACACAGATTCTGGTTCCGAAGGCAAGTTTTATTGGCAGGATCAGTTTTTCTTTAAAATAATTTGTATTCTGCCTTCTTTCTTTGACAGCAGTTATCTGAAACATTGCTTTCATCAATTACATAAAAATCAAATAAATTGCATTGAGGTTTTTTGTTTGAGAATTAAATGATGTGGAAAAGAGAGTTTGCAGAGTTTGTGTTGAATACAGCTAGGCTCCCACCTGTTGTCCCGAGGTGTCCTCGCTACGGAAGGCGATGGAGTCGAGCTGATTTCCTCGGCTTGTCAGCGCTCTGAGGCACGGTTCCCTGGCTTCAAAGCCTTTTTCTAAGAAAGCCACCGCCGACCGGGCCTGTTCCTGCACAGCCCGCACGTGCGCCACACTGACACTGTAGTTACCTCGACTGCTAGTGCTTCGTCCTCCTGTCCCCACTGCCCCACCGAAAGGCTCCTGGCCTTTAGCCAAACCATCCAACTCTGTAATAACTGTTAGGGAAAGAAAAAAATCATAAAATCAGTACACAATAAAAAAAAGCAAATATTTGTGATATGTGGTATTTTAAACTTGCAAGTTACTAATTTTTATCATTGCCTGTTTTCTTTGTGTCTCTTACCGATGAGAGGCACTACTATAATGTATGTTCCACACTGAATGAGCTTCTTCAGCCCTTCCAAGTGATCAATGAAGCCGTTGGTATCCGGGATCAAAAACAGAGGTCTTACTTCCAGTTCTAACTGGCCACCAGTTCGCAGTACTGCCTGAAACACACACACACACAAACACACACACACAAAAAATGGCAAGAAGCTCCACTTGGTCTCGAATCCGTTCAACTTTCTTTGATTCATTCAAACTGTGTTTCATACCTGTATTTTGTCTCTGCGCTTCTGCTGCTGCGCCAGTTTGTTAGCAAGCGCGTGGCGTCGGGCCTTTAGCTCCTTGATGTCGTTCTCACTGTCTCCTGCCTCCTCAAAGTTCTCCTCTTCTTCTGATCCAGAAAGAGACGACTCGGCCTCAAGTATGACATCATCAGACTGCCAACCACATGAAGATGAGATCAGCTTTTGGCTTTGGGATTTTATCTGAACAACAATGTGTGTTAATCTCATTTTTGTTTTTCTCCCTAGAATAGATGTAGAGAACAGAAAGAGTGAGCAGTAACCTCTTTCTCTGTTAAAGAATCCTGCCTGCTCCTTGTATCATCTGACTGGTTATGTGATGAAGGTGTTGCCACGGATATGTATTTGCCTCCTTTGAAGGCCAACAGAGGCTCCTCTTGCCCACACAGAGCCTCCAGAAAGTACTTCAGCACTGTTACTCTTTTACAATCTGCTGCTATGGCCTGAGAAAAGAGGATGATGGTTAAAACGTGCCTGAATGCACAATGTGGATAATTGAGACCACATGCTAAAATTAGAAAATGAAAGGATTTGGTCAGCAGTGTGACAGAATTATATAACAATGCTTTAAAATCCACTCACCATGTCAGTGTGTTTGTCTGTGTAACATGGTTCCTGTGGCGCAGCCAACAATGGTACAAAGCCAGCAAGCAGTTTGTCTTCCTTCAGCTGAAGCACAGTCAGCTCCTCGTCTCCCTCGCCTTCATCAGTATCCACTTTGTAAAGTGGCATCTCCTCATGGTCCACACGTGCCAGTGCATTGCAAAAGTCAGCAAGGCACTGCCAAACATCAGGACTAGACCTTGATGTTGAGAATCATTGAGGTGATTAGAAATAGTAACACATTAAAGGTTGAATATGGAACATTTTCATAAAAAGCTACATAAAAAAAGATACCTCCACAGGGTGGTAAGAGGAGTGCACAATGAAAGTACATTTCCTTCAAAAGATTATATTTGAAATAAAATATAATAAAATGTCGATTTTGACAGCACGACAATACTGCCAGATACAGTCTCCATGCTCCAACTATATAGTCGGCACAGCTCAGCTGGCACTGGGAAAAATGGCGGAGTCGGCAAGTCAAACAGCTGCTTCAGAGTCCCAAAGATATCAATAACCGCAGAAGAGCAGAAACTAATGTAGTTTTAGGTGAAGCCTACAGTAGATGAACTCATATAAAACATATCCATGGCATCAAATACACACGGAAACAGCGACTCTCCTCTTGGATCGTTAAGCTAACTCAATCGCTAAATTGGCTAACGCAAGCTTTAAGTTAAAATTATCGATGATACATTCGTCACTGGACACGGTTCAGGCTGGTCACTGGACGTATTAGCAGCAAACCAGACAACCCAACAGCTGGAATGATGTTTTTATTGTTGTAACGTAGATAATAATTTAATAATTGCTCAAAATTATAAAAAAACTCAAGTAATGATTTTTAAATTTAGATATATAGACAAATGCAGGTTTTAGCAGCTTCTCAGTTTATTATTAACTATTATTAACTGGAAAGACAAAGTACTTTATTAAGAAATGTATGTATCATATTTTCCACTTCACAAATATCCACTACTTTGTGTTGGTATATCACATAAAACCCCAATAAAACACAGTGATGGTGGTTTAGGGCTAGTCTAAGAAGCCACTCAGTACCACAAAGCTTCAGAAAACATTTGATACAAAAGCGGCCAAAGGTCTGAAATCCATTTTGGTAACAGAGTAATGACATTACTATTGAGTATGAAAGAAGTGTAAATAAGTCAGCGTTAGGCTTCAGTACTAGAATCTAAATGTCAGGTTCCCAAATTATTTTAAGTGCCTTTAAATGGTACGGAAAACATGTCCAGAGCAGACTCTAAGTACTCACTCTGGACTGCAGGGCGGCGGGTTCCACTCTTCTGGATGTCCTAACATCCAGTCTGACCACACTTTGATGCTGGGCAACAATTCTCTCAGGTCCAGTGGGAATGCGGAAACTCTGACCATACCCTGCAGCTCTTCAGTTTTCCCCTCCTCTTCTCCATCTGCCATTGGTACTGCTTCTGAAAGAGAGCAACACCATGCTTTAAATCAGAGTAACACAAAACCAAACAAACATGTCAGGTACACTGATTGATGTATCAATCACTCATGAACATCTTCAAATCTCTGATCATTTAATTCAAAAGTAATTCTAGAAAAATGATATTGTGGAGGCTAACCTGTAAAAATGAAAGGAATCAAATTGTAATACAAAAGTATAATTTGTAAATGCCCTATCAAGCTTTTCAGACCTAAAATAATAAACTAAACTCATCTATGATAGAAGAAAAAAAGTTACAAAAATTAGGTTAAAGTGTAACAGACCAAGAGTTTACCTGTAGGGGTTTCTTTGAGAAGCTCCGTGCATCGCTGCACCAGCAAAGAAAACATACCCAGGCCAAAAGCTGTGCTTTGTTCTGATAAAACAGACCGCACATCTCCTTCTTCACCTGGCACAGAAAAGTTACTTCATTAATTATTTGTGAGTAATAAGGCAAGGCAATTTTATTTGTATAGCACACTTTCAACATATCAGGGCATAGATGTTTAATTGTTATCTTGTTATCTTATGTTTAATTGTTAAAGTACAAAACATAATACGCTCAATTACATAAAAAACAGAAATAATCAACAGCCAGTTCAGAAATGTTCGGGGGTATTCTGTATTAAATTTGATCAAGAATGTTTTGGTATTTTTGAATTTCTAATCACTACAATACAAAAAAAACGTGCAAATTATTTAACTATGCATTTGCATGATTTGTGGTAGCAAGACGAATCCATTTCGAATTAAATGGATGTGCAGGCCTACCTCTGCTATGGGCGTTGTATATGGCAAACATGTTGATGGTGATGATCTGCAGCAGGTTTGTACAGCCGAGTAGTGAAGGACCGTGCTGAAGAAGAGTCCTAAACTCCAGTAAAACACGGCTGGCCACTCCAGGGAAGGACTCCATACTGTGCAGCCACAAGACAAATATAAGCACACATTCATGAAACTTATCTGGCACAAAAGCAAAAACGAAATACAATTCTCAAATTTAAATGTTGTATTTTTTGTTTAATTCTGCACATCAACTCCATGAAGACAAAAACTGGAAAACATAAGCCATCACTCACCCAACTTTAGTGAAGAGCTTTCCATGTGCATGCAGGAAACTCAAAATGAATCTCTTATTTAGCTGTAAGAAATGTAAAAATTAATCAAGAAAAACTATATATTCATCTTTTTAAACTGGTAAAATTTTGTTCCAAATACACCATTACACCAAGTGACAGTAGGATACATCTTCTTATATGGACAAAAATACAGGACAGTTAAAGAGCTAATGTAAACATTTAAAAGGAGTGATTATATTTGAAAAACAGAAATAAACTGACTAAAATGACGAATGCTTTGTACCATATAGCTAGGTAGGTGAGAAAAAAGGAATTTGGAATTTACGTCTCGTATGTATATTATTCATAGCTCATATCTGATTACACATCTTTTTATGACAAGAATTCCACGCCACATTTCTGTACTTAAAGAGTCAGTTTTATCCACCAGTATAACCTGTACCAGCTCCAGTATTATTTTCTTTTGCCTTTTAAATGTTTTTTTGACACAAGGAACTTATTTCATTAGCACCTAGACAGGAAGAAGGGCAGAGAGAATGGGAAGACTTCAAGCAAATGGTCCAGAGCCAGGGATTGAACCAGGGACAACTCTGTTCAGGACTCTGCATATGGCGCCCCTGCTCTACCACTGAGTCATGAGCCGCCCACGGCTCCTGTTTTTAACACTAATACTAAAATGCAGAGGATACACCATACAACGCAAAGCAGCAAGTCTGGCATCAGTCCGGCTCAATAAAACTTGTTTAGGGACGCTAATGTTACAATACAAAAAAAAGAGAAAAAAGTGTCATTTTAAAAGAGCAATCATTTTACTTCTAGTCATATGTTTTATAATAAATAAAAAACATAGAACTTTCGCTTGTAGATTTTTTTTAATACACATGCACAAAGTAAATATCATTCCAACTGCTCCAGCTGTTGGAGAAACTGTGGGGCCCAATGAGTAAAACACATCCACTTATTTTGGTCCTGTCCTTTGATAAACACTTTTTGGGTTCCGATTCACTCTGAGTTACAGTATTTTCAGTAGGCAACTTCCCTTTAACTGGGATGAACTTTTGTTTGGATGTTTATACTCTAAACATGGACAAAGAGACCAAGCTGTTATTTGGCATTCTGAGTTTGGCTGCCCGAAAGACTATCACTAAGATATTAAATCGATTTTGTTTTATATATAAAAAAAAAATTATGTTCAATTTTTTTTTTTAAACATGCAGCCCAGGCTGGGAAAAAAAGTTTAAGTTCACTTTGTTATGAAGTATATTTAAGTATGTAGAAGTTTACCTCAGAAAGTCTTTACTTTTCATTCATTCTGTTGTAAAGGTTTAAGATGTGGGAAGTAGAACATTCAGACCCAATACTATTGTGAATAAAAAATCTGCAATATTAAAGAATCTCAATTGAAATTAAATCGGCACTTACAAAAAAATAAAAATCATAAAATTGTTTTTTATCGGGAGAAAAGATATTGTCTCAGCCCTACAAATTGGCAACTTTTTTTTAACTAATAGCATTGATTGTGAATCGATTCTGAATCGAATCGTCACTCCACGAATCGGAATCGAATCATGAGTTCTTGTAAGATTCACATCCCTACTAAATTATTGGCATGAGGTTGTCTATAGGTTGTTTAAAATGAAAAAAAATAATACATTCTCTAATAGAGTTGAATATGACATTTGTTGAGATTTAGGAAAAATGGAACTATTACATTTTGCCAAGGCGTCCAGAATTTGTATGAAGCTCTGTAATCTTGTATCTTATAGTTTTGAAATGATGTACTTATATATGTTAACTAGTAGGTACAGCCCTCGATTTTGGTTCATTCGTCTTGTGTCTTATTTTATATTCTACATTTTAAAAAAGTATGATTTTTTTTAAGAGAAAAAAAAAGTCATTACAGGCTGGAAAGAAAAGTAAACCCAGCATAAAAGTATTTATTTAATTGAAAAATTTAATTAATGGTTATAATTTATGCCTCTTACTATCACCTTTACATTGACTGATGTGCTCAAAACCCTATAATCTTTCTTATTTGCTATGGGTCCTCTCAACTAGGGTTAAACTTAACCGATACCATGAACTGATACTCAAAATGGGAAAAATCTGCAACAAATTCACCAAAAAAGATAGATTTTCCCCTTGAAATTTTATATTTGTGGTAATTTTATATTTTACATCTGTTATTTTGTCTCAGTTATGTTTAGTTTGTAAAGTCTGGTGCCTTTAGTCTCTTCTAGAAAGGCACCAGAAGTTATAGTTTATTAATTCAATAATATGTGGCAAGGTACACAACCAGGGCCCAGGCAGGATTCGATCCCACAACTCCCAGGTAAAGTTCATGTGCGCTAACCAGTCAGCCAAAGGGGTATCGCTGTGGCCAAGCAGCCAGGGCACAGGATCTAACAGAGCCATAGTGACAGGAACCTCCACACTGTCACAAATAGTATGGGATCGGTATCGGGTATCGACAGATACACAAAATCCAGCCATCGGTATCGGTATCGAGATGGAAAAAGTCGGATCGGTGCATCCCTACTCTCAACAGAAATAAAGGGCTTCTTTTCTGTTGTTTCCGGGAACGTTCCACATATTCATTCAATACTATTAATAAAATCTAGCAGAAAGACATAAAAAGTATTGCACAAAACTTATATTAAGTTACAGAATCCGCTGTGTGGCGCTTTCTCAATAAAAAGCTTATATGTCCTACTCAAGAAAAAAAAGAAGTTGGACAGATTTTCTTCTGTGATTTTTTTTTACGCGCTCTAAGTGTTTTTCTATTTCTATTTTTTTTTTTATGTGTTGGTTCTTTATCATAGTTAGCCAAACTCACATTTTATTTTATATATTGCAAGATTAGTTTTTTGCTGTTTTGTTCTTAAAAGTACATTTAGTAATAGCCCTAAACACATCCTGTGGTCAAATAGAAATTTTACACACAACAGATTTCTTGCAAAGATATGCTACAAAAACATGAAACATTTAACGCATTATAACGAGAAAAATAAAGATGAAAACAGAAAACTAACTCATTCAGAAAAAAAAAATTCTATCAGGAAGTCCCTACACATATTTTATAGCTACAAAACATGTCCTAATTATGGGAGGACATGATTAAAGGCATTTGACTCAAGAGTCTTTGAGCACGAAGTAAAGAAGAGCTTTTACCTCAGTAGCACTAAGACTGCCCAGTTCTCCGTCCTTTTCTGAGTCTCTACTGGACTCGCTGCCCCCTCTCTGTGAGGAGGCCGTGGTTGTTTGGCCACTAGGTCGGATCCAAATCTCCACACGTGTTCCATCGTCCCATTTCCTTCTCCCCTTCACTGCTGGACCCTGGGACCCTCCTTCATGTTCCTGCATCCTTCTTCGCTCAAACTGTTCAGCCTATTGAAATACAGTTTCCATTCAGCGTGAATTGTTGAATGATTCAACTGCGGATTTAAACTGCATAAGGTAGACTTTAACAGTTAAACAGGACCGATGAGCTTCTCTGGCATGCTGTGTATTTTGACAACCCAAAGATTGATATTTATTTTACAGCCAACAGAACTGTGCTTAATTTCAGCATAGAGTTGTGACAGTTTTTTAACATGTCTTACCTTACGCTTAGCTTCCTCAAACAGGCTCATCAGGCTTTCCTTTGCTGTCAGAATGGGATTAGAGGCTGCCAAACTGCGCATGTAATAATACACAGCATCTAACTTCCGCTTCTGCAGGTGAGAGAGATATTGAAAAAATAAAGTGAGCAGATAATACTTTATAGCTGATGTTGAATCATTCTATTTCCCATGCCTTAAATACATTCAGAATGAGGAAAACTTTATTTAACCCACCTGGGGTAATTCAGTCTGGTAGACTCCCAGTAACCCACCACCAAAAGATACACCAGACTTACTTACACCCACATACAACCGAGAAGCGAAGAGAAAAATAAAATAAAATCTATGAGTTTAACAATCTGTTGGTTTTTCTTTGGGGTACACAAATACATTGATACATTCATACACTAAAGTCTAGATGTAATGAAATCCCTGGTGGTTTATATCCACGTAGTGAGATGGTAAACCACCACATGCAAACAGCAATGCAAGTGTTTATCTGTTTTCTATTTGAGGTAATAAAATAGAGAATAAAATCGAAACAAAGTTTTTTTTATTTATTTTTTTTTTGTTTTGGAAAAGGAGTAAAACAAATTTTATACTAACCTTTAAAAAAAAACAACCATGCAAAATGTTGTAATTTTCGCATGTTTTCTGCACACTTTTTAACACTTACGTGCTGCTCATAAATGTCTCTCTGGATTGATGACAAATGGGCTAAAACTTTGTTTTTCAAGTGCTCAAAACTGAAGATACAGGCAAACCATCTGACTAAAAGACATCTACATTCCAATTAATTGTAGTTTTTATCTAAAACTTAGGCACAAATAACAACAACTTTTTAATCTTTTGATCTTCGCATTTCTTTGATTGCTTATTGATCTTTCTTCCAGCTCTCACTGGGATTGCAGATGGCAATTAGCAAGGGGAACAAAAGCTATAATATGGTATAGTACATAAAAATAAATTACATAAAAAGATTACCTAGTAGCTGATCAATTTTTTTTTTACAATATTGACGTCACTTACTGTATAAACTGCCAACAAGGCAAGCTGGTTGTAGGGACGTCCGTTTTTGGGTGCAATCTGCTGGGCCTTCAGATACCAGCTAAGAAAACATTTTTTAGGGGGAAAGAATACATAACTAATAAAAGTTTGCAGAAAATTGTACACCACCTTTCAATATGTTCAAGATCTGTTGCCACTATACCAATACTTCAGACCACTCAGGTCTTCCAACTGTAGTCTACTAATCATCCCCAAAATCAGAACCAGGCATAGAGATAATCTGAAATAAACTACCAGACATCTTTAAATCTGCAATTACACTGAGTTCCTTGAATGAAACCTAAAAACTCATCTGTTTAGAGCTGCCTTTGAGTAAGTGATAAATACTAAACTTTTTAATGTGTCATTTCAAGTGTCTGTAATGTTTTTACTTATTTAAAAATTTGAGAAGTTTCAAATATGAATTTAAGAAACTTTTATGGATTTGCATAAAAACCATCCTGAAAGAGATGCGTACCTGCGAGCCTTGCCATAGTTGGCAGAGTTAGTGGCCTGCTCCCGGTATCGTGCAATATCTCCCTGACAAATCATGCACCGCTGAGCACTGATTAGTGCATACTTAACCTAAAAATACAAAAAAGGAGAACAATAAGTTTAAACGAAAACACATTTAGAAAAGTGTCTGATTACAAGTTACTTATTTTAAGTTTATTATCTTGATATAGGCACACACAGCTATACAACTAACCATATGTTACATGCATATAGGGAAAATAAATGCAGTAATTACATACCGTTTTGCGTAATGGACGAGTTCTTATAGCCATACTATCCATGTACTCTTCTAATGTGAACTGGTACACAGCTTGCAGCTTCTGAAGCAGTGCATCAAAGAAAAGCGCTCCCTGTGAAATGAAAAAAATCAAATCAAATCTGCATTTTGATATTTTTGACAAAAGATTAATTTATAGAGGATATATGGCCACATCTGCCTACCTCCAAGCACCACTTCTTTGAAACAAAAAAATATTTAAACAACTCACAGTGGTGCTTAGGCTATGATGCTGCTGGTGTTTTAAGGAAGACCCGGTTACTTTATTAGTGCTCTCAAGTAGGGTTTTCAAAATAATCAATACCTAGATTACTGTAAAAGCATCTTCACAGGTCTACCTAAAAAAAAAATCTATCAGACAGCTGCAGCTGATCCAGAACGCTGCTGCTCGTGTTCTCACTGGAACCAGGAAAGTAGAACACATCAGCCCAGTTCTAAAGTCCTTACACTGGCTCCCTGTAGCTCAGAGAATAGACTTCAAAGTGCTTTTATTAGTCTATAAATCACTGAATGGGTTAGCATCAGAGTACATTAGAGATCTGCTATCACAGTACAAACCACCTAGATCACTCAGATCCTCCAGCTCTAGTTTACTGATCGTAAAAATTGTTAGACAGTTAATATATTTTTATATTGAGTGCTGTGCTTTTTCTTAGTTTAAGACTTTATTATCAAAAAATTTTTAACTGTTATTTTTCCCAGTTTTTTTGTATGCACTTTTAAAAACACTGCTGATAAGTGTTAGTAATTTTGCTTGAATTTTTCAAGCGAAATTGTTAACAAGTAGCTAGATTAAAGCAATGTTATTTGTTGTTTCTACTTGTTCTATAAATCAGTGTTTTTAAATCACCTTAGTATGGAAATAGAGTATCCAATTTTTTTTCTCAGTATCGAAACAAGTTTTAAATTTTAGTATGGTAACAACAACTACTCTTAAGCTTGTCTGCGTTGTTGGTTCCGGTGTCCACAGATTATCTGAGGCGGGCTGTTCGGGGTGGGATTAAGTTTTCTGAACAGCTGAGACAGCTGGATGCAAAACTGATCCCATGGTAGCGAAAAAGAGCATTTCCACTACCGCTACCGCCGCCGTTTTGCCCTCAGGCAAAAAATAGGATTGAAATGAATTTTTCCAGACGTCTGAGCAAGTTTGCAGTCAATTTAGATAAATAACAAAGCACAACAGGAAAGACAGACTACATTTTTCTTTGTATGCATAGCTAAATTAATATATCACTTAAATGTATACATATATGTTGTCTAAAATAATTGTGTTTTTACATAATTTACACACATAATAAAATCAAAACTTATTTAAACTTATTTAATTCTGAAAGGTTGTCATTTCCTGCAGTAGTGGGTGAAGAAGTAAATGTATAACAGAAAACCAGGAACTTGATGAAGAGAAGCTCATTCTGTGAGTCGAGATATTTTGACAAAGAATATTAATAAAGAGAAGTAGATTAAGATTTTGTTTTCTGTTCTTCTTCCAAGTATGACTAGTTTTATCTGACTTTCGTATTTCTGCCAATTCCGTGCATGCGTCTTTGTGCACCTGTGGGCTCATCCAGAACGGAGCCGAGCGGATGTGGGGCGCATGCAGTGGAAATTAATAACGGCAGTGAACCGCTGCGAAGTGCGTGGCTCAGCGGAGCACATGTAGTAGAATTTAAGGGTTTGGTTTGGCTCCACTTCACTAAATGTGATGGAGATTACACCTGCTGAAACCTGTGTGACACAAAGTAAAAAGCCAGTGGCAAAGAATAAGAAAGTACATGCAGCTGGATTTTAATTTCCGAATCATTTAGAAAACACTGGTTTAAGGTTTTCACATTGAAGATTTGGTACAACACTACGATGATAAAATACAAACAGTTGTATGCTATTTATATTGATATTTATTACATATTGTTATATATTGAGAAATAAATGTACTTTAATAAAAAAACAGATTTAATTAATTAATAAACACTAAAAAGTATAGAAAAATTGCTACTGTTAAGTACTGGTATTGATTCCTAGGTACCGGGAATTTTACTTCGATTCAAATGTGAAAAGTACCCATCCCTACTGTCCTCCACATTCTACCACACCATTTCATTCAACAGAACTTTTCAAATATATGCATAAACAACGAACTATGTACAGTCAGCTTATATTCGGTCTTTGGTAAATTATGCTTCCTGTGGAAAATGTCAATGAAATATGTACATTTTACATTTTATTATTGGTTTTCATTAGCTGAAAATAATCATTCAAATTAACAGTATTGTATCAATCGGAGAAATTGATCTGTATGAACAACAACAACTTTTTGAATTGAACTGTAGAAATAAACCAATTTTAGTGAAAACTTAATTAAAATCAAATCAAATCAAATTTTATTTATAAAGCTCTTTTCAAACAAAGAAAGTTACTCAAAGTGCTTTACTGATTTAAAATAACCCCCCCCCCCCTTCAAAAAATAAAATCATCAGTGCAAATACAACCCCCTCCCAACCCAACCCATCAGCCATACTCACTCCCACACACACTTAGAAGCTACAAAAAGCGGGCTGAGTACAGCCCGCTTTTTTTAATGTACTTCTTCAGTATCGTCTAATAACTTATATATACTTGCCTAATGAACAATGAAGAAAAAATGAAGAGAGAGGCCGCGAAGTGGCTGCTTGACCTGCATTTTTACCAATGTTCCCAGGTTTCTTACCTCATCCAGGAGTGTGAGCAGCATGTTCCTGATATCATCCGTGTTGTCGGAGGGTGGCTCTTTAAGCAGCTGCCGGAAACGCTCTATGACCTGGTAGAACACGTTCTTCCACAAAGCCTGATCAACGTTCTGAGAGTCGGAAAACTCGATGTCTGTAAGAATGATCCGCTCATACAGCCCCAAAAGGTCAGCCCTTCAAGAAAGAATAAATATGATTACAGATTTATATTCTTTTTTTTTCCTGGATACATATTACAAGCCTAAAGAATAAGCATGTTTTTTTCTTTTCTAAATGCTTACCTGAGCTGGGACATGCGATCCAAGCCATCAGCACTCACTCTGTCCCTGGAGATCAGGTTACTGAGCTGAAGTTCATGTGCATCTGCAGCCTTCAGCAGTCTCCCCAGCTCCTCTTCAAATGTCAGACCACCTCCAACGCCTGGTTGGGTATATCCCACTCCCCTGAAGCTCCCACTGAATGGACTTGTGCCTGGACTCGGGTACATACCGTTGGGATGGGGCATTTGGTACGGCCCAACGTTATAAGCGTAAGGATAGCGCTGGCTGGTGGTTGAACTCGAATCGTGAGTGTTACTGGCGGGTATTGGGTAGCAGTAAGGGTTGTCAGAGTTTTGGAATTTGTAGTATGCCATAGCAGCGGCAGCCTGCTGGGACTGAAAGTGATCCCCTTGTGGCACTGGGGGGCTGCCGGCTAGCTCGTCATCCGTGTCCAGAAAGTGAAGTTGCCCGTATCCAGCCCCGGTCTGAAGATACAGTGGCGGTTTAGGAGCTGCTTGTTTGGATGACTGAGTGTTGGAAAGAGCGGGTTTCTGATCAGGGTTGTTGGGGTCCCAGAGTCGCCTAACCCCTCCGCCTCTGCCTCCTCTGTTTCTGCCAGCCGCTCCTCCCCGGGTTCCAGCAGAGAAAAGCCTCTGGCCCACCTCGGGGGAGTTGGAGATATCTGTGCGGGCTGGGAGCACCAAGATACCCCGACCTCTCCCACGAGGAGCTGCACTGTCCTTCCTGATAGGTGACTGATTATCTAAAGAAACCCTAAGGATTCCTCGACCTCTGCTTTTATTTGACTTCGACGTCTTCCACTCCTCCCCTCGTTTTACAGCCCTAATTTCTTCCTTCCCAAAACTTCTCCTCGTCCTCCTCCTCCTGTCTTCATCTCTGTCACACACCTCACTCCCATCCAGGGACTCTGTAGACGAATGTCTCCTTTGCTCCTCACATTTATCCATCAACTCCTTGTTACTTTGCCCGGGGAGGCGGGACCACTTAGCGCTCTCCATGCCCATTTGTCGTCTGGGACCGTCTTGGCTGGTCACACTGCTCGCTGAGCTGCTGCTGTAAGTTCTGTTTCGTGAGTGCCGGATATTAGATTTGGAATAACGCTTGGAGTTTGGGGTAGTGGCATTTAAATTAGATCTGTGTCTATCGCCCTCCTCAACAGGCCTGTCCAAATGCCCCCCTGTTTTAGCAGCTTTTTCTGTGTCTTTAAAGTTGCTGTTGTTGTCCTTTAGTTTATGGTTCTCTCTGGGATTATCGTTTGGTTTTTCACTTTTTCTCCTATCCACATTAGGAGCTCTCTTGTCTTTTTCCTTCTCAGCTTTTCTTCGCTGATTGTTCTTTTTACTTTGGTTTACTTCATTTTCTCTTTTGGATTCCTGATATGTCTCATGTACTTCTTTTTTCTCCTTCTCTCCGCCACTTCTCCGGCGGCTACCTTTCTCCTTTCTATCTACTTTTTCCTCCTCACCTTTCATTTCTGCACCGTGAGCACATCTTTCTTTTTCTCTTCTTGTGCAAGCTCCGTCTCCAACATTGTTACTCGGACCTCCACCTTTCTCTTTTATGTTCAGCTGTTCTACTTTACTTATAATTTTTTCCACTGATGGATCCACAATTTTCCTTTCTTTTTCTACAGTTTCTTCATTGGAGTCAAACCGTTTTACTTTATCTTTCCCTCCATGGTTGGGCACCGATTTTTTATTGTTCCCCTTGCCTGCACTCGACTGAGATTCTGGTTCAGGTTTTGGCTCTTGTTTCTTAGGTGAAGGCATATCAAGCTCTCTTCCAACCCCACAGTCCTTTCCCTGTACATTCCTGCGGCTCCCTGGCTGATAAAACTCTCTGTCAGGCTTGCGGACTTTCTTTGCAGGTTTAGGAGCTCCAGAAGCTTCTTGCTGTTCTTTGTCATTTTCACTGTTTGCATCTATTTTACCCAGAGACTGGGCACCTTGTTTACAGTTCATGCTGTTACTGCCATCGCCTCTCATTCGGTCTTTGTCCTCGTTTTTGGTGACCAGGAGGCCTGTTGATTGTCTATCTAAAACACTGTCAGAGGTTGGATTTTTCCCACTCCTCAAGGACTGATCACTCAGTTGTGTTTTGGCGTCCAGTGAATCCCCCTGACCAGCTTCTCCTTCCTCGTTGTCCCCATGACGGCTTCCATGTCCAGGCACTGGTTGGTATCGCTGCAGATCAGGACGTTTCGCTTCACACTTCTTATGCAGCTTGGGTTTTTTACGTTCCTGTTGATCCTCTGTGAAAGATAGATAGATCGATAGATAAAGAAAATGTCATTATCATCCAGACAAAAAAAAACATAAAAACGTATTACTAGGTAACAACAACACTTATGACAGAATGTGACTGTTGTATAGGAAACTTCTTTGTTATCTTTCAGACCCCAGCCATGCCTCAACTCCAGATGGTTTAAGAACATCTCTAATTTAATTTTGGGTATCCGTTTTTAAAAGATTTTGGTAAAAAATTGCAATAAGGTTGAAGGATTTTAAACATCAAACTCTTTAGCTACTTCTCCTCTCACTCGAAATGACAAGATATTACAAATCAGAGGTAGAGCTTTTGAGATAATTTTGTTTATGTGGCAAAACTTGCAGTATATCCTGTGGCTTTTGCATTTCTGAGCAAACCTTGAATATTTAGGTAGATGGCTTTTCGTGATATCGGTATTGGGAATTGATGTTTAGAGTATTTCGGTAAAAAAGCCAACAGCAAACATCCATATTTATATTTTTAACAGTTTTTAATCTGAACTTTTTGATCTGTTCAACTTCAATATTTTTTTTCAAAACAAGAGTTTTGACAAAACTTTGACTTATTGTGGATTTCTCTAAATGACACAATGTTAAATAAAGTGATCTGGACTTTATATTTTCCCAGATTTTATCAAACTGGCCAGTTTGTGGAAATGTGGTCGAGCATAAAATCTTTAAAAAACAATAAAGAATTAAATAAAAGTAAAATAAGCTTACTCAACGATAAGTAAAGAAGTAAAAAAAAAAAAAAGTTTGATCAAGGTGGGTAAGTAATCGGGGTACAAATTTGAGGAGGGAGAAATAACAAGGAGCTGGATTAGGTAGAAATGTAACTAAAATTAATGGCAATCAGGAGTCATCATTTGTGTCATTGGTTTCTTAACATGGGAGGCTAAAAGTTTTCTGTCATACCGTTTCTAGACGTTACATTAATTTTAATCAGATGCTAGTAAAGGAGCACAATCCAGAATACTGGAGTATTTTCCACAAAAGGTTTTGATACTGTGAGAATGTCATACGAATTAATCAAAGTCAAGTTAAAGTCAGTTTTAAAGTCAAAGTCTAAACAAATGTAAAGAAAACAAAAGTAACCGACATTTAACATTAATCAATAACTGCCCCTTATTTATGACTGCTCTTTGGTTTGTTCTGACACGCATATAGGGCCAGCAGATAGAAGCAAAATGAGAACCTACCAACTGTCTGTTTTGTTAGAGTGAAAGTGCGAATCACAAGCAAGACATGGGTTTTATTTTATTATTTTACAACTTCACAGTAATCCATGATATCCCGGTAAATATATAAACATGTACAGATCTGACATGTACAACTACAAACTGCTGCATAAAAGCGCCAAAAACGACCAAAAACGTATTGCACCATCACCCAACTTAATATGTCAGAACAAACATTCGTTATCTTTGGTGGCTCTGTAGCTGTAATGTGGAACGTTAATTCCTGGTATAACATAAATGAACGTTACTTTTTAAAAATAACTTTCTGCTAAAGTATTAAAACATGATTTCTACAAACATACAAAAGCGGAGTAGATTAAACATACGAAATTTTTAAAGACAGAACGAAAACCGAGTATATTACCAAAATAATTCAGCAACGAAAGCTCCGGCCTTGTCTGAAGCGGAGCTTCTCAAACTAACGCACAGATAAGCCCAGGGCTTTGCGGCTAACAACATTAGCCAAACAGAAACTTAGCAGCTCGGCGGGTCACTTCCTGCTAACTTAGGCAGCAAACGTACCATTTTACTGCAATTTACCGACTCTTTAACCAGAGTTTTCCCTCCTAGAATAGCACTCACTGTCTCTTACCGTTGAAACGGTCAGTCAATTGCACTGCATTTGTAGCTTCTGCGCGAAGTTCCGCTGCTGAGATTCGTACTCTGTCCAGATCGTTCGCCATCTTCCCCTCCAAACAAACACAACAAGTACGGTGGCCCGAAAAGGTCAAATCTACAAGCGCAGGAACAGCTAAACAGATGGGAAATTGAATACGCATTTACATTGGTTAAATGTACAAACGATTTTCCACAGTTGTTGATCTAAATGCACACTTGAAATGTTGTGTCACTCCATTTGTTATTTATTATTTATTTATTTAAATGTTTTGTTATAGTATTCTTAGTATTTCGATCGTATTTTATTTACTTCATTTGGTGGCTTGAGCTGACAATAAATGTAATAAGAAGGAAAAGACATATAACTCATGGCAGTCATGACGGTCAAGGGTTTTATGTAGGCCTATACATAAAAACGAATCAGAACATGTAGACTATTTCAAACTTATCTGAGCAGACCAGAAAAACACGAAAACAAAATCTATGTTACATTTAAAAGAAAGAAACCGTTGTCCTGTCCACAGGACAAATCAACCTCTTGTGATTTGGATGAAATCAAATGGTGATTTGCTGACCCAGTTTGGCTTTTATGAGCCAACCTTTAAAAACAAATAAGTAACACATCTAAAAAGAATAATACCTACTTTTAAACAATTACGCAATTGACCTGCAAAACTGCTAATATAAATTAATTTAAAAATAAATAAAAAAGTAAAATAAGACTGTGGTAAAAAATCTAAAAATAAAACAACAAAAAGGTGCTGGGCAATGTAAGCTCTATGATTTTCAGTTTTCACATAACCATTTGTGTTGGTAATAATTATATTTGAAAGATACAAGTATCTATCTGACATAAATATATAAAAAATAGTTGAACATACTACTATTACTTTAATAAATTCTAAAAAGTTTTAATAATAGGGGCACACTGTATTTTGTCACAGTCATGATAATAGCGGCATGTGTGAAAGCATGATTAGATAGGAGTGTCTGGACGCAATCATAGATGTGCTGTTTTAATTGTTTTATAGCCCATGAAAAATGGTGGAAAATGAATTAAGAAAAATGTGGTTTTATTTTAACTGATTCAGTCAACAAAATAGTTGACCATGGCATGCAGTCACATGTTTTCCTGTATGTTATACATCCCTGCGTTTATGTAATATCTCTTCTATTTTAATGAATGTGGTGTTTTCTAATTTTGCCATCTTTACACCTAATACGTCAAAGGTCGTTTGATAATAAATTAGGGTTATAAGATAATAAATTAAGGTTAACCTTGGTCATCACACCGATGAGGCCTATGGTTCACTTTGTTTCATGTTATTCCCCTATTTATTTAATCTCATAAAATGTTACAATGTAATTCATTGATTGTTTTTTTAAAACACATGGCTAATATTTAAACAAAAATGCGCATTAGTTAAAAATAAAAATAAATAATTATTATCTTGACCTTGACCTATACGGGTTATGCCTAGGGGAATGTTCCTTCAAGGGCTCCACATTATATGAACATACTGAAAATGTTAATATACTGTACAACGTATGCAGTTTGTGCTATATTCCAAACACTGTCCACTAGATGTCAGGATTGAATACATGGTTTCACCCCCCCTCCAGCTCTTTTGCTGTAACGTTGGGATTAGCCCAGCAACAAACCTTCTCCCCTCTACTCTCCTGGCTTTTACCACAATTTCTTATTCTCATGATTTTGGTTGAAACGTACCTGTAACACATAATCTGTGTGTGTACGTTTGAGTGAGTGTGTGTTCACATTCTAGCCAGTACAAGTTGAGTTCATGTCAGCATCAACTGTGTGGCTGATGCCCAAGTAAACAGTTTTATTTCCATAGCAACATATTAAAGGAGTCAGACTCTCTCATCTTTTAGTCTCCCACACAGAATGTTTCGTTCTACTTAATTATTACTCAATCATGTTATTAAATGATTTATTCAAAGTGCTTTGCTCCCTTATTTTATATCATAATTAGATAATGATTTTGTTACAATACTGACTCTCAGTAAGGAGACTACCCGAGCAAGAGAGATGCGTCAATTGATTTTGTTATCACATTTAAACTTTTTTAGAGAGGTACTTCAAGACTTTCAGAGTGAAGTTCCTATGAAATCTGCAGAATATTACTTCTTGGTGTGTTCATTTTGTCTAAACCCAGATTAGTTGAACCTATCAGAGTCAGAGAGAGGGACTAGGACCAAAAGTAATCTATTAAAAAACAACAACATTTAAAAAAATTGTTTTCTAAAATGACTTGATGGTTCATGAAAAAGCAATACATATAAACTTTAAAACATCCAGTAGTTTTGCATTGTGGATTTATGCCCAAAGAAGCCAATGGACCCTTCAGTCATCAGCCATCATCATTTTAAGTCAAAATCTTTTCTGATAGGTTCTTACTTCTCACCTTATATAGTCTGGTCTCAGTGTCACCGTATTTCCAAAATTCTTTATGTTTATATATATATAGATATATATTATGTGTGAAAAATTCCAGAAAAGCGTAATCAGATGGAAGCAAACAACCTTTGTGGAGCAGCTGTGAATTAAAACAAGGAAAGTCTATTTTTACACCTGAAAGGGCAATATTAAGAGCAGTACCATCCATCCTTCAAAAACTGGGAGAGTGACTTGAACAAATGTGCTATGTTTTTTATTTATTTTTTAATTTTATTTATTCAAGTGTTCAATAAATACAAAGAGTGTCAAACATTGACATATAACACAACACGAGAGCTATTTCACAAAGACAATCAATAGAATAAATAAATACAGTAAAAATCATTCACATAAGTAAAAAAAAAAACGTTTAAACAAACAAAGACAAAAATAAACATTGTCATGTAAATACATAGGTACGTAATAATCCCTGTTAACATACAGTTCATTAAATGTCAGGGAGTGCATTGAATATATTTTCATAGTTTTCTAAAAAAGTAGTGTTCTTTTTATTCTTAACTAAGGCTAGGGATTTATAGAGTGAATTGAATTCAATAAAAAATGAGAAAAGGTTGGCTTGGAGGTTGCAAATGTTTGCTTATGAATAAAGTATTTACCAAATAAAATGAAAAAATTTACTAAATACTGAAGACACCTGTTCTTGTTTTCATAGTAACATACAACATCTTTAAGGAAGAAGCAGTATGATATGTTTACATGGGAGAATATATAAGAACACAAGTCTGACCAAAATTTCATTGTCACATTATATTAAAAAAAAACAGATGATTTAAAGTTTCTTCAGAATGGCCACAAAAAACACAAGAGCTGTCCAAATCTAGAAATTTTGAAATGAGGGAATAAACCTGATATGTCTCGTGGAGAATTTTAAAATGAGTTTCCTTAACTTTGTTATTAATACAGTATTAAATGTGCTCTTTTTATGAATTCTGGCATATTTAGCTGTTCCATCATCTCCACCGTTACAGCCAAAAGTTTGAATGCATATCAGTACCAACAAAGTAGTAAATACAACTTATGTACTCCAGTCAGAGCATTTACACCACACAACACAGGTCCCACTTTCCAGAATCTTCCATAGAAAAAAAAAAATCAGCTGATAAGATTTTCATGTGCTACAGGACCAACAACTAAGATGCTAAGTTGTGATAGTAAAAATTTTATTTGATTTAATAGTTAAATAGATTTTTTTTTTTTTTTTTACAAACAGTTAAACATGCTAGCAGTGTAAAGATCCTTGTGCCTTGCTCACAAATGATAGTAGGATGGAATGGCAGATAGACAGATTAGGGCTTCGTCTGCAGTGATGAAAGTACTGCTCCGGTCTACTGAGGTGCACAAAGAACTGAACTAAAAAGTAAAGCTTTTCGTTTACCAGTTGGTATATTTTCTGACCCCATTGTAAAGAGATATGGATCATGGTTGAAATAATGCGATTTTGGATAAAAGAAGTTGGTCTGAGTTTCCTTTGTAGGGGTTGAGTATGCCCTAAATGATAGGGAAATAAGTTCTGTCATTTGGAGGTTTTCTGGGCATGTTCCGCTGGGATGAGACCATGTGAAAGACCAAATAAAGTGGAGGTTGCCCCTGGGTGGAGATCTGGGTTTCTGTTTGGGTTTCCTTAGGCTTATTACCCCTGTGATCCGATCTTGGTTGAGGGGGAGACAATGGTTGGACAGATAGATGCTAAATATGTTAAGATCCAATTATTTTCCGTTTAGCTATTTTTAAAAGGTAATTTTCTGTTGTAGGTTGAAAATGTGATTAACGTTAAAAAGACATGACTCTTAATTTCTTCAATAATCTAAAATCATTCCTGACTTTGTTGTTGAAGAGCTGGTGGAGCATCAGCTTTCAATCCCTACACAATATGGGTGAGAATTGTCCTCAGTGGGCTTGTTTAGGAAAAATGGAAAGGAGCAAAAATAAAAGCAAATTAGATTAGATCCATATTAGTTGAACCTGAAAACTAAAGGTTGATCTGAGAGAAGACTGAAATTAAAGTGTTCTTCTACCAACTTAAATAACTGTTTCTTAAAAAACTGAAGCTGGTCAAGCAAGTGTTTCTTTGAACTGTTAACTATTAGATTTGTTTGATTAATAATCTTTGCCAAGTTGATATTGACTCCTCTTGTGCATGTTACTGATGATAACTGAGCCTCCAATTACACATTCTTGTTTACTTTAGGTCCGTGTTCAACACACGCACAAGAGACATGGGACCTTTGCAAGGACATCTCAAAGTACACACAGTAAGTGGGTGATTATTAAAACAATTAAAGGAAAGATTTATCATCTTTACTGGAAATATTTACTGGAAATAGCACCTACAATCTATCCTCCAGGATTATCGGCAGGAATAAGGCAGATAGGGTTAGCCCTATCTGTATTGCCTCATATTCTCACTTTTCTATGGAAACACTCATCTAAAGTTAAAGTTAACTTAAAGTTGGTAGGAGTTCACTTTAGTTTCAGCCTCCTCTCAGACCCAGCTTTAGTTTCCAGGTCCAAATAATCTGGATTTATGCTAAATGAAGATGACAAGAGAGTTGGCTAATGCAGGTAAGATAATAACTGCTTATAATCTTTTAACAGAACCTCAGTACAAAAACCACGAGCTGTATCTTTAAAAGGTTCGTTTTAGATGCACAGAATGTGCTTTGGCTCAACATTATCGCTCAGGTATTGTATGTCATATTTATTTAAACCACACAAAAAACAATTTCCAGAAAATAATGATTAAAATAATACGCTCACAATTCTTGCAACAGTTAATCATTAATATTATAAACACACTACTTTACCATTTTTGGTTTATTGCTCACTGTATATGAATTATTTCTGCCAAGAACGAGAAGTCACGTTGTGTTTGAATGCAAAAACACTGTTCTGATGCACTACAAGCAGTGGGTCCTGATGAAGCGCTGGCACGCCAGGGGTTGTAGAATGTTTTGTGTTTGCAGTGGAGAGATTTGAAAAGGAGGGGAATGGGGGGGGGGGGGGGGTGCCGGAAGTAGTGGGCGTGTGTCTCCCTCCGTGTGTGTGTGTGTGTGTGTGTGTGTGTGTGGAGAGTTGGGATTGTCAGCGCTGCACCACAGTGCAGGTGGAGCAATGCAGGATGACAAGAGCCACAGAAGGACAGAGAAGAGGAGGCAGGGGGCTGGTGAGGGAGAGAGGTGAGAAGACATGATGCGGGAGGAGGAGGAGGAGGAGGCAAGTCCATGAATACAGATGAGAAAAGCGGGGGAAGAAGAAAAGGGAGTTTGTGCAGGTGAATCTCAGACATCTGGGGTGGTGGTGGGGTGTTCTCCAGTCTAACCATGTCTCCATTTCTCCTACCCCCCCATCTCATTTTACTCTTTTCTGTCCCTTTCTCTCCTTTTCTTCCCCCATGTGGGACACCGGCAGGTGGGAGGAGATGACTTTTCAGATGTGATTGGAGCAGAGGAGGAGGAAAAGGACATATGGGGGTGTGGGGGGATTGCAACCAGTGGGAGTAGAGGATGGAGCTGAATGAAAATGCTGTGACTGAGTTACAATTAAAAGTGTTTAAAAATGGCGAGAGGACTGATATTGATTCAACATATCGTCTTTTGTAAAAGACAGAACCTAACCTACAAACACAAAATCAAAGAGGAGGATAGGCAAAGGCCATAAGGCTGGTGTGACGTATAAACTTTGGCACAAGACGTTTGGAGAATATCCATGTCAAGTGGGTTTTAATGTATAATTCACAGAAAAAGATGGAGAGGGACCAACAGTGGAGGAATGAATGGAGAGAGAATATGACATGGACCGCATGGGGTGATGAGTCAATAGTGCGGCGGAACAGAAAACAGAATTTTAAACAAAGATCCGAGGCAGAATGTAACAGAGATTGTAGTGCTGGAAACTTCAGAGGATAAATCGCATGATTATATTTAGCCGAAGTGTTCAATGAAGGTAACGGTCTTATTTAGGCACTCATTACTCTATATTTTCTACTTTCAAACTCCACTCTTCCTATCTATAGCTCCTATTAACTAAACAATATACAATGCATAAATTGCCGTGCTTATTCAAAACTTTTTTGTAGACTTGCTGTAAGTTTCCACTAGTAATCTAAACCATTTTTTATACCAGGGCACCATTCAGGATAATGAAGACATTAAGGGGGAACAGTAATTTAAAACTACAAAACCTTTAAAAAAAGTACGTTTTCATAGTTTGTCATAACCAAAATTCTGATAACTGTATTTTGGGGGGAATTTATAAGAATAAACAACAGTGCTGTGTACTTGTATTCAGCTTCAGAGAGTCTGGACTCTGCCATTCTAACACATGAATATGTGTTGTTGATGATGATCTAAAGCAGGGGTTTCCAAAAATATCCAGAATCTGACCCACATAATAAAAATGTAAGAGGGTTGCGACCCAGACATTTGGTTGAGCATACAAACATTTTTAAAGTGTCAGGTAAAATAACATCACAATCAGAATCAAAAGTCAATCTATTGCACAATATTTTGCTTTTATATATTTGTTAACTTTGTTTTTTATCTTTTACAGAATTTCTACAATGCAAATTCTGTCTCATCATCATTTTTTGTATTTAGCTAATTCATGGAAAGGACCTCAAGACCCCCAACTTACATACCTGTGACCGCAAGTTGAATCCAACTTTGGGAACAACTGATCTAGAGTATTCTATTGTAGCTCTGAGTGCATATTCCGGATGATTGTCCTGGTGGATGGCAGATCTCCAGATTCAAATTCACTTATTTAGAAAGGGATAATTCACAAACAAAAATATATTTTTAAAATAAGTATGATTATACCTAAAGGTTAATTTTCAACTTGTTGACAGTAGAAGGCACTAGGGAGACCATCACAGTGTACAAAAAACCCCCAACAAAAAAACCCCACAAGACACAACCATTACTAGGCAGGCGATATCCAAGACAGCTTTAAAAGTGACATTTTAATTTTATAAAACCTCTTTGATAAATGTGTTAACTGATTTCAATTTCATAAAATTAAAATAATTTATTTATTAATTCATTTTTTTCAAAATTGGTACCCCTTTTTACATTGTTTTGTTGTCTTTTGAGAGTTACTATTCTCAGTGCCAATGAGAAATAAACTTCTTGGTTAAAATCTGCTTGGATTTTAAATAATTTTAGGCTAAACTGCATAGCAATTCATGTTTAAAACACTGGTGTCAATAAACTGACGGCGCTTGTGAAAAATGATTGAGTAATGTACATCCATAGATCACCTATTGTTCTCCTCCCAGAGTGTCTATGGGTTTCTTCTGCTTCTTCATTTACTGCTGTCCCTCCCCAGCCTGTCAGTTGTGGAGGGTTATGTTTAGTCAGGATATCGGTTTATCGCTTTCCATTTTCAGACGATGGATTGAATGCTGCTCTGTGAGCTGGTTAAACATTGAGCTATTGTTTTATACCCTAACTTTAATTTACAACTTTATCATAACCTGTCAGTTAGATCTCTTGATCTTCGTTATTGTGCATGTTCATTAATGAACCTAATGAATAAACCAAACTATTACTACACTATTACATTACTATAATAAACTTTTTACCAATTAATAAACCTGACGCCTTCACAACTGTATTTATACTGAGATTAATTTACACACAGGTGTACTCTTTTTTTTAAATTAGGGGTATCAAAGTAAAAGGGACAAGATAAATCTGTATACAAAAGCATGTTGATATTTACATACAAAAGTTTATATATATATATATTTATTCACTTAATGTACATATATTTTTCTTGATTCTGTTTTTCAAACTTTTTCTACCTTCTTGTATGGTCCTAATAAGGACAAAAAAAGGCTTATTCAATTCTGTTTATAATATGTACATATCAGTATTCTTATTATCATTCATTATTCAAGATTATGAATTTAAAATTTTACCAAATATTCAACACCTAATTGCACCATGAAAAAACAAAGAACAATGGAATCCTGTTCAGGCATTTCTATTTGATATATATACAAAAAATCTGATTTTGGTTTGACCCAGAAACTTTGCCCTCCAAAACATTCATAGAAATCTTGTCAAAAAAATCAGCATCATTTTCATGTTGAACTCAAGCAAGCAGACACACTACAGCAGAGTGACAACCCCAAACACACATGTACATTCGTAAACTTTCTCCCACGCTTTTACGCACAGAACTGGCATTGCATGTTAATTACATTCACCATATGTCTTGGCATAATGTTGTGAAGTGTTGACTGAGTCACAGTTGCAGTTCTATCATATATAAATACAGAAATAACAGAAGAGTTGGCATATGACTTTGTTGACTGATCATTTCAAGCCTCCCTACGTGTTATCATTAACTAATGAGAATGATGATTTGACCTTAATGAAGGCAGCTCTTAGGATGTGTTATAAGCCAACACCTCAAAGGTACTTATTTAATATATGACATCAATGGAGAAACAAAACCAATCAGCCAAGACATCTGGAAGAGAACATTTGGGGTAGTTTGTATGTTGCCAAAGAGATTTCCATTATATTAGACAGATTATTTGTGGTATTTGGAGGAAGACATGATGGAACCATAAAAACATTCAGTTTCAATTAGCTGATGCAAGAGCTGAAGTTGTTTTATTTAACATACTGATATACAGGAGCCTAGGGATTCCTAGCGCTCTAAAAAATGAACAATTATACAGAAAAGCTTTAAGGAGCCATTCGAAAAACAGACAACATATTTTCAGACGACAGTTTGCTTTAGTTCTTAAAATATATTAGGCAAAGACCTGTTCACATAAAAAAAATCAGGGTGTGGGTTAGGGGTTAGCAGTAAACATATGACAGGAATGTCAAAGATAAATAAAAACCAGGAAACCTGAGCCGTGAAAAAGTATTTATAGCCCTAAAGGCTTTTCACCTCTTGTCACATTACATCACATTTTAACATATTTATAGGAATTCATGCAATGGACCAACACAAATAATTATACAATTATGAAGTGGAATAAAAAAAAGATTTAAAAATTATTTTAAAAGGAGAAAATATGGTGGGTGGATGTATTCAACCCCCTTTTACTCTATCAAACTTCAAATTTTTACTTCCATGTTTTATTTATCTTACAACTTTGTATGAAATGCATCATCATACGTCTTCTCCTCTGCCTCTGTCAGACAACACCTAAAAAAAAGAGAACACGCTTAGATACTGAAAGTTTGCAAGTCTGGGTTTGTAATATGAATGGCTGCTCAGGTGAATGTGTGTAAGTGGGTGGAAGTGGAGATGCCGCCGTGTGTGAAAATGTAGGCAAGATGAGCATGGAGGCAGCAGAGGACAGGATGTGAGGGCGAGAGGGGTTTCACTAAGAAACACCCACTCTTTCCAAATCTCCTTCTCACTTTGAGACACACACACACAGACACACACACACACACACACACACACACACACACACACACATGCACCCTCTCTCTGCTCTTCTCCAACTCTCCTTTGACACATTCCTCATTAAGGGCATGTTTGGCAGCACAAACTCTTCCTTCTCCTCCTCTTCTCCTTTCCTCTCCTCTCCCCATCCCTCCACACCCGTTTCTCAGTCTTTTTCATTTGCTCATTCTCTCCTGGCCTGCTCATTGCTTCCGAGCCAGCTCGGCAATCAAAGGGAGAGAAAACACGAATGAGAACGAAGAAGGAGGGGTGGGGGGTACAGAGAAGATGCACGCTGGGATTTCAGTATGAGTCAGAACGGGAGAAGGGGAGGTGGGAAGGTAAGGTAGGCGGCTGTGAGAGAGAGGAGAGTATGGGAGAGATTTTTTTTCTCCTCACTTATTTGACTGCATTTTCTGTTTGGAATACAGATGAGGACACAGAGAGGAAGCCAACGGCTGGGCATGACAAACACTTAGGAAATCTGAACAGGAAATCATGTGCATCCCAGTTTATGAATCAGGCTTCATGAAAGAAAGTTGAAAGCTGGACTACCTATGAGCTGATTGCTAGGTCTCAGAGAAGGCACTGAGGGTTAAAGAATGAGAAAGGAAAACTGTAATCCAAAGCATGATCAGTCTGAAATAAAAACCCAGAGAAGATGGAGCTGTGGGACAAAAATGATAAAGGTTCAGCAAAGGCAAACATTACAGACACAATTAGTTCACACTGTCACATTCACCTACTGACTTCCATGTACATTTCATATAGTAGAGTCTATACACAAATGACCCAAGAAATTAGTTGATTGTGTCCAGGGCTAATCTTCTAGACATTACCAATTTTATACCGCAAACAGGTTAGAGACAAATTCAAATTCTACAGTTTTGAGGCACTGTTTTCATAACTTCATCTGTAATTAATATTGAGGCAAATTAAAACGAAGAGGAAAACATTTGTCTGAGTTTTATCAAACAGTTAAGAAATCATGTACTAATTGCTTCTCTAATAATTAGCATTTGCCATGTGTTGTGGTGGAGTTGGATTCAAGGACAGACAGGAGAGAAGGAGTGTCATGGTAAAGTGGAAAAAAATAATTGAAGAAACAATTTAAAGAGGAACCAGAGAGCATCTGCTGAGATCAAAAAACAGCGAAGCAACAGCAAAGCAACGGCAAATAGGTAAAGGATATGACGACAGACAAGCATGGCAGTCAGTGGAGGAATCTGACAAAGAAACTGAGTGGATAACAACTGCTTGTAAGGTGATTTCAAGGACAAGGACCAGGGGACACAGTCAACAAAAATGAGGAGGGGACATAAATCGAATAGGTGAGGAAAAATGACAAACAAATAGTAAAATGAACAAAAAGGGGTCTAACCTCATAATGGCAAACATATCATATTTGATAGATGACTTTCTGAGACTTTTTCCTTGAAAAAACTTGATGTATACAATCAGATACATGGAGTTCATAAAATAACCACCAGAGATCAGTAAATTCACCAGAACTTCAAAGGACACATCAAAAATATGTTGCCAATCAATGACCTAAACGTTGTTTTTTTTTTTCTTGGAAAAGTTTGGCGGTTTTGCAAATGTTAAAGATTGAAAAAATATTAACAGTTACTGAGTTACTGTGTCATAACGACTAATAACTAGCTGCATCACAGGTGTCAAACAATGTTCTTCGAGGTAAGGTAAAGGGAAGGTAAGGTAACTTTATTTGTACCCAAGGGTAGATTTGGTTGCAGGTAAACAAGTTGGCTTTCCTACACACAGCGTCATAACAGTAGCAACAACAGTGCTCCAGAGATGGAACAATAGATAAAAAGTTCACATAGTAAAAAAATAAAAAATAAATAAGAAGAAATAAATACAGATTAAAGCAGATAAAATACAGTAAGTACTGTCTAATAAATGCACTCTATAAGTTAATGTGTAGTCTAAACATTTGCCTATAGGTGCTAATGTACTGGTGCTGGTGTACTGCAGTATTTAGATGTGTCACTGCTTCAACACACCTGAATTAAATAATCATGCTATTGACAGGATTCTGAAAAAGTCTTGTCTACATACTGAGGTTTGGTTCATGCGTGCTGGACTAGTGGCACATCTGAAAGATTCAAGACAGCAGAACCTTCAGGACTGGACTTCGATACCCACATTTTCCATAGCATCCTTGTTCAGTTATCGTACTGTTCATTGATTTCTACTGGAACATGAACAATTTATATAGAACACCCTACATATTTTTGGTGTGTGTTTTCCAATGGCAAACAGATTTTGGATTACAGATGATTTGGGATGAGAATTCAAGTGACACGAAACAGTTAAGGGAAGGTTATAATGATGACGATGAGGAGGATGAAGAAGGAACTCCTACTGCAATCTGTGCTGAAGAAAACTCAGACAATTATGATTAGTACTGCACAACCAATTGCATCATACGTGTTTGCTGTGAGAAAAGGTCCATCTTTGCCTGAACAAAAAAAAAAGAATTGTTATCAGGCTTGCACAAAGCAAAATAAATACAAAAACTACAAGGAAATGTTATATTCCAAAACCCCAGATCAGTTAATGGGTTTATCATTGGTGTAGATCTCATCCATATCAAAAATATGTACGTTGCTGTGTAGTATAAATTATTTGTATGTGTTTAAAATAACTTAAAGAGAAAAATTTAAGAAGTCTTTTTTTAAAAGACATAAATGCGTTGCTCCATATTTTTATGGGCATTCTGATGAACAAATGATTAGTAAAAAAGTGGTATTGCAGCTCACTTCACAGCAAGAAGGTCCTGGGTTTGATTCCCGCCGGGGACGCTGTGGGTACTGGGGGTGTTTTTGTTCCGCCATCGGCACACACACCCTGGGTGTGGTTGGGGAAAGGGCCTTTCTTTGTGGAGTTTGCGAGTTCTTCCCATGTTCCCTTTGGGTAGCTAGTGTGAGCTACTCCCACACAACATGCATCAGTCCTGGGCTGTACACTGCCCCATCCTGGCTCGCTGGGTCGCCTGAGGGTGTGGGGAGGATCTGGCTGGAATAACGTGATCCTTTCACGTGCTATGTCCAGCCGGGGAATCCCCACTCCATCGGGTGAAAAGAAGGTCCTGCTCACTCCTCAGGCAAGAAGGAGGCCTGAGTTCAGTGCGGGGACCTCCTGCAGTTGGCAGATGGAGAGCAATGCCCAGGACTGCACTTAGGTAGGAACACTGGGTGATTAAAAAATGGGGAGAAAAACCGTGGGGAAGAAAAAAGTTGAAAGTGCAATGTGATATTTAGAACTTTCTAAATTCATCGTTCAGGCTTTACAGAGCTAAACAAGGTGCACAAAGCACACTAAAATAAAGAATATCAACTACTAAATAAAAAACAGAACTCAGGGAACAAAAACATCACATAAGAAAATAGTAAAATAATTAACTCTTATACAAAGAAGAAATTATAAATTAACGTTGTGGAATTGTTTTTTGGGTTGTGGTTCTGGTTCATTTAACAAACAGTTGTAACAAATGTAACAGCTATTTTATTATGTATTTTAATGATATTCCTTGTAAATTTTGAAAAGCTAAAGTCTAAACCTGATGAATTAAATTCATATTTTGTAAATATTGGCCCTAATCTTGAAAAAACACTTAATTCACATGATCATTTGAAAGCAACAAAAGGGGGAAGTAAAGTTATGAATTCCATGTTTCTGGAGGGAGTTACTGAAGCAGAAATTACATCTGCTGTAGCTCAGTTGAAAAGTAATACATCAACCGACTGTATTGGGTTTGATATGAAAATTATAAAACAAACTATTGACTGTATAAGTAACCCGTTATTCCACATTTTCAACTTGTCTTTCGTCTCAGGGGTTTTTCCAAATAAAATGAAAATATCAAAGGTAATTCCACTTTTTAATTCAGGTGATTAACACTGCCTAACCAATTATACACCAATATCTCTAATTTCACAGTTTGCTAAAATTTTTTAAAAACTTTTTGTATACAGATTAGATTCATTCATAATAAAAAATAACTTGCTAAATGAGAGTCAGTTTGGGTTTCGAAAAAATAGGTCCACTGCCTTAGCATTAATGAAATTTATAGAGCATATCACTACAGCTATTGAAAATAAAGAAAGTACTATTGGTGTATTCATTTACCTAAAAAAAGCCTTTGACACCATAGACCATAACATTTTATTCAAGAAAATACCACTTTATGGAATTAGAGGAGGGGTGTTAAATTGGTTTAAGAATTATTTATAAAACAGACAACAATTTGTACAGTTTGCTGGCAATATTTCAGAAAAATTAAAATTTGAATGTGGCATTCCAAAGGGGTTCCATCGTTGTGCCCAAACTTTTTATTCTGTATATAAAGGATTTATGTGAAGCATCAGAAATACTAAAATTTGTATTATTTGCTGACGACACAAATTTCTTTCTGTCAGGAGATAATTTAAAGGACATGAGCAAAATAATTGAAAAAAGAAACGGTGAAAATAAAGGACTAAGCTGGAAATCTCATGTACACAGCATTAGAAAGAAATTATGTACTAATATTGCTATTCTTCACAAAGTAAAGTATTTTCTGAATTGTATAGCTTTAAGGGTTTTATATTACACAATAACACTGCCTTATTTTATTTATTGCTCAGAAGTTTTGGGAAACACGTACACAACTACTATCCAACCTTTGATTAGAATACCAAAAAAAGCAATACGAATTATTCATAAAATACCATTATATTTTACCTTAGTTCTTCTTTTAAATTTTTATATTGTATTCTCCCTGCATGCCCCTGTGTTCCCGTAAGCTGCTAGAACTGTGAATTTCTCTTGGAGATGAATAAAGTATCTATCTATCTATCTATCTATCTATTCTATCTATCTATCTATCTATCTATCTATCTATCTATCTATCTATCTATCTATCTATCTATCTATCTATCTATCTATCTATCTATCTATCTATCTATCTATCTATCTATCTATCTATCTATCTATCTATCTATCTATCTATCTAAAACTCACGGAAGAGAAAACACAAATCAATTATTTATAAAATCTAAATTATTAAAATTACAAAACATCATAAAATTACAAACATTAATCATAATGTATAAAGTAAGATATTCTCTTTTACCTCAAACTGTAGAAAACATGTTTCAGTTCAGATCGAATTCATCCAGTTGTAAAAAACTTAACTTTACTCTCCCTTTTGCCAGAATGACACAGAAGCAGATGGGCATCTCTGTGACAGGAGTCAAATTGTGGAATGCCCTGCACTTAAATGTAAAGAACTCCCTCACTGTTCATCAATTTAAAAAACTAATAAAATTGACAACAATTAAATCTTATATATTGTTACAAAATATGTAATGTAGATGTAAAAAATGTACTCGTAAATGTTCTATTGATTTATTTTTTATTTTTTTTTAAATATTACCTGCCTGTGGCTTAAAGTTACAGTATATTCTAAATTGCACATCAAACCATCATTTATATTTTGTGTTTTGGTTGGAGATAGGGGCACTAATTATAAGCTTTGTCTTCTTTGGGCTCCTTTTCACTCACGGAAACCTCATGTAAAGCTATTCAAGAAATAATGTGAAAAAGTATATGACATGACTGAAATGAATAAAGAATGAAATTAAATTAAATGTTCGCATCTTTAATAATATATATCTGTTTAGCCCATGAAGGACTGTTTGTATCTAAAGTTACTGTAATTTAGACATTCCAATACATTTTTTTGTGTAAATGTATATTTCATTGAATATTGGGGTAGACATTTATAAGCTAATTGCTTATGCCTACTCCTTTTTTGAGTATTCAGAACTGTATAAATTATGTGTCAAAGACAGTAAATGACAATATAAAAAAAATAGGTTTTCAGTCTACAGAGGGCTCAATTGTGAAGACACCCTAAAATCAGAGTGAAATGAAGATGTGGCAGGCTAGTCCATTCTTTCAAAAACGTAATTTCTGCAACTCAGAATGCTTTTCATTATCTTGTGTGGCCCCCACGAGCTTGTATGCATGCTTGACAACGTCGGGGCATGCTCCCAATGAGACAACGGATAGTGTCTTGTGGCATTTCCTCCAAGATCTGTGTGAGGGCATCCCTGAGCTGTTGTACATTCTAAGGAGCAACCTGGCAGTGCCTAATGGACCGAAACATAATGTCCCGCAGATGTTCTATTGGGTTTAAGTCAGGGGATCATGAAGGCCATTCAATTGTTTCAATTCCTTCATCCTCCAAGTACTGCCTGCATACTCTTGCCACATGATGTGCACATATTTTCGTGCATTAGGAGGAAACCAGGACCTGCTGCACCAGCGTAGGGTCTGACAATGGGTTCAAGGATTTAATCTCGATACCTTATGGCAGTCAGAGCACCATTTCCTAGGCAGTAGAGGTCTGTGTATCCCTCCATGGATATGCCTCCTCAGACCATCACTGACCCAATGTGTCCAACAGGGAAACAGAAGAAATTATCCATAATTCACTTGGGAGAAACCTGACACAGAACCGTGAGTCAAAGCAACGTTACCAAAAGAGAGGTCTTGGGGAAATGAGCAACTTCATTTGCAGAGAAGTCACTATTACGTGCATGGATAGCATTATCCTCAGATGGTGATCCATCACAGATTGCAAGGTAGGTAATAATAATATAAAATTATAGCAACAATTTCATGTAGGAAAGTATATTCTCTTAGTTTGAAACAAATTGATATTATACTTAGAGCTTTTACCATATTAAGAATATCTCAGTAGCATGCAGTTTATATATCTTAGTATGTTAACAAATCATTCTGAATGTACGCTACTTACGATAGAGTATACTTTAATTATATTAATTAAGTATATATTAGTACATGTAAAACCATATATTTAAAGTATACTAAATATATTTAAAGTTGTTCCATTTTAGCAAATGAAAGTATACTAAATACACTTAAAGTTGAGCTTTACTACAATTTAATTACTGTTAAAATATATTTAGTACAAAATTAGTTGTTCCAAAATAGCATACCTCAATTTAACTAATCATAAACACACTTGAAGTATAATGATAATTAGTGCTGCTTCAAGTACACAAAAGTATGTCAAATTTGAGTACACTTAGTGCATTTATTTTTCACCTGGGGAGGTCTGTGAAGAATATTAAAGTTCTTCTTTTGACAGTGTTTGGTTAAAATTACCAGTAATATTTACCCAAAGTTTGGGTTAAAGAAATAACCAAGTATTTGTTTTTTAATGTTAAGGTTCAAGGTTACTTTATTAATACTTCAGGATAAATGTGTCCTGCAGTGACAAAAGATAGGAGAGACCCAATATATGCTACATAAAAAACAGAAACAGAAAACAAACCAGAAACTCATCAGGAACCACACATTATATAGACACACCTAACAGGATATCACACAAAGGTCCAACCATAGTTTAGATCATATGCTGAAAGTAAAACTAACTCTTAAATCTTTTCATTTAAATAATTTGGGGCCACAGAGCATGGATCTAGAAAAGTTAATATTTTAGAAGAATAGACTTTAGATCACCTGCTTTTTGAGGATGTTTCTAGAGCTCTTTCTGTTCACTTAAGTTTTGTACAATGTACCACCACTGTAGCTTGATCTCACACAGTTCATGGATCTTTAGCAATAAAACAAATCATTGTTTCAGTAGTTTTTACAACATATCTCTGGTCATTTCAACGTGGTTTCAAGGTTATTCTCAACATGATTAAAATAATTTTAAAAGTAGAAGACACAGCAATTTCTTTTATAGTCCCCTGTGTAAGGTTGATTAAAAGAATGTGAATTGAGATGTCAAAAGTGAGAGAAGAACACCTGATCAGAAAAAGTGTTGATTTATAAAACATAGTCAGTTGCTTCAAATACTTCATATTCTTAATTTACAAATGGTTAATAACAGCCAACCTGAATCCATTCTTTAAAAAAAAAAATGCTACAATTATGGGATTATCATGTATGTAGTAAACTGTGTTGAGACAATCTGGTATCATTTGAATTGTCAAGTAAGTGTTCAGATGGAAATACACAGAATAAACCACTGCACAGTTGGGGACTGGCCAAATTAGAAAGATATTTAGTTCAAAGAGGCTCATAGCAGGACAACAACGAACCAAAAAAAATTAGACACTGTCTTTAGAGAGAAGTGGGAGGAATTACTTCTTCTTCTTCTTCTTCTTCTTCTTCTTCTTCTTCTTCTGTGAACCTGGTGAACAGAAATGCTATATTTATGATCTTCAAAATGCTGATTTCTCCATCAGGTTTTGAGCAATTTTACTTTGGGATCAAATACTTATTTTACCTAATGACTTACAAATTAATTTGAACTATACCTGATTCTGGATTTTTAAAAAATCATATTGTGTATCGGTCCATTAAAATGAAACCGGCATTAAGTTTGAGACTTTTTATTCTGTTGTAAGAAAACTAACTTCCTTATTTTCCCCACTGTATATAAATAATTCTTTACTGATGTAGAAGAATAATCGTAAAATGGAGGCTATATAAAATATTTAATTAATGTGGGTGCAACGATTTCTGTGGAATATACTGTGTCTAATAAAAGTGTACAGACCCTTTTTTGACACAAAATAGTTTCCTTAAGATCACATTTGAGGAACCTGAAATATAAACCCATTATCCTCTTTGAAATTTTCCTGACTTGTCCTATATTTTTTTTCCTAATGGATCAGAAGTTGATATCTGATTCAGGATTCCATTGTGACAATAAATTAAAGGGCTATATCACTGTGTTTAGGGACACACTTAGACAAGTCAAACCTAAACTGGACTATTCCATACTCAACAGGGGTCTTTAAAACACTGTTTAAGTTTAATGAAACTTTATTTTTATTGTGAAAACAAACAAAAAATGTATAAGTGTGTTCTGCATTGGAGCTCCTTTACAATTAGTCAAGCATGGAAACCAAACACGACTTAATCCCTAAGTGAAGTGATTTGACCAGAACTATTTCACACTTATTATGCAGTCTTTGAAAACAAAGTTTGAGATTTTTAAAGCTTTCACTACATTGGTGAAACCCAACAAAGAGGGCACGCATGGTTCTCACTCATGAACAAATCAAGAATGAACTAACACTGTATATTTAATACAAATGAATAAAGGGACAGGACCGAGAAACATTTAAGACAATAAAGATCCAGGTTTTATATAAACAGGGCACACTTCCCCTTATGTTTTAGATGTTTAACTGCTTTAACACGACTGATTCAGACAAATCCAGTTCAGGGAACGCTTGTTTTATCAGCCATCAATTGGAATCTGTTGTACTGAAGGTAAACACCTTGAGGACCATGGTTAAAAAACACAGTTACAGCCCATGAGTGGGATAACTTCTTCATGCAGAAAACATTCAACATTAAAGAGGCTTTTGATCAAAAGATGAAATATTAATGACTGACGTAAGAAGCTGTGAATTATTTGCCTTTAGAGGACTACATGTCTCTTATCAGATAAAGTTTAGTGCTGAAATAAGTCATGTTTGGTTATTTTGAAATGGAGACATCAGTGAAATGCAGAACAGAGAGAACATCATTCGAGCTTTAAATCCAACTGTGCTGAAAACAGACTGAATATATAGGAAAAGCACAGACCCAACATTCCACATTTCACACAAGTTGTTTAAAAGTTAAATAATGAGCAAAAGATGACCTAAATATTTTTTTCTCAAATTAGTCACTGAAATATTTTTTAATAAACAGTCTGTCCAACAAAGTGCTTATTTTACTCCTTAACATTTTTTTCTAGCAGCTGACACCTCTGTGTGGTTTGTCCTCACTGCTATACAGTAAAGAGAAAAAGTAAAATGTAGAGAACTTCAAATTATCAGCATCTAAAAGTCTAATTAAACTATCTCTGATATGTAAAACGTAATTAGTAACATGTTATTCAACACAGAGGAAATGTTCAATATTACATTAAAATGTGTTAAATGTGCCTGAGCTTTTAGCTAAAAGTTAGAGACTAGTTAAGCAACAACAAAAAAGCAGCTAAATCTTTCTGATTTACAAGCAAAAAGATCTGCGTGTTTTATTATGAGTGATACACAATACAACACAACTGAAAAGCACAATATGGTTTTTAAAGCTCTTTTAAGGAACTAAGAATCTGAAAAGTGGGGTGTACATTTGTATTCATCCCCCCGATTTCACACTTTTTAGAACCATATTTTGCTACAATTACAGCTACAAAGTTTCTTACTTTCCAACAACTTTGTATATGCAGAGACTTAAGTTTTTGCCTCTTCTTCTGTCCAAAATATGTTAACTGTAGTTAAACTGCATAGAGTACATTGAGATGGAACATGGCCACAAATTTTCAACGAGATTTGGAGCTACACCTTGACTGGGACATTCATACAGATCAGCATACTTTCATGAAGACCATTCCAGTTTTGCTCGCTGAATTTTTAAAGTCGCTATCCCACTGAAAGGTGAATTTCTGCTTCAGACACAAGTATTTTGCAGCTTCTGTTTCTTCCCATTAACTATGACCAGCATTTTTGCTCGTTTTTCATGTTTGCCTCATATTGACATGCACAACTAATAGTTATACTGCCAACATAATCTTCCACCTGAGCTGTAGATCTCTACAGCTCCTCCAATGTTCCCAATGATTAGACTTTTCTGCTTCTTCAAATTACGCTCTCTCTGACAAACCCATAAACTATGTTTTCTTTTAAACTTTTTTAGGCATGTAGTTATGCATTTCTTTTATTTTTTTTATGACATGTTTTTGACTATCTCATAAATACCCTGTGAAACACACTGACATTTTTGGGCTACAATCTGGCAAGATGTGAATAAGTTGCAAGTGCATTAATACTTTGAATATAACTGTAATGTTATGAGACATTTTCCTAGTGTGTGAAAAACTTGCACATTTCCATGCCAGTAATGAGCCATAAACGGTCACAAAGGTCGAATAAGCCTTGGCTGTGCCTGATGAGCTATTTAAAATGTGAAAAAAAACTTTATCAGGCAGCACTTAATACAAAGTGTTCTTTATACAAATCACTTGTTTTAAAATCGTATCAATCTCGAATTAAAGTTCAGGATTAAATGATCAGAACTTAATTTTAAATTCTTAATTTAATCAAATTAACCTTCGTTTAAAATTCTAAGTTGAATAAGGCGGTGGTGGCGGAGGTGAGTGTCTCTGCACAGAGACAGGTTATCAACACCTGCTCCAACTTGGATTCGTGGAGAATTTTGTAACTTTTCTCTTGCATGACACAATTCTTTCTTTCTTTCTTTCTTTCTTTCTTTCTTTCTTTCTTTCTTTCTTTCTTTCTTTCTTTCTTTCTTTCTTTCTTTCTTTCTTTCTTTCTTTCTTTCTTTCTTTCTTTTCTTTCTTTCTTTCTTTCTTTCTTTCTTTCTTTCTTTCTTTCTTTCTTTCTTTCTTTCTTTCTTTCTTTCTTTCTTTCTTTCTTTCTTTCTTTCTTTCTTTCTTTCTTTCTTTTAAACTCCACGAAACATTTATTTTACGTCCACTTAAGATTTGTATCCAAAGTGCATGCAAATTACACGCGCCTCTCCGTCCGCCCGCCTACGTAAGTCTGACACACTTCTTTTACGCACGAGGATCTCCCCAAAAATCTCCCTAATTATGTGACTTGAATACAATATTGTGTCAGGGCGCCGTTAGGCACGACTTCTTTCAAAACTCTCTTTTTTGTTTTCTCTAGTGCAACATGGGACCCATCTTTCATATCATATTCAGTCACGTTTTATATTTAAAATCACAATCCGGGGCAAAAAAAGGAAAAGAAACGTGCTCAGCATTATATTCAGCGGGTTAATGCAGGCAGCTGCAGTGATGCATCACCTCATCTGAACATCACGATTCACTGATCGGTCAAACTGCTGGCCACGTTTTAATTCGACTACAGATATCCGCTGTCATATTACACACACTAGTCTCGTGAATGAACATTGAAAAGAGAGGATATTATATTTCTACCCAAAATGCAAAATTGCGAATTAAAAAGATGTTGCAAAATCGTCACAATCTGCAAGTGCGTGTAGGAAATAATTATGATTTCATAGCAGCGTTCAGACATGGATGGATTTCAAATTCCTTCCTTAAAAAAATAAAAAATATGACAAAACTTTATTGTATAAAATTTCACCCCCTAGAAACCCAACCATACTATTATAGATATCCTTTTTTTAATCCTGCACAGTGATTCAGGCTATACTTTACCTCCCCTTTATAAATAGCTGCACTCCATTTCAGTGACGTGGGATACGCACGTACATGTGTAGGTGAATCTTTGAATGAGCCTCCCTCCTCCTCTTCCAACTCCCTCCGCCACTCCTCCCTCCCACGCCCCCCCCCCCCCCCTCCTCTACTAGATACTACGGGATCTCTATAAAAAGCCTACGGTTTGATGGGAGAGCCCGGTCTGTATTGGGGGAGCGACTTTGGAGAAGACGGACGGCAGTTTCGCGCGGATGAAGAGCCAGGGAGGGAGAGATGTTTCTATGCAAAGCGCGGCCAATCCGGAAACTTTAACTGAGGTAAGACGTATTCATATTTATTTAAGAGGAACATGTACTTAGAATTTAGGTCAGTTAATACACTGAAAAAAATGAGGCATTTGAAGGATTTTCGTTAAGTATACAGCTATGCTTTATATTGGGTCTGCAATAGACAGCCTCTGGTTAGAAGTTGCTGCAGTGTGAGTCATTTTCTTTCCCACACCTGAAATAGAACATTTCTGATAGAAACTAGGAGCAAAAATAGTGATGAATTGTGAATGCTTGCTCTTCCATCTCCTTAAGTCACAACACTTTAAAAGTTGTACATACATACATACATACACACACACACACACGTACACACACACACACACACATATATATATATATATATATGTGTGTGTGTGTGTGTGTGTATATATATATATAGGTGTGTGTGTGTGTTATTTAATTGAAGTTTCTACTTGAAGAGTGAGAATGCTAAGGAGGATCATTCAGAATGGGAAAAGATGTGAAAATGTCACTGTTCAGTACACATGGATGCGCACGGAAAGTGAGTGAGGGTGGGTTGGTGGGCGGATGAGCGACTCCTTTAAAATCTCTCTAGGCACCGGGAGGTTTCCGGTGATAGTGATGACATTATTACCATCCCTTTCTTCCGGTGGCGCGTATCACTGCTCACCTCTCTCTCTCCTTCTCTCTCTTTCTCCATCCTTTATCCTTCGTTCTCCTCAACTCTCTCCTCCAACCCCAACCCCCCCCTTGTGCACTTCCGGTCGGCGTTTCCTTCATCTTTTTTTCTCTCTCTGAGATCTAATTTTGTGACGTCGTCAACTGGTGAAGTCATCTCTGCGTCATTCTTGCGCACTTTGCAGATGATACGCAGTCACCTACTATAACCCTTTAAAGGCATTGTGTTTGCTCGCTCACGTACACGCGCACTGCAGTGTGATCTTCTGGGGAGATGTGTGCGTGGCTTTCAGTGTGAGAGGCGCATACACAGCGCAAGGGTGGGAGTGGGTGGTACGAGTCAATGAAACCTTGTTCATTCACAAGTCTTTGTTAATACATACAGTAACTTTGACTTTGATTGTGGCAGGAATTAGGTGCTTGAAAAGGGAGGTCATTCAAAATGAATCTTTTATTCATAACATTTGTTAACTTAGCCCCATATGATGATGATAAATATAGGGCTGATATTCATTATTCAGAAATAAACTGTGTTCTTAAGCTTTTTTCATGAACGAACCGAGCTGGGGACGTGACGTTTTACTAGCGGTAATAATAGGCTGTATAATATATAATAATAGACTGGAAGTCCAGTATTCGCGCCCTTCTTCGTGTAGGCACGCGCATCTCCTCGCGGTTTCTCCCCAGCGCCATGGAAACCGAGCTAGACCGAACCACTGCCCACGCGCTCTGATAAGACGCGGCAGACTGAAGAGAGAGCTGATTGGTGCGCTCCTGAGGTGTCGTCACATTCAACGTGCGAACCCTTCGGGGGCTTTCAAACACGTGACGGCAGTCGTCACATCAGCACCGTCTTTTAGGAATTAGATGTGGTTGTCACAGATGTGAGCTTACAAATGCGATGAGGTGAGAGGGCCATGACAGACTTATTGTAATCTCATGTTAAAGGTCAAAGCATTGCTTCCTTCAGCACTACAGCAGTGAGGGCAAACTGGACTGAAACATGCCCCCTTTCAGTTGTGGGGCGGCTTGGTTAGCACCATGGACAGCACCAAGATGGGCCTCTGTCCAACTGCTGTAGTGCTGAAACAGAAACAACAGGACGCCTTAACCATGTGACTAACAATAGTGGTTTTCAAAATAATTTTATCTTATAAATATGAAGAGGGGGGTCATAGGATTATGGCCCACACGTTTCCAGAATTAACGTTTTTTTGTTTTTACGTCAAGTTATGGATATTATGAAAATTCAGTTACAAATAAGTCAACATGAATTATTGTACCGAGGTAAAGGTTTAAATATATAACCTAAAAGAAAACTTCAGGAAGATGGAAGGAAGAAAAACACTGGAAAGGACAAAGTAAAGAATGTAAAAGAAGGAAAAGGAAAGAAAGAAAGAAAGAAAGACAGAAAGAAAGAAAGAAAGAAAGAAAGAAAGAAAGAAAGAAAGAAAGAGAGAGAAAGAAAACTAGGAAGGAAGAAGGAATGGACTAAGGATGGATGGATGGAAAAGGGATTACAATCTGGAAAAACAAGTGTTGTATTATAGATATTCGTTGTCAACTCCTGAAACAGTCTTTTGATTTACTTTTCATACGTTTTGAGTATTTTAAGACATTGTAAAATGGTTTCCACTGATGCTTTAAGCTGGTCCTATTCTTCTGTTTGATACTTGATAACAGAACGGTCAAACTCAGTTCAGTGGTTACTTAATATGTCTCTTTTGTTTATCAGAATATCTCAGTCACATGGGTATATGTTAGCACTAACTGGATCAGAGACAGGAAAAATGTGGGTTTATTAAAAGTAAAAATTGCAAGAGGTACCATTGGATTTCTGGTTTGACACAATTAAATAAATCACTCTCAAAACATCGTAACTTATGGTCAGTAAATATAGGAATAGGAAAAATAAGATAACCTACAACAAATGTAATTCATTTTTATATACTGCCAATTCACAATAAATGTTACCTAAAGACAATTCACAAGTTCCAACAGTTCCAAACTGATATAATTTTCCACAAACCTGCTACATTATGGAAGTACATGGCAGATTTACAGATCTGATTGAATTGCATACATTCCAGTTTAATCCTACAGGAAGCAAACCTAGTTGCATTCAGTTGACTGCTGTGTAGCAATGACTGTACATCATTTCAAAACTTTAAAAATTAAGGTGATTTGTTTTAAATTTATTTACTGTATTTAAAGCATATGCAGTGCTTCAGCTGTTGCAGCAACACAGTGTGGAAGACTTAAAAAAACTTTTTATTCTTGTCTTTTTTTCTGCTCAGTGAGGAGCAGATAACCCTAAGAGTTTCTATCAAATTAAAATTCCTTACCTGTTTGGTAAATGTGTTGCATTTAATTTGATTGGAAGTAAATCTTTTTTTCTCTCTCTATTTTGCTTCAGATTTCCCCATGGAGATGACTTTGCCCGTCATTTCCGTCATCCTGCCAGAGCATCAGCACCTTGGCTTTAGACTGCTTACTGCTTATACAGTATCACAGTACAGTAACAGTCTACAGTCATGGCTACTGAAGCCTGGCGATTCATCAAACACCTCTGTGAGGACATCGTAGATGGGAAACAGCCCAATGACAATGCGCAGTGGTTTTAAAATGGCCGCCTGATATCACAGTGTCAATGTGTGTCAGTGATCCCCCCCCCCTTTCTTTCCTCTGGTGTCAGTTCTTTTCCTCCTGCTCGGAGAGGAAACCTGTGTGGGCTTGCAATGGGGGAGTCCTCCACACCCTGTAAGTGCGTAATGTTCACACTGAAACCAATGAGACCTTGCAGTTTCCAGTTACCATGCCAACTCAGACTCCGCCTCAACCCTGCTGTCTCCATGGCGACCGTGGCTTTAGATTGTTACTCTAGCAACAGCACCATGGTAACAGTCTACAGCCATGGTCGTTAGGGGCAGATGTCATCAGGAACAGAAAACTTGAGGCGTTTTATGTGTTGTTTCATACAGGAAAATATTAGGAGGTCTTTTGAAAGCAGAGCTGTTCAGAAGTTTAATGGGTTTGGGGTTTTCAAAATACTCTATGCTCCACAAGTAGAATATATTTTTTGCTTAAGAGGAAACTATTGAAAGGTCTTTCAAAAGAATGAAAAAAACTTTATTTATTTAATTTTTATATTAGTTTTAATTTGTCATACATTTTATTGATGCCGTGTATAAGTGTAATCCCTTTGTGCAATTAAGCAGGAATTAGTTTTCTTATGTCAAGTTCTATTTCCTTAGATCTTCCAGCCTTGAAAACAGGACTCTTTGGACATGTTATTAATTCTTATATTAATTCTTGAAAGTTAAGATCATAATCCAAAGTCAGATCTATATTTCTTCTCACAAAATTAAACAAGCAGGGAGAGGAACAAATAATGTATATATTTGTATTTTTCAGAGAATCGCAACCTGGTGTAATAATCTCAAATTTTTATCATTCAGCTCATTCATAACAAAATCCTTTTTTTCAACTTTTACAGTAATTTAGTAAACAAGTGCAAATTTTCTGCTCCTTTTTACTTTTTCTGTATTAGGCATAACATGTTGTTTATTAATTACAGTACGGTGATGAATGCAAACAGTACCTGCTGCACAGATGAGTCACCCAGCTCTAGCACCTGTTCTGCTTTCTGTTTATGAGACAGAGCGGCCCTACTTGAAAACATGGCAAGAAATCCCCAATGGGAATCAGCCCCCAAAATATGCTGGTAGATTTAAACACACACACATTCTGGGTGCTCCACAGATAAAACAACACATACATATGAAAATACACACCGAAACATACTTACTTGGTACAACAAACTGATTCACAGAAAGAGATGTAATCCTGCCCTCTAGAGGGGACATTTTGTCAATGTACTGAGATGTAATTTTTTTTCCAAAAAATAAATAAAAAAGTTTATTTTGAATTCATTGGCAGTCTTATTTACTAAAGTACATCTATCTATCTATCTATCTATCTATCTATCTGTCTGTCTGTCTGTCTGTCTGTCTGTCTGTCTGTCTGTCTGTCTGTCTGTCTGTCTATCTATCTATCTATCTATCTATCTATCTATCTATCTATCTATCTATCTATCTATCTATCTATCTCCTCACTTGGGTCTATGTGGAGGTGGTGCCTATCTGCACCATTCATTGGATGATAGGTGGGTACAGCATAGTACGACTACTACCACTACTACTATTACTACTACTACTAATAATGCTAATATTTTGCCATAATCCTAATCTTTATTTTCATTTCATTTCATTTAAAGTATTTATTAAATTTGGACATGGCAATTAACATTGGACGAACCAGATGCATTGCTTAAAGTGTTATAGCACATGTGCTAATTTTCAACACCTGTCCATAGGGGGATTTTAGGTTATAAAGATAAAACACATTATGAAACAAGGTTACAATAAAACGCAATTATTAAACATGATAAGGCACATTTGACACATGGGAACAAGTTTGGCCCGATTTGAGCCACTGTTTAAGATCTCTGGTAAAGATGTTGATATTAGTTAGAGGTTTCAGTGCAGTGGGGAGAGAGTTCCACAGTGTAGCCCCTCTGAAGGAGAAGCTCGACTGTCCAAAAGATTTTCTAAACTTTGGGAGCGCACAATCCCCGCTAACTGAGGCTCTGGTGGAAGGTCTGAGAGAGCCCTGACACCTCACCATGAGGCCAGAGAACAGTGGAGACACACAGTTGTTCAGACATTTAAAAGTCAATTTCATTATACTAAAATTTACAAAGTTTTCAAAAGTAAAAAGCTTGTTCTTTTGTATGATATAACATTGATGCCATCTCAGAGGTTTCTTGTCGAATATCTTAATTACCTGTTTATACAGAGAAGTGACTGGTTTTAGAGTGGACGCCGATATTTGTGACCATGCTGTAAAGCAGTATGACAGATGTGAAAAAACCATTGCATGCATATACAATAAAGCCGCGTGGTGTGATAACTCTCTTCTTATAAAACGAAAACAGTTCAGATTTGATTTGACTTTCCTGCAGACGTTATTTACTTGACTTTGGAACTTCAGGTGTTTATCTGAGATAATGCCCAAGTATTTTGTTTCATGAACCTCCTGAACGGGTTCATGTTCTACTTGAACCTCCAAGCTCCTGTCTTGGGACCTCCGGCTGATAGAAAAAACATATTGAGCGCCTATAACATTTTAATTCACTATATTTACTGAGAACTGATTTGATGAAGATAAGTTAAGTAAATAAACATGATCAGAAGTTTGAATCCGTTGTTTGCCCTCCATCCGCTGCACCGTAAAAGCTCATGTGCTGATTAATGAACAACAGCACATAAACTCTTACTGTTCAGAGCAAAGAAGTACTTCATTCCAGGATAATCTTTTTAAAGAGAAATACTTACCTGATCCTTACTACAACATAAACTCATTCCTGCCCTCACTTAAGATTCTTCATTGTTGAACAACCCAGATAACTTCTGACAAATCAGAATATTCCAGATGGCTAACTAGACGTTAAATAGATTCCAAATCAGACACCAACTTCGGTGCTATTACTAAGCTACAACGTACATCATACAGTGGTAACACTGAAAAACACGGAAGGGCAATCACTCCTCATTAACGGGCAATGTAATGAGAAATATAAAAAAAGGTGTTAACATTTTTAAACTTTTGCTCTATATTCACTAAATCAAAAACCACTAATGATTCATACTGAATCATAAGCTGCAAATTATATGCATGATCAGCCATCAACCCAGTTCACATTGACTATACATGCAAAGGAGGAACAGAAAACTCTTTCACTGCCACATAGCGCCCTCTATAAAAATGTACCTTAAGTAGAAAGCAATGTTGCCAAGCTGAAAAATCCACCTACACAAAACACTGAGCCATGCAAGTGCAAGCAAAGTTTCTCCCTGGCAATTTCTCACCTTTCTTTTCTCTTCATAACCGCCTTAAACCAACCAAAATTGCACAACAGCAGCCACATTTTTGTGCTTAACATGAGCCAAAGCATGCCTTATTTGTTTCCACCACAGCCCATAGTCAAGATGACTAATATTTACCCTAGTATTGTTAGTCAGGCATCAGCAGAAGAACAGCCAAACCACAGATGTCCACACCAAGGACCTTGCCAATGTTCAAAAACAAGTCCAACTGAAAAGGCAAGGATGCAAATGACTGCAAATGATTTTTCTACAGGCTACCAGACACAGAGACAACTTCAACCATGTCCTGAATTCACCTCAGCTCCTCTTCTGGCTGAAAACCAACACATACTAAAACCTCTGGAAACAAATACATGTGTTAAAAGGAACGTTTTAACCAATAACACTTAGACTGAGTGATGATGGACCACTGAAGATCAAACCCAGTTTGAACCATTTTTGGGTAGTTTTTTTCAGGGTGTGATCAATGTCATTGTCACTTTATTTAAAAAGCAACTTTAAAACCATCGAAGAAAAGCAAACCAAGTCATGTTAGAAGTCGAAATAAAACAATCTTAAAATCATAAAACCACACAAGTTCTGTCACCACTGTTTTTATCCAGGAGCATTGGGGTATTAGAGAATGTAGAAATCAGAGCGTCAAGCATATATAGAGATTTATCAAAAATCAATAATTACAGACTAAACAATGTAGCAAAAACATGCAAAATGAAATTTTCTATTATCGATTTAGTTGCAGGTATGAAATTGGCAACATAAACTAGATAAAGAGAATGACTAAGTAAAGAAGAGTTAACTATGTCCAGAAAAACAAGAAAACCACAGAGGAAAACCAAAACTATGTGAGAACAATAAGAAGACCAAAGTTCACCCGTACAGAGGGAAAACACAAGCAGTAACCTAACCACAGTCACACATACATACACAAACACTTTGCAGATATCATACAATGTTAGTTTCTAAAGTAATTTAATGCCATTAATTGATATCAGCTGATTTCTGTCACTGTTACTTTTCTTTAAATAGAAATTCAACTGACATCTTTAAATAGGCTCCCATCTGCTCCTGCTTTTATTTGTCAGCGAGCGGCACATGTGCCAGACACAGTAGATCCTCCCAGTGCAACCTCATAGCATGAGGCTTCTTTTCCTCTTCTGTGGTTAACTGTGTGGGCAGGCCTGTTCATAGCAAAGTCCACTCACCCACAGAAAGAGACAGGAAAAAAAAAAGAGACGCATGGCTTTAATCCCATATGAAGGCTGAAAACAGGGCATAGCTCTGTAATACCCCATACTCTGCTGCATCCTACCAATTCAAGTGGGTATGCAGTCACTGAACTAAACGCTTTACGATGATCAGCATCCTCTTGTTGGTTGTGGTGATGATAAAGGACAAAAATAATGTTGCTTTGCTTTAAGAAAAATGTATTTAAATCCAAAGTTGTTTGGTCGGGTGATAAAAAGTTAAGTCCTCAAGTGAACCGGTTAAAGTCAAAGGCTTTATCCCAGGTAGAAGAATCAGCTTTGGTCACTTTCCTCTGTGTCCTGGCCCGTGGGATGACCAGGCTCTTTGGAGTTTAAGTTCAACTCTTTTATAGACACACACTCCTCCAAATCGCCCCTCCCCTCTCTTCCATCTCCCATAACAACAAATGCTCCAGAATCAAAATAGAGCCCATCTGTGCCCCGACACACCCCTCTGGCTCCCTGCTTCGACCTTCCCCGAAAGAATCCGCCGGGGCTAAAGAAGGGGGGAAAAAAGTGATGGTTTGGTGGTGGAGAAAACTTAAACATGTCCTCTCTCTCCCCCGTTTCAGCTGCGGAGTGGAAGAGAGAGGGTGGATAACTCCACCCTCATCCGTCTCTGTCTCTCATTCCATTATTTCCCGGCTGTTGTGCAACAGGAGGAACGGATTCCTGAGAAGAGAGTCACGGCTCTGTTGTAAAACTTACTGGCAATGGTGACCCTCTGTGTTTTTCTTTTACTGTTTCCCCTTCCCTCACTCATTCTCTCCATTGCACTCCACTTGTTATCAAAACCATGTGTACTAGTGCGTGTGTATCTGCATGTGTGTTGTGAGGTCTTGGAGGGACACAAGGGCCACAAGGGAGCCCAGGAGAATGAATCTGAGCTGCTGAATGCCGGTAAAAAAGTCCAGATGTGTGTGGATCATTAAACGGGTAAGGAGCTAAACTGAGTAGAGCTTAATATTTATAAAAGACAAACCTGAGGTAGTGTATTAACTGTGGAATTTTATGTCAACAGAACAAAATTATACTATGATTAATAACAAATCAGTATTCCAAGCTATTAAAAAGTCTTATCATCTTGAAATCAGTCTGGATGATGAATTCCTAACCTCTTCACAGAGTGATTTATATCATAAAAAAAGGAACCACAAGAATATTTCTTTACATTTTCTAAGACTGGGATTTTTTTTTTTTACAGGATAACTTGCTGACTCTTCAATAATCAGTGACAGACAATAAATGAAATGAATTTTTGATCAACAAAATATCTTTTCATTGTTGATTAATGCAAGAGAAAAAAATTTATTACTTTAAACTCAACTGTGCAACTATAATGATTAAATAAAAGTTGGATTTTGCACTCATTAAAGATCAAAAATTTATAGTTTGTAAGTCTCCTGGTAGTCTACAGAAATGGCCCTTATGGTTTTGATTCTAACATCTGTTCCAATCTGAGACGGAACAGAAATAAAGGAGGTCATAGTCAGCTGTCAACACTAGACCTGCCATTAAGGATACAATTCAACACCTTACTGTAGTCCCAAATCAAGCTCTACCACCACTTACAGTGATGTCCTCTGATAAGATTGCAACTGTTTGTTTCTTGGCTTGACAATGTGTCTGAAGCGACCGAAAGATCACTTAGGAGTAGGCAGGAAGTCAGTTCTGTTCTAGGTCGGTGGGTATATTACGAGTTTTTAACAAATAAAGGCCTGAAAAGCAACAAACAGAATAACATCACTGATCTAATTTCTTTGTCTCATTTTAGAAAAACCCTTTTGAGATTTTCACCTGCTTCGAAAAAACAAATCATTCTTAGAAAACATCAGGTATGGCTGGGGTATTATGAAGAAACCTGACGACAGACCGAAGTTCATGCTAGAAATGTAAGAATCATATGCTTGAGTCAAATGTTTTTACTGTGCAGGACGTAGAAGGAAGGACGGATGCTGGCAAGGGTTTGATGCGAGGTAGAATCTGAGAGATGAAAGAGAAGGGGAGCAAGGTAGAGAAGAGGGAGAGACAGAAAGCACACATCTGGAAACAATTGAATGAGAGGAGCCTGACGTGCACATACTTCAGCTACAAAAGAACAACACGTACTTGAACCCTGTGTAGATTTGGCCTCCTGTCTGTGTGCAACCTCTTCATTCATCAACTAAAGTGAAAGCATCGTTCCTGAGATCCCCCGCATGTGTGCTAAGTCAACTTGTGGACAGTCAAACTTAATAAATCATGGCTTCTATTGTGGTTTTGATTAACATCCGTCAGTGCTTTTAAACAATTTTGCCCACAAGTGTTGGCAAAAAAAAAAAAAAAAGTCAGATGCCAAGGTTTTCATGTGCTTTTATTATTCAACAAGATCTTACAAAAGCTGAAAGGGGGAAAAAACCTAACATTTATGATTAAAAAAAGAAAAGTTTTTTCAACCCTGCTACTAAAACTGTTGAAGGGATGTTTGAGGTTAATTATTTCAGGGATTGTATTATACTGAAGAAAACAATCCCTGAAAAAAATCCTGAAAATGTAAAACCATAAAATATACATTTGAACCCAGCAACAATAAAAAAACGGAAAAAAAACAAACTATAATGCTTTAGAAAAAAAAATCATATTCCAACTTATAGTTTTACCCTTCTTTACAAGACATTCAAACTAAGTCAGAATTGGATGGAGAGTTTTTATGATCATCAGTTTTCAAATATTGCCAGATTCTCAGTGCTTTTAGATAAACTGTACCACTGTAGTTTAGTTTTGTTTCACTGGAAGGCGAATCTCCGATACAGTCAAGTCTTCCACATCTTCTACCACGTACGTTCATCTTTACACTAACTTTCTACAGCTTCCCTATCCCTGCTGAAGAGATCTATCCCCACAGCATGATGCTGCCACCACCATGGTTCGCCATGGGGATAGGCAGTGTTAGTTTTCAGCCCAGTGTTTTATTTGTAGTAAACAAGTTGAGTTTTGTTCTGATATGATGCAAATGCCTTGTTCCATTTGTTTGCTTCAACTATAAGACTTTTAGTTTACTTTAAACAGGACATCTCATGCCCCCCGCAAAAATGATTTATTCTTGCCACTTTATCATATCATTTTCCTTAAACTACACAATTATGCACTACTTTGTGTCAATTCTTGCAAAAAATTATAATCAAACATTTAAAAATGTTGAGGTTGTAATATGTCAACATGAGAATTTTTTTTAAATAGATGAACAAGAAAAACGTTTTAAAGATGTAACCTAAATCTACCAAAATAAGGTTTCCTGATGCTTATGTTACCCATTTCATACATAAGTGAGCACAGTTATATGTGTGCAAACACTTCAGAATTCACAGATCAGTGACGATCAGAGGGGTTTTTGATAATGTCCCCAGGCTCATGCACTGACATTCATCAAATGACTCTTGATTTTAAAACTGTTTTTATGGAGCTCAAAGGCCTAGACGATCAAAGCGTTTCAATATGAGTTTGAACTCTTGAACTACTAATGACATTATAATCAACGGATACTGAAAACATGAAATTCTTTGCAATGTAGGTTTAGCTATTGAAATATGTATTTTCAGAATAATTGGCTGTGTGGAGGTTTTTTCTTCCCCAAACCTTTACATATATGTACTTTTATGTGACTTTGTTTCTCATCTTTCCTTAACTTTCTTTAGACTTAAGCACAGTGTTTTTCTTTTTGAGATCTTCAAGCCTACTTCATACTGTAAGAAAGGTTATATTTAAGAAGTTTCTTGATTTTGCAGGACATGCAGTAATCAGAAGACTAGATGTGGCTCATAAAAATGAACACCCAGCTTCCTAAAAATGTTTCGCAAATGCCTTTTCACATTCAGCCAGATGTGATTCAGCCATGTTTTGCTTTTTATTTTCTTCCCTAAAAAATGAAATCGTCATTTGAAAACTGCTTCTGTATTTAGTCAGGTTATCATTGCCTGACCTTAAAATGTGTTTGATGATGTGAAACATTTAACTTTTGAACACTTTCTAAATACAGGTGAAACATAAAAAAAAAATCAACATTTTGTGCAAACATTTATTTCAGTAAATGCAATTCCTGAAAATGGGCTTCAAATGTTGTATTTCGCTTGTCAAGCCACTGCTGGTCTGTTGCTCAGTGGTCCAAAGTCCTCTTTTCTGTGTTTGCATCTCTTTTGAAAACCAAGGTCCCAGGGTCTGGAGGAAGAATGGAGGCACGCAATCCAAGATGCTTGAAGTCCTGTGAGAAGTTTCCACAGTCTGTGTCAATGTTGATTTTGGGAGCCATGTCATCCACTGGTGTTGGTCCACTGTGCTTCATTAAGTCCAGAGTCAACGCAACCATCTACCAGGACCTTTTGGAGCACTTCATGCTTCTTTCCACAGACAACCTTGATGGAGATGCTGACATAATTTTCCAGCAGAACTTGGTACCTGCCCTCACTGCCTACCAAAATCTGGCTCAATGACCATGGGTTTATTGTGCTTGATTGGTCAGCATACTGGCTTAACCTGAAATACAGAGAATCTCTGTGGCATTGCCAAGAGAAAGATGAGAGACATGACACCAAACAATGCAGATGAGCTGAAGCATCCTGGTCTTCCACATCACATCAGCAGTGCCACAGGTTAATAGCATCCATGCCAAGTCACATTGAGGCAGTAATTGATGCAAAAGGGGCCTAAACCAAGTACTGAATACAGATGGATGATTGTACTTTTCAGAGGTGTTAACATATCTCTACTTAAAAACCTTGTTTTATTGATTTCATGTCACATTGTATTTTTTTTAGATTTTTCTTCTTTTTTTTTACGTGTTCTGTCTGGCAGTTTGCTACTCAGAATTGGTGTCTGAGTACCAAGTACAAGCCCAACAGATTTACTTTCTCAAGCAGAGTATTACAGCTTCGCTATAGTACTTCACTTGATGTGTATGAATGAGAAATCTTTATTAATGATTACTGGGGGTTTAATTTCATGAAGTTATGGACACGAAAAGGAGAAAACAAAAAGGTACAAAGAAAGAAGATGAAGAAAGGAAACAGGACAGGTAGGGGTGTGAAATGACAATACAAGACCAGGAGGCAAACAAAGAACAGAAGAAAACATCTGTCCTGCACCTACGTTGGACAGAGGATAAGCGGGAAAAACAAAATGGACAAAAACAACCTATAGGACAGAACATTAACAAAACAGATCCAGTAATATGAACTATGAACTACACATTAACAACACACCAAAATGGATGAACAATTACCATACCAATGTCGCTGGTAAGCTCCTGGCACCAACTATCTGTTGACGATAACCTCAACCCAAGAATATGTCCCCACACATATGAGTGTGTGTGAGCATGCAGGTGTAAAGGTTTCCCCATGCAAGTGATTGATTGCTGGTGTATAGAGCCGTCAATCCGTCCTACAGGAATCGACGCAGACATGAAGGTCAGAGCCCCCCAGAGTCCAGGAACCACTGGTGGACCAAAGCAGGGCCAACCGCCCCCAAAGAGAGAAACAGATGGAAGCCCCAGGGGAACACCCAGCAGCTGCAATGCCAGGGCCTGGGAGATCGCAAGGACGAGCCCGTGGGCTTCGCCGGTAACCTGCTACGCCAGGGTAAGCCCGGCCCAGGACCCGGAGCCACAGGGACCAGGAGTGCCCCGCCCCCCAGCAGGGCCCCGACCAGGGATCGGCCGACAAGGGTATCCCACGGCAAGGCAGGAGGTACCCGCAGCCGGGCGATGAACGACAGACGCCACCATCACCCGGGCCAATCCAAACCGCCAACAACACACGCCAAGGATCCACAGTAAAAGCCACAGAGGATGTTCGACCTCCCCAAGCCATACCCAGCCAGCACCTGGACACCCAGATCTACCAGCTCCCGGGTCCAGACCCCGCCCCAATCAGAGACCAGGGACCCCCCAAATGAACCGACCGGGCAGTGGAACCCGCAGAACCGGCAGCAGGCCCGGGCTCCAGATCCGACCGCCACCGATCCACACCCACCCACTTTCAAAACTGGCACCATAGTTGAGATTTTGAATTTAGGGTTTTCATAAGCTGTAAGCAATAATATTCAAAATTTTAACAAATAGAGGCTTGAAATATCCTACCTTACATGTAATGAGTCTATATTAGTTTTACATTTCAAATGGAATTACATAAATAAGTGAACTTTTGCAGGATATTAAATACTCTGGTATTTCCATCTATTGTGTCTAATTATTGTGAGTTATATACATTAAGTATGCATGTAATAGTTATATAAAAAAATTGCTGTAATGATTTTTGATGCAGAATCACACAAGACAAACCCAAATAATTTCAAATATATATATTTTTTCGTTCTTCACATTTGATTTTCCCTGAGCAAAATTAGACTGATCCTGTTCTTCTCCATGTGTCAGATAAAAGAATGTAAAAAAATCTAGATCAAAGGTGTCAAACTCCAGTCCTCAAGTGCCAATGTCGTGCAATGTTGAGACATGTCTCTGTTTCAATATTCCTGAATCAAATAATTAGGTCATCAACAAGACCCCATAGAACCTTACTGCTTGCTGAGGAAGGAATTTTAAATATTTGACTCAGGTGTGTTGTACCAGGAACATATCTAAAGAATGCAGGACATCTGCCCGCCCTCCAGGACTGGTGTTTTTCAACCCGATCTAGATCTAGACCTCAAAAACCTTTTTATCCAATGTATCTTGACAGTGTCGCAAATGTTAACACCTGTGCTTTAGGGATTTTCTTTTTGTTTTCTGTTACAGAATAAAAGTGATTGTACAGTCTTACTGGAACCTCTTTAGAAAGTCTTGATAGTTTTGCCTGTGAACAGCTGCGGCGGGAACAAAGTGGCCCCCAGGATGTATGAGGACCTGAGGGTCTTGGAAGGAAGGGAGAAGATCCCTGCTCATGCTGTCGGGGATGACTCTATCCTCCAGCCCAAAAACGTGCAGAGACGGGATTTGGAGCGGGGCGTCGTAAAACTTTTGGTGCTCCTCACAAAAGCTGCGGAAGGCGGCAACAAGGATGGCAAAGCGGAAGTTGAATTCCGGCTCCATTTTTTGCTCCTGGAGCGAGCACAGCATGGCAACAAAAGCTGCTCCCTGACTGAATCCCAAGATGCCGTCAAACGGGCCCTGGTTCTTCACGGCTTCTCTCACAGCCGTTATGCTGTCATCGAGGCCCAGGCTCGTCTCACACTGCTGCTGAGCGCTGAAGCTCCTGGCCTGAACGTCAGAAAACCACCATCCTCTGGCCTCTTCATTGCCCTCTTGTGCCGGAACTGAATTATTCTCCTCGTTAGGAACCTCTTAACAAAGGGGAAGAAAAATAATAACTCTAGTGTTTAACAGTCCAAAGAAAAGTGAGACAAATAATGTGACAGACGGTTTCATTGATTTGATCTTCACAAAATGGTAAAACTTTAGTAGCAGAAAGAATGCAAGTTTTTTCACCTGCATTAAAAAAACCCAAAACAGTTTTGTTCTTAAATATGTCTGACAGCTGTACTTCATTTAAGAAAAGCTCAATCTGTTTTTTATTCCAAGTTATCATCAGTGTGTTACAGAAACTATCTGGCAATTTACAGCCGCTGATTGACCAACACAAAGGAACCGATTACAAAATGAAATTGTAAAACGGAGATACGCCTTTATATTCAGCTCCACTCAATCTTTGTTGAGCACCTTTTTACTGTAACAGCTACAGTTTTTTTTACTGCGGTCAAGCCAGGTGTCGTTCGTTTGTCCGTAGTCCAATGAGCCGCACCTACATTTGGAGTGCGCTTATATGTGGTACTTTACGGTAACAGCCGTCTCGCTACTTGAGAGGAGCGGAGATGAGCGACAGAGAATGGGCCGACATCAGAATGAGACAGAGCTGCTACCTCGCACTTATTGGGCAAAATGGCAACACATTAAAGACAGTTAACTATTTTTGTCGTGTTTTTTAAAAATAGATTTAATTATTGAAATTAATTATTAAAACGTCAATACAAATATAACTTTTTTTAAAGGAAAATGTGACCAGTAGATAATTAGTAAGTACAGCTAGTATACTATATAAGAATAAAGTACTTTTGCTTTGTAGTTTGTGAGTAATAGTTCCTTAAAGTACATACAAAAAGTCAAAAGTGCTGTTTTTCGAGATAGGATAAAATTGTATTTTCAAAAAAGGACACTAGATCACCTATACACTCCTACTAAGTACCTCGAGTACTACCTGGTACCAAAGTATGAACTACTTTTACTGTGTACTTTTTCAGTAATTGTACTTCAAAGTACGTACAAAAAGTCAAAACTTATGTCTCTAGCTTTCCACATTTAGAGAAGGACGTCTCATTCTTTTAGCAAGCATAAAAGCTCAACCTCATTTTGAGCCCACATGAAACGATCGACACACCTTCTGTGGCAGGTGTCTGCACGGTGAGCGGCGCAGTGACGTAAACCAGCTCCAGCTGCTTCTTTAGCAGCTTCCTCAGAGCTCCGGTCTTCTCCCGGAACGAGCGCCCGTTCTGACGGTAACCGTGGATGCACAGAACCCGGAGAGGAGCCATGAAGTGAAGAGCCAACGAGTCAGAGTCTGCACACCTTATTGGATTCACTGATCGGCGGAGGGATATTAACCAAACGCTGACCAATTCTAGGTAGCAAGCGCAATGTCAGCTGATCAAGTTGATACACAAAATAATAAACAGCAAAGAAGTGGTCACTAACTTCTCTAAAATGAATAAGCTTAACTGTGGGCAAATTAACCTACAGGAAGAAAACGGGAAATGGTAACAAGTGCTTCCGTTTAGGATTTTCAGAGTAAAATATGTTTTACTTAATTTTGCAGTCAGTAGGCCTATCCTGCCCTGTATTTGACTGGTGACTGGTCTAGGGTCTACCCCACCTCTCGCCCGATGACCCCCGGAGAAAGGCTGCAGCTACCCTTCAAGGATAGATAATATAAACACACATTGACAATCTATTTTGATCGAAAAATTCGGAAATCATTTATAACTTATAAAAATGTATGTTAAACTTTAACAATGACTGCATGCAGCCTAAGAGGCGATCGGGCAACAATCAGTCTTTATTTAGACATGGAACCATTATGAAACCTGGGGATAAACCCATGTAGGGAACGTTTTTCAGCAAATTCCCTACCTATATGAAGCGACCAATAGGGGAATTAGCGATACTATTGTTGTAATCTGGGAATAAACAAAAACAGCAACTGTAAATGTCTCTGTAAGTAACATTATCAAGGTATATCATATCTGAGAGGCTGTGATGGACTGGCGACCTGTCCAGGTTGTACCCCGCCTCTCGCCCGTTGACAGCTGGAGATAGGCACCAGCCCCCGCGACCCCTGGAAGACTAAAGCGGTTCAGAAAATGGATGGATGGATGGATATCTGAGAGGTTGCTATTTTCTCATGTGTCAACGATGCATGCATTGTTAATAAAGATCTGAAATATCAATTTAGGTATTACCCTTTATTGCAAGCCATTGAGCATTTATTCTAATATCTTGATATCAGGCAGAATTGTCATGAACATGCAAGCTATTTCTGTCCACTAGTTAACTAGTGCACCATGTTTCTGTGAACTTGTTAACTAGTGAGCAGTTCTGCCTTCACTAGTTTACATGTAAGTGTCACACCGAAGCCACTAGTTTACTAGCTAAAGTTCCTTTGGCCAGCATGTTAACTTGTCTGCCACATGCAAATGTTTTAGGTGGGATTTTGTGAAATTCTGCACTGCGATTGGTTGAGATATTTTAGTTGGACATAGGGAGCCAATAGAAAGCCTCAATTTGAGGAATTCTTCGCCTAATTAGAATTCTGCGCCAATAGCTGACTAGTGTGAATTTAGGCTTGAACTAGTTTACTAGTATACATTTATGACCTCACTAGTTAACGTGCACATTTTTTGGCTGTCACTAGTTAACTATTGAAACAGAAAAACCTTCAACTTTACTAGTTGACTAGTAAAATATAAAGGTCTTTTAAATAGTTAACTAGTGCACATTCAAATGTGCACTAGTTAACTAGTGAACATGCTGAGCAATACTAGTTAACTAGTAAGATATGAAACATGAACTAGTTAACTAGATATAATTTGGGTCTAACTAGATAACTAGTGGACATTTTGGCTGTAACTAGTTAACTAGTTCACACAAAAATGGCTCACTAGTTAGCTAGTGGACAGAAATGACTTGCATGTTCATGACATTTATGCTTGATATCAAGATATCAAAATAAATGCTCAATCGGCTTGCGACCTTCTCTAAAATATCTTATTAAAAGTCTGGGAACCGGCTGCTTTTACTTGTATTGAAACATGGAACCATCTTAAGCATGAAGTTCTGTGTGTCTTGGCGATCACTAGGGGGGCATGAGATGGCAATTAGGAATAAACTTGTTTTGAACATGGTGTTAAAATAACCTGGGTCTTCTAATGGTTGTTGCACAGTTACATAAGAAATTTTATTGTGTTTGGATACAAGGATTGGCTGCAAACAATATTATTACGTTATAATGCAGACAGATTGGGAAATATGGATACACCCACAAACTTCTTCTTATTTTTCTTTTTGCAAGTTGTTAGATTCCTTTACTGTGGACAAGGACACTGGCATACTGTTTGGGGTGCCAGTTAATGGAACCAGCAAAAAACAAAACATTTATGCAAAAGTTTGGGTCCATAAAATAACTACTAGAACTAAAACTAAACATTAATTTAATCTGTGAGAACATGTTTCTGCCATAAAATAATATATTTTAAGTTTTGGTACATATGTTGACAGGGGATGCCAATGACGTGCTGAATAGATCTACATTTTAATTCAAATAACAGAAACAGAAATGTTTGTCATTGCTAAATTAATTGTGACCTTGAGCCCCCCCCCCCCCGTCTAATTTTTAAAATTTGTTTTTCAGCCTCTGTTGGCTTTCATGGTCTCCGATGATAAAATCTGTCCTCTTTGATGTTGATGGTGTTCCAGTAGTTGGAGTGGCCCTCTATATCTCCACTGACAATTAGATTTGTTAAATGTGTTTTGTTGCAGGGAAAGCACACGTGTTGCTTGCCGTGACGCACATGGTAATTAGGAAGAATGAAAAACACCCTCACTCTCTCACATAAACACACGAACCCTAGGAGACAAGGCTGCTGTTGTTCTTCTGCATCGCTGTTGCAGAAGAGCCATGTGCCAATCCCAGAGAAGAAAGTCCGGTGAAGGGAATAGGGGATCTTCCCTGGTTTCAACAAACTGATCCTCTATGTCTAATTTAGTTTAATCTGTTTAAGTTATGGCTGCCATTCCCCTCCAACCACAAATTTAGAGTCCTAATTCCTAAAATCATTCTTCGTAGACTATGTGAGACCTAGGTAACACTTAAACACTATATTTAAAATTTTTATTTAAAAAAAACACATTGAACATTCATTAAAATTCTTACAGAATTGACAACATTACAACAACAAAGTTCAAAAGGAGTAGCTGAAGCAGAGAAGCTTATGTTCACCTACCCCTCATTCAGTATAATCAACAACTGTACAATTCACAGTATTATACATTTAGAACAGTAATCGTATTTGTTAATGTACCTTTCGTGTGTATTTGTTGTTACTTTCATACGTTTTTTTTTAGTAGTACTAACCTGTCACTGTGTGTACATTTATTTGTACTTTTCCTTTGTATAACAACATACAGACAGAATAAAACCAAAGACTTACTCGTCACATTTCCTTGACATATTTCTCAATAACAGTCATCTTATACTGCCTTTATATTTGTTGTACACTAGTAGCACTCTTTAAGTTCTCATCTAACCCATTCCAAACCTCACACGTCTTTGGGAGATATAGTGCTTCTTAAAGGTGGTACGGACATTCGCCACCTTGAAGTTAAGTGTTCCCCGATAATCATATCCTCACTCTCTATTAAGAAACAGTTTTTGAACATTGTTTAGCAGTTGGTTCTTCCTTGCGTTGTACAAGAAAAAAACATTGATTTTAGGTTTACTAGATCTTCACATTTTAAGAGTTCAGATTTTATGAAAAGCATTAGTATGGTCCCTGAATCCAACATTATGTTGATGGCTTTCTTTGAAGTCTAAACACTGCTTTCAGAGGGCTACTGTAGGTATTACCCCAGACTTCTGCACAGTAACTAATGTAAGGAAGAATAAGTGATCAGTAAAAGATGAGTAGAGCTTTGTGGTCCAAAAGGTATCCACATTTTCTCATAATTGCAATATTCTTTGCCAATTTCTTTTGTATACTATGTGTATGGGGTCTCCAGCTATTATTGTGAGTGAGTATCATCCCGAGGAATCAATATTATTTTACTCTTACCATTTCATTGTTGTCTATTGATTTCAATATCTTCAGTTCGCTTATCAATCAGCATCATTTTTGTTTTTGATATATTTAGAGATACTTCGTTTGAGCCAAACCATCTTGTGAGAACCTCACAAGAACCAAGAAAGTAGAGCACATCACCCCTGTTCTAAAGTCCTTACACTGGCTCCCTGTAGCTCAGATAATAAACTTCAAAGTGCTTTTATTAGTCTATAAATCACTGAATGGGTTAGCACCAGAGTACATTAGGGATCTGCTATCGCGATACAAACCTTCCAGATCCCTCAGGTCCTCTAGCTCTAGTTTACTGATTGTCCCTAGAACCAGAACCAAACCTGGGGAAGCAGCTTTCAGTTTCTATGCTCCTCACTTCTGGAACAAACTACCAGATTACTGCAAAACTGCAAACACTTAACTATCTGAATTCTAAAATTAAAACATTCCTTTTTTCGATTTGCTTATGTGCAACTGATACAATGATTGCCAAAACTGTTATAAAATGTTTTTATCCTAAATTGTTGTTTTTAATTAAATGCTACTGTTTGTTTCATAAACGTTCATTTATGTTTTCTCTCATTGATTTTATGTTTTAATTTTCACATTTCTGATAAGGGCCACTGAAGAAAAAAATATATATTTCTGACTTTTTTCTCAGAATTCTGACTTTAATCTCAGAGTTCGGACTGACTATTATTTATTGCTGAATCTGCAAGGGTCTGTTGCATTTAATTTCACCATTCTTCTGTTTGAAGGATCTCGAGTTCCATAAATCAGTGGTTGTGTTATGCTAGAAAAAAAGTCATATTTCTGAGAAAAAAAGTCAGAATTCTGAGATTAAAAACAGAAATATATATATTTTTCTTCAGTGGCCCTAATCCTCTTCTGTAGCCTTGTATTGAAAGTGTGCCATACAAATGCAATTGCATTGCTTTGTTTTTAATAAACCAGTCTTGACGTTTTTCTGATTCTGTTGTCATCCCAGTCACAAGTAGCTGTAGATCTTTACCTGAGCATGATATTCTGGTGTCATCAGAAAATAAGATGTTGTTGAATTTTGATGATACATTACATAGGTAATTTATGTATAGAAGAAAGTATTTACATGGGTATAAAAACAAAGTCAAAATCAAACTAAATCTTATCTGGAATCTGTGATGCGGCATGAAAATAGTTTCTAACACTTGGCCTTCAGTCTGACTGAGCTTGAGCTACTTTGCAATGAACAATGTCCAAAATGTTGTCTACTTGGTCAATCCTATAGAGACACAGCCCAAGACTTGTTGATAGGCAGCGCAGTAAATCAAATAATTTGTATTTTTTATATGCATTCACTTTGAACCATTTTAGTCTAAAGAATGTAATTCGATTTTCATTTATATTTTGTCTCAATGTCTGTGAATTCATAAATATCTCAAGATACCACTTTACACAAAAAGTGCATAATAAGAACTGATCATTCATAACACCGTGGCAACTGCGAGACTAAGCCTGCTCATCTCATTGCTAAATAGTTCTCTGGAGAGAAAACAGTTTTCTTGGATCCACATTCATTGGATTGTTTCCACCAAGCCAAGCAATTTTTGTTGGGCCAATCAAATGTCTTAATTAGAAACAAAATATTCATCCAATATTTACTGGGTACAATTTTGCTCATCTATACCACGCTGCAAATTTACCACAAAAAGGGCAGTTCCAATGACCCAGAGCTGCCCACAAGGGGGCAGTGGTGTATCTTTGATTAAAGCATCATGCTAAGCCAGGAAACCGAATGTCATACAGCACAAACCCTCAGCTGGTATATTTGTAGAAAAATTATCAAAAGTTGTGTCAAGGATAGATATAGATGGATTATAGATTATACATGGAAATCATCGTAAATTAAACAAAATGAGTGAGTCTTAGAGCAGATCCAACCAAGAGACAACAGAGAAAGTGCTTCTGGAATGAAAATTTACGGCGCAAATCATGTTCTGGTAGGTCAAATTAACCTCCAGTTTAAGTCCTCCAGCTGATGAACTGTCCCTGAGTCATCTGCAGCAAGTTTATTAGAGACACTGTCATCCTGCGGTGTGATTCCTCAAGTCGGAGGACACTTAAAGGAGGACAAGGAAAGTATGACAAATGTCCTGTCACTCACTGGGACTGGAAATGTAGGGCATGGAAAATAAAGATGGATAATAGAATTGGGGGGGGGGGGGGTCTCTGTGACTATTCAGTGTGTTTATAGTCAATTGTAACCTTCCATTCAGGGAGACACCACTGTTCTTATCAAGACAAGCTTATAGGGCAAAAACACTGTGATAAGAAGCCGTTTTGTTGCTGTACTGTTGACAGCTGACAGATGCTATCACGGGGTTGGACACAGGTGACAGATGAGGCTGCAGAAGTTGCAGACCTTTTTTATTCTCATGGTCGGAAACGTCAGCTCCTCCATATTTGACACTATTATTCTTTAGTTGAGTATCGGGTCAGACAACTTCCTGATTCTGCAGATTCACACATTCACTGGACAAAAATACATTTCTTCCATCATTTGGAATATTCAATAACTGTAACTGTGAAGAAATAGCTGCAGAATCTTGTTGGCAGGAACCTTATTGTCTATTCTTTTTAAAATGATGAAAACATAGAGTTTTAATTATTATGGATGCTTTACTTATATGCACTAAACTCAAAAATGTGTTGAGAAATTCCTATTTTAGGTTAATCAGAAAGCATATTTTCGTAAAATCTGTTAGAAGCTGATTAATTTGCACAAACATCCAGTGAAATGTCTTGAGTACGGATAGGCTCAGATAATGTTCCTACCAGACAGTGCTTGGGTTTACCCTCTGACCATTTCCTCTTACCAGCCAGCAAATCTAAAAACTAGTAGTTATTTTGAAAAGAGGCTTCAGGCTGACTCATGCAGAAGTGACTCTTCATGAACCCAGCTGTTGGTGTTTGTGGACACTTCACTAACAAGAGGTCTAGGTATAAAAAAACCTTTCTATCAGTCTTGTGCATGTAAAAAAAACGGTTTAAGCATGCATTTTAACAAGTTTTTCTGCTTGATTCATATAGTAATAGTATATAATAATTATATTCAAGTGTGCTCAATAAGCCAAAAACCATGGTAATCAGTCTCTCTAAGTTTTCCTTAGATGCAAGTGCATGCATGGTCCTGTGTTTCTCTATCTTGCCCTGTGATAGAATGGTGAGCTGTCCAGGATGTACCCTTCCTTTTGCCCAGTGACAGGTGGAGATAGCAGTGCACCAACCCCCCCAGCAAGTCTGTAAAGATAAGCAGGATAAGGAAATGGATGGATGGATGTAGTTGTAACTTTTTCAAACTTTGGTGTACCTTGATATTTGCAACCAGCCCAAGACTAATAAAATATGATATTGAACAACTGGTAAAATGAAAAGAACAGTAAGCCACAACAATTTAGGGCATTTTGTTTTTACCAATTGGATTTGATAATACATTCAGTTAAAAAAAAACAATACTTTTTTCTATATAACAATGAGTTACATACATACCAAAGATCTAGTCTTGCAAAAAGTTGTCTCAGCTAAAGATTTTTACACCCTCCCCAACCCACACAATTTCTTAACTATTGTTGTTCCCAAACCTACTTAAAGGCACAATGTGTAATTTTCGGCCAGTAGGGGGCAGTGCATACCTAAATTATCACAAGCATGCGGTATCTGTGTCTTCGAGTAAGAAACTCAACAACGGAGGTCCAACTATTGCTGTTTTCAGACGCTCAATTCCCTGAGAATTATCTATTTCCTACAACATGACGAGCACATCAGTCTCTCTGTCATCGCTTGAAACTAGCGAAGAGGTAAAAATGTATTTATGGCAAAACATTTTGCATTTTGAGGGGACATCAATGTTTTAATAGCTGGCGTGTTCCTAGTGCTTTGTCAGTCTTGTAGAAGTAAAGACGTCATCTAATATGGCTTTCCCCAAAAAAGAGGACCTGCGCCTATGTATTTTAAAACTGATTTTTAAAGTCATATTTTACAATATCGACAATATTTTGCAATTAATGTGCTTTACGTAATTATTATTACATAATATTTTAATGCCTATTTTCAAAGATGTACTTAAAAAACTACACGCTGTCACTTTAAAAATACTTTTCAGTCCTCTGTTTTTATGTCTGCAATTACAGATATGAGCTTTATGTTTCAGTCTTTATGATGTCGAAGCGGAAGATACTTTTCTTTCAAGGATAACACCCTCTGCTCCTGGTCGGGTTAAAAAAAAAACTCACCATGATTCAGCTGTGTGGTCCATCCACAGCTGCAGAGCTGAAAGATCTTACATAAGTAAAATGCCATCTTCGTTCACTCATATGTTCCCCGAAAATGTCAATGTGATCACATTGAGAGAAAAAAAATGAATAACATTTTCACCTTCACCAGTGCTAACACCACCAGTCCCTTCTACTGAAAACCTATTCTCTAACTTATATGTTTGCAGCAGCATTGTGACGTGTGTAAAGTGTCCATGACGTTTGAAGTGTAGAACCCACTGAGTTATAATCACTATGACTTCTGCAAAGCCTGCATGTGTATTGACGCCTACAGTATATCGATCTTCTTTATCATGCTGACTGATTGAGAAGCAGCGCAATAAGGAAAACTTTCTCTGAAATAGGAAAAGTTCGGCTATTTGCTGTTTTGTTTTTTTGGTAAGGAGAAAGCTTAATAGGGTGCTTTAAAATCAGCCACAAAACATGGTTTCAAGGAGGCTATTTCAAGCAAACCTGAGATATTTAAAATGCAAGTCATGTAGGAACAAAATCATGAACATTTAGCATATTGCAACTGAATCAACAAATATTTTTTAAAATGGGAAAGAGTCTGGATCTCATATTTAGAAAATACTGAAATGACAGCATGCCTATTGCGCTTTACCTGCTAACATTAACTGTTTGTGGGTGAAAAGGGAGTTGAAAGAAAAGAAGTGAGCAGCTGCAACAGAAAAAAAAAGAAAAGAGGAAAAATCTAATTATACCTGACATAAACTGGTCACTCGGTGTCTCCCATGCAGCAGTGTGAGATGGTTATATAAGGAGAGACCAAACATCTTCACTGAATTGGATAGAATGAGGCATTGCAACTTAAATCTCTGTAAAGAATGAAGCAAAGAAAACATCACTGGAAAATTATTTTATGTAGATGTTCTATAATTAGGTACCTTACTGTCACTGAAAACCACAAGGGGTTCTCTATAACCAGGGGGCTGCACAACTCATGAATTATTGTTATTTGGTCATTGCTTTGCTACCTTAATTCTTGTTTATAAACTAGTTCAAACTTAGTCAGGTAAGATGAGGAACATTGTGGTCATAAATTATTGTCATGTGGATTTGGATTACTTTGATTTCACTTCACATAAATGTATTCCTTTGTGTTGCTATCAGCTAAACCTTTCAATGTCACACAGGGAACAATGTGGTTGTACCATGACAAAATGGGAAAAAGTTTACAGGATCTGAATACTTTTTCAAAGCACTGCAATATGTGTGACACAAATGAGATAATCGGTGAACAATGAAAATTCAGCACACACACAGGTATCTACATTAGTTTTGTGGGTTGAAAAAAAGTTGAAACACTGGCATGAGGAGGCTTTAGAAAATCATTCATCATGCGACATCTCTGTGTCACTTCAAATATTAGACTGGTTCCTTTGCTACAGGCTTCAGACGGTCAGAACAGACAGTTCTGGCTCATAAGTATAAAGAAAGAGATCACCAGGCAGACATGTGTCTCCTGCAGACATCCAGAGCCTTATGAGGGCTTACACAGGTTAGTGATCAGCCAGCTGGGACCTGGTACCAAGGTGACACATGCTGCTTTATACACGTGGTTTCTGAAACTGCTTCAAGGCAAGACTGCTCCGAAACGAGCAATCGTTTTTTTAGTATCCTTTTACCCGCTTATTAACATATTCCCTCCTATTTTTACGGCTTTTATATAGCTGTCACGTTCCGACTCTGCTGTTAGTTAGACACACTAAAGATCTTCTGTTGCCTTGAGAGCAGAAACACAAGAACTCTTGAGTCATGATGCACATGCCAATTAGAGGGAGTTTAAAAAACCCACCCAGGGGACAAGACTGCTGTTGATGTTCTCCTGCACTGATGAGAAGCCATGTGTCTCTCCCCAAGGAGAAAGGAAGAGTAAAAAAATAATAAGAGGAGAGATAAAAGCCAAAGCTGGGGAGTTCCTATGCTCAGGTGTAATGTGGCCTTTTGGTGTCACAATGATTTATGAGGAACAGAAATATTATAATATTGAGGCTGCAAATCAGAGAAACAGGGAACAACGGGAAGGCTGGTAAGAAGGTTATAACTGTGTGTGAGCATCATGTTTGTGTGTGTCTGAGACATACCGGTCAGACAGAAGGGTGAAACACACAAAAAGCAACACCGATAACTCGAACACAACTATAGGTAGACACAAACCTTGTAAAAAATGCATTATGTTTCTGATCTACAGCAGTTACCACCTCTGTAAGCAATTTTGTGTGCTTGTCTATGCTTATTACTCTCCCACATTTATAAAAACTAGATTGTCTTAATGCATACAATGTATGCAGTGTTTCTCATAATGTAAAGGTAGAGATCTCGCTAATGGATTTTTGCAGCAATGACTCAACGCAGAGCTCTCTTGTGTTTGAGCTGAAGTCTCTTTATATTCTAGACGTAAAGCAGAGAAGAAAACTATGCTGGGATACAAAAATAAATAAATACATTTTAGACTGTTATGCTGTTGAATAGAATTTCTAAAATTGCATTTTAATTACAGTTTTCTTACATAAAAGAAACAGCAGCGGTACAAATTCCAAGCAAAAACACTGTTATGTTATTAAAACCAAGAGAAAAACATCTTAATATCTGTTAATTTATTTTACATTTATCTTATAAAATACAGTAAGCCTGTGAATATTCTCATTCATCCAGGTCATGGTTATCGCAAGGAAATTTCAATCAAACGCAACTGGACTTGGACAAATTACCAAGTCCAGTTGCGTTTGATTGAAATTTCCTTGAGATACTTATAAAATACTGTTTACAAGCATTCATACATCACAGTGTGTGTAATCCATTTCTTGTTAGATGGTCTGGATCCAAGGAATAGTGTGGACTTTTTCAACAGGTTGCTTTTACTTTTTAGTCTTAGGAGAACAGGGCAATTAACACGCATGAAGGACCTGGTGAACAGCCAACATTACGAGGTGCAATCTTTTTAAAATCTGTTCTCTTTAAATGAATTTAAAACTTCTGACGCCACTGTAGAGGTTAGTAAAACTTTTACATTTTTACATGTATTTACTCTTTTTGTTTTTCTCTGATTTTTCATGGTGTTTGTAATGCACTTTCGCTGTCTGACTGACTATTTTTAAAGGGCTACACAAATTAATGAATGAGTAGAATTAAAGTGAATTAACCTGATGCAGCTGGACACTGGCTATGTTTGCATGTGCAAATGTCTTCAATCTGATTAGAGTTCAGATTAGACTTTGACTGTGTACATGGGGCCTGAAAAAATCCATCAGATTATGACAAGCGTTTACATCCACTACACGTTTGAGCAGAATAAATCATTTTGACATTCACAGAACCGTGCATATAAAATACCAGAAATGGACGTATATGAAGATTTCCGCTGCAAACAAATATGGCTGCTCGGATTTGAAATGGGGTAGTACGGTGTTCTTAAGGGAGTTCTTCTATTTTTTCCGGCCACAGTTTCATATCTACAACACTTCATTGTTATGTACACAATCAAATTATAAACCAAGTCCCTTTATTCTTTTAGGCCAACATATTGTACATCTATGCATTATTTAATGGAAATGCGCAGGAATGAACCACATTCAGGATAAATGTTTACATGCACTGTGATTGGACTAACTCATGGCATAACCCACCCCTCTCAATAAGAAAGAAATGTTGATCCAAATAAATGTAATCGGGTCAGAGTAATATGAATGGCGTGTTTGTTGAAGCATTTTTATTCCAATCAGGCTTTTAATCCGATTACTTGTGTCCATGTAAACATAGCCAATGATGCAATAAGAATTCCACACCCTTGATCCTTATATTTAGAGGGAGCACATCAAAAGAGAAAAACATACGTCAATGCAAGATTTTGATGTTCCACACATTTGAATATATTACCTGTTATAGATTTACGATTTTTAACCTTGAGAAAAAAATTGTCTAGTTGTTACAATGCTTTCCATCTCTGACCAACCGTTTTACTCTTTGCTTACATGTTCAACTCACATTGTCGTACAACAATGATGTTCAGACCAACACCTCTCTCATGAAACCTGTGTTGTCTATTTCTGAGAATTAATTGTGAAATCAAATATTTACTTTAAAAAGTAGAGATCAGTTTTGCTGGAGAAAGAAGTCCCCATAGATATGAAACGTTGGGATTACCAAGACACATATACTTATTCTTCACTTTGACATTTTAAATGTTTTTTTTATATACTGGAGATACTTTTTGGTGAAGGCTTTAGACATCAATATTTAATTCTGAAAAAGCTTAAACTTTAAAAAAAGCAGTCAATGTGATGCTCAAAAAAGATCAAAATAGTCCCTCAGTCTAAAGGCCCTTTTCAGCTTTATGCTAAAGGTGAAATGTTTCTCCTGTTTACATTTGGTCACATCAACTAGCAGGACTTCAGCATATCACTCCTTTGCACAATCCATCACAGCTAATTCCCTTTTAAATAAAAACATCTCCAACAATGCCTCCTGTCATTAATGATGGATAATAGGTGAACAGAAGGGAGGAAATTCAGAGCGTGCATCTCATAATGGTGGCACACGGAGTCAGACAGTAGAGAGATGTTCAGAGAGATGCAGGAGGAGCAGAGCGAGATGAAATGAAAGGGGGAAGAGAGGAGATTAGCAACAGCTATTAGCAGCTTCTAAAGTTATCACACTCATTAGCTGCTATCAGATTAGGCTGGTTATGAAACAATAAGAGGAGAGAAATGCACACAGCTTCCAACCTAATTTACTCTGTCTTTCATTTCAGTGCACATTGACATGGTGTGTGTCGATGTTGGAGAAAACATCCAAATTTCTGATTTTGAACCAAAAAAGGAAATTATTTATAAAACAACAAACTTACATACAGGATAATCCTGTTTAATGTTTTTCTATGATTAGCAGATCATAGGATGCTTTGCAGGTCCTAACAGTTTTTTTTTTTAGCAGCATTTTTTTGGATGCAAAATCAGTGAGAAAAGGAAGCAGCTTCTGCAGTTTTGCCTATCCATGAGCAAGGAATGCAAAATTTTTGGTTGAAGAAAATAAAGAAACCTTTGGTTTATTTTTATTTTTTTAAAACGCAGGGTATTATGTTGTCAGCACATTCAAATTTCAACGACATGCAGTTAGCTATGGTTGTATTTGAACTGAGCTGTTCTCTGGGTTTTGTGTTTGTCACAATCCATAGCTGTTTGGGTTCTTGTTTTTTGTTTTGTATTTGAGCATTTCCTTGTTGTTTATTTATATTTGTTTAGGTTTTGCAATATTTTAACCTGTTCTCTGTATTTACTGTTTAGTTTTGTGTTCTGTCCTTTATGCAATTGGATTTAGTTCTCTGAGATCAGCGTTATTCTTTTCCCCATTGGTTTGCAGTTACTTTCAATTCAAAGCTCTGTTTAAAAAACTGGTATAGTTTCAAAAAGAGTCTTCAAAAATGGCAACACAAAAAAACAGGTAAAAAAACATTGTCTACACTATTCCACACAAGCTGCTATAGTACTCATTCTGGGCCGAATCGTCGCACTGACACTGCTAGAGAAATGCAGAAAAGAACACTGGCAAACACTGCAAATATAGCTTCAAATGAGAAAAGGAAAAACAATTCTGAGCTTTATTAGCAGTCAAAAAATGCACTACCTCTTTGTAAATTCCCCACAGTAGAAGATTAACTCATTCATAAAATAACCATAGGAGTCATAACCTATTACTACAGTGGATAACCAAGCTCTGTTATAGTCTTTTAGGCCATTCAAAAAAGATTTGAGTGAAGAAAACCCCAAACCATTGTGCTTCTCCGTCCCTTTTGTCTAAGTGCTGCATTGTCTCATGAAATCATATATATTTCGTCTCTACCAGGTGGTCATTATAATAATGCAAATGAGGGGTGCGTTGATTGGTGGTAAGAAGGAGAGGGTGGACACCGTAGGCTCCACTTCAGCATCTCACTCCAAAAATAACAACACAGCTCCAGTTATGACTGAACCCAACCTAAATTACTGTAATTAAAATGATTGAACCTATGGAGTTCAGTGCATTCTATACGTTTCCTACTTCTGCAGCTTGGTGCAGTGGAAAAGTGACAAATTCAGGTTATAACTCTTTAATTTGAATTATTATCTTTTTTATCAAGCTAAACCCTTTCACAACACTCAGGATCAGGGCTGTAACCGTAATCTCAGAAGTGAGGGGTACACATTTTTCAGAATACTATTGAGTGTTTCATCACCTTATTTTCAATCGCACCTTTGTTTAGTGGCTTGAGAACCATTTAAATCACTCCTGCACAATAAATGGGTTAATTATCAGCAATATTAACAGTGGTTCAAAGAAAGCAATTAATTACCATTACATTATTGTAACTATTAATAAAATTAGTAGTTACGAGCGCCCAATGCTCAGTACAAACAACTTACTAAGTTCAAATGAGAGTCTCAATTGTCTGTAGGACTCAATCTGGAAAGATTGAACCACTACAGGTTAAATAAAGAAGGTTCAACATCACTCACTGGCTTTGGCAAATCACAATAGATAACACACAATAATAACAGAGCACCTCGTCAGATAAAATTTTTTATACAGGCTACCCAACTGATTTCCAAGTGAAACTAAAAAAAATTTGAATATCATGCAAAAGTTAATTTATTTCAGTTTTAGAACTTAAAAGGTGAAACAAAGAAATTATATAGACTCAATACAATATAAAGCAAGATATTTCAAGCCATTATTTGTTATAAGTTTGATGATTATGGCTTACAGCTTATAAAAACCCAAAATTCAAAATCTCAGAAAAATTAGAAAATTGTGAAAAGTTGGATTTTCTTAAAGTGTTGAATCAAATAAAAATAATAGAATGTTATGTAGAATGGAAAAGTTTGGAAGAAAAAGGTGCACAAGCAGCAGGGATGACAGCAGCCTGGAGAGGAAATTGAAGCATCCTGGTCTTCCTTGAAACACCTCAGCAGTGCAACAGGCTGATAGCCACACTGCATTGAGGCAGTAATTGAAGTAAAAAGAGCCCAAACCAAGTATTGAGTATATATGCATGATTATACTGTTCAGAGGTCTGAAATTTCTCTATTTAAAATCCTTGTTTTTTTGATTTCATGTAAAATTCTTATTTTCTGAAATTCTTAATTTGGGGTTTTCATAAGCTGTAATGCATAATCATCTAATATTATATATTACTTTCACCGTTTAAGCTGAATTACTGAAATAAATGAACTTTTGTATGGTATTCAAATTTTTTGAGTTTCCCCCATACTTCAAGGCTTTATTACCTTATAAATACAAACAAAAAAATACCTTGGACTGTCAATGATAATAATTCTGAAATATCAGTGAAAACCCTGTCCTAATACCAACCTGGTTTCTCCCAACAATTGATCTCTTTCCCCCAGCCAGGTGTAATCTCTCCTTACCTGTGAAGACCCTGCATCATCATCCTTGCTGCTGAAACTGGTATGTCTCCTCCCTGACTTTGATCTTTCTATTGGAACAATAAAGATTCCTTTAAAATATGTGAGAGCGAAAATGAGCAAACGTTCTGCACAGAAAAAAAAATGGGACTGAATTTATCCCAAACATGACAAACTAGCAAGGAATGTAAAATTAATATTAGTATTGTTAACTATCTTGAAATGACATATTGGCATGTTACCTTGCACCAAATTAGCTACAGCTTGTTAATAAAAACCTCTGCAAAGTGTATTGACTTTAGCTGGCTCTGATTGGTTCATTGAACAAGCTGCTCTGCCCTGCAGCACATGTCAGTGATCCACTTATGTCTGCGTTAGTGTGTGCACTTAATCTGCATTTTAAGACTAGTTGGAAAAATATATTACTGCATATTAGACGGCAGTAACAGCTGAATAAATTGTAGGTGACAGAGGGCACCGACACAAAATGTACAGTTGAAATGTCCCCCACATACCCAGTAGATGTTACGCCCATGCTTAAGACCTTCATGTAAAATTTGAAATATGTTTGCTTTTTACCACTTAAATACTTGATTGGGATATAATCCTTGTTTTTTAGATTAATACTAGATAATTTCTCGTCATGAGGTCTGAGACCAAGATTAAAACAAATGTGCACCTGAACAGGGTAATTTAAAGAAAATAAAATTAAACAAAAATCATTATAAGAAAGTGACTTTGCATGTTGCTTAAGTAAAGAACATCAGCGTTTCTAATTGCTTTATTTGTCAGCATGAAATCCTATTGGCAAAGAAACATACGTTCCTTCTAAACGTAGATATTTCATTGTAAAAAGAAGTGAGGAAAATTGAAATTTTCTACTGTATTGTGTGTGTACAAGTACCTCAGAGTTTCAAGGACTTTGGAGGAAAAACATTTCACTAACATGATGAGTAATTATGTTAGGTGTAAAATTGGTTTATTTCCTGAACACCAGAAGAGGAAATATAAATGTTTTATGTATTTAATTATTTATTTAGTAAATAAACCCCAGCTATTTTCTGAAACATCCTTACAGTAATATTCTAACCTGGCCTTTCCACTGGACGCGTAAGCAGCATGTTACACATTTCACTCGCATATTTTGCTGCTTGGCTCTTTCCAGTGGGGGCGTATGAAGCACGTAGCAGCAGGGAAGCAGCTGTCACAGAGAGAGCACGAAATGAAAAAATAGTATTTATTTTGGTAAGTTCATTGTAGTTTAATTATTAAAACTTTAAGGCCCATTTATTTTAGCTTGCATTACTGAAAAGGGTGCATAAAATATGGGAAAAAAAAAAAAAAAAATTCACGTTCACAAGTAGCATAAATTCAACATCTTGCCCCAAAACAGCAGATACATCACTCTATGCTTTATCCTTCTTGGCATTGTATTTATAAAAAGTGTGATTGGGGTCAAACAGGATAGAGTGGTTCTCCACTTCAATGACCACCAATTCGTCTGCCACGATGAAATACAAATGAGACCCTCCAGCGAGGTACTGACTTCCTACCGGGCTGCACAGATACTGACCTTTTTTTTTAATTAATGGGAAAGCAGCATGTTTCTTTTATTTTGAACATTTCCTGATGCCCAGCTGTCTGATTTCCTGTCCTCCCCTTTCCAAATTGTCAAACTTTTGACATGTTTGGTTGGCTTTGGACCCAAGATTCAACACAACACCAAACTTGGAAACAGGTTGGAGTTTTAAATAAATATAATTTTAATTTTTTTTTTTAATAGAAATGATGGTCGTCTCGGGAAACACTAGGAAGCAAGCAGTGAAATAGGTGGGCATCTGGGAGAGTAAGTTAGAGATTAGGACAGGTAAGTGGAATTTAGGAATGTTAATGTACTTATGAATCTTACTGTTGGCATGGAGGAGTATGGCTGGGGAAAGTTAAGTTGGGCTCGGGTTACTGAGGTTGGCTGGCAGTGAGTGAATGAGTCCTGACCTTCTCCAATGTTATTTGCAGGTGGAGATCTGGAGGAGTTCCTGCTGAGAAGGTGCGGATAGGTGAGTATGAGCCAGGGAATGTACCAATGAGGATCCAGGACTTACTGAGCATACTCTTTGTCTTTCTATTGTAGGTGGTTTGTTGGTTGGAGGGCGGACAGATGAGCAGCGAGGTTGCAGAAGAGGAGCAGGTGAGACTGGATATGCTTGCCGAAAGTGAGCGGTGCAGAGGCTGACCAGGGAGATATCCGGAGTGGGGAGATGCTAAGCCCGTAGCGGACCAGAGGGTCGCCGAGGTTCCTTCCTGAAGCATCTGAAGAACACAGGTAAGGTAAGTTGCAGGAAAAACTTGAAAGATTATAATTAACACTTAACTTCAACTGTAAATCATGTTGATGACACTTGTGTATTTTTCCTTCTGAAAAAGCAGGGATGCTCAGTTTCATTCATCACTGTTTTCTCTATTGAATTCTTCTTCTGGGAGATGATGAGTTTGAGTTCAGTGACTATGTGACTGTGCATGATATGACTGCACAGATGCCTTTTTTATTAATAATTTTCAATTTCTCCAATAGTGCGGGAAACACATGGGGACAAGGAAAATGGGTGAAATAGGAAGAAGAAATGGAAACATATTACTGTGAGCTTGTATGCATTAGACTCCACATTTTCGTCACACAGTAACCAACGCACATTTTAATTTGATCACAAAATAGGTGTCTATACTGATGAGCTGCTTGAATTTATCAAGGCATGCAAAGGTTTCCAGGAAATATTGTTAAAAAAAAGATGCATACCTCCAATCATAATGTATAAAAATGATTAAATGTATGAAAATGTATAAACCATATAACATGAACATTTACTTTCTTCACATTAGCATTTGATTGCCTTACAATTCAGTGTTGGGGTTTTACTATTTTGGTTCTCTTGCGTTGCCTTTGCAGGCCTCTAATTTAGTGTGAGGAAGGGCTGTTTGTTGTGTTAAAAACATCAACACCCACATTTCTGAAGAGACACTTATAGTCTCATTCGTATAGTGTAAAGGTTCCTCCTGCCTTTTGTCACTCTTACTATTTGTTTAAATATATCTTTTTCACCCTAGCAAATTTGATTATAATTTCCCTCAGTAATATTGGTTTAAAAGAGTGCACCTATTTGCCAATTGTTTATTATGTTTGTCTTAGTTGACACAGTTCGATTTCTGATATACTTGCTGTTTGTATTGATTTTTGTTTACTACTTTTGGGGGAAAAATTCATACATTTCTTTTAGAAATTCAATTCAATACAGTTTATTTATATAGCACCAATTCACAACAGATGCCATCTTAAGTACTTTACAAGAAAAGACATTTCTATAAAACTATACAAACATTCCAAAAAAGTTTTGTATTTAAGGAATCCTTGCAGGTTGCGTCAAGTCATTGAAGTGCGGCTGGGCCCCATTGATCCTCTCAGCAGTCCCTCACACTGAGCAAGACGTTTGTCCTTGTGCATAAGTTTGTTACTGCTTGGTCCCTGACATACAGCAATACATTTGTGTTTAAAAGTTTAATTCTGCCCTGACCAGATAAAATTGGACAGATCACTGATGAGTCTGTTTGGATATTTATTTATATGTACGAATAATCCTGGGCTCCGGTAATTGATGCTGAAGCAGGATTTTATGCTGTGTTTTAATGGTGAATGCCTCACATTTACAGTGCTGTGAAGAGTGTTTCCTCCTCAGATTTCTTTTGTTTCAGACTCACATGTTTCAGATTGTCAAACAGATTCTAATATTAGACAAAGGCAATATGTTTTTTTTATTTCTTGAGAAAAAAATCCAGACCAATCCAGCTTTATGTGAAAAAATTATTTATCTCTAAACCGCAACAGCTGATCATATCACCATTGCCAAAAAAACTGTAAACTTACAGTTTGTCTCTTACATCAATGTGAAGGACTTTTGGTTGACTCTTCTGTGCTGACGTTTTTGTTGGTCTGAATGACTAGTTCAACATCACAGAGCAGCATCTTAAATCTATTTAAAACCAAAGTTTAGCTATTATAACGTGTGGTGCTTTTTATAGCTCCACTATCATTACATTAGAAATCAGCTACCAGAATGCTGACAGGGTCCAGACAGGTAGCTCATACCACATTGATTCTAAAGTCTCTGCCTTAGCTTTCAGTCCATAATAGAACTGATGTTAAGGTTCTCTCACTGTAATTTAAGTCTTAATGGTCTTGGTCAATCCTATATAGTTGATGTGTTGCTATTTTACATCTCCCCCAGGTCTCTCATATCTGTAGGAAAAGGATAATCTATTGGTACTGACAGTGAGAACTAAAAACGACTTTTTCTTTTTGTGGACCACAACTGTGGAAATCCTTTCTGAAGCCCAGATTGCAGCTGAGAGTTAAGTTCTTTTCACAAAACAAAATAAAAATACATCAATTTATTCTGGGTTTTAGTTTAAGTTTATAAATATTTATTACGTTTTGTAGTTAATGATTTGAACTATGATTTGAACTTTTTGTTCCAGATTATCTTGTATCTAGTCTCACTGTGTTGTTTTTTTGTTTTAGGATCCCAATTCTCTTTGCTTTTTCACTCTAATAAGATACCGTCAGATAAGCTTGTTTAACATTGGCACAGAAACGCTGGCAGATGCTGTGAGTCATCATTATTAAAAGAAACTTTTGAAGCCGTGATGGTTTAAATGACATTTAGCGTCAGGTTTGGAAGCGTATGCACTTCCAAACCGTCAATCCAAGGAGGCATTTATAAGGATTCACATTCTATTCTATCAATTTCAGAATGCTGAGAGTGAACAATGCCTATTAAGGTAATCTTTTACATACTCTCTATGACTAAATAAGTGATTTTTCACCTACCATGGCCATAAAAAACTTCTAATGTTTGAGCAAAGTCATAGCATTACACAATTAATTATCTTTTGAATAATTAAAAACAAAATATCCGATTTACATTCCACATCTAAAGCAGAAATAAACCCCCAACAGAATGATCATTTCTGTTGCTGTTAGATAATGGAAAACTCAGTAAGACTAAAATCTGGGATTCAATTGAAGCCTTATTTGCTTTTGTTACCTCTGTATTATTGTACATAAAGTAAAAAAAAAATCAAAAACAAACTGAGTCCGGTGCATTTTTTTGTCACAGTCATGAGACAAAAGCCTGAATTTGTTATAATCAATTTTAAACAGAGGCTCTTCTTCTCCTCTGACTGAACTAAAATTGCCTAATTTTGTTCTTACAAGGGAGACAATGCAGCTGTCAGATACAGAAATAAGAGCGAGGATGCCAGCGTTGCAGAAGAACAGAAAGGACTCACTCCTAATTCAAGTAGAGGTTGGGTGAGGAAGATACTCTGCTATACATTCCATTAGGAATGCTTCTGGAGTTTATCTATACTTACAATCTAGTCTTGGCAGAAAACATAGTGTTGATTACATTAAATGCAATACAGATCTCATGCCAGTGCCTTTTACTCAATACAGCTGACAAAAGAGAAGACTAAAGATGGTTTGATTTTGGCTCAGTCAGTACTCCTCTCTTTTTTGTCTTACACGTATTTACTCTGTGACAAGTGGTCCGAAAGCTTTTTTTAACCTTTGAGTTTCTGTTTGATCTTCTCTTACTTCAGGTCTTCTTAACCTTCTTATGCTGTTATTTTTAATATACCTCACTTTAATCTATACTGTCCACTCATCTTTGCAAAGTCACCTGTTATTTGCTGTACAAAAAAAGGCACTAAACTACCATTCGTTCACTTTAATTCACTGAGAACAAAAACAAAGATGAGTTTATTAATGTACGTCCCTTTAAAGTGTTGAACCAGAACAACATATTGCAGAAAACAAATATATTCAATGCACATCAACATGATGGGTAGGATTTCAGCTTATTACCAGATTTTTAGCTATGTGACTGGAACTGGCTTGGATTCAAAACCAATGGGGAGCCTAAGTCACGCCCTTCTACTTCCAGTCCATGGGTCTTATATTGCCAAAAAAAAATTAATGAGAGTCAATGGAGCGATACAAGTTGTTTTCTGATCCCATTTGAAATGCGCCATGGATTGAACATATCTTGTCCTTGAATTTTAAAGACAAATTTTGAAGCAGTGAAAATGCTGACTATCGACCGGCAGCAAAAGTAACTTTAGGGTTTGTTTAAAAACACTTAGCAGACTACAACTGAAGAAGAAGGAGGAAACAAATGGCTGTGGCCTCCAGGAGAAAGCTGCTATAAATCTGGCAATGTGGAAAGTGGAAACTATGCTTAGATTAGATCCTATTTTTTGAAGTTAGCTTCTGAGAAGTTATCTTCACTAATAGTTCCTTTAGCCATTGGTAAAAGTTGTAATACCACCAAGTGCTTAAAGTAACTGTTGAATGCTTTGCTTTGAATATTTTAAAATGTTGTGGTTATTTAAGTGTCAGGCACTTTTCCCTAAAGCCCTGGGCATATGCAAATATCTAGCGTAATGTAAAACATATAACATGCCACAACCAGGAATCTGCAGCGGTCAATACAGTCATTTATTCACTGTAAATGTTGTTCATTGCGGAAAAACACATTTCTAAAAAAGTTAATTAGACAGCTGCAGCCGATCCAGAACGCTGCTGCTTGTATCAAAATAAAGCATCAAAAGAAGCATGAAAGTAGAGCATATCACCCCAGTTCTAAAGTCCTTACACTGGCTTCCTGTAGCTCAGAGAATATACTTTTAAATAATTTTACTAGTTTAAAAATCATAGAATGACTTCGCATTAAAATATGTTGAACAATTGTTGCTAATATATCAAGCTCCCACAACAACACTCCAGTCTTCCAACTCTAGCCTACTAAACATTCCTAGAATTAAAACCAAACTTGGAAAAGCAGCATTCAGTTTCTATGCTCCCCTTATTTGGAACAAACTTCCGGACCACTGCAAAGCTGGTGAAACACTCAGTTCACCTTTGAGTCAAAGCTCAAATCTGTTTAGAGCTTCCCTAGAGTAAGTGATTAATAATATCTGGAATGTCACATGTTTTAATGTGTCGTATGTTATGTGCCTCTAATGCTGTGTTTTATAGTTTTATTACTACTTTTATTTCATTTTATCCTCTAAAAATGTAAAGCACAATGCTTTGTTGCTGGAAGTGTGCTATAATGTTACAGTAAATCTAATGTAAGATACAGTTTTGATAGCCCTGCGACCAGTTATTGACAAAATATACAAATAATCCTTATTTGACAGGTCAGAAAGCATGTATGTTTTAGTTTCTCAGCAGAAAATAAAATTTTAATTACATTGTTAATACAATGTGTGTGAGCAGCCGATAGGCAAATATCAGCAGACAGCATACCAAAACAAAGGATATCTGGATTTGGTTCTTTAAAAAAAAAAAAATCTAAACTTTTTTACTAAACTGGTGTGGTGTGTAAAACACCAACAACATACAATAATGAAACCTTTGTTTGGAGCAATTCTTTAGCACCTGTCGCCTTTAAATTTGAAATATTCATGTTAGGTGAGATGAAACACCTCTGTCATGATAACTCACATAACACAGTAACACGTCCTTTTGATGACTCAGTTTCATGCCTCATGATTAGGTATGATATGTATTCTAATGATTTTATTGCTGTTTTTTTCTTGTCTTTTGTACAGCATTTTGGTCGGCTCCCATGCCCTTTTTAAACGTGCTATATAAATAAACTAGAATGGTATGGTATTGTTATGAGGAAATTTAGGAACACAGAGAAAATTGTGTCCACGATTTTGTAATGTAACAAATGTAACAAATTAAGAAAAAATAAGATTAGAGCTGGAGCAAAGAACACATCTAAAACTGCAAAACATTTTTTTTTTCTGGAGCCATGAAACAAAATAATTGAGCTACGATTATGGTGCACTAGTTCAAGTATGAAATTGTCACTAAATTCTGGGAAAAAAAATGATAAAAAAAAGGATCTTAACTCTTTAACAAAGGCACCTTAAATTAAACTTTCAGTTTTTGTACAATTATGCTTGTTAATTATTTATGTATCTAGACATGCTGTATTGATTACTACTGCATAGGTAATTTTACAGCCTTATTGGTAAGATTTTCCCCTCCTTACATTTATAAAGATTGTACTACTTTGTGGAAATAGAAAGAAGGTAGGCCCACTTGCAGATTAGAAAATTGCAGAGTAGGCTAATTACAAGAGAGATTGGAAGTTAAAAGTGAATCATAGTTGTCTGCTCTGCAGTGTGACATTTAGGTATTTATCAATATGTAGAGCAGTTAGGGACTAAATGGTCTATTGGCAAAGACAGATGAACATTCAGTAAAGGTGAATCTAATCAGCTTTCAAATTTTTGTATGAATCATCATGGTAAATTATTTTATAGACAAACAGTATTTTAGTGTTAATTTTACTTTTGGTGACAACACTGCCCACACAGGTTTTCATATTCAATGAATTAGAATGTTTTCTGATGACAGTCATTTGTCAGATTAAAAGCACCTATTGAAATTAACCTTTCAGCAGGTATTAAACACATTTTACATAAAGTCTACATTTCTGTATGAAAATGCCTTAATAATATAATCTGAAATTTTGTTTGTCATTAAGCAGAAAATTAAGATAAAAAGCAGAAATGACAGCTTTAAACAGCAATATTAGGTATTTATCTATGTAATGTGAACTATTTAGAAAATTAAAGCAATTAGAGATTGAAGCGTAAAAGCTTTTTTTAACATTAACAAAAAATTGGGAAATCCTATTTCTCTTCTGTAGATCCTATGACACATATATTGTGTGATCAGAAACAGAAAATTTGTAATTGCAAGGTTTTATGATTCCTGGGGGTTTGGGTTTTGAGTTTTATTTTGTGTTTTAATCATTTAAATCAATCAATAGTATATTTATGTTAAACAGGTCTTTCCATATTTAGTTTGTTTTTCTGTGTCCGCTATTATTATGAATATGTTGCCATATCACTTTATTGCTTAGTGCCTAGCTTCTTAGTTTATTTTGTGTACTACTTTTTGAACATTTGAATTTATTTTCTTAAGGTGTTGTCAGGCTTGTTTCTGTTTTGATTTCTTGATCTTTTGAGTCATGATTTAGCTCCCTCTTTAATAATTGGTCTCTTTTCCTCTTTTTCCCTGTTTTTTCCCCTGCCACAGCTGTATCATTTCCTCTGTTTAATACTTCTAGTTCTTCTAGTACTTTTCATCCCTGCATCAGTATATAAGATCCTGATTTATCACTCTCCACAGATGCAGTCTGTCATTATGTTCCTTTGCCTGCTCCTTCGCCCCTCATCTGTTTTAGCTCATCAAGACCTGTAAGTTAATTTTTTTATACATTTTTTACAATATGTACATTTCAAGCAGATGTCTGCACCTTAGCTGTGTAAAACAATTAATTACAGAAGCTTTACTTATAAAATGTTGATAGAAAATAAAAAGATTATGCAGTGATTAATTTCCATATGCGATTAAGGTGTTTTTGAATGACTCTTACAAAGGTAGCTGACCAAACTCAACTCCCAATGTATGTTGTATCATAAAATATTGTCAAAAACATTTAGAATACAATTTTTAACATATGATCTGGGGAAACAAAAAGCACACATAGTGGTAATTTGTTTGTCATTTCTTGTGGTGTTACTGAAAGCAGTTTATAGGCCAAATGCTGTGTTCACTCCACCAACTCGGAAAGCCAGAAAGGTAAAGCAACAAGTCTTAGATGAAGCTGTAAGGAGAAGAAAAAAGTTCCAGAGTGACTGAAAAAAGGTACTGCAAAATGGGTGTTACATTTTATTGTTCTAGATTGCCAAGCAATCATGGGGGAAAACACCGTGGGATTTTTTTCCCGTTTTTTTATTTTTTTTTATCTGAGGAAGCCACAGTATTCTTTATTCTGAAACTGCCACAGAGACAGCACTACACAAGTTTTGTTAAAAAGAAAAAAAGTGTACTCACCTATGGGGTTTGTTAACAGATGTTAACAGCACATATTTGGAGTTCTCAGGTTCTGCCTATGTTCCTCTTCAGCCTTCCTGCGAACTTAATACAGTAAAGGCTGATCAAATATTTGCTGTATACCTAGCAGTTTTATGCACCTCATGGTAGAGCTTATGAGGAAGCAACTGAGAAGATGATGAACATGTGGGAAGTTGACAAACATTGGTCCACTTCATTTTATATTGTAATTTAAGACATATGAAAGCAACCACAGACTTTTTCAGTACATGCTGCGTTGGTTGTGCACGAAGGAGAAGTGCCAATCATGTACATGGTATTGATTTAAATCTCACTCATGGTATGTCACTTACTAGTGTGTAAGAAATACAGAAGGTATTACAAGATATGTGGAATGCTGTGATGAAGAATGTGCTTCTTTTGACATTTCAATTGAAAAGCTTTATAAAAATGACCCTACAGTGCAAGCACAAATGGACGTTTTCATTGTGAAATACATTAGTTTGGCAACCTAAAAACTTTTTGTGAATTTAACTTGGTTTTTGGCATGGACATGTGGACTTGTCTAGCAATCTCACAAGATGCAAACAAAGGCTTGAAAAAAATATTTGCCTGTGTAGCGCTTCTTCAGTCAGAGGACCATACATCGCTTCACCCTAGATTCAGCCAATCACAGGCTGATAGTGGCAAACTACATTAGCCACAGCTGCTCTGAGGCAAACTGAAAGAAGCAAAGCTGCCAGACGCAGGAAACAGGTAAGGCGGGTGAACTGTCCTGCCCACCAATTACTGGAAGAATTCTTACCACCTGAGCCACAATTGCCAAGCAGTCAGTAAAAAACAGAACTCACAATCACTTTGTAATCTTTTTTTCCTTTTCATCTTCAACACAGTGATTTTATTGGGGTCAAATCCTCTGCTTAGCTTGGGGCGGCTAGTTAGTATAAAAAGATCAATATAACAAGTCAGTAGAAGTTCACTCCATTTACATTGTAAACTGTAGCATATAGGCTGACTGCAAATTGATTTGAGTATTTTGTTGATTGTAAATGTCATTTCATTTATCACAATAAAAGACTAAAGGAAGCGAAATAGCAAATAAGACCAGGCAGCTGAGTCTGAATTGGTGGCTGCAGTCCAATGTTTAACCTATGAATGAGAGAAGTGTCAGAGGCTGTTAACAAAATCAGATTGATTACAACTCTAATCTCACTATTACTGTTAGAGAAAAAATAGCTTTTTAATATCTAGGCTAAAAAATAATAAGAAGCCTGGATTTTGCGGCATGATCTGAAAATAAAATGTGTTATATCCTTTTCCACAACAGGTTAAAACAGTTCATTTAGTAAGTTAAACAAAGAGGCTTCCAGTCTTTTTGATCTTTTGAAATAAACGTTAGTTTTATTAGTAATATCCTTGATTGGTTTTCAAGAGTGTGGTTTTCACTTTGTTAGTCTCAATTTATTTCCTTGCTAACCAATGCTGCTTTTTTCAGTGTGTGGGCAGGAGCACGTTTGTTACTATGTACACGATCCAAGGTGAAGGCCAACGGGCTCTCCCACAGGGACCCAACAGACACATATTGGTTTAGAGCTGTGCAAGTAAACACGGCACTTTGTCTCCCTCTCTCCATCTCCTTCCCTTCCTCTGTATCTCATTTCCCCACACCCTGTAAAACAAGATGGACAGGTATAAAGTACAACGTGGAGAGCAAGATAAACGATAAGACAAGAGAAAGATTGGGGAGATAAAATAACTCCTTCATTCAAGGATTGTCCCAGAAGAATAAATGTTGCCTGTGCAGAGCCAAAGTTGAAAAAAATTACAATCTACACTTGAATAGTCCCTCACTCTCTAAATTTGTTGATGTTATAATTTAACTGTTAATTAACCATATCACAAATTCTGAATGAACACTTACATTACATTGTTTTCTTTTTTTTGCAGCAGTACAAAGTAATAAGACACATCACACTCTAATAAAGAAAAAAAAATGAAAGGATGTGGTGCATGTGAGAGAATGCTTTGGAAGTGTGTGCAACTACAGAACCTGAAGAGTAATTGAAGAACACACTCAGGCTGGAGTCCACGATGAGGACACAGTGATTTGTGGGTGGACGCAGCAACAAATTTGCTGTGGTTAACAACATGGAGGTCGATAAGCCTCATCATGTTACCCTTCAGAAGCAAAAAGCGGAGACGGTAGATGGCCTGCTTGAGGTGTGTCTCTGTGTGTGTGTATGTGGATGCTGTAAATGAAGGGATTGGAAAAGACGGAGAGCGAGAACGGAACAGGCGAGCAGACCTTTGCGATGAAAAGGTCGTTCAAATAGCTTCAAATTTTCAAGCTAATCAAAGAGGGACGAGCTGGACACTAACCGACTGGTCAGAAGGTTGCGAAAGGTTGTTAAAAGGTTGGAAAGGTCACAAAAGCTCAGCACAAATCACCCGTCTATCATATCTGACTGTGACCTATCCGGGCCAAGGTAGGACGAGAGTGAGATTAAGCCTCTGGGTTGCATGCATATGGTTAGTATGAGGAAAAACTGTATTAACTAAAAACATGCCAAAACAGAAATTAGCATCTTGAGAGGAAAACAAATTAGGTAACCGATTTGTAAATACAGTGGAAGAGAGACAGGAGTGCAACAGAAGAGCTATTTGCTGTTGGGGGAACGTAAAAGTGTCTACCTGAACCCAGAGGATGCAACCACATTAATTTCTCAATTTCATGGCCAAGACTTGTGAAAAAAATAAATATAAGAAATTAAAAATGTAAAAAACACTGGCATGCTGAACGTGTCTTGCTTTTTAACATTTTATCATTTGTTTGGTGTCTTATACATTACATTCAGGAGTCAAATGACCCCGAAGCTTTTGATGGAGCCATATTTTTCATTGTTCACTACGATTTCCACTTTCATGTGCACACACCTATATATTTATGGCACAATTATTAAAAACATAAAACATTTTTTTTGGAAGTTTAACAGGTTCTGAACAAACAAAAAGAAACTGGAGGTCCACATGCAGTCCATCATTTTCTGCCTGATAGCCATTCAAGAACAACAAATCACAGAGCACCTTAAATTGGAAACACCATCATTATGATTACTATGATGATCACCACCACCACCATCAAAATCAAAAATAATTTCTAAGCAAAGAACTAATATCAGCCCACTAGGCTATATTATCTTTAAATCAGTATGGACCACAGGTGTCAGCGACTGCTGCAGACTGAATCAAGGACCCAGGCGCAGACGTAGATTTAAAGAGTGAGACACGGGTTTAATGTGGAGCAGCAACACAAGGTGAAACCATACAGACACAATGCAATGCATACAATGCAATGATCCGGGAACTGAGTGAGGAGGAGTGACTGGTTATAAAGGGTGGAGGTGAGGAGAATCAGGTGTGGATGATAAACACAGGTGCATACAATAAACAGTAATCAGTGGCAGAGCCCTAGAGACTCTGACAGGATGCCCCCCTTTCCAGGATGGATTCCAGATGTTCTAAAATAAAAGGAGAAAAGAACGTTTTTTACCCAAGGGTGGGTGGAGGGGGCCCACAGAAGGTGGGCCTAAGTCCTTTTAGCAACGACCCTGGAGTTCAGGCGGATGAGCAGGGCAGTGACCTCTGAGGCCCAGGATCGCTGGTAGGCGAACCAGAGGTCGACTCATGAGGACGTGGAAGCCGGCAGATTGCCTTGGTCTCAGCCAAATGCATCCAGGCCGCAGTGATGTTGGAAACTACTGGAATCTGTCCGACAGATTTGATTTAAACCAGCCTAGTGCTGTTCCTTTGATCCCTACATCCTGTTCAAGCCTTTCTAAGAGAATAGTATGATCGACTGTGTCAAAAGCAGAACTGAGATCTAACAAAACCAGAACAGTCACAAATCCATTATCTGAGGCCATTGAAATATCATTGGTAACTTTTACCAGTGCTGTTTCAGTGCTATGATGAGCTCTAAAACCTGACAGAAATTCTTCAAACAGTTTATTGCTGTTTAGATGCTCACATACTTGATTAGCAACTATTTTCTCAAGAATTTTGGATAAGAAAGGGAGGTTAGATATAGGTATGTAGTTAGCTAAATGATCTTGATCCAGGGAGGGTTTCTTAAGTAAAGGTTTAATTACAGCAACCTAAAGATAGATTCATCATGTGTAGAATAGGGCAGTAACCAGAGAGAACACTTCCTTAAATAATTTGGTTGGTGTTGGGTCTAACATACAAGTTGAGGGTTTAGATGAAGTTAATATTCATGATAATTCCGAAAGTTCAACAGAATCAAAATGGTACAGACATATACATGAGTCTACAGTTCTGTCTGATACTGCCTCATTTACTCAAAAAGAGTTAATCAAGTTTGGGAGAATGCCAATTATTTTATTTATAAAGAAGCCCATAAAGTCATCACTACCGAGAGAGGGGGGAATAGTTGGTACAACAGAACTATGACTCTGTGTAAGTTTGGCAACTGTACTAAAAAGAAACCCATGATTTTTTTTTTATTTACCTCTATTAATGACGAGAAATATGCTATTCTAGCTTGTCGAAGGGCATTTTTATAAAGTAGTGGACTATTTTTCCGGGTTAGAAAGGAATAATTTAAGTGTGTAGAGCGCCATTTTCTCTCCAGTTTCCTAGAATTCAACTTTAAAGTATGCAACTCTATCTATCTATCTATCTATCTATCTATCTATCTATCTATCTATCTATCTATCTATCTATCTATCTATCTATCTATCTATCTATCTATCTATCTATCTATCTATCTATCTATCTATCTATCTATCTAGCTCATATAGTGGGTACACATTTGTCTCAGTATATCATTGTGAAAATAAAATCCTTATGTCCTAGCAGATGTCTTAACCAAGGGTGTTCATTCTTGAAACATTAATCAGCTGCTTTGGGTTGCCTTTGCCAATGTTTTATATCAAAATATTGAAGGAAACAACAAATTATAAATGCTATAAAACAAAGAAAGCCTCGGGCTTAATGAGATTTGAGAACTGACTCGTGCTCTGGAGGATTAAAGCACAGGAGGAAATTTATATCTTGTTCAATTATAAATATTTGTAATATTTCAAGTTCACAGCATGAGGCTCTCTTAACTTGAACTTGAGATTAATTTCCCCAAAGTTTACGGCTGCTCACCAACATTAATCAATTTATTCCGCATCTCAAATGAAAACAAAACATTGCTGTGCTCTAAAGCAGCTAATTTGCAAATATTTGTTCCTACAACATTTATTTCCTTGTTGATAGAAATGGTTTATTTGTCCACTCAGAGCTACTTTGGCTTTGGGGCATTTATTCAACACTACATGAAATTTAAATGAATTCTGAAATGGGCTTATACAAGAGCTGGTGAAGTGTTCACTTTTTGCAGTTTAGAGAGGAATTAACATTTGTCTTTTGCATTCAGGGACAGATGGTGTTTTGGTGTGTGAGATAATAACATTTAATTTTCCTTTCTGCAATCTGTGGGTTTATGATTTACTGTCTACAGGGGTTGGGGGCTCAAGATCCACCTGTTTTGGCAAGAAATCATACTTCTGTCAGGAAAACTATTAGTCAGAATAAGAGGAAAAGTAAGCTTATGTTTTGGTGTATGTATTCAAGTGAAATAGCAAGCATTCAAGACCATCAGTCGCACAAGATCAGAGAACAGATTTAAAGAATGATAGTTTTGCATCTTAATTATTCTTGACCACTGTGTTCCATTGCAAGCAACAAAGTGTTTCCCCTGTTCTGTTTTGACATTTTGTCACACCTAAGTGTTTCAGATAATCAAACAAATTGCTTCTCTGTCCAATATAATGCCAGCAAAGTAATAATAATAATTTCAACCGATGATGCCAGTCATAAAAAGTGGTATCAACTAAGAAGGGCTTTATTTGAAACATTAGATTGCAAGACAAAATTTCCTCTGTCTGTTAAATAAGGAATTAATGGTGCTCAACAACACCTTTTTTGAATGCTGAAAAAAAAAAATTGTTGCCACCCTTAAGTCTGATATGTAGATTAAAAAAATATCCATTCTGAACCAGTCTGGTAACATTAAGTAAACTAAAAGATACCAAAAATAAAAACATGATTTGAGTTATTTATATTACAGATACAAAAGGGTTAGAATGCCAGATTTTGGTCTTTGTGTCTCTAACCAAGTTTACACAGAGTATAACAGAGTTATACACTTTATTCAAAAATAGAGTAAATATAAAAGCAGTGGTTTACCTCAATAGGCTGGCCTACCAAAATTACACAGAGTGTTGCTGACTCATCCAGGAAGTCAAAAAGAACTCAAAACAGCATTTATTGCAATGCAAACATCACTTGCTTCAGTTAAGTTTAGTGTTCATGATTCACCAAAAAAGGAAAAAGCAGAAAGCTGGCAAAATGGTTAAAGCCTCTGCTGAGCAAAACAAAAATGGCCAACGCGCATTAACCAAAGAACAAAAAAATGTCAGCAAATATATTTTTTTCAATACAGTTGGGTACAAGGAACTTTTTGTAAATTGTACGCCTGTTGTAAAACAAACAGCATTTTGTAAAAAGAACCTGAAACATGTGGTAAAGTCAAACTGAATGGTGGTAGTGCGATGGTCTAGGGCTGCTTTGCTACTTCGGCAGATCCATGAATTCTGCTCTCTATCAGAAACTCCCTAGAACTGGTTCTCAAAGGAGAGTTGCCTCATAAGTCCTCCAAAGTGATGTAAAATATGCATTGCCTGTTATAACAACCATTTCAGTTTAGGGGGCAATAATGTTTTCACAAATGGTCAGGTTGGTTTGGATAGGTGCTTAAACCTATTATATATTATATAAAATCATAATTTAAAAACCTGCTTTATTTCCTCCAATTATCTTTACCTATATTGAAATGTGTTTGATCTGAAAGAAGAGTACCAAAAAAACAATAATCGATGAAAAATGTAATAAGGGAAAATACATTTTAACAGCAATCTCATTACTTTGAAAATATCTTTTTCATTCCTTGGCTCTCTTACCTCGCAAGACTCAATTCGCGTTTGTTTCATACCTTAGTAGGCATTTGCATTTGTCTGCTGAGCTGATTGACACACATCAACTCTGCACATTTAGTACAATAAATCCCATTAGAGCTGTATTAATCCTTGTTAAATCTTTCAGCTACCTGCAACCTCCACCTGACAGGAGGTCTTATCAGCCAGGGTAATGGAAAACCAGTGTGCGTACTCAAGAAAGACTTGGCCTAACACACATATACAAAGCAGCAATTAAAGCTCTTGTGTTAACAATCACATTCATACGCTAATCGGTTATTAATTAATTAACTGATGTATGCTAAATGATTGTGATGAAATGCTTATGCTCTCTGCCAATGCGTGTTCGAGCATATTTTTTATTCTTTAGCTCCCTCAGTCTGTTTTCTTCACATGTTTTGTTACAGGAAGTCAAAAAGAACTCAAAACAGCATTTATTGCAATGCAAACATCACTTGCTTCAGTTCAGTTTAGTGTTCATGATTCACCAAAAAAGGAAAAAGCAGAAAGCTGGCAAAATGGTTAAAGCCTCTGCTGAGCAAAACAAAAATGGCCAACGCGCATTAACCAAAGAACAAAAAAATGTCAGCAAATATATTTTTTTCAATACAGTTGGGTACAAGGAACTTTTTGTAAATTGTACGCCTGTTGTAAAACAAACAGCATTTTGTAAAAAGAACCTGAAACATGTGGTAAAGTCAAACTGAATGGTGGTAGTGCGATGGTCTAGGGCTGCTTTGCTACTTCGGCAGATACATGAATTCTGCTCTCTATCAGAAACTCCCTAGAACTGGTTCTCAAAGGAGAGTTGCCTCATAAGTCCTCCAAAGTGATGTAAAATATGCATTGCCTGTTATAACAACCATTTCAGTTTAGGGGGCAATAATGTTTTCACAAATGGTCAGGTTGGTTTGGATAGGTGCTTAAACCTATTATATATTATATAAAATCATAATTTAAAAACCTGCTTTATTTCCTCCAATTATCTTTACCTTATATTGAAATGTGTTTGATCTAAAAGAAGAGTACCAAAACACTGTGATATTTGCACACAAAAACAGTATTTGTTTCAATTTTTAGTTTACATCCATTCAGTTATACAGAAGGATCTCATATTTCCTTACATTTAATTATGTTTGAAAAAAGAGGGTGAAAGACAATCTATACACCCTCAGCAGGGTCCTGGAGGGTGCATCCGAGTTAAATCATCCCTGTTATTTATTGTCTTCCCCCAAGCTTTAGAAATAGCAGTTATCAAATTACTACTGAATAAGAACAAACAGGATAACAAATTAATGCAGAATTACAGGCCAATCTCTAATCTTCTGAAAGATTATTTAAAAAACTGCATTTCAACAGTTAAATATCTGCTGCCTAAAAAATCAATCAGACATTTGCAGCTGATCCAGAATGCTGCTGCTTGTGTTCTCACTAAAACCAGTAAAGTAGAAAACATCACCACAGTTCTAAAGTCCTTACAATGGCTCAGTGTAGCTCAGAGAACAGACTTCAAAGTGCTTTTATTAATCTATAAATCACTGAATAGGTTACCACCAGAGTACATTAATGATCTGCTATCACGGTACAAACCTTCCAGATCCCTCAGGCCCTCAACCTCAAGTCTACTGATCATCCCTAGAACGAGAAACAAACATGGAGAAGGAGTTTCTATACACCTCACATCTGGAACAAACTGCTGAATGACTGCAAAACTGCAGAGACACTGAAATCTTTTGTATCTAAAATAAAAACCTACCTATTTAGACTTGCTTAACTAATCCTGTTATTGTTTTTTCTCAATTGCTAATGATTTCTTGTCTACTTTTAATTTTCATACTAATTATTATTTTGATTAAATGCTTAATGCCTTTTTTATTGTCTATGCTTTCTTGTATTTAGTTGATTATAAATGTTTGTTTCAGCCCTCTTTTAATGATTATTTGTTTTAATTTTCAGATTTTTTGTAATCAAGTAAAGCACCTTGAATTGCCTTGTGTTGAAAGTGTGCTATACAAATAAAGTTGCCTTGCCTTCCCTATCAAACTAATATGATTAATTACCATTACCATGCAGATTATACTCAGCCTTTACATTACAGTGTCACCAGGTGATTTTGAACTTATCCAAACTCTAAATTCATGCATCGAACAAGTGGATGAACGTGCCATAACTTTCTCCAGCCGAACAGAAACAGAAATTATTTTATTATCTTTGCACCTAAAGAGGAACGATCGAGAGTCAACACACAGCTTCTGTTAAACCAGCTAGAAGCTATTAATCAAGCCTAAAATCTAGGTTTAATAATGCACTCAGACCTGGACCTGCAGCCCTCTATCACCTGAATAACATTTTTAGGATTAAATGAGTAAGTAGGAGTAAAAGAGAACCTTGAAAAACCCATCCATGCATTTATCTTTAGTTTGACTACTGCAACAGTGTCTTCACATGTCTGCCTAAAAAATCAATCAGACATTTGCAGCTGATCCAGAACACTGCTGCTAGTGTCCTCACTTAACCCAGGAAAGTAGAGCACATTACCCCAGTTATAAAGTCCTTACGCTGGCTCCCTGTAGCTCAGAAAATACTTTTATGAGTTTATAATTCATTGAATGGGTTAGCTCCAAAGTATACTGCTAATTGTTGCTACTATACCACCCCCCACACCACTCAGATGTTCTAATTGTAGCCCACTAATCATCCCTAGATTTATAACCAAACATGGAGAGCAAGCTTTCAGGTCCTATGCTCCCCTTATCTGGAACAAACAAAGCTGCTGAAACCCTGAGTTAATTTCAGTCAAAGCTAAAAACTCATCTATATAGAACTGCCTTTAAGTAAGTGATTAATTATTGCTAGAATGTCATATGTTTTATGTCTCTAATGTTGTGTTGTGACCTCAAATGCTTTAAGAGAAAATTAGTGAACAAACAGGATCCTGAAAACCAAGAAACACAGCAGATAGGTCAGAAAGGATATTGTAGAGAGGTTTAACATGGTTTTAGGTTATAAACCAGTATCCCAAGGTGCACTGTTCAATTTATCATTTAAAAACAACACACATACACATCTATCAAGACATATTAATCAATTTAAACCAGCGGTGTCGAACTCTAGTCCTCTAGGACTTGTGTCTTGCAACTTTTAGATGTGTTCCTGGCCAAGCACAAAAAAACCAAATGGCTGAATTTCGATTTTTGGAATCCTGCTAATGACCTGAATATTAGAATCAGGTGTGTTGATGGAGAGATGCGTGTAAAAATTGCAAGATACCATCCCATGAGGACTTGAGTTCTTCCTCCCCAAACTAAACTGACAGAATGTGCATGAAGAGCATTCATGAAAGAGGTAAAAGGCCAAGGTTAAGGCTGGAGCTGGAGACAACTCAAGTGGGAGAATCTGTTGATAAAATAATCATTATTAACACACATGTCTTCATGGGTGGAAGAAAGCCATAAGAAATCATTTTGCAATTTACCACAAGCTACATGTAGTGGACAAGAGGACACAGCAAACAAATGGAGGAATGTGATCTCATTTGATGAAACCATAACTAAACGTATTTGCGTCATGCAAAACACTGTGTAACAGACAACTAACCTCTGCTTTCCAACGGACGCGAAAGCGTCGTGCTGTCCTTGTAAAAATTATCACTGGTGTCATATAAATTCAAAAACAGTAATTCTTCTCTCCAAGGATTAAATTCTAGTTCTCCATGATAAAACCCAATCAATTAGACCCAGTGACTGACTTAAAACCTGTTTTTTAAAGGTAGTTATTTTTTGTTTATTTCGTAGTAAAACTATCAAAAAATCTACACGTGTCCTGTAATTAAAAAATTTAGGAATGTTTTAAACCACTTCTGTATCTGATTTCCTGCCGGGTCTAATCTAAAATGTATCCTGGTGGAAACAATCTAATTGACAATATAATGGCGGCTATCAGCTGCGTGTAACTCCTGCTTTCCAGCAGACGCATAAGTGGCACCTTATGTATGCGAAGCGTAAGATGCAGCTGATAGCCTCCATTGTAGTCATTTGGGACCAGTTCTACCTAGCAAAAAGCGTCGCATATAGGACGCCTAACCAACAAGTGATATGCATCTAACATGCACCAAGTGGGAAGTGATGCGTTGCTGTACAAGTAGGCAAAATGAGTCTACAAGCCTAAAAGAGCAACACAAACAACTTACCCGTCAGGTTGAAAGTAGGGATAAGCCTGCAAATAACCTTGTATCGACATCCTTACAGTGAAACACGGTGGTGGCAGAATCATGCCGTAGGGATCCTTTTTTTTCAGGGGGGGCAGATTTGGTCAGTTGATGGTATGATGAGTGGAAAAAGAGTGATCTAGAAGAAAACCTGCCAGAAGCTGTCAGGTGTTGGAAGAGCCAAGTCAAAGTCCAAACCCGTTTTTCTTTTTTTTCTTTTTTTTTCTCCAATAACAGGGTTTTAAAAATAGCTCTGTCTGTCTGGAACTAGTTTCAACGTTTTGGACCAAAAACCTGCTCCCAAGTGTGTTTTAATGGTGTTCTATACATAAAAAATAAAAATAAACAAATTATGATATCCTTAATATAGTATAAGATGTATTAAATGAGAGAAAACAATAGGAATCAGAATTAGAGAAATGCTGCATATGAACATCTCAAGGAAATTTCAATCAAACGCAACTGGACTTGGTAATTTGTCTTGGAAGACGTTTCACCTCTTATCCAAGAGGCTTCATCAGTTCATGCTCGCCGCTGACCAGGCTGGAACTGGTCCAACTAACTGGTGTGGAGACTCAGCTATTTAACCTCTTGAACAAGAATCATTATGTCATTGGATCCTTTGTGCTCCATGTCTTAACGACGGTCGTTGGCGTGCCGCCTATTGGTGGAGGTTAGGTTTCGGCTTCATTAGTGCCCTATTGTGTTATAACGACAGTCGTTGGAGTCACAGTTGTTTCTGTTATTAGAGGCTAATTTGTTTGAGTCTTCTAGGGAGGGATGAAAGTGCAGCATTGTAAATTGGAGATAGGTGATGTCTCAGGCCTCCTCCTCTGTTTAGCGATGGTTTCTCTACTTTTACATAGATGGCTTCTTTTACTCCTCTTTCAAACCATCTGTCCTCTCTGTCTAATATCTGGACATTGCTGTCCTCAAAGGAGTGAGCTTTCTCCTTGAGATGTAAATGAACAGCAGAGTCCATGCCTGAGGAGTTAGCTCTCCTGTGTTGGGCCATGCGTTTGTACAGTGGTTGTTTGGTTTCACCAATGTAGAGGTCCTTGCATTCATTCATCACAGGCTTGCTGCATATGAACAGTAATAGATGCCATTTCTATTATTGTTCAAGGACCATTAACATGAATGGGAAGAAAAAGGCACAGTAGAAAAAACAAGAGGATGTTAAATTCAGAGCAGCTCCTATAATTGCTTCATGACCATACATACTTCTTTCCTGTATAGAAGAACCTATTTGTAGTTAGAGAAAGCGGGAACAAGCGAGTGATGCTCAGGCATTCATCAGCCATTTCTCACAGTGGGAGGGAGGGGGACTGAAACCTCGGAGCTCTCCGGTAACAGAGACAGTAGACGGGACTGACTCACGCAGCACATTGTGGACTCTTCTAGACCTGCAGCTGAAAACCCAACGGGAGGATGAGGATGATAAAGACCCAATAAGAACTTTCCTCTCATTTTTCTTTCCTTTGGAAGAGGATAGGCTATTGTTTTTTAAATCCATACTGGACCGCATCATTTTGACTCAGAGCTCTGAATAAAGTCAGGATGTGTTTTAGTAAATCATAAACACCAGATGGCGGTGATTTGAAATATGATTTGAGAGTGCCTGGACGGGACCAGGTGTTTTCCTCCGTCTTCTGACATTTCTTCCAAAAAACTGCAAGGATTTTTTTTGTCCTCAATTCTGAGAAATAAATTGAGTCAGCCGAGCCAGTTTCTCTCATCCTCTTCTTATTGTTCTACCACCGCTGATCGCTTCCACTTGCTAAAGACAAGCCACCGAGGGGACAAGAGTACAGGCTGCCTGCGAGCGGTCAAAGGAAATCAAAACAATTTGCTGAAGGATGCTACTTCAATAGACTGTTCTAACAGCCGCTGTCAAGATGTTCAGGCGAGGTAAGCGGAAGATCTTTTTTTATTTTTATTGCTGTTAAAGGTTTGGCTGTGTATGACTGTTTTCGTGTGGTATGAGTTGCTTGAAATGTCTTTTATTGTTTTTTTAATTTTTTTATTGTTATAATTTATCTTTTGGGCTCAGCTAAGAGGCAGATGCATCTTGATTGGTTGTCTAAAACTTAGCCGCCCGCTGTCCTTTATCTGCTCAGGCAGAAATGAGATTAAAATTTTATTCACTTCATGCAAAAATTATTATTAAAATAGCGAACCGCTGCCGCACTGCAGTTTGTTCAGACTTGCTCGCACGAGGGGCTGCTGGTTCGTTTCTGCACGCGCCTGTGTGACTGTTTAGGACCAGGAGAGCGCGTGAGAAAGAAAACATAAAAGAGGAGAAAAGTTCAACATCTATCGTTTACTGTTGAGAGTTTTTAAATGACCGTGTGCTACTTTCCGTGTAGGCTCGTGCGTGTGAATGTGTATGAGCGCGTGCGTATGCGTGTGTGTACATTTGCGTGACAGGAGGCGCTGATATTTTTTTGGACTTGTGCCTGTAGTGTGTGTCAGGAGATGGTGGCTCTCCCCCAGGTCCAAGGGCCATGAGAGACTATAAACCGAAGCGTGGAGATCCACCCAGAGAAAGGCATAAAACAACAAGCTGTTTACTCTGCCACGTGGTTGGTTTTTTGGCTGCGACAGATATCAAGTTTCCCCACAATGACCTTGTCTCTCCACGGTTTCACAGTAGAAACTCGAGTGAGTGACTGTGAGGAGAAAAACGGCTCTTTTCCGGAGCTTTCATTTGGCTCCCTTAACTGTAACCCACATATTACATCCAATAGGTTTTTTTCCTCCCTATGGTCGGCCCAAGCTTGTCAGAGGCTCTAATAATAATTTATTTGATTGGCTTATTTCTTTAGCTGTAAACCAAAACAAAGCTAATCAATAAAAAGCAACAAAGGAAAACACCTTACTGAATGACTGCTCATTGCCCTATCCTAAAGGATAATTTTCTTAAAAAGAGGAGTGGCTATGTTAATGACCTAAACTGGGATACATGTTGACATACAGTACACAACAATAGGGGTAACCAAGTGACATACAGTAAATAGGGGTTAAAGCTTATAAATGGGGTGAAATGGTATTCATTCTTATATGTCTCTCAAAGGTTAGACATATTATTTCTAAGATCTGCTTAAGAAGGGGATGCTGCAGGGAAAAGAAACATCACTTTGAATAGAACCATTTATAATTTAGAATGCAACAATATCACTTTTTTCAAACCGATACAGTACTGATACTTGGATGAGTATTTGCCAATACCGAGTACCAGTACCGATACCTTGATCACACAAAAAAATACAATGAATATGAAGACAGGATTTCTTTTCTTCTCTGGTTGTTACAACAAATTAAGGGGAACTAGTTAAAAACTAAAATATAAATAAAATAGAACAAAAATTTCAAGTGAAAAATAAAAAATTTCTGTAGAATTATTACAGAGTTTCCATATTTTAACTGATACCGATACGAGTAAATTAGAACAGTTTGGCCCAGATATCTGATACCAGTATCAGTGCATCCCTACCAATAAAGTATGATTAAGAAAAAATAATAAATAAATAAACAAGAGCAGAATAAATGAAATACTTTGGTTGTCAAAGTAGTTTTACAAAGCACAGGTGGTGGGTGTCAATTGCTTAGTACAAAAGGGCTCTTTTTTGGTTACAGAAGGACCAAAACTGTTTTAAAAGCTTGAAATGACAAAGCACAACAATCTTTAGCAACTGGCCAGCATCGCTAATGATATGTTTATTTCTTTTTTCAACGTTAGGCAAATGATGCAAAGAGTACTTTATTTAGTTTTTAACATTGGTGTTCCTTAAAAGCATCATTTAGCCTTTGACAATTACCACTGTTACAATTTTTTTCTTGGTGGGGAGTGAAATTTAATCAATGTTTGTGAACAATGTTCTTTGACAATCAGAAGTTAAATTCGAATTTCAGTGCATAGCGGTCATATATTTCTTAGGGAAGTGTTAAATGCAGCTTAACTGCATACTTGATTTATATATTTTATATTTAAGCTATCATTTAATTTTCTTTTATAAATAGTTTTCATAAATATGCCTACTGTTCAGGATAATCACATTTAACCATTATTTTGATGTGAAATGCCTTGATTGTTATAAAAATGCCAATATAAGCACTGTTACATGGAAGTGTGGTGACATATTCTCTTTGCTCTGTCTTCCAACATCCTAAAAACAAAAAAAAAACAAACAGGAGCTGATGGAGAGATATGTAAATGAGCCAGCTCGATGTGCTTACTCGGATGCAACAGGCACATCACCACACAGCAGCTCTTTGAACATGTAATATTTGTAAAGTATCCAGTTACAAAAATTCACAAATTTACAAACCGGTATCCTTTGCAAAACAATGTACACAACAATTGTGAAGCTCTAAGGCTCAAAGTTCACACACACACACACACACACACGCTAACACAAGCCCTGTTGTGTTGCTTGAGCCTTGTATGATGTAGGGTAGGTCATTTTGAGCAGACTAGTGAATATGGTGCACATAAAAGTAGAATAACATGTGGACATACTCAGAAAAATAATAGTGAAAACCCTGACTAACACGTAGACAATTTTAAGAAAAGTATTTGTGGTGTGGAACTGTGACTCATCTGACAGTCGTACCCCCCCCAACCCCCTCAACCCATCTAAAAGAAAAAAATGAAATAAACTACATTTGATGTCTGGTGAAAGGAAGCCTGTCAGAGAACTGGTTTGTGATGATGACACAGGATCCTAAGTAGAATTTTCTTTTTTATAAGCACGATTGGAAGTCTGTCATTTGCCGTGTCAAAGGCAAGGAAACAATATGCACATGCATCTTTGCACGTCACAATCTTTGGCGTGCTTGTTTGGTACAAGCCAAGGCACAGGCAGAGCGACCTCCTCATTAAGACTGGGACCCGAACGACTTAAAGGGGAGACGATTTGTGCCGTCATTGTGAGTTTTTGTATGACTCAAAGACAAGCGAGAGCGCTGCGTGCTTCAGGGCCACAACCTTCCTTTTTAATCTTCTTGTAATTACAGATAGATAGCACCCACCCACCTACACCCACGGTTAAACCAGCCGCTTGTGAGGAGCTGATGCATCGCTTTGTATCTCCTCCCTCAAATATGTTTCTGTCAGTCACAATAATAAAACCAAGAGTAATTGTGCAGTCAGCCTGAAATACAGTTATCTATATCTATCACTTTTACCTGCAGTATCTCTGTGCGCTGATAAACAAGATTCAGAGAGTGACGAGAGGGAGGATAAGTGTTTTTGTGTAATGAAAACTCCCTCCATCATTCTCTTCTTGTCTGTCTCTCATTTTCTATCTCTGTTTATGCGCTTGGCCAGCTCTTGCTGCCAGCATCACTCGGTGCAAAGAGAGGCCTGGCAGGCTGATTGGCCAGAAACTTGGCTGCTTCAGGAAGCTCCTGAAGCTTTGTTTCCCAGCTTGTTTGAAGCTGGATCATTTTCTTTTACTTGACATTGTCTTTATCGTCCAACAATACTCTTTTGCTGTACATTAATGTTGTTTTACCTTTAGTATTGGAACAATAATATGCCCTACCTTTAAGTAAAAGAAAATCTCGTGTGATAATTCTTTTAAACAAAGCTTTTACTATTTGAGCATTCCTAAAAGTTCACAATATTGAACAACTTAAAGAAATCAAAGAGTAACATAGTGTTTTAAATGGAATAAGTTCCAATGTATTTTCAACCACTGAATATGTCTTCAATGGTTGGTTATTGTTGGCAAATCCAGTTCTTTCTTTAGCCAAAATATATTTTTCAAAATGAACTTTTTTGACTATAGGAATTAACAAAATTAACCTAAAAAGTTTGAAGTCAGGTCTGGTTGGCCCATTTGACCTCATTCAGCTTTCAACTACATCTAGGCATCAATGGATGCCCTTATTTGGACAGCTTTTCAGCTTTCCCTTTCATGGTATTGAGTAGATTTGTGTCTGTTTCTGGTGTTGCTTTATTGAATTAATCAGTCAGGAAGTCAAACAGATGTCAAACAAATTTGCTCCTACTTTGATTCTGAATACTTTGTTCTTCAGATGAGTTAAAAGTTGACTCAGTGGCTGCAAGCTGTCGGTATCATGTGGCTGAAATTCTCACTCCTCCACAACTTAATGTCCTCTTCACACCGGATCAAGACTCCACCATGACATTATAAGTCAACCAGGATGTGGTCGAACAAAATCAAATGCTATTAAGGTCATTTCTGACTAAAAATGGTTGCATGTTTACTAATCCCCTCTCTCGCTAATGATGATGGTGATGAAGATTGTGTCCAGGAGTTGGACAGAAAAAGGTGAGTTTGAATGGAGATCAAGGTGGGTGCATTGAGTTGGAGGGAGTTGATGGATGGAGGGAGCCAGAAACAGCTGTGGACATGACATCAAGTATTCCTTGAAAGGAAGCAGGAGTCTGAAGACCAAGCATTTGGAGCTCAGGAGAGAGAGGTCTTGAAACAGATGCCTGAAGGAAGAGGACTCTGGAGTCAACATAGGATCAATCTGAGAAGCCTGTTTCCAAAGACAATGCTGGCATCAGTTAGGCTTTTGTTCATTCATAATCGGTCAGGCTGTGGCAGCAATGAAGTGCGATCAGGTGTTTTTCACAATTCCTAGTTGCATTTTAAATGTTGTTGCCAGCCGTGGCGCAGCGCACATTCAAAACATCATCCTGACATCACTCTCTTATGTGACAAGGCGTGATCTTCATAAATCCAGCATTGTAGGAATATTGCAGTAATATTACTAACTTGTGTGACAGGACGAATACTGCAATATTCCCGCAATACCATGTCGCCAAAACACACACGGCGTCACCCTAATATTCCGCAACAGTGTGATTTTTGAAAGAGAGCGGCCCACCGGAGATGAGAGCTGAGAACTGGTGCCTCCACTGCGCCTTCTTGGGATCACCTCTGTAACTGATGTTAAGGCAAAACTACCACACAGAAAGAAACCCTCCAGGTTCATAATGCTGTTATGTTTGTTCTTCACTTGTGAGTAATCCTTTTTTTCTGCTGAATAACAGACTCTAAATTTTCTAAAAACGTTTTAACGCTCTCAAGATTGATGGGCAGCAACGTCCTTTTCTTCAACATCTGTTACTGATGTGATTCCTCCTAAGGCATTGTACTTACACACCTGAACACTCCTGAGTTGCAAAGTGGCAAAATTTCTGCGTTTAAAGAGGCAGTCACACTTTCCAATGATTTGTCAGTCAACTACACTTAACTGCCAACACCTATCTGCTCCCTACCCTTTTTTATTCCTCTTGTAGCAGTCAGTGGATTCCTTTTTACATACAGTTTTTGCACTCTTCTTTTTGTTGAATAAATTACGGACACTTCACTATGTAAAGGTTTTCATCTTTATAGAAACATTTTAAGACCTACTTAGGTATAGGCGTAGATATATTTAGAACTAATGCTCTTAGCTGAGCCAAACAGGTGTTAATATTTTTTGAGCTGTATTAATAAAGCTTTATACTACTGAGGCTGAACCATATTTTATACATTTTATGAAAAAAATAAAATAAAGTTTTAAATAGAAAATACTAAGAAGCCTTTGAAATTTGCTGTATTGACTGAAATTGTTGCCTTGTATTACACAGAAACTTCCCAAAATGTTAAAATACAGATTAACCTATGTAGGTTAGTTTTCCTGAGAAAACAGTAGTGTTGCAGTGTGATAAACACGAACGTCTACATTACTTTTTTGATACATTTGAAATATTCGCCTTGCACAGCTCAAATTTGGCAAACTTTCAATATTCAAAGCAGCAAGATTTTCAACGTGTACATGATAATGTGTGGTAATGTATTTTTGCGTGGGTAGGTGGAGAAAAAAAAAATCCACATTAAAGGTTTCGTTGATTGATTTTAGGTTCAGGGCATTGCAGCATATTTTATGGCCTTTTGCGGTTAATCTGAATGACAGCCATGTCTTTGCCTTGATTATTTGTTTGTGCGTTTTGTAAATTTCTTGAGTCTACAGTGCATTATTTGCCAATATAGTAAGAGAAAACAAACTAATAAATGTCCGAAAGGAAAATCGAAATTGCCAAGTAATTTTTCATCAGTGACTGAGCTGATTTATGAATATTGCTGTGCACTGAAAACTGAGATAATAGTACCCCTGGGATGTTTATGTCATACTGAATCTTCATCCATGTTTATATCATCTGTACATTCCTGTGAAGAGGTGTACAAATGTTGATCTATTTATCTATTTCATGGATTATCTTTGTATCATATGTCTTGCACATTTTTTTTATTTTTAACTTCTGATCCTTGCTATCAGTTTTGAAAAAAAAAAAAAAAAATACAAGCAGCATTCTATGTATCTAAATATACATAGAATGATATTTAATGTTGGCTGTGATGGACTGGCGACCTGTTCAGGGTGTACCCTGCCTCTCGCCTGTTGACAGCTGGAGATAGGCACCAGCCCCCCCATGACCCCTGGAGGACTAAGCGGTTCAGAAAATGGATGGATGGATGGATTTAATGTTGGTTATGAGAAGCGATGGAAGGAAAATTGATATGAACAGCAGTGCTCTGGAGAAAAATATAAGAACAAAAGGAAATTTTATAAAATGAAAATACATTAGATTAATAATGGTAGAAAATATTCATTGACTAAAGTAAGGAAAGAATTTGGAGACAAATTTAAATTATGTAAATAATTCAAAGACATTCAGTCTTTGACCTTTAAAGCTGCTGCCTGGAGTATTTGAGGGAGAGAGAGATTTTTTGAATCCAGCGTACCAAGGCCCCTCTCAAACCATACCTTCTTCCCCCTCCAGCAGTTGGGAGCGTAGACAACAATCACTGCATGTCATTGCTTAGCTCCTGTTTTACGAACACTAATGGAAGAAGTCTGTCCTGATCTGAGGGATCTCCATGGTTCATATTTGGTTAGTAACTCTGAAAGCTTTTTTGACCAAACACCATTTAGTCCCTGATATATAATTATCCAGATTTTTTATTTGATCCCTTTACAAACAGAAAGCCAGTGAAGTGATTCTGAAATAGCATATGATCCCATTTCCTGGTGTTGGTCAGGACTAATAGCACCAATTGGGTTCAGTTGCTGCTGCTTGGTTGGCTTTATAAAAAAAAGAATTAAAAGAAAAGTATTACCACAGTCTTATCTGCTAAAAATTAAATTAAAACACAGTTTTTCTGTGTCAAGTTTTGACCCTTTGAAATTTGTAGTGGTTCAGTTCCACACCTTATGCTTATCAGTGATCCAATGTCATTATTCTGCCCTAGCTACTTCCCCATAAATATGCAGTATCGAATGCCAGTGACTGCGAAATAATGTTAAGAGATGGTATTCTGTTGGGAATTTTAGCGGAAATCTAGGAAACAATATCAACATATATGATGGTAAAAGTGGGAGACAGTGTTCATCACTTCAGTTTAGCTTGAGGGCATTGACTTTCTTTAGACTCAAATAAGAAATCTGTCACCTGAATGTAAAACTTTTCAGACATGGTGAGAAGATTCTCCTGATTAAAGCATAAAAGAATTGATATGTGTAACAGTTTCATTTCATTTATTTTTTACATCTCTCTATATTCACACAGTACATGTGATTGTAATGTGACAGAAGACAAATGTCACTTCCTTATTCCTCCACTCAGTGCTGACAGCTGCATTGGTAGGCATACATTTTGCCCGCAGGCCATTGTCAAATCCAGACTCAAACAAGCTGCTGTTGCTTTTTTGCGTCACCCTGAGTGTGTTTACTAGCGTCTGTGATCGCCCCGCTGGATGATAATAACATATGGATTTGTGACAGAGTGTTTATGCGGGTCATAAAACACCAAATGGTGGAGTAATTTAGTGCTGAGATTGATCCAAATTTGCTTCTGCGGCACCAACATCCCGAGGCTGTGGACAGATTTTTAAAATCAGGACATAATACGAAAAATATGGTACTTTCGCGGCATATAAATCTGTAAAAATATCATATTAGAGGGCCAAATCGTGCTGAATATGATAAGTGACGTGGAATCCAGATGATAATCATTTACCTCTAACACTAGTCACATTGGGAGACAAGATGTAACGCATCGCCACACACACAGCGAGCGCTCTGTCAGCTGTGCATATCAATGACCTTTGCAACCACTTCTCCTGTTTCATTTCAAGGTTACTCACAGACTCGTTCTGTCTTTTTGTTTTTTCAGGTCAGGACGCTTTGCCTTCTCAATTCTGTTTTTTATTGCTTGAAAACTGTTTTTCTATTTTGAATGTACAAGTGATCTACAACTTGTGAAAATTAATTACTTGGAGTTACGTGTTGCAGCTCGAAGCTAAACCAGTGAACTCTCAGAAACATGGCGTGGAAGAAAATTAATGAGCAGAAACTGTTTTGATGCTAAATAAACAAACAGAAAGGACCATAAATTATGTTTTACAGAACTTGCAATGAGATTTTTTAATTTTCCTAAGGTGTTTTAATACTTTCATGCAATAAAGCAATGTTAAAACTTTATTTTTAGGACAGGTTTTATTTCAAATGTTGTAATTTATTTTATAATCCACCACATGGGGATTAGTTTTGTGTCATTATATTAGTAAATTACAGCAGTGGTCCAGACTTCATGATTCAAGTTGAAGTGAGCCAAAGATTTATTGGTTTTGACACAATTGGGACATTGTTGATTGGACACAGCGCATTTTAAATATTAAAGAAATGTATTTTATTAGTTCCTGTGTGAAGTTTGAATATGCATAAGATCTGTTTACACTATTTGTGTATAGTAACTACATGTGCTCGGTCTCAGTGTCTCATTCAACATGGCAGTTATCTACTATTCAAGCTTTCATCATATTCATTTGGGAATTTGTTTATTATTCTCAGATTTTCTTGGTTTCATGAATATATTTATTTTAACTGCTCACCGAAAGTAGGTTTTTAGACCGAAAAAGCCAGAAGGCTCAACCAATGAAACTTAACTGCTGATTCAGTTTTGGGATTGATACAAACATTCTCACTTTGAGTTATTTCAAATTGCCAAGATCATCTAAAGCACAAAGTTTAAGTCTGACTAGAAGTTATCGTCCATCATTCTGAGGATAATTCTTCATCTTCAAAAGAAGTACAACTTCTTTCCACTATAGGAAAGAACTATTACCGATAACAATGTTGTAGAACTTCCATTTAAAAAAACAAGCAAACAGTTAGTTTACCAAAAAGGCTCTAAAAACATGTGTTGCACCTATTCTCCATGGTAATTGTCTCTGACTTTGTTTTTTTGTTTGTTTATTTGTTTTTGTTATTGCATTGCTTACTGGCTTTTTTTGGACTTACAACCTTTTTAGTCTAAGTACAAACTCAATCATTTTATACCACACAGGTCTAATCCTAGATAAAATGCATAGTTACCGGTCATGGCTCTGAAAGATGTGTCATTGACTAGTGCCTAAGTGAAGGTCATGAGTAGCTTTTGCATCGACATCAGGTCTACTGTTCACTGGGTTACTTCATTTTATATAGTTTCTTGCAGCTAAATTTAATAGTAATGCTGGTGCATTTTTTTCTGTTTTGAGGTGGATGCAGTCATACAGACAAGTGTTTACATGATAATATGAAGAGATCACCTAAGTATCTGAGTTGAACCGTTGATGTCATGAATGTATTTCTATAAATTCTACCAGAGAAAATAAACTATATTTATTCTGTTCCTACATTACACAACAAAAAAATGAACTTTCAAAAACAACATACTCTATTTCTTCTCTAACATTATACATAATACTCATCAAATTGCTGCTGCCGTTAAGCAGTTGCTGCATTTTCTTTTCATTGAGGAAAAAAAATATGGTTAACTAACTTGAGTACATTTGAGGCAGTGGCTGTGAAGCCAGTGGAAAAGTCCTGTGTGAATAAAGTGCCCAATCAAATTAGACATCTCACCCATTGGGAATGTTTCTGATTGCAGGTTCACTTAGCAACAGCTGGGGCAGTTTGTGGTAGTGTGTATTTGTGTGTCTGTGAGCCTCGGGGATCATTAGGGTAAATGTCAGGGCTGCTGCTGCACCAGGGAGGAGCTGTACTTTAGATCAAACAGATGCTGTTGCAGAGATGCAGGACAATAAAAGGGCAGAGAAAAAGTCTGAAACACGGAACAGTGGCAGGAAGGAAATGAGTGATTATTCAGAGACAGACTTCACCTGGGGGAGTGGGCCACTGCACTCTCTGGAGGCAGAGTGCCAGTGGCAGGTAACTGTGGCTGGGTTGATGAGAGCTGATAGTGTGGGTGTGTGCTTCAATCTCTCCCTCTCAAATTCAGGAACTATGGTATTTTCTTGTCACCACAGGCGTAAGATGGTTGGATGAGGTAGTCGCTTGCAGCAGCATCCTCATCTTACGATTAAAGTGAATGAGCCCGAGACACTTTTTTTTTTCTATGGTTTTTGAAACATTTTCATCTAGAAGTGACATGAGAGGATGGATCTAAATTTGATACATGTGTTTCAAGTGCAGAGAAAGACTGCCTTAGCTCAGCAATGAGAGCTGGAGGCTGCTTGGCTCTGTTTAAAGTTTAAAAATACACCTACCCACATGTCAAGCTCCCTGAATAGCATATTTTGAAAAAGTGCTGTTAGGATTTTCTGAATGTTTATACAATTTTTAAAAGTTGCATTAAATCCAGATGATAGCTCAAGATTTCACAAATTCAAATATATGTTCAACATCTGTTCCTTTCCGTACAACTACTTACATGGATGCACAGCATTTTTAAAATGCTCAAATATCACAATATTAAAGATTAAACAATCTGGCCAATAATCTTTGGCTGTCACGTCAGATTTTTTTTGGGAGAATAACACATATAAAATGAACATTGGACAGCTCTTTGGATATAAGTAGTTTTTAATGCAGCAGAAAATGAAGGCATCATGAAATTATTTCCTCTTAGGGCATACTATATGTTTCAAAATTATCTAATTTTTGTTAAACTCAAAAGTGTGTCTAACTACCTGCTGTTTATTGGTGTGTTGATAAGCTGTAAATAAGTTCTTAGTCACGAAAAGGAAAAGAACCTCAGATTTTTTTCCTGTATTTGACCTTTTAATTATTACTTGGAGTGCATCAAGTGAACATTTTTGAATTGAAATGTTAGACCATTTGATTGGACTAGCCAAAACATCCAATTTTACATATTTCCCATATTCAATTTCTCATCTATTATATATTAGCAGAAAAAAAGAAATGTGTGCTCCTGAAGATGCCTTTAAAAAATGAAAATAATCTCAGTCCAACTCCTATATAGGATATATATCTCCTCCCTCGAACCTGCCCTTCTCCCACATCTTCTCCTCTGTGAGGAGATGCAGGTTCGCTCTGTACCTGTTGAATAATTGATAGCTGTTTTGGTTTTCCGATAAGGCGTTTGGGGTCCACAGCTCACAGCAGTATGGGCTGGGTGTAGCCTCTCCCACTAACTCCGCCCCACCGTTCTGTCTCCCACAATTTTCTTTATCTTGTCTTTTCCCCTCCACATGCCAGTTGTTCTGATGTGCAGCCCTCACTTTCACTGTAAGATGCTTTTTTTTGCATGGCTGGGTTTTGGCCAACGGCTCTAGCTCCAGGTTTTATTTTTGATAAAGACTGATAATAATCTACTTGTCCTGTTTACAAAGAAACATGCAAACATACATTAAGGATGCTGGGCATTGCCATGGAAACAGAACTTGTAAAAGCAGAAAGAAAGTTAAGGCAGAAAGCTATTTAATATGCCTGTGTAAAAACTGGACTATGATGCAGTAGTCTACTCTCCTATTATGTTGCAGAGGACATAAATTGGGATTTGGTGTTTAAAGCACAAGGAAAACCTGACAGAAGAGGCTGAAGCAGAAATTAAGGGTCTCGTTACCCAAGGCAACGTTTCTTCTGTGGGTGGCACAAGCTTTTAAAACCCAATTGTGTACAACGCAGGGTGTCAGCACTGTAAAAAAATAACATGGCCTTACACCACAGCTGGCTCATGACATTGGTATTTGTTGGAGGCTTTCTATTCCTCATTTGATTGGGTTATTTTATTGTTGTTTTTTTTTCTGAATCTGGACTTCAGTGATTAGCTTTAACTCAAAATCTAGAATCTTTATGCGAAACAGGATTATCCAACACAGAAGAAATATTGTTGAAAACAGACATTTTTTTGTTTAGTTTTCACAACTCTTAATTTCTGTTAAAGGGACTATATCATGCTATTTTACAGCTTTCCACTTGTGGGATAGACACGTACACACACACACACACACACACACACACACACACACACATATATATATATATATATATATAAAATAAAATGTTACCGTTGGTGTTATATAGTATTAATTTGTCCTAATATTTATCTTGTATCCTCCAGTTAATGTTGGACCATGAAGTAAAATGGCTCATTTCTCTATAATCCCTCCTCCTGTACCCCCCCAACCGCTCCCCTCCTCTCCCGTGCAGAGCTGCTCTGACTGAGAAAAACAGGTGAGCCTTATCTCAAACAGGAGTCCGCCAGTGAATTTGAAGTGCAGCAAGTACCACCATGAAAATGTGTTACATTAAGGAATCGGACGTTTATTTATTTAATTATTGTAAAAACCAGAGTCAATAAAGTTTATTTCAGCTGCTAAATAAAGAAGGCTACAGACGAGCATATCCAGGCTTTAGACAGAACCCAAACTAAAAGCTGAGACCAGCAAGCAATCTTTCCAGCCCAGCATATAAAAAATCTGTGGGTGTTTTTTGCACCCATTTACTGAATATTCTGAGATGCTACAGATCAATTAATTAACCACACAATGCTGTTATAAGATCACATAAGCAGCTTGATAAAAGGTTAACACACATTAGCATGAAGCTACTTACTTCTCTGTCCATCTAACGTCTTTGATCCAGCTGCTGTTCCTATGAATGTAGAATAAAGTCCTGTAATCCACGCAGCCAAACAGGCGTTTTCACAAATAAAGTTAAATTCCAACAAAAAACGTTCTTTCAGCAGGTAAAACCAGAGCAGCTATGAGCTTTGAGAAGAGGGATGGTGTGTTTGCAATTCTACCAGAGGTAGATTGCTCTGTCTGCAGGGGTGGTGCAGAAACCTGTTCTTTTCCTCTTTATTTTTTTGTGAAGACACCTCTAGCACTTCCTAGTGGTAACATAGTGGCGTAAAATACGTAATTGTGTTACCACTCATGCTGCATTCACACCGCCCCATACGTCAAAGTCAGTTGCGGCAAGATTACATGTAAAGTCTATGGTGTAGTAGGTCAGAGGTCCGTCAAGGGCTCTGCGTTGCGCTGAGTACGTTGGCTCCGTCAACGACCCTTGCGTTTCATACGGCAATGTACCAACACATGCGTCACAGAAGTTCAGCAAGCTGAGCTTTTGACGGACCCAACGCAGTTAACGCAGTGCGGCAACCAAGCATCTCACTGTAGTTATGTCACTATCAACGTATCTTGAATGAAGCGCGGGTCCAGTGAAAACATTTTCAACAAACGCAGATTTAAAAAATCCTAAATATAACTTACCGAAGTCAGATGGACAGGCGCTCCTAAGGAGGAACAGAAAACCTGTAGTTGGTGCCCTGGTGGGAGATTTAAGCTCCGATGCGGCCGAGGAGGTCGTAAAATTAGGCGTGGGACAGACGGAAGTAGCACTGAAAGCGAACCTCATCCATACGCAGCTCCTCGAGCAAATGGTTTAACTCCCCAAACTCAGAACGCATCTGAATAATGGCCGCTGTTGCATCTGATGTCAACATTGTCTAGCTTTATCTAGCTAATAAAGCCAAGCCACTCTCTTGATACGGTCCACCATAGTTCAGAATGTACGGCAACAGAGGAAGCCCCGCCCATGCGTTGTTTTTTCCTCAGAAGCAGGCTATGGAAGCCAAAAACTACATACGTCAAACTTCATCCATTGGATGCGTTGCTCGATGAATCCAACGGATGCGGTCTGAATGCAGCATAAGTCGTTTTCCAGGAAAGGGAGGGGTTGCTGCTCAGAGGGCAGGATTCAGGGGGATTACACATGATGTGGGAATTTAGCCAAAAACCACTCTAGCAGGGTTTTTTATGATAAAATTACATTACCAGATGATTTAAAACTCCAAAAACTGGATTTTGCATGATATAGGCCCTTTAAAAAATGGTATGGCTTTTTGTATATGTGTTTATATATGTTAAGCAGTTTATCTTGTTAGAAAAATGAAAATAGATATCATGACCCTATCAGTGTACAATAAGAGAAATCTCCTTGACTTTCTCTATAAATGATGGAAATTACTTTAGGCTATTTTCCTGATAAGCATTTCAAGGAATATCAACTTGGGGATCAGTTTAAAAATGTGTCAAAAGAGCTCAAAACATAAAAATATAAAATTAAACTTTGAATAAGTAAAGCTGTAGTTCTTCATATATATGCTCACATTTTCCTAACATATGCTTTTTTGTATCCGTAAGCTGTCAAAATATCAAGAAACCACTAAACTAAATGTATCGATGACTTCTTGAATAATACATTCGATTTTTATAAGAAAACATTGCTTTTAATTTATTATGTATTTTATTTTGTCTATATCTGCAATTAATCTCAAACATTATGTTGCAGTATGAACATATAAATTAATTAGCATGTACAGACGCTTCTTTTAACCTTTCCTTGTTGTGTGTCTATGTCCTGTTATGCTATCTTCTCTTTCCCTGTCTCATTTTCTCTGAGCTCTGTATGCAGCTGAGTGTTCGGTTTGTGTATTGGCTGCTGCCCCAGCATGTAGGGAATTGAGGGAGATGGGTTAAAGAGGGAGAAGAGTTCATCAAACCCTGGACAATAAAGTCAATTCCTCCTGATTTACCACATCAATCCCCATCTGTCCCACTTTGTTCCAACATAGACACACGCACACCCACACACACTACGCACACACTACATTGGCTCAAACGTACACACGTTAACGTATTCAAATGACACCCCCCCCCCATTTTCTGTCTTTTTCTGTACTGCAGTATAGGCAGAGAAGCAGCAGCAGCACTAGCAGGTCTTATATAACTACCTCGCTGCAATAACGAGCCCATCTGCTTCTGACTAGTACTTACAATTACAGTTACAGTGGGGTTCCAATGCTGTCCTCTTAAAACATGTAAGGAAACACAACTATGACCATCTAAACTGTGCTGAGGGCAGTTAAACCAGGTAAAGAATAAACTAAAAACAACTGTTTTTTTATTGGTTTGGTTTCTTCCCTCTGAAAACAATTATTATTATAGAGTTGCACAGATCTGAATTTTGGGACCAATTCCTTACTTTGAGTAAAGCTTTATCCGGTCTATACCATTTTCCAACATAAAAAGAAGTATTTAAAATATTTTTCTAACCTTTCTGCTAGAGATGGGTATTGATTCAAATTTCAAAAATCGATTAGATTTCAATTCTCAAGAGTTAGAATTGATTATCAAGATCTGATCAATTCAAACTTTTCCAATTCAATATTGATATGAGTCTGTGCTGTAAAAAACATTTTTTTTTTTTTTTGAGCTGTTACCTTAATTATATGCCTCTAATTCAATGATGCAGCACTGGGTGAGTAACAGTTCAAAACTGTGTTTACCCTTTCAGACACAAGCCTAAAAATGGCCGTCTTTTCATTCCTACTGTAAAAACGACAAACTATGTACAACAATTAAATCGATTTTTGGACTTTCAAATCTGATCAATTAGATTTTTATAAGAATTGATTAAGAATTGATTTTTTTTTCAACACAACACTACTTTTTGCTGTGAATGGCTATTAATTATTTATATTAGGATCAGACACAACATCACCCATGTTGTGTCAAAGAGCAGTTGTGGTAATTAAAGGTTTTATGCATATTAGAAAAAGAATAAAGGATTATGGAGGTCACACTTAACTAAAATGTTGTTAGCATTTGATTTAAATAATAATTGCAGTTAGCATACTAACATTTCTAAAAGTTTGTGTGTTACTTTGAGAATTTAGTAGATTTTTTACCATCACAGTGCAATTTCCATCAAGTTCCAAATCTATATGTTCTAGCATGACAATGAAAGCATAAAAGTATAAAAAAGAGCAACTGTGCTGTACTCCATTTAATCTTCCTGTTATCTACTAAAAGTCTTGCTCTCTCAAAACCTGAATAAAACTGCAGACATTTCTCAACATGTCTTGGCATTTTGTAGAAAATACTTTCCTTTTAAGTAGCTTCTTACATCTTTTTTTTTCTCTAAAGTTTTTTTTGAAGAGCTCACTGAGTCAACACATAATGTCTGTGTCTTCACCTGGATTACAATATCACACTCACACTCTACTGACTAAAAAAAGAGTGGATTCTTATATTTCCTGCCATGCCCATTAGTTTGAAAAATGATCTGATTCTAATTAAAAGAGTTGTATAGGTATAAAAAAATCCACTTTAATCACTTATAAATTTGATTTTTATTGTACATTTCTCCTAGAATTTTATATTTTTATATTAAATTCTTTTTCTGGTGGTTGTGGATCTGATTTATAAAAGGCGAGATTATAAAGTGACCACCAGCTGCTAGACCATATTTATTAGTCACACAACAAAGTCCCATTTTATCTTAGTCAAAGCTGGTAAAAAAACTGTTTTCTCAATATATTTGTAGTCTTGTTGCCTGTTTTCACAGTTAGAAACTGTTGTCAAAAACAAACTGTTACTATGTCTTTATCTTATAAAGAAAAAAATGGCTGAAATTAGTTTTCTAGTTCTGCAGTCCGTTTCACAAAGCAGGTTTATTGAAAAACCAGAGTTAGTTAAACCTGAGATGAGGGGGAACTCTGAATTTTTGATTTCACAAAGCCAGCTCAGCGTAGCTATGAGTCACTTACCCAGGCAACCTACTCCGTGAAACTAACCTGCTTGCTGGCAGGTTTGCTTCAACTAACTCTGGGTTTTTCCTGCTCTTAAATTGAAGCCTGCAATCTGAGAGTAGCGGTAGACATGGTGTGTTTGTTTCATTGTAGAGCCTGTTGATGTGGAAGTGCAGATACTCCACAGAATTCTCTGTTGGGAGAGGATTATCATATTATATTCTACCCAATATAAAAACTCTGTGGAATATTGAGTGTAGCTACTTATAGTAGCATGGAAGTCTGTTATAGTAGTGGGCTCCACAAGGCAGATTACACCATTAGTAACTGATAGATTACTCATCTGATGATCAACTAGAAAAGTCCCCCACCTAATGCTCTATTCTAAATACAGTGCATGTCCCATCACAATTTTTTCAGACTCTGAGTCACCTTAGAATAGATTAATATCTGAAAGCAAGAGCAGACAATTGTATAGCCTAAAGAAGAATGGATGGCCATTACATCTAACATGTGCCATTCATTTGAATAATTTTCCTCTTATGTAGGCCCTTGTGTCCTGGGGCATGGCTGGGTCCGATGAGCTCCCAGGAATAGGTTTGCCATTGTTTAGAACGAGGGCCATCTCTTCAACTTCCATCTGTTTTGTGGACCTCAGCCTTCTTTCTGTTGGCTATGTATACTGGAGTATTAGGGCTATCAGTAGTTCTCTGATGTAGAAAAGTACACATTTTTCAAGACAAAAAACTGAGACATTTCTATGATTAAAGGCATACTTCTTTCTAAATTTGTGACTTTATAATATCAGAAACACCTTAGTTTAGATATCAAAAATGTATGCCTTTAATTATAGAAAATTCTTAGTTTTTTCTCACAAATGTTCTACTTCTATATCAGAGAATTGTGCTTTTTTCCTAGAAAATATCTGAAATTAATCTGAAAATGTCTGTCTTTTAACTTGTAATCTTACAACTTTTGTGACAGAGAATTTCTTTCTGGAAAATATGTGCAATTAATTAATTAATTACTCATAATTATGCTTGTTTTTGAGCATTTTCCAAGCTTTTTCTGCAAAAAATGTATTTATTCCAAAATTATTTTCTTTTTAATTTTAATTTAATCATATCCAAAAAACTCAATATAGACAGTATTTAATAATAGTTATGACATTGTCACTGAAGATTTGGATTTAAATTGTTTTGGCTGGATTATACAGACTAAACCCCAGAACCATCTACTTTACCCCAACAGGATATGCCATATGTAGAATTGCTTTTACTGCAATGCTAATCCTAATGTACATGTGGATTTTTTTATTTGTACTATTCCTGGATTTGAGACATTGTCCCAATGAATATATATCAGGCTCATATAGCCCTTACTCATGGTGCTTAAATGAAATTTGAAATATCTGAAATACAGGCGACTACAACGGCATGTAGATTTATGCACTTATTTACATTTGCACACTTTATAAGACCACAAACAGTCACATTTGATAAATTCATACAATATCCCATAAGTCTTTGCTGTTGCCCCAGACTGGAATAGACTACCTCTAAGTTCGCGGGTCACCACACTTGCTGCTTACTACAACCGCTATTAACAACATGGAGCGGGATCATCAGTGGCGTACAGACAAGCCATTTTTAAAAATGTGTTAACTTTGACTGAGAGTTGATTGAAATAATTCTTAACGCCTTCTCTGAAATTAAAAACTCTAAGATTAACAACTCAGAGTAGGCCAAACTAGAGTTAAGGTTTATGGAACCTGCTCTCTGAAACAGGCCCCAGTTCCTCAAGCACACTTACATTTTGCAGAACTGTCTGCAGTTTGACCTTCATCACCCTCAAAAGGGTCACATATACACACTTTAACCCTTTCTATATAATAGCAAAGTTAATCTTTATAACTTTTTATCCAGATCCCATATTCTCAATGAAAAAACAACTTCCTATCCCATAGCTTTCAAGTTTGTAAGCTCATCAGCCGGAACACACTAACACACTGACGCACAAAATTTCTGGAATTAAAAGCAACTATTTGTGGGAGTCTTTGTTTGACGTGTGCTTTGGAGTGACAAGAGGAAGTAAAGATTGAGTGATGTGAAAGAACAGGAAGATGCAGGACGTGTGAGAAAACGTTGTTTGTTTGCTGCCACAGCTCATTTGTGTCTTCGGTCTGAGCCTGATTATAACACTGAGGCATAGTGTACGTGTGTGTGCATTCAGAAGTGTCTGTCTCTGTATATGTGTTTTTTGTGTGCCGTTGCACAGTTCGTCTTACATAACAATCAGATGTTCAGCTGGCAGTATTATAAAGTAATATTAGGATGAAAGGGAAAAAAGATGGAACAAATGATTATAGCTGAACTTGAAAGAACTGAAGCTATAAATATGCTTGCATTAATAGTTGAGTAAATCAATCTCATATGATACATAAAGCCTCAAAAAGGTACCAAGTTAAGTAACATGCTTGTTGATAGAAAAACTAAATGTAATGTTTGAGGAGGGAATACTTCACTTCACTCAGTTTGTATTACAACACTGACTCGGCCAATTTTCACTGTATGGTTTGCTATCAGAACTGATTTGTACGTGATGCACTGAAGGCACCGACTTTAATAATCGAGTGTGATTTGCTCTTTTATGCTGCAAGCTTTGTTTATGTGTCCATAATCACTCCAATGGTGGATTGCGGCCTTGAATGAAATGCCTCCTTTATGGCATGTTTACAGTTTTGAACTACATTTCCTCTTGAATTATGGAGATCCTATTAGAGGCTGATCATCACTCAGAGCAACACTATGTGCTGAGAGAGACAACATTTGACATAGAGAGCTTTAAATAAAACTGCCAGCATGATGTGGCCAGTTCTGGTGGAGCTGATTTTATTTTATTTTTTATTATATTTGAGGGGGGGTTGCTATTATCCTGTGTTAGAGTGTTGTTAATTGATTATTTATGACTGCATCACACACCATCTCAAACAAACAATCAAACACACACTCACACACTGCTACTGCACACATGCAGAATTTTTGTTCCTCATTATTGCCAACTTAGCTCAGGTTTAACAGCAAAAGTAACTTCTTTCTATCACACAGATGGTTGCTAACTCGTGTGTTTAGAAATTACATGCTTCTTAAATATAGACCACTCTCCAGTATCAAGTAACACCATAGTTTAAAAACGACAAAAAATTGCATTATGTAAGTTGAACGCTTTTTAAGTTGACTTTTTTTTTTCTCAGAAGTTTTTGGTATTATTTATTTCCAACAAGAATGCATAAAAACAATGAAAACCCACCTCAGAGAAGAAATCTTTCAAACGAACACCTCAGGAGGAGCTGTATAAATGTACTTAAAATGACCTAATAAGTGACTTCTACTTTTAGCCTGATAACAAATTTTTTCAGATTTACATCCAAGAACGGTTGATAGATTAAGAATTAGGTTTTAGATCGATTTAGATTTACAGTGTCTCTCTCTCTCTATCTCTCTCTCTCTCTCTCTCTCTCTCTATATATAAAATATTATATATATATATATATATATATATATATATATGTTATTATCCATGCATTCAAATAAAAAATAGCAAGATATATTTTTACTAAAATGAAATTCAGTTTCACAGTAATTCAATTGTTATTTCCCAGCATTAGAAACAGTAGTGATATTTTTACTTTTTAAAATATTTTATTTACTTTTTTGCATTTCAGTTTTGACAATTTTGCTCTTGATTATCAAAACATACAACACACCTGATGATATAAGTAATAATTTGAGAGCCCAATAAAACACATGTGTAGCTTATAGATGGATATTAAGTTTTTGAGTATTCTAGAATCTGAGTACAACACAGAGCAGGATGAAGTACATCAGCAGAGTGTTGTAGGGTGAAGGAGGAAATCCACATTCCCTCCTCCCCTTCTTCTCCTCCCTCTTAACTAATGCTGTCTTAATCTCCTTAAACCGTCAACATGACCTAAAAGTGATGATGGCCAAGTGAGAAGAGAAGCGAAGAGAACTCATGCCAAGAACATTGCAGCTTAGTACAGTTCATCAAGCTCTTCATAGAGTTAAGAGGGCACCAATCTGACTCATTTTGAGCCCTGCTATTAGGAAAAGGTTTAAACTTTAGTTGCTTTCTGTTCACGCTCGACTCAGTCGAACCTTTCAAGTGGAACGTGTGACCCTCGCATGAACCACTATGGGTCAGACCTTTTCTCCGGATTCAGTGTCACAGTTGGCCTTTCTAGACAAATAGTTAATGTCAGTATGTCAACTCAGTAAGCGACGTGAAGTGTTGCAAGCCAAAGCTTTGGATGAGAAAGATTGGCAGCAACACTCAGCCTTCACAGGAGGGAAGTTTTATACCTTGCATAGGTGCCTATTATCTAATTACATAAATTACCTAAATATAAAATTTTAACCCATAACTCATGATAAACTTTTCCTCTACAAGCTTTTATGGTCTAGCTTTTTGTAGGGATACAGTGAGGATGTGGCAATGACATAGCCACACATCTGTCCTGAAGATAGGCTGCCTGCCCAGCTGCACCAGCTGTGCCTGCCCAACCATCGCTTAATCACCCGAGAAGGAAGAAAGGATAGGGGCTGGGAAGGGTGGTTGGTGGAGGTTGTGGTGGTGGTGAGGAGACAGAATATAAAAATGAGGGCATGTGTTTAAAATGGGAGAAGAAATAGGTTATAAGCACAGGAAACCATGGAGCATCAGTGAGTGAGGGGTTGAGGTGAAGATGATGGAGATGCATTCAAAAACTGCAACCCTGATGAAAACATAGAAGTAGTCCAGATGGATGAAGACAGGATTTAGAAGTGAGCGCTTCGAAAAAGGGATGATGGCTGTGAGGCTGATAACTTGAAGAGAAGCGGTTTGTAAAAATGGAAATAGACCAGGTTGAGTTGAAGGAAAAATGTCCCGCTCAGAAGAATGATGAAAAGCACAGAGGGCGCTGTATGAAAGATAAGGACTGGGTGGGAGGAGAGGATGAAGTCAAGCGTGTTTCAGGTCGATTTCTCTGCTGGTCAAATCAATACAGCTACAATCAGTCTTGTAATAGCAAGAGGAGTATGCAACCACACAAAAAGCATAATGCTATCTATAACAGCCAGTTATTTCTGACAGATTTTCATCAGCTGCTCTGCCTTGAGGTCTGAGTGTAGGTCTTGAGGTAAATGTTAAGGTAGAGTTGAAAATAAATCGGCTGTGACCTTTCATTTAAAGTAAACATTGTTTGTGCATTTCTGTTTTCTGTCTACTCAGCCACATAGAGAGTTTAGTGAAAAATTAAGCACAGGGCTTGGTTGAAAAGAGAAAAAAAACTTTTTGGCTTGAGGGGCTTTTTGAAAAAATTTAATTATTCAAAGCAATTCTTATTGCTCTTTGAGTGTGGGTATGAGAACACAAAAATAGAAAAAACAAAACACCCCAGAAGTTCTGAATATGTGGATCAAGCCTCTGGTTTAAACACAGATTTATTTTATGTTTTTTCTCATTTCGGAAAACATAGTTTTGTCCAGATTGTTAACATCTAGTTGTTAATTAAAGCGTAGTTGAATGATTTAAAGATTCATTTCTATAATATGCCATCCAACAGTATCTGTGATTGCAAAACATCCCCACAGCATAATACTGCCACCACCATGCTTGCTGTGAGTACAGTCTTTTCTCCCTGCATCTAAATTGCCGGTGAAAACGATTCTGTCAGTTTGACCAGGTAGTTCAATCTTTGTCTAATTCAACCATAAAACTTTGCTTCAAAGGACAACATGCTTTTCCATTTTAAGCCCTAAAAGTTCCCATTTTCTGCTCCAGGACGGTTGTAGCTACAGTGTAGCTTACTACATCAGTGTGTGAATAGGTATATATGAATGACTGAATAAGTAGATGTTGTGCAAAGCGCATTGGAGCCCTCAGATTTGATAAAGAGCTATACAAATTCAGGCCATTTACCATTCATTTATTTACCATTTTAGTGCAAGAGCATATTAGTGGTAAACATGAACTTAAGCCTAGTTTATGCTTTTCCGACCGCAAATTTGCACTCAGACGCAGACATATTGACGGAGACATTTTTTGTTTATGGTTCTCCATTTTTTTCCTCCCCACTCTCCATTGTTTTTTCTGCGTTGCTCGACCAGGACTGCAGGGGGTGCTAACTTTTCATGGCGTCTCTGCCTACTGTCACAGCATCGTTTCAGTTTTTTTCTAGGCAGAGAGTAAGCTTTGAAAGATTTTTACTGGAAGTGCAGGTCATAGAATACTCTTAAAAACACATTGAAACAAACACAGCAGCCTTTGCTGTTGTTTTCCTACACCTCTTTGTGCTCAAAATCGCCAAATGAACAGATTAGGTAAATTATCCTTTCAATATAAAGCATGTAGTGGCCAAACGCAGCATTAACTGCTGATCACAGCGACTATATAGCCCTGTTGTAGTGAAGCGATATCTGGCTGTTACTGAAACTGTCCAATCAGATGCATATGCTATCTGCTGACGGAGACGGATAGTTAAAAATTGTGCCTCTACTCCGTGCGTTCTTGCATAGGTGACGGAGAGCCCTTGCGTCGAATGATAATGGTGTTGCGTCAATCCGTCTCTGTCAAAACAGAGAAGCATAAACTAGGCTTAAATCCACAGCAGCGTAGAAGTTATGTCCCTATAGACATGGAAACTCGTGATTTAGCAAGTTCCACTTCATTTTGAGCTAAACCTTTAGGGATTCTCATGTTCTGAACATGCTAAACATGTTTCTTTCAGACAAGGGTGACAGTATACTGTAAGTCAGGGAAAAAGGTTAAGGCTAAGTGAAGACTTTTAGGAGTCATGAAATCTTAAAATGTAATGCTGATTAAAAGGTGCTGTTTAACAAGTTAATGTTTGTTTGACTGCTCTGGATTTCATCACTATTTGCACCGTTTAGCATGACAGTATGTATCCAGTAATATTTCTATAAGGTCTTTTTTTGTCTCATTGTATCTTCTCTCTGAATGTGTGACTAACACAATTCAGCCACTGACTCTGAGAGCAAAGCATCCATCTCTGAGGCAGATTTGTGCTTCACTGCTTTAAATTCAGGGTAGAGAAGATGAGTGCATTTGTCTACATTGTTGAGGCAAGTTGTACTCCTTTTTTGTAAACTCAGCGACAGTAAGTCCACACTGAACGATGACTCACGGATATGTGAATATCAAACGTGACCGTTCACATTAACACTCTTGATTGCCAAGATAAATCTGTTGAATCAATTGAATTGAGTCTTTTGCTTAACCTAATCAGTTGCTGGCCATCGATCTGAAAATGTAATCCTGAAAAACTCTGAGATTGTATCGAACTTAATCAATGTCACTTTCTTTTATTGATTTAGGTAGAAAACTCTAACTGAAGCGGACAAGTCACAGGATGAATTGCTCTGCTGTAGAGGAGTGTATGCCAATTTATTTACATATAAATGCATGGCTCAGTGGGTTTCAAAAGGTAATATTGGTCTCTTTTCCTTACAGTGGAAATCAAAGTAACAACAAAGCAATTTTTGTCCTGGCTAATCTAATTTGTCTCCTCTATTCTTCAGGATGGGAGTGAAAAAAAAAACGTTTTTAAAGAGAACAATACAGAAGAAGAAAAAAAATCATGCAGCTTGAAACATTTAATTATACTAAATAATAGATTTTAGAATCCATTTATATTTTAAAATATGATTTTTTTGTAAACATTGACAGGAAAACAAAGAATGGTGGGGTTTTTGCCTCCATCTCTGGATGTGTTTTGGTCTGCATTTTCCTCCACCAACTCTTACCTGCCTTGCCTCTTCCGATCTGTCTCCTCCCCCGGTCTGAGGGAGCTTACACGCTCCACTCGGCAACAGATCGAGACAGCTACATCCTTGCCAAATGTCATCTCACAAGCTTTTCCCCAGACTCCTTCAAGGAGAGAGGTTTTTCATGTACTCACATGTAAAAGGACTGCAACATGACGTAGCCGACTGTGCTTCTAATGAGGCTATATGTTTGTCTAGATCCTTAGGAGCAATTAGATGTATTAGTGTTCATATCCTTTTGTCTTTGTGACATTTTGTCATGTTGTAACCACAATCTAAAATTTTACTTATAGGGATTTATGTAACAGACCCAAACAAAGTTGTGCATAATTCTGAAATCAAGTGAAACATTGTGCATCATGCTGGTTTTCTAATAATCTTTTTAAAGAATCCACAAAGCCTGATGCACATTTTATTAGATCTCTCCAAGTAGATTCCTAATGCAATTAAAGCTGCAAGTCTGCTGAGTTAGGTCTCTAACAGCTTTGAAGATCTATACACATGTCTTCTCTATATTTTGCAGATTAACTTAAATTCAGTCTCATTGGATGGAGGTTTTTGAACATCAAATTTCAAATGTGGAACAAACCAAGGCAAGGCAAGTTTATTTGTATTGCACACTTTCAACACAAGACAATTCAAGGTGCTTTACATGATTTGGTGGTAAAGAAATCAAACATAGCATTTGATTAAAAATATGAATTTAGGAAAAGCAAAAACAGATAAAACACAAGAATCAATAAAAGAAAAGATTTAGCATTTGATTAAAAAACAACAACTTACAGAAATCATAAAAAGAAAATGTACGTCAAGAATCAATATTACTCAAAAGCATCTCTAAACAGTAGAGTTTTAATCTTTGATTTTAAAGAACCTAATGATTCAGCAGCTTTGCAGTCATCAGGAAGTTTATTAAAGATTTGGGGGGCATAGAAGCTGAAAGCTGCTTCTCCATGTCTGGTTCTAGTTCTAGGGATCTTTAGTAATTAATAGTTAACTAAACTAAACTACTTCAGTTTTGTTTCTTTTCAGCCGGAGAAACGTATGGGAAATCCAGCTATTGATTTGCTCGATGCATTCATTAGTGCTTGGATTGGTATGTAGTCACCTGGTGACATTGTAATGTACAGCTGAGTATTATCTGCTTAGTTATGGTAATACATTTTATCTTAACAGTTCAAGGGGCATGAATACTTTCTTAACACCCTATGTTTTAATAGATAATAACACTGCTTAAAGAGAAAACGTATGTAGGGTTTAAAAACGTATGTAGGGTTTAAAAAGTGTTGTTGAGATGATTGAATCGGAAATGGGTAAAAAACACCTCTTTAAGCACCTCAGGATGTCACCAGAAAAGACGGTAATACAATATAATCCAGTTCTTCACTCCCCATTTCCTGCTGCTAGCAGTTTTCTATTTTGAAAACAATGATGTAACTTCAGAGAAGGTGAGAAATTGGATTAAAAGTTACTAAAACTGTACATGAGCTTTATTTTGTTTACACCTCCAGTATAACTCCTGTTACTTTTATTTTTTTTCCTGCTACAGTCTTTTTGGTTTTAACCCCAAAACCCCTATGTGGTCTGCCAGCTCTGGGTCGCAGGCTTCCTTTAAAGAGTTAGCATGGTAATACCTTCAGGAATTGGAATCAGTCAGCGAGGCCAGAGCGGAGTTAAGTCCTCGTTCTGCTCACATCAAAGGGGACAGGCCATCCACAGCAATCTCCCAGAGAGAGTAGAGGATAAAGGGAGGGGTAGAGACAGAATGGAATGGGGGCTGTCATATATTCCTTTTATCATAGGGAATTTTACAGTTCAGACCTGATTCAGCAGGGAATTTTACGGACTGACCGTAGATGGGCAGCTTCAGTTCAAAAGTGGAACTCTCTCGCAGGCCTTACAAAGGTGTGTGTATGTATGTTTTGTGAAAAATAAAGTCATTTAAAATGGCATATTTCATCATCCTGACAGCTTATTGTTTATCAATCCCTCTCAGTGCGAGCTTATTCAAGCACTTTTGTAGCCCTCCTTGCAGACTTACATTTTTAATTGAAAGCTTCTCCACAGGGGCAGAAAAATAGATGTTAAATTAATCAATTCATTCTGGGTGAAAACAGTTTTCCCAGGTTATTTCAATTTTTTCAGATGCCAGTTTTGTGATATTAAACACTGCATGATGTACAGATGATGCATTTTAAAGGTCTTTTGGCTCAATGGTCATTTTACTGGGCCTGTTCTTGGTGATGTTTCTCAGCCTGAAAGATGTTATCATTGCAGCATAAGCAAGGCATTGCTTTAAAAGCTGGAGCAAACACACAACCTTGCTGCATTAATGAGACATTAATGCAAAATTTTAAAACTGCAGAGATTATTCATATTATGTTTTAACAGAGAGATGGTCTCACCTCGTGATAAGCTTCTTATCTGACTGAACATCAGGTCAGTTTAAAGCATGTGACGTCCATTCTGGTCTTTCTGCATGCAGATTTAGTCTCTTTCAGGACACGGAAACCAATCATTTATATTATTATTTATCCTAGCAACTGTATGCATATGTTAATACTAGAAATGACATGTGGGTGCTTGCTATAAAGGTTAACAAAGTTAATGGCATGGAATAAAAGGATGTATTTTGGTTTAAATGTGCCTATTCAGGATGGAAAAAAGGACATTCATTAATTTGGCTTGAATAGCAACATTTCTGTCACCACTTTCTTTCTGAACACATGTAAAAACATTTACAGTTCTTGCCAACAGTACTCAAATGGTTTTACAAACACAAAGAAATAAACCTAGATAAGAACAGAAACCTGAGAGTTAAATTAAAAAAATACACTGGATACAGCAATTAAACAATGTTTAACCTATCAGTTTTCCACATCCATCCATCCATCCATTCAAATAGATTTTACTTGAAATTTTGGATTTCTATTTGTAAATAATACTTAAACTTGTCCACTTAAAAATATGCATAGCTTTTTATTTGTATTTCACATAAAATCTGAATAAAAAATAATAGTTGTGTTTCTGTGCTCTTAGAATAATACGGAGCTCGGCAGGGTTCAGGTAAAAAAGAATTTTTTTTTGAGGGGTAAGAATTCGTTCCCTCGGTTTACTAAACCGTGCGCACAGATTCGTTATCCGTTCCCTCGGTTTATTAAACTGTGTGCATGGATTCTTAAATCATGTGTGACAGTGTGGGGGATCCGGTCCGATTGATCTTGTGCCCTGGACAGGAGAGTTTTGAGTTGCTCCTTTGGCAGAGTGGTTAACACTGACGTCTGGCATCTCGGTTGTCGGTACATCAGATCCCGTCCTCATACTTTATTAAAACATGCTTTATTGAGCCCAGAGGGAAATTATGTACATTTTTGTTTTGGGTTCCTGCAGGAAAGTAGGCTATAAACATAGGTGTCATATTTATAAATAACATTTTTGTAGCCACCTATGCAGCCTGGCAGGGTCCATGCCCAACAAATGCAATATCTGAAGACAAACCAGTTGCAAAATGTGTTGCATGGCTGAAAAATGTCCTAGAAATGGGCCATAAATAAACTGTATGCCCACCTTGCCGCCTGGAATACAGGCACAGTCTTGCGCTATCTGTGTAGATGCATGGAGCAGGTGGCACAGCATAAATACCTTGCATTAAATAGATATGAGTTAACCAGTTACTTGTTGATACAGTGTCCACTTGGAAAACAAGTCTTTATTGGACATAACATGAATCTTGGCAAAAAAATTCTAGAACATTCGCACATAAAGAAACTGTCTAAGATAGTGGAATATCAGTTTGGATACTGATTATATGAAAATAGCCCTGGGAGCATAAATGGATGTTAGATCCGCACTGCTAAAATATACCACATCAGATTTTTATATGGTGGGGACAAAACTATGATTTTTAAATAATGCCGGGGAAATGTCCCCAGTTTAAATAATGCTTATTTTAAGGCCTACTTTCCTGCAAGAACGCCAAAAAAATAGATGTGTGGTAAAGTGCAAACTGACTACTTGAGCAGGATTTGAACCACTGCAAACCAAGTACCAACCCTGCATGTTAAGCACTCTGCCAAAACAGCAAGTCGTATGTTAAAAACAACCAGGGAACATTATCAAGCTGACAGGACCCCCTAAACAGTCAAAGTTTAATAAATCGAGGGTACAGATTCGTAATTGTTGCCCCTCAAAATTGATTTGTGCACCTGTCCCCTGCCGGGCTCCGTAGAATAAGCTACTATGCCATATAACATTTTGATTAAAGTGAAGCTTGGCTGTAGATAACACAATATTTTGACTTCCTCAATGTTTGTTCCTACTTAGTGTTATACTGGTGAGTTATTTGTTTGCCTGATCTTAGACACAAGTCTTCCTGTATAATATGATAAAACTAGAGTTTTTTATTTTTATTTATTCCTTAAATGAATCTATGTGACAATAATATATGATCATAAACTGCAATGGACTGGCGACCTGTCCAGGGTGTACCACGCCTCTCGCCCGTTGACAGGAGATAGGCACCAGCCCCCCGGTGACCCTTGAGGATTAAGCGGTTTAGAAAATGGATGGATGGATATGATCATTAAACTATTTTTAGGGAGCTGATGCTATATGATCTTCTATGATCTTGATGAGATAAAAATGGTATCAACACACCAAACATTGGAAAATGGAGTTGCATTTCGGTGCTTACACATCGACGCGATAGATGCGACCAAAAAGCTTGACATGCCCCCAGCCATGTTATGCCCCTGTTGGATTCTTTTCAATGGCATTACAGTTACATGTTCAAAGCTGGACTAATGGAAAAAGATTATTTCCATTCTTCATATTATTGCATATCCATAATCATTGTAATGGATAATTGTCATAGGAATTTGGTTTTGCCTATTTTGAATTTTATTTGTATACAAATACAAATACTTTCCCACCTTTCAACACATACAAATACAGATACAAATACCGGCTGCTTTGAAAACCCTTAGTGTACAGTAATCTTTAAATCTATAGGGAAGGAGAGAATATGTCATCACTAGGGAGAAAAAATAGGCTCACATTCAGTGACATTTGCTGCTCCCCATGTCCTCATCTGACTAATCACGATCATTTCGTTTTTGGGGGGAAAAGCGTCAGCCTAAATGCAAAGTAGTCAGTGCTATAATAAATTTTATATGTGATAGAAAAGGAAAGTATCCCTCTGCAAACCTGGAAGGACCTTACTGTATTATTTTTAGACTTTCAAGCTATCTTAGAGAGAGAGATGGCAAAACTTGCAGACAGGCTGAAGAGTGTTTGCTTCACTGCTTAAAGTTCATCCCACTGAGTATCCTCATTGAGTTTGTCACAATTGTATCTGGAAAAAAATCAATCAATTCCCCTTTATCTCCTTGGAGGCGAGAAAAAGTCTAGGAATGTCATTGGATTAGTGCCATGCATTATGGACTGACCAATTAAGAAATGGTGAAGCAGCTCCAGGTTGGGAAAGGAATCTGTAGCAGTGTAAAATATGGAAGGATGACTGCCCAGAAAGACAATGCATAAAGTCAGATTGATGATGTTGAAAACAGAAGTAATGGAGAAAAAAATAATTTCTATCCATGGATAAGAAAATAGAAAGAGGTTCATGCAAACAAACAACTTTAGAGTGAAGATTGGCTTAGATTAAAAAAGAAAGGTCTACTTGCAGCGTAAAAAGGGTGCTGTTGCTTCTGAATATATGAGTACCACTGGCACCTACAGCTATAGCACAATGATTACGGCTTGAATCCATAAAATCTGCTGCTCTCTTGTCAGTTAAAACCGGGCCATCAGAAACATATAGAGGGCAAGGGGATTAAAACAAGGTTAGGTGCATAGGTCCTGTCTACCATGTCGCAGTGTCCATCCTATCAGCGGCACCTCCATTTGAGATCCTGTGCTGTCCCACTTTTCCGGAGGCTTTAAACCCACAGGCACACTAACACCTGTCTCCCCAGAGGGAAAGGTGAAGACAAAGGACAAGGAAATAGAGGGAGACTGAGATGTGAAGATTGAGACATGTAAAATGCTGACAGATGGTGAGGAGATCTTGGTCCCTAGCCACGTGTCTATTAGAGTGTCTCAGCACGAATACGGAGGCTTGGCCTCATTAGGAGCTTGTTTGGGTTGGACTGGGCAAGGCTGCCATGAGAGAGAGAGGGTAGAGGGAACTAAGAGTGAGCTTGAAGTGTAGCACACATTGAAATCAGTTTGAAGGCTAATTTTTGCAAAGACTGCAGGAAAGTGAGATCAGAGAAATGTGAGAAATACAAAGCTAATGGACTCGCTCACATGGCTGGACTATTTGAGCAACGTGGCTGAAAAAGGTCCTATTTAAAAAACAACAAGGGTCCAGTGGAAAAGGCTTAAAGGAATCATGTTTTTATCAATCAATGCATTTACAAAACAATATAGAATGTCAGTTAGCATATATATTGTCTAGCTTTTATTTAACTGAAAATGGGAAGAGTTGAATAGCGCTTTCAAGGCCCATTTACAGTTTGGTTTGGGATACTTTTGAATAACTAACAAAGCTGGTATTCTACTACCCTCTAAGACATAAAATGTGGGTTTTAATTGACAAAGTTAAGGCAATCTTTTCCACAAAACTCTGTCAATTAAGCGTAAAACAAAATGGCTTTGAAATTGATTAAATCAAATAAAACATTATTAATTACACCCCTATTAATTACATCCCTAAAATTGTACAATTTTAAGTATATTAAAAATAAAACTATGACTGAAATAAAAGAACATGTTTAATTTCTTAGAGAGTAGATTGATTTCCCTGGTACTTTTGTTTGAGGTTTGCCAAAGCTGCCATTAAGTAGGTATTATGCATTAAAGGGGAGTAAATTGGTAGCAGAACAAAAGCTTGTATTAAAAACAAGGTCACTGAGGTTTTCCAAGAGTAGCATATTTTTTTTATTTATCAGTCAGCAGTAAGAATTCTGTTTTGACTAGGAGTGCTAGCATCTGTCAGTATCATTGCTGCAGTAAATCGTGGTCAGTGTGTTCCCAATCTGGAAAAAAAGACAATAAACAATTTTATTTAAGTCACATTTCTTTTTTAATTGTTCTGAATATATTTTTTCACTTTTAGAGCTAAAGGGATTTTTTGAAAAACATTTGGACATTTTAATGTGTTGTATATTATAGGACATTGTATTGTATGTTTGATAGCAGGGGAAAGCATACTGATGTTTACATTCCATAAGAAAAACATGTCCATGTGCTGAGTGGGAGAACAGGGGGAGACCAGAAGAATCCCCAAGAAACTGGTCTGAGGAGCAGCAAACTATAGGTGAGGTGCTACAATGCAGCAAGACGAGAAGAAATCAGGGCTTTTGTGAAAGGCTGCTCGTTCAGATGAGACCTCAAAAGCCAACAGCCATTCCTATCTTTTGGTTGACTGGCCTTTAGACCTGGCTTTTGTATTAAGATTTTATCTTTTATTAAATGCACAAACGATGTATTTGCTTCTCTAGTATCGGGTAGTCAGAGTTAAATAAAGAAGTATGTCTCCTCATAAACGGGTACCAGGGAGACTCCAATGCCCGGATTCTAAAACATGACAGACTGAAGTGACACTGTCATATAGCAATAAATGTTATAATGATTCCTGTGTGCAAAGCCTATAAAAAAGCAATGCTAGCAGTAAAGTCACATTTTCATTTGTGTGGAAAAAGTGCAATGATGGACTGGTGACCTGTGCAGGATGTACTCTGCCTCTCTTCTGATGACCTATGGAGACAAGCACCCCCTGGTGACTTTCAGTATGCGGCATAGATAATGGATCCATAGATTGAACAAAGTGAAGAGGCAGCTGTTTATGCCAGTAGTGATGTACAATAATCCATCCATATAAACAAGACATTTGAAAAACATTAAACGTCTGTTGTCTGCTTTGTTTTTAAAAGGGTTAAAGACTGAATTTATTTATGATAGACATTTAATAAGTACAGATTTTCCCCATAAATCAGAGGGAAAGCTTATAGGTGTTCATAACATTTAAACGCCAATGGATATTATTTAGACTACTATAAGAGCAAGTAAAACTCATATTCAATACATACACTTGGTTTATTCAGTTCCCACCTCTCTTTACATTCCTTAGGGAGAGCTTTGAAACTGTTTGTTCTTATTATATTTCTATGGTTTTCACACCAATATGACTTTAAAGGCACCCTGTGGATTTTTTGTCCACCACTAGCACTTTGTAACACTACTTTACAAGTGGACCTGCTTTGTAAGTGCCATGCACAAAGCTGCAGGTGACAAGGCATACTTCTGCCACAGTTTTTACATTATTCAGTGATTCACAGTTGGTGGAAATGTCACAATGTCATGCTGGCAAAAGTAAAAGACAAAAGCAATGGTAAGCAAAAAACACAGTTTTGTGTTTGGGAGCGCAAATGGTTGAATGTGTTTCCACATAATGTGCTTTGAGTGGTCAACATTACTAAATAAAAACCAGTTGAATAAAGTTCTGTCCATTTACCATTTCGACCTAAACCCTTCCCTTGTATCCCTGGTTGGTATGGGTCATTCTCCCACTGTAAGGTCAACTTCCTCTCTAGTCTGTAGTCTTTTGCTGCATCTTACAGATTTTCCTCCAGGATAGCTCTGTATTTTGCTTCATCCATCTTCCAACCAACTCTAATAGGAGTTCTTGTTCCAGAGGAAAAGGTGAATCTCAGCATGCTACTAAAACCACCCATTTTTCTATAGTGATAATGTTCAGGATGATGTGTAGTGTGCTTCAGGTGATGAAAATCTTGCCAATCATATGGGGTCTTGCATATACTAAAAAGTTCAATTGATCTTATCTGACCAGAACAGCATCTTGTGCATGTTTCCTGTGTTCCTTACCTTCCCTTGGGTAGATTTTTTTTGTTGCTTTCCTTCAACTATGCATTTCTTTCTCTAAGTCTTTCATAAGAGCCAGATCTGCAAAGGGTTGGATTGGATTTTAATTATGGGTATCAGTGTAAAGACAAATTTAAGCCACAGTATTCAGATCCTAATTTGTATGAAAAAATTGAAAACCATCTAAAATTTTCCTTCAACTTTACAAATTTTGGCAACATATCACATCTATCACTATTTATCGAATAAAATGTCTTTACATTATTTTTTTTCTATAATCACTTGTAAGTAATTAAAAGTTAAAGTAACAAGTATGGAGAATGATTCATATGTTCCATTTATTTCATTACTTTTGCTTACTAATTTCACTTAGATTTTTTAGGCTAATCAAAGATAAATATTTGCTTTTTTATCAGAGTATCATCCAGGGTCGCATAAGTCTACATGTACAGGTACATGCCATGGAACAGTATCATGCCATGTTTTGCTTGAAAAATCGTACATTTTTGGAAACGATTTGCAATTAAACCTGCTATTAGTCTAATCTTATCTAGCAATGTCATGCAATTAATTATAATTTGATTTTACCATCCCTTGACAGCCTTATAATTGCTGGAATAAAGATGGAAGATATTATCTTTTCTCCTCACCCTGCAAATGTCTCTGATTAATAGCAGAAACAGTATCAATGCTGACAATACAATTACCCCTAATACACCATTCCACTGCTGACATGTCAGCTGGGACTGGGAATCTCTCCATTCCATATTTTTTGCTCATTTATGGATAATTTGGGACAAGCAGCTTATCCCATGGAGTATATAAACTGAAGAATTAGCCTTTTATTTACAACTATTGGTGGCTGCTGCAGCTAAAATTTCCTAAAGTTACATCCATATCTTATATTTGGTGGACCTGTACAATGCATTTCCAAAGAATTTATACAAAAAATCTTCTAGATCAGGGCCCTCATTTATCAACTGTACTTATGTCATGCGTATTTCGTACGTAGGAACAATTCTACGCATTGTGTGGTATTTGTCAATTTGTACTTGTGCGTAGAAATGTTCCTTAAATAAAAGTATAGTTCTGATTGTTCCTATGCACAGCATCTACTGTTAGAATGGAGGAACTGCAACACTGAAGCAGTTTTACTTTGACAGAATATTTGTCTCAGCAGTTTTTCACCTCCACCAAGGAGCTTATGTTGGGGTATTGTCTGTCTTTAAGCAAAAATAACTCAAAAAGTTATGCAAGGATTAGCAAAAAACTTTCAGAAAATGTTGGTGATCATGCAAGGAGATTCTGTCACTCGCAATTTGCGCTCTCCATGCGCAGACCCCCCGCGTTTATTTGTCACACCAAGCGCTTCAGCTTAATGGGATGCTGTTACACCTTTGATTAAATGGTTTGCAAACTTCACAGTGACATCTTAAAGGTACTGCTTGTCAGTGAAGCAGATTGTCCTTTTTTCCTCACGTACTGATGGCAACACAAGCAGTGTGTCCAATTACGCATAGTCACACAAGTGTCAAATAAAGCACGGTTTGTATTAGATCTGATCCAGCTGTGTACTGAGGGGCATTTTATTGTACTCAGTTTAATATCAAACCATTTTGTGCCTTTATTTCCAACAGGAAGATCTCTATTGTCCTGACCACATTTAATGCCTCTGTCACTTTGTCCCAGATAGAGTTTTTTTTTATTTTTATTTTTTTTCCTGAGCTGATCTAGCCAAACAGCAATGTTCAGGACTAATTTAATTTATTTAATATGTTCAAAGAAGATAAGAATTTCCATAGAACTTAATATTTTAAAAACTGTATGTCTACTCTGCAGCAGAAATATAATGGCTGTATGCAGGGTGGAATTAAGCAGAGAAACTGCTGATGGCAAAAACTATCAGTGGTAAACTAAATTTGTATAAATTTTTTTTTTTTAAGGTCTGTACATTACAAATACTTTTTTATTGACCCACATATGTTTCACTTCGATCTCTGTGTCATTAAAATTCCTTTTTTCGCTCTCTTGGCCATGATTTTAAGGAAGAACACAAGGACTTAATGCATGTGACAGACGATGTGCTGTTACCAAATATGGTTAATTGAGGGCGTTTCTGTATGCAAATGACTGTGAACGGGCAGGAGGACCTGGGTACGCACATGTGGGATTTATCAACACGATTGCAGAGGAGCATGTGTACAAGTGCCCACTGCACATTTCATAAATCAGACTTATGACTGTTCATACGAACATTCTAAATTTCATTCGTAGGATACAATATAGCACAGTTGCTACGAACATTTGATAATGAGGGCCCAGGTCTGGAGTGAAGGAGGGCCATATCAGCTCTGTCCTGCAGTCTTTACACTAGCTACCAGTCAAATGCAGAATTTGTTTTAAAATTTGAATATTTGTCTTTGGTGCAACACATAGTCTTGCTCCATCTTGTTTGTCATTTTAAACTCTTTTCAACCAAGCAGGGTTGTGCTTAAGCTAGACAGCATCTGTTATAGGTCCTTTTAAAGCAGTTAAAAACATTGGATGAACGCTCTTTTGGAGCTGCTTTTCCAAAACTGTGGTATGTACTGTAGCATCACAGATAAGCCCCAGTTTAAATCAAAACTTAAAGGGGAAGTTCAGTTTTAGGTTTAGGGTTATTTTTTTGGATTAATTACATTCAGCTACTCACCCAAACAAGTTTGGAGCACCTTGGAGTCCTTTGGAAGCTGCCATTGCAGCTGTAGTTTGCATAGGTTGCAGAAAGGGAGCCTCTGGAAACTGATCTTAGTCCAATTGGTCATTTAGTTAGTGCAATTTGGAAACACGTAAACGTAAACCATGTTGATGCCAACCGCTATTAAGCACAGAGTGAAAGTCTTGCTCAGACTACAACTGGGACATAATTTAAATTGTGTGTTAGTGTAATGGGATTATAAGACTCTAAAACATCTCGGAAGAGAACACAAAAGCACTTCCAAGACTTTCTGAACTGCATGGTGAGTAGTGCTAACGGTTAATAAAAAAACCTTTGTTAAATGAAGGAGTTTTATGGCAGATAGTGTATTATTTAGAGGTGGCATTTGGATGCCCCCACAACTCCCATTATATGGATATACGCTGGTCGTGACAAGTGGCTTCAAACTTGTCTGGTGAGTAGGCAAACATAATAAATGCTAAAAGAAATAAGGTCCAGGTTGAAAACGAACCAAACTTCCTCTTGAAGACATATTCATTTCAGATAGCATTTAGCACTTAATTGCATTATACTCTTTTTTTTATATAATTGAAGCATTTAATTGGGTTTTATTTTGCTTTTTATCTACTGTAAGTACTTCAGTTTTTAAGTGCATTTTTGCTATTCTTAAAGTCTATGTTTGTAATTATCTATTTTTATTATGTGAAGCACTTTGTGCACTTTGCGCTACTAAATGTGCTATTGATTAATTGATTGATTGATTGATTGATTATTCCATTTGAGATCTCGCTATATGTTTAGGTTTGCTCTATTGTTGGATGGGGAATATCCTCCCAGTCGCAAGTCTTTTGCAGCTGTAATCAGGTTTTCAACTAGATTTTAATCAGAGGTATGAGAATAAATGTGGCTCAAAACAATTTCACACCACATTTTATAGATTCTTATTTACAAAAACAACTGTAAAGCAATGTCTAAATTCCTTCCTAATTATAAATAGTGGGTTTGTGGTTGTGAACAAATATGAGAAAGTTTAAGAGATATGATTGATGCCAATATTTAGCATACAGTCATATTTTCTTTTTATCAGCTGAGATGCTAAATTGAAGCTTATATTAAAACAGCACCACCTTGAGTCAACAATTCACACATCCATCACCTCAAGGTGGGATTATTCAAATTCTGCTCTCATTGGTATTAGCAAAGCATCCCTCTCTGACCTTCAGCTGGTCCAGAATGGAGCAAAATTGATGATGCAAGATTCCTTACAAATACCGGCCGCCGTCAGCATGTCACTCCCAATTTTGGCAAAACTCCACTTCCTGAACACTTCTGTATACGTTATAAAATCTTAAGTTTGTTTTTTAAGGCTCTGAATGGTTTGGCCCACGGTTACCTCTCAGAGCTGCTTACCCCAGGTCCTTTTCTCTGCTGACCAACACCCACTAAAAATACTAAGACTCTGTTGCAAAATCTGAGGTGAAAGAGCTTTTTCTATCTGCGCCCTACAACTCTAGAACAGGCTTCAATTGCACATTAGAATATCTTCATCACTTACAGCTTTTGAGACCTGTGTAAAAACTTTTTTTCCCTTACTTTTAAATCTTAGTTGTTATCTATGTTTTTCTTAAAGCCTAGAGTTTATTGATTTTACCTTGGTTGTAATTTATCATCTGCATTGATTGTGGCATGTGTTTTGGTTTGTTTCTTGCCTCATATCCAAATTTTAGTACAGCACTTTGGTTAGCTTCCATGCTGTTTTTAAATGTGCTTTATGAATTAGTATAGTATGGTATATGAATACTTTTGCAATGTCCTGTATGTTTGAAGAGCATAAATTAGTTTCTGTCAGAGAGCATGTCTGCTTGTACAAGGATACAAAATTCAATTCAGTGCTCTACAGCTGACCGAATCCCTACTTTATATTTTATATGCGCCTATTTCAGCCACTGCTCTTGACATAAAATCCCTTGCAGATAAAAGATGGAGAAATGCCAGAGTTCTGACAGGTACGGTGAGAAAGGGTAACACTAAAGAGGCAAGCAGCTAAGGTGACTATTCTAAATACCCAAACATGTACAAAGACCTGGGTTTAAAGCACATTTAGAGAAACTTTTCTGTATGCTGTAACTTTCTGCATAGTTTCCAAATTAAGGGGTGCTTTCAAGGGTAACATTTAGAAAACGCTTTTTCTGTGAATGACTCCGTGACTAATCTTACCTGATGGTTTAAATCCCTCACATCTGATGAAACCATTAACAGTTGCTTGCAGTAGTTTTAAAATACTTGATGAGATTCTATTATTTGTGTATTGTGGGATATGTGTAATCCTGTAAAGATGCTAACATGAGGTGGTAGAACAATGTTCCTAGGAGAGTATTGTTTAGCTGACCTATTCAAGAGGATCAACATCCCTGAAGCATAATCTCATTGTAATATTTCTCTGTTTGTAAATTTAAAGGTCTAAACCTTTAACCTCTCTTTATGGAGCAGAAATGACTCAATTTGTGTTCCATTTTCTAATCGAAACCATCCCTTCTGAAATTCATAGACATATGCCCAACCGTGAGACGCAATCTAATTCTTCTTTATTGTCCCACTCCGCATCTTCTTTCACAGGGCCGCAGGAGAAAGGTTTTTATGCAAAAATTGGCCCAGAGCGCCAACATGGAGACGCAGGCATTCATGCATATGTTCCCATCTGTATATATACGCACAAGCTCTTTCTCCCGGATTGTGTCCCAGATGCAAAAAGTGCTAATTACTAAGGCGATTTTGCCGAGGTTTTCATTATGATCATTCTCTGCAAATTCCCTAATTTCTGTTAATCAAATGATTTAAATAACATAAAATATCTGTTTTCTCCTGCCTACTTTTCTCTCATGCACTCCTGCACATACATTGCCTAACAACGAAAGACTAAATAGACTTAAACTTCAACAGTGACAAAATATGAGAAACATAAAGGCTATAAAACGTGTTTCCCAACTACAATTTAGAGGACAGCTATGGCAGCACCTTTGCAGGAGTCAAATGGTGCGTTCATACCGCAGGCTTTGTCAGCGTGAAGCAACGCTCATAAAGCGACTAGTTCAACGCATATACAAAGAAGATATATTTTTAAGCTGAAGCTTGCAAAGCCTTTCTCTGCTGGATGTTTTAAACCCTAGCGAATCGCGGTTGGCTAGGCAGCTTCAACATTAGGCAATGTCAGTACAGTGAGACACTCTCATTGGTTGCCATCCTGCGTCAAGAGGGTTAGGATGGTCCAAAGTTCAACTAGCTGAACTTCTGCGTTGCTAACATTATGAGCTTTGTAGCTTGAAATGCAGGAAAAGCTTGAAAAGTTGACGGAGCCAACGCTCACAAAGCGCCGCAGAGACCGCAACGCTCCTCCAATGGCCTCAACCATAGACTTAACATGTAATCTTGACGTTGCTGACGCTGACAAAGCCTGCAGTCTGAATGCAGCATAACTTGTAAATGGCCTGTAGAGACACAAGGTAAAGTGTAAAGCCTGCAAACACAGAATATTTAATGCACAGGTGTGTTGTATATGGTGAAATGTGAAAAAAGATAATAGATTTAAATTTAGTATTGGAGACTGTGGCAATTTAGAGATAAATAGCAGATTTAGCCCAAAAACAGAGACAGTTAAAGACAGATATCTAATTTTTGCTTATTTTATATAGAAATGTCAAATCACTTGCTAAAGTTTGTATATCCTCTAAAGCAGGGGTGGGGAACCCCGGTACTCAAGGGCCACATTCCTCTACGTTTTCCAGGCAACCCTGCTTCAACACACCTGACTCAAATCAAATGGATCCAACAGCCCATGACATTTTGCACAATTACTGTTTCATTTTCCCACAGTCTCTCACATATAGTCACACAACAACCACAAACTGACATGTAGTGAAATGGGTTTTTATGTCAGACCAAAAAGAGTGAACTCCTAATTTTCCCATTTTACTTTTTTTGTTAATTATTCCCACTTCATTCATTCAGTCCCCATTAAATGCATTGAGGTTTGTAGTCGTGATGCTATAAATTGTGCAAAGAGTTCAAAGGGTGTGAATACCAATGTGACATCACTTTCATCCATTGTGTTCATGTTTCCTGTTTAAATTGTAATTGACTGCAAATAGGGCGTAGCGGATTAACTTTGTCAATGTGACTGAGCTCAACAGACAGTCAGAATCTAGGTCTTCCATAGAAATGTTTGCACATTCAGTGTGCAACCCCAAACCCACTGTGACTCAAGACGAGTACCAGGATCCTGTCATCCGTGGCAGCTCTGTCCATTTCAGGTCCATTGCTGAATCACAGTAAAGAAATCCTTTCCATTACTGCTGACAAATGTAACTCGTGTCAAGATTGTTCTGACACTAAAACAGACACAGTCCCCATATTCACTCACATCTATTTTCCTCATGTCTCTGACATTGCACTTTGATGGAAAACAGGGAAGTCTTTGTTTTTTTACCACAGCAGACAGATTGTAAGAATCCTGGGAGGTGGGAATTACTCTAACTTTTGCACCAGAACAGACCAACTTGTTTTTCTATCAAAAAGATGATTGTGCAGGTCATAGATGGCTTTTCTATTTACACTTTTATGAGGTTAATCAATTTATGAATCAAATTCTACATTTTTATTTTCAAATATATTCATTGTTAAATCATAAGCGCTTGGTTTCTTCTATAACAGAAATCACTTAGCCGATAAGTCAGAGATGCAACAACAGCAACGACCAAACAGCAGCTGTGTTTGCAAAAGCCTTTTCATGTTAGAAGTGTTAAGTTCTGCTTTAACTTTTTCACACCTTATTCTGTTAAAAAATATAACATTTAGAGCTCATAAAAGTATCACTCCTATGCAATGGTTCCTTTAAGGATTCAGCTTAGAAGGTTGACTGTTACACTGCCACACACAAAGATGATAGGTTCAAAATATGAACAATTTTCAAATATAACAGTTGTAATGAATAACTATTTATAAATCTAATACCTAAATATACAAACTGATTCATTGTCAATGCATTGTACCTTTACACTTAAGTAACGGAGGGGGAATGGTTTTGAAGTTAGGTAATAAATATTAAAACATTATCCATAAACCAAAACATGTTTTTCAGATCATGCAAAACTACATTGTGTTAAAAAAATAAACCTCCAGTTGAAGAGTGTCCTGTTTGAACAACAACTGGACACCAGGGAAGCATCAATCCTAGGGTGCAGGAAAAAAAAAACAACGATAAGTTTGTAACACATGCAGAGGAAGGGTCCCCCTCAACAGCTGGTGTACTTTATTAGTTTTAGGATTTTGTTCTCAGAAGCAGCAGTGCATGAAGCAGAAATTCTCCAGATCATCACCTTCTTATTCAGCATCTGCTCAGATTTGTCTCATCCCACATTCACTTTCAGAAGCAAATGTTGCCACATGCTGAACTCGCAAATCTTCTGTTTATGTTTTGCAACAAAATGGTCTTAACTCCACGATGGTCTGTTATCTCTGTTCAGTGAGAAGCAACACAGTTAAAAAACGCTATGTTTCTAAACATGGAGTTAACTTGTTGACTTAGGTTCAGGAGCGGGGACCACGTTTCAGATCCACTTCGTACACCCTAATTAGTCCTAATCCAACTCATCCGGTACCCCGCACCTGTTCTACATCTCTAATCACTTCACAATACACTTATAAGCTCTGCCTGCTCTTCATCCCTCGTTTGGCTCGATCGTTTCGCCCCTCCCTTCCCCTTCCTTTAGGTTCCGGGTACCTGCCGCCCCATTGCCGCTCTTCGCAGGGTCTTGCCGACCCGCTTCTTCTCTTCCGGGTAACTGCCGACCCGCTTCCCCTCTTTCGGGTACCTGCCGACCCGTCGCCGCTCTTCGCAGGGTCTTGCCGACCCGCTTCGTCCGTTACGGGTACCTGCCGACCCGCTTCGTCCGTTCCGGGTACCTGCCGACCCGCTTTTTCTCCTCCGGGTACCTGCCGACCTGTTTCTTCTCTTCCGGGTACCTGCCGACCTATTTCTTCTCTTCCGGTTACCTGCCGACCTGCTTCTTCTCTTCCGGGTACCTGCTGACCCGCCCCTTCGGCGTTTCCCCCTTTTCTTAGCAGCGTCAATCGGACACAGCCCCCCCGTTCCGTGCCCCTGTTCACTCCTGTACTACCTCTTCCAATCTCTTTTAGGTTTCGTTCCCGCAGAAGTTCCGTCGTGGGCTCGGAGTGTTGGAGAACGAAGCTCCATCTGGTCCGATGTCCTGCTTAACTACGATGCCCCCTGCCGTGTGGGGGGGATTGGCCATGCTCCGGATGACCAATCATCCTCCATGCTCTCTTCTGTCTCCTTAGACCCCCAGACGGTCGCGGCCCTTGACCGCTCGTTCTGAGCCAGGTTCTGCCAGAGGTTTCTTCCCGTTAAAGGGGAGTTTTTCCTTTCCACAGTCGCTACATGCTTGCTCAGTACGAGGGATTGCTGAGGAACCGCTCAACCCCACGTTGACGACTTTTTTTTTCGGTGCCTTGTACATTGTATAGGCTTTTGTCTGAGGGGGCTCCTGAGCAGGTTCGCAAAGACGATTCCTCGAAGACTGCACCCCCACACTGAGTCTTCCCCTGTCCCTCCTCAGACCGTTCAATTCTCCACTCCTTCAATAAACTGTTAAAACTCTAAATCTGTGGCGTGGTCCTTGCTAGTGAAAAACATTTTAATGAACAACGTGAAAAGTGCATTCAGGTGAAAAATAAGATGTACCTTTAAATATCTATTAGAAACGCAAGGTTTCCAAAAGAGCTGTCAACACTTGGCAGGTTTTAGGCTGCAGTTAAAGCTTTCCAAGTGTGCTGGGTTGGAGCCCATTTGGCTTGGAAAACTTTATTTGCAGCATATATTTATCAAGGAGATTTTGGTTTACGTTGACTTGATAGCATCACACAAGTGCTGCAGATGGGTGGGTTGCACATCCATAATTCAAATCACCTGTTTCACCACACCCCAAAGGGACTCTATTGGATCTCCATTGGTTTGGAGTACACTCAACTCATTTTTGTGTTTGAGAAGTCATTTTGGGATGATTTAAGCTTTTTGATTAGCTAGAAGTAGCAATCAAAATCTAAGTATACGTTATCAAAAATGTCTGCAGTGTTTTAATGATACTTGGTTAGTAGTAAGGGCCAAAGGTGTGCTTAGTCTTACAATTATATCACCAGCAGTAGCATGCAATCTCCATTCGAGATGTTGGTGTGGTTGTGTGAATTAGACTGTCGGTTTTGTGTTGTTACCTACTATATGTGGAGTACAACTGTGTTGCTGAACTGTTTTGGCCATCTGCTTAAATGTCCTGAGTGTACAGATGTGTTATTTTACATTCCTTGGTTGCAATGAATGGTTAAATCAACCATTGTTGCTTATTTATCGCCTTGGAACACATTTCCCATTCTTCCCTGAACTATGACATCAATTACTTATTTTTAACCACATAGCAGTTTTAATCTCTTTCTTTGACTTTATTCTGTTAACTAAGAAACAGTTGTGAGGGAAACTTACAGCAGCAGATGAGATTCTACTCAGACAAGCCGACCTGTCACCATCAACCATACAGTGTTCAAAGTTTCTTAAATCTTCTTTCTTACCCATTCCGAAGCTCAGTTTGAATTTAATTGAAGCATCTCTATCTTGTCTAGATCCCTGTGACACAAACTTTATGGTTGTGTTAAGAAGCAACTGAGATTATGTACCAAATGAAGTGGTCAGTGAGTTCTTTAATTGCTCAAGATATCCAGCAAATGTTGCATGTATTACAATCAGATTTATACCAGACTCAGTCTGCCAAATTGTTTTTAGTCTCCTTACACCATAGAGATACAGTATTGCTGATTACTACATGGCCAATGTGCAATTTAATCTAACCATCCACTGACCCACTTTCAGTATGTGACTGATGATGCTTATTGAGACAGAATTTTCAATTACGTCTCAAAGATCGTGAAGATTTTGAGGGCTTTTCAGCGAATACCTTTTAGGTGGTACAGAAATTAATGGAACAAAAAAAAGCTATATCAATTTGTCCTCTTGTCATATCTTATGGCAAAGTACCTGTTTAGCTTGTATTTGTTTTTCCACAAGCTGATTTTTGAGTCTTTTCAGCCACGTCTGCCCCGTTGCAAATCAGAACTTTGGATTCAAGCTGGCGGTCAGATGGGGACATGTGTGTATGAAGAGACAGAATCCGTTCAGTTTCTGTCAGGGTTCTAGCCAGATGCTCCAGCTTCCCTGCAATCTCCAAAGACTTGCATGTTGCTTTGGATGGGAATCACACATTGGCTGCAAGCATGAGTGTTAGTATGCAACGCCTGTCTCTTTGTCCTAAAAAGTGCTTTTAAGTGCTGGTAATCTGTCTGGAGTGTTTGTTCGTTGGACCCGTTGGGAAAGTGTCAGGCCCCAACAACCCTTTGCAATAAAGCAAGTCAGCTTAATAAATTAACAGATCGATGCCAGAGGCATTGGAGAAAAGTCAAGCATTTAAAACACAATGTCTAAGTCAGAAGGAACACTTTTTCAATCCATCAATGTTTGCTTTGAAAATACAACTCCATTAAGAATAAATCAGAGTAGTTAGGTTTTTTTAAAATGGAAAATACAGATTTGATTCCCAGGTGTAGGTGAAAATTATTCAGTACAAACTATATGTGAAATCCATGCATCCATCCATTGTTTATCCTACATGGTCATTGGTGGCTGGCTGCTCAGCTCCAGCAGTCACTGGGTGAGAGGCAGGGTACAGCCTGGATAGGTCACCAGCCCATCACAGGTCAAGAAAGAGACACATGTGACAAATACTGTATATGATATTACAGTAGTAATTCCATTTTTGAATAGATTTTATACACTTTTTTGTGTTAACATTTTTTTACAGATATTGCGTGATTTTAGAAAAATCTACAGAGTAAGATAGATAAGACCTTTATCCAATCCCACTATTAAAGTTTTTAAAGGGACCTGTAAAAAAAACTTTTAATTATTAGATTTGCTTTTTCTAAACTCTTGTGGTTTATAGTACCACAATGTAAGATTAACTTATAAGACTTTTAACAAATCTTTACCAGGCTAAAAAGGGTACCTTATCTTACCTTAATTGTTATTTTTCCCCAAATTTGCTCCTGTTGAAAAATTCTGTGAACACAGGTGGTTTGTCACATTTGAGTTGTCTTTATGGGGGAAAAAATAATATAAACACATCAGATCCAACTTTACAGTTAATTATGCATATGGAGTGGCTTTTTAGTTTAAAGGGACGTTTGGAAACGAAATTTTTAAGATTTAAGGCTTAAGAATGTCGCAGTAGTTTAGCACATTTTGGGCTGTAATCTCAATACAAAAAGGTGTATTGAAGTAACTGTATTGTGTGCAACATTGCTCAGTAGTCTTTGCATTAGCAAGGCAGACACAAGACAGAGCAGATGGAGCAACATGTGAAGCATTTTCAAACAATCAGACATTGAGAGCCCCAAAAGCAACTTTATAATATTTTTTAGATGTCTTGTTTTTTTTCCATTGCTGTTTCCTTTCAAATTTCCTCAAAGCTTTGTGTCAACGAATGCTTGAAAAATGTAAGAGCTGGTTAGGATGCTGAAGTAGATTCTCTGCCACTAAGATGTCAAAGAGCCCTCATCCACCTCATCAGCATGTACTCTACGGAACTCTGGAAAAGGCCTCTGCTGTTTGTGAACAGGATTGGGATGGAGGCAGGTACTCCATGGACACGTCCTCTTTTTATTCCAGTGCAGCTAAAACATCTCTGAAAATCTTAATAGATCTCCCAGCAGTAGTCTACTGAGTTTGAAAAACAGTCTCATACACTAGAGGGGAAGGACAAAACAGACCAATCAACATTTTAAAGTTGGGCCACATTGAGAACATTGTGATCTTTACTCAAATGAAAGCTATGAACAGAGCATCATGCAATTACCAGAAAAAGCAGCAGAGCTCAGAGTGGATGAAGCTTTCCTCCGCTGCCACCGTCAGTGAAATGTTGATTGCAAGCACCAAGAGGTGCTCTGATGTGTGCTGCTGTCAGACGCCTGAGCTCCCTTGATCCTGTGTTCATGGTTCTGCATGCCAAACAGCTGGAGAACATCCTATGGATTCTACCTAACCTGAAAGTGTTTGGTTGCTTCACAACATTCCAAATCCCAGCTGAATACAGAACCTTTGTGGAGGAGACGATTTCAAAGAACAAAACACTGTTCCCTTTTCAGTTCTGCTGCCATCCCTGCTGTGGCGGATGACTATGAAGTCATCCGCCACAGAGCTTTAAAGAAGAAATCTGTTAGGTCTTAAAGAACTTTTGAAATCAAGTGTGATGCATGGAGACGACAACAGCATTTCATGGCCAACTACATCCACATCCCTTCTTGCGGTGACAATCCATGAATTTATTAAAACGATATTAAAAAAATAGTTCTGTAAGAAAATAAATTTACTCTCTCACATATATATTGTCATGCTTAAACGTTTCAGAACGTTTCAACCCTGTGAATCATACTTTAATATCAGAAAAATATAAGCAGAGTAAACACAAAAGCAGTTTTCTGTTTTTGATTTATCTTATGTTTGCTTGAAGCCAGATGTAAAGGCTTTACTTTAGTCCTGTATCCCCTCTATATTTTCCCTAAAGACTTGACATAACATATTTTGTATTGTTGGACTGCTTCTTTTCAAAGTCATTTTATATTATACAGGTGTTTTCTTAATTGGACCTGAAAGTAACAAATTAAACTGAATTTATCTTAGGCTGATTAAAGGTAATTGATGAGGATTATCAAAGGCAATTGATGATCTAACAAAGAGACCAATTACATTTTCATACAGATGGTTTGGAGAGCTATTTTTCCATTCGTACATTAAAAATATTTTTTTGAAAACCGTATTTTGTTTGTCTGAATATAGAATTTGTTAGACAATTTAAAACTTCAAACTTTTGCAGAAAAAGAAGAAATCCGTGATTGAAAAAAAAAAATTCACCATGCAGTACATCTATGATTATTCCTGTCTGAATCATTTTTTTATGATTAATCTCATCATACTGAAAAATACCAACCAACAAAATACACATGGTGCATCATGAGAATGTTCTCCCTTAAATCTGTGCTGTTAAACGTGTGAAAATATTTCAGCTTAGGGTGACATGCTTATCCAGCACTGTCTTGGCATGGTGCAAACCACACAAACCAAAATAACTCATAATTTAATTATGCATATTCTACTTATGCAAGCAAAACCACAATTACTCATCAACATGGCAGCAGAATGTTGATTATGAATCATGTGTGTTTTATAACCTTCTCTTTCTGTTAATCCAGTCATTAACATGCATCGTGACAAAAATTCTGAAGCAACGGTTCCTGTCTTCAATGTCACCAATGCATCCATCTTTCAGGTCAGGGATATGTGAAGGTCAGCTGATGATAAATTGTAAAATTGGGACATTGTAGATTTTCTTCTGTAGAATATATTATTAAGAAGTCTTTTGGTAATAATCTAAATAAAGATATATTTTTTAATTTAAAGGTATAATTTGGCATTTGATAGATAAATATTGCCCCTGATTCATCTGTTCTCTTAATTATGGATATTTTAGGTTTGTGTTTGCTAATCCCCACCACCAAATCAGTGTATTTAAAATTTGAATTTGGGATTATTTCACCCTCTAAACTCATTGGCACCCACTGTAAGCATGTATTTCAGAAAAACAGAAATCAATTGATTTTTATTGCAGCAGCATCATTTTAGACTTGATCTAATTAAATAACATTATAATTCACAAGGGTAAAAATATGAATATAAGAAATTGTTTTTGTTTGTTTCTTTATTCTTCATAGTGCAACAATTGTTGGCCCCCTTACTGTTAATACTATAAGAACTCTCTTTTGCCAGTAGGAAAGTACAGAAATATTCTCTTTTGAAAAGGTAGATCATACCTAAAAATATTCTTTAAAAACATTGATTATATATCCAATCTAATTTCAGCCTGCAACATACATGTTCAGATATAAAGGGGGAAAAGAGTTTGAGATTAAGTAAAGACAAGAGTACCTTACAGTGGTATGAAAAATTATGGGGGACTTTTCAGTACTGGGCAGGTAGGGAGTCAGGTTATTATGCGATGTGAGTTATGTGCTGATGGGGTACTGCACAGTGCATGTAGAACTGTGGATGAGAATCTTAAAACGCTGTGAGAGATCAGTTAAGACTGTTAAGACAGGCTGAGTAAGACGTGATGACACCTATAATTTTAACAAGAGAGGAAAGATGGACAATGGAATTGTTTATTGTAAGTTAAAAAGTAAACCATTGAAAAAATTGGGTAAACTGGTGATTTATGTAATGTAATTCATACAAAAGAGAAAATATAGGATAGGCAGATTGGGAACAACATTAGGTAACAACAGCAGTTACCACATTGAACGTTGGAGGATGCAAAACACATCAATGCATAAATGATACCGACCCTTGTAATGAACCACATTTTATTTTATATATATTATATACAGAAAATAAGGATCCGAATGGACTTGCGAGGTGGATTAACAAGGTAAGAAATGTGTGATTAAACATGTTAATTGTTCAATATTTATGTTGATCGTCTAGATCGAAGGGTTTTAGTTTTGGTAGCATAGTGTTGTATTTTACTTTTTTGGGGCTATTTTTATATGATTCATGGTTGTAAAACACATTCTTACCAGTATTTTAATTGGGGTAAGCTTTTAAGCAATAAAACTCTTGGGTAATTTACTGCATGCTGTAAAACCAGGATGTCTGTAGATTAGGATGTGTAGATTAGGAAGCCAGATGTAGGGAGGACGGGACCATAAAACCATAAAACTCAGAATGAACTTTTGACTTGGACCCAGGAGGAGGACACTTCCATCTTATGAATGCATAATTCTGGACGGACCAGTGGTTGTCAAGACGCTTTTTAAAAAACGTTCTGATTGGAGCAGATTCCGAGGGAGAAGAGACGCCCAGATTCTGGGAAGTTTGGATGTCTATAAAGTTATGGCATGAAAAACCATTCGTCGTCAGATGTCTTTATCTGGCCCAGAGAAAATGGGCATGTTCTCTGTAAAACTGCAATATCTGTTAATCTGTTTAAAATAAAACTGAGAACTGGAAATTGGCTCCTTGTCTCTGCTTGAACATGCACTGAATTATTTTTTTACAAAAATGTAATTCTACAATAGTCATTAGCACATAGGCTTCCCATAGCATGGTAGCCTTTGGATTTCGCTGCATGCTGGAAGTCGATATGAAGGATTAATGTTTTAGGCTAGAGCATCACAGCTTTATACAGGCTCTTACTGGTTCTAAGAAGTAAAAAACCAATTCAAAAATACAAATTGTAAGAGTTTAAAAGCACAATGGAAGCTAATAAGCTACGTGCTAACAGCTAACCATAGCGTGGATATTTAACAAGCAAGAAAATACCTGTGATAGGATGATACAGCACATCTTGAATATATGAGCTCTGGGGTGAAAAGTAGCTGAGACCATTTCTGCATGACAACATTCCCTTCTTTCCAGCCATCTAACAGCATTTGTGGGTCGGGGATTGTCACTCCATGGAATGTCAACAAGCCGGCAAAATCAGCCTGGACTACACCACTTTCCTCTTCTTTTGTCAAAACAATCAGTGGTTTCTGCACTGTAGCTACACACGCTGGCACACATAGTTCTTTCTTATACTTCGCTGACACAGGCAGCCCTCTACAGCAAATATGTTATAAATTTGTCAACTTTCCGCTGTTCGAAATAATACATTTTGCAGCTTTTGCTATCTATATGTGTGTTTGCTTCTGCCAGTTTGGGGTCCCAATCCCAGAATGCATTGCACACAACACAATACCAAAATGGTGTATTGAGCCAAGTGGAGCACCAGAAGTAATTGGGGGGGGGGGGGTTCTTTGAACATTTTCAAGAAATAACTTGCTTCAAGGATAAGAAGTTATTCAACTTGTTGAAGTGTTTATTGTAGCCTACTCACAAAATATATATAATTAGGAGGAATGGCAAGAAATGGTGCTAAAGTGTGCCAAAAGCAGAATGAAGAATTTTCTAAAAACAACCAAGCTGCAATTAGTGGGATGTTTCTGACATTTACTAAAGCTGCTAAAAAACCTGCTAAACGTTGAACATAAAAGTGAAAATGAAAAGATAATAGAATAGCAATATTTTAGGCAAAACAACAGATTATTTTTCACTCATAAGGAGGTTTGATTCATCAACATTTACTGTGAAGCTGTTTATCTCCTTTAATGAAATTGCAAGCCTAATAAATATGTTGTTCTGATTGTCTTTTTTTATGTTAAACTTTTTTTAAACATTTAACTAAAATATCTTTTAAATTTTAGATTTTCCAAAAGTCTCAATTTCAGAATCAAGTGTCAAAGTATCAAAATAACCAACAGTTTTAATAATGGGATGTACTTTGTTCTTTTATGAAGTTCTATTTGGAAATCAATATTCTTCACAGCTTCTCTCTAAAAAAAGGCTTTTGCTTACTGTTGCATCACTGGGTAGTTTGACCTTCACTGTGCAGAATGATGTATGCACAGAGTTCACACATTCATCATCCACAAGTAAGTGAAGGAAGGTGGAGGGGGTCAGTTTTTCATGCTTACCCGAAATCTTAATTTAACATGTTTGCACAGGAGCATGTTTCTGACAACACAATGCGCTGGAAGCAAATGATTTACCAGTACAAAATTTGCATGGTGTTTAACTTTGTGTATAAAAAGTGCTTTCAAAACCAACAAGTAACAGATTCAGTCATTCATGTGTTCCATAAAATGTAAAGATCTTTTTTAGTGAAGTGCGTCATAATTGGATAGGTCACTAAAGCCTGTTTTAATAATTTTTATTATTATTTGTTTTTATTAAAACAAAATATCTTTCTAAATAAGAGCTCCGTGTTGTGGCCAAAAAAACAGGAGCTATTTTATCTATGAATTTTGCTTTTGGCGGGTCATGTCTCCATCAATTACTACATCAAATGAAGTAAAAATGTGTACATGAACTAAACACCAGAGCTCAAGATGTTTTATTAAAATGTGAACTCTCATTTTGTATTTAGAGAGATAAATTGTAGAGTAGTGTTACATCATATAATGCTTGTTTTAGCTAGCTCAAAGATCAAGTAGAGATTCCAAAAATGAAGTACTGTCAACTTCATTTTTTTTTCTCATCAGGAAAAAAAAACATGCTCAGTAACAGTTTTTCATTCTATATTGAAAAAAAAAAAAAATTTCATGCTGCATAGATCATTGCACTAACTATTAACACTTTTTAACTTCAGTATGGTTTCAATTTTCTCTCCTCTATTGCTATCACACTGCACAGTGATTGTGCAATTAACACTGTCACTGCTGCTGTAAGCATTGACCTTTTTTAAATCTGTTTCTATTCTGTTCATCTGTACCTTTTCTTGCTCAGTGTCTCTGCCTCATAGAGCAGAAACTGCCCTTCCAAATAACAGAAAAATAATTTATCTCATACCTGTGGTTAATTCACACTTTAAAACCTCTGCTAACAAATTGCCAAATAGGTCCAGTGTTTTTCTGAATACTTAGTGTGCACAGATAAATGATAAAATACACCTGTCATTGGTAATCATTACCTGATTCTTTTATTTTATGTGAGTCAAAAGACTCAGTGGGTCTCTTTGTTTCTGTATGATCATATAACCAATGTTTCCTGCATGATATTTTTAGCAATGTTGGTCTCCGAAAACTTTATTTTAGGAACTGGAGCAAAACTTGTTTGTAAAACATAAAATAGAAAATGATTGGGGATTCTGTGATGTTTTTAAGTGCCAAAATTTTGTTGAAAATATTTTTTTTTAATTAAGTGTTCCTTGTACTTTATAGCATATAGGTTTATTTTTCATTAAGGTATTTTTATGAACTATCATAAAACACTTTTTACTTTTACTTTATTTAGGCTCTGATCCCTATTTTGTTCAGTTGACTCTTGTAAAACATGACTAACAACCCTAGGTGATCTCCAACTAGTAGACATTAATTATTGGAGTAAAAAAAACAAAGAAATTATCTTAGACTAAACGTTGAATAAATTGCAGAAAGTGACTTTGAACCGTCGATTATTATCTTTGAATCGTCTCCCTAATGGATTTGAAATGATGCATTGGTTGATACAAAACGCCCTGCTACAGACATCTCTTCGTAATCCAAAATGCTGGGTACGCCTGTTTTATTTCTTTACAATCGTAATATTTTTTTGGAATCACAGTTCCAGCCTCTTTACTCCTAAATGTCATGTCATAATATTACAACTTAACCCAAATGGACAAAACAGAAAAGTAACAAAATAAGTATAAAAGACTCAGGGAAACATTTTGTACTTTCCTTCTTGTGACTGCATGGTTATGCAAAAAAAAAAAAAATGGGAGAATTGATGATAAATGTGCCATTGCCTGAATCTCTGGCTTAACTTCTTAAAGCGGCTTCGGGACACTGGGGAATAGATCAACCCTTTGCCTATTGGTGCCTTGGGAACATAGATGAAGCTGTAAAGTGCCTAGAGAGGAGCACCAGCTTTATATTATTCACCTACACCACAAATGTTTTTTGCCATTAAATTTTAAATGCTCAAAAGGTTTGGCACATGTTAGGAGGCAAATTACCACTAATATTTATAATTGACACTAGTCCCTGTCTAGTTAATGTACAACTTGATCTATTTATCTGTTTTTGTTCCTACATTACTTTAGCAATGTAAGCCTCCACTGTTTCTGTTTATGTGACAGTGCCTCTGATTGCGAGAACAGTGTTCCTCATTGACCCCTATCTGTTGTTCCATTTTCTGCTTTATCATTCCATTCCATCCCTCCTCTTTTTTCATGTTTTTTTTTTCCCTTCTCTGCTGTTTAAACCATCACAGCAGCCCAGCAGGCTCTCAGCACACAGGTAGGCTCATTATTTTGCAAGGCCAGCTGGTAATTAGCGGTACTTTAACAAGCCTGGGAATTGCTCCGAGTCCCATCCCTCTTCACCTCTCCTTTTCTCTCACTGTAACCCCTCGCTCTCTGCTTCGGCTACACTCTTTCTACCATCCCAGCCACTCTCCCTTGTGTTCCAGTTTCACATTGCAGCTGAAATCAGGTATCAGATAAACGCTACAGATTAAGTAGCTTTTGTCGCGGAGCCCCTGCATCCTGTTATGATTGCTCGATTATCATGCAGCCATTGTATGGACACGTTCTTTAAACAAACACAGAGGAGGGAGTACTCTTTCTATCATATCATATCTTGCTTTTGTTTGTCTCAGGCGAGCCACTCAACACTGTTTACTTGATGCCTTAACACCTTCCTTTTTCAATCTGATCTAATCTTATTGCCTTGTAAGATTCTAGTATTCAGCTTCATCATGCTCCCTCCTCCTCCACCACCACCACCTCCCTGAGGCTCTGCTTGCTATGCAGCTCACACAGACCTGTCTAATTATGGTGCAGTGGAAAAAATGGAGAGATGGAACAAGAGCAGAACAAGACATATCCATCTCCCCACACCGGTCTTTAACTTTATTTAGTCTTCTATTGTTATATCCTTTAATTACACACAGACACTAATGCAAACCAGTTTTGAGTCGTGCTCTGGGCCTATATTAACCAGATGGTTGAGAAAACTGACAACAGGAACTGTTGTCATCATCAGATTTGAGCAAACTGCTATATAAAGGAAAACAAAACATGAAAGACAGTAAGAAGAGTTGTGCTTCTTTGCTTAGCTACAATTTATAGGTTCAAGTAAAAGGAGAGCATAAACACAATAATATGTGAAAAAGACACAGTGCCTTACAAAAGTGTTCCTACCCCTTGAACCTTTTCAGATTTTATCACTTCGTAACCACAAACCTCTGTGTATTTCGAGTGATTTCATATGACAGGCCAACAAAAAGTAGTACTTATTGTAAAATGGAATCAAGATTATAGATAAAAGTGTCCTGTGCAAATGTTTACAGCCACTTTTACTCTAAAATCCCCAAATAAAATTCCACACAACCATTTTCCTTGTGAAGTCACCTAATTTGTATAGAGTCCAGCTTTTTTCCTATTAGAGAACTTCAGAGCACAAAGAGCATCAAGGAACACTCCTGACATTTCAGGGATAAGATTATGGAGACGTTCATAAAAATAAAAAAAGGTTATTCAAGCCATCATCCAAAAATAGAAAGATCACGTTTGGACATAGCTGTAAACTAACCAAGATATATCTGTACAACAAAACCGACAAACTGGACAAGGAGATCAACAAGAGGCACATGGTACCACACATTCAAGTCCTAGAACATGCAGAATTGACAGACAGACAGAACTGAGGCTGCCATCTACCCCACTAGCAGTCAAGGCGGATGAAGTGTCTTGCCCAAGGACACAACCAGCGAAGCAGACGGCAATGTGGTTTGAACCGACAATCTAGCCGTTATGGGATGAACTCCAACCACCTAAACCACAGTCATCCTAAATGTATAGAAGAAAGAGCTCTGGTCAGATAGGTAAAAAAATACCAACTTTTTCTCAGTAGCTGCCAGGTCAGAGCACCGCTGAAAATATATTAACTGGAAAATAGAAGAAAGGAAATTAAGACCTCAGATTTCTTTTAAAAATACACTACATCCATGCTGACATATGGTGGTGCAAGTGGTTGGGATTGTTTTCTTTAGCAGAAACTAGTCAGAGTTGACAAGAAGTTAGATAAAGCTGAATGAGAGCAGGGCCATACAGAAATATAACATGTTAGAGGGAGCAAAAGATTTAGGATGGTGGCAGGAAAGTCAGCATGAATATAGAGCCTGCGCTACAATGGAATGGTTTTAAATCAATTATTTTTCCTGAGTGAGTCAGGCTCAGTGAAAATTAAGACCTCACTCCAATTAAATTTTTTTAGCAATACTTGAAAATAGAGAACCCCTTTATCTAATATGTTTAAATTATTTTACAAACAGATTTGCTTGGTTTCCAGATGTACAAAGCGGCATACTCCTAAATATTCTAAGCTGTAATTGTAGTGAAAACCAGTTCTACACCTATTGTATCAGATTGGCTGAATGGAAAAGCATGCTTCACTTTACAAATGCTGTACTAAAACCATGTATGACTTGTCTTCCACTTCAGAATTATTTGCTTCTTTGTGTTCTTTAAGTACAACAATCCCATCATAATACACTAAATTCCCAAGTTAAAAAAGTATGGCTCATACTAAATATAACAGGGTTTAAGTAGTTTAAATGCTTTAGCAAGGCAGAGGACTTTCCATAGTCTGTTGTATTTCTCTCTCGCACACTTACTGTACATACTTTTACTCAAGTGTCCTTGAGCAACACAGTATCTTTGCCACCTTAAGGGATCCTGTTGTGTTTTCAGCTCCCTCTGCTGACCTTCTAGTGCAGAAGATACAGTGAGGAGCAAAGATATTTTCCCTGCAGGAATGAATAAACTCACACTATTAAAATGAGGCAGCTTCCAAGTTGCTAAAGCTCAGCTAAGTGGTGTTTTCCAGTAAAGGATCCAGATGTGCGTTGAACCTGCTCTCGTTGTCTTTTGAGCTCAGACGGCACCCGAGCAGCTCGGCTTGCTTGGCCTTGTTACACATGGGAGACCTCAATTAATTTAGGCTGCTTGGATGGGGCTGGTTGCCATGCCAATTGGTGATCAAATCACACCGGCGTTTTTATAACCTCTGTTCCTCTCATTGCTGCTGTTACGCTACATTTAGCCCAACAGGCAGCTGTTATGCTGTTTCTAAGCCTGTATTTGTTGTGAACAGATGACATGCTCTCCTAATAATGCTGCTCGTTTATTTCCACAGAGGACGAGGTGTATTGTAAGTGAAACCAACCAACTGCTACACAAGAACAGGATAAAAGCAATATTGTTTTTTTCCTAAAACACATGGTAGAGGCATTCATAGGTAAAAAGATCATAGGAAATTTTGGTTTCTCTCTTTTTTATTCAAAGAAAGGTTTCAAAAGAAAATTTTCTAAACTGGAATCTCCTTTCCTCGTGAGGGTTCCTCCTAAAAAACGTGGTAAAATGCCAGGCAGGCATGTGACACAAGGAACCCACAACTTGAACAAGATGACTACACTTCCCATTTATCCACTGTTGCCTAGTTCAGTTTAAGTTGAGCTTTCTCGACTGACTCGAAATCCAATATCCCAAAACCATGGTCACACAGGTTGCAGTTCTATCTGCAGATTTTCTTAAGTTCTAAATAAATTGTGCTCTTTACATTAACAAGTTAAACAATTACTTAGTTGTGGGCCTACTCAAAACATCGTTATTCCTAAACAGTCCAGATGAGCTTTCTCTCATTTTAAAAAGTTTGTCCAGTTTTGCCTCAATTTAAATAGTTATGCTGTTGTGCAACAACAGTTATGTTTGAGATGCATGTAGAACCATACTGTGATCATTGTTTTATACCATACCAGTTTATTTAGAAAGTACGTTTAAAAACGACATGGGAGCCAACCCATTAAGTTTGTTGTTACTGCAAGTAAAATATAAAACATTTAGCAAATGTCAGGAAAATATCAGTAAATGTATAATAACAAGTTTCAAATGTGATTTTGGCTAGAAGTGCCTCACTGTTGTTATTAGTGGCAGAAGGAAATACTAAGAGTGTGCTGGCGTGTTGTGTGCTTGTGTTTCACAGTGATAGCAGAAGTGGTAAAGATGGAGGTTAGGGTTGAGCTAATGGTCGTTAAAGGCTCCACTGTTTATCTTGTCCTTGTCAAAATGAAATATAACCCCACCCCCCACTCGTGTATGTGGCAGTGTGTTATTGTAGTGGGTCTTGGTCATCTTCTCACCTCTGAAAGCTGAATTCCTGTGTAGCCACCGCAGCGGATCATTGGGAAATTTAATTACCCATCTGAAAGCTCTTTCAATCAGACAAATGACCAGGTCTGTGTTTGTGTGTGGGTGTGTGTATCTTTGTGCTCTGTATGAGTGTGCATCAGAGTGTGTTTTTCTGTTTTAATGGTCAATGTTCTTGCATGTGTTAGCACAAGCTGCCCACTGAGCACCTTACTGGCAAGCCCAGAGAGGCAGCGCACAAACAGAAACAGAGCTATTTAAAAATTGCTTTTTTCTCACACATCTGAGAGTAAGATTAATGGAGGTTGTATAAGATCGATTTTCATCATGCAGAGACACGTTTCCCTCAAAGAAAATCAAAAGAATACTGAACCTTTGATAATGTAGGACTATAGCCTATTTAGCAGTATTGCATGATACCCACATGTATCTCACAAAGCAGCAGATTCTTTTTATAAGGTATAAAATGTCTTTCCTCCCTTGTTGATTTGTTTAGGCCTTCTACTAATAAAAGAAATGTCGTTTGTTTTAGTTAATTATGATTTATTTTAAGTAATATTTTAAACTTTTTTTTCTAAGATATAAAATAAGTGAAATTATGAGATGGAAATCTAGTGTTTCATCCCATAAAGATGAAAACTGACATCCTGCACTTGCCCACCATGCATGCAAAAATTTGCTCCTGGTTAATGCCTATCCTTTTTGCTATCACCAAAACAGTCTAATGCTGGAACCTAAGCCCAAATACTGATGAAAGATGGGATGTTGCATCATTGGTGGTGCACATCCCCAGTTGTGTTCCTGGTGGGCTCAGAAGCCACTCGTTACACTCAGTAAGGGAGAGAATGTAAACAGAGAGTATTTATTAGGCCATAATATGTACCTTATGCAAAAATATTTAACATCTATAAACTAAACATTTTCAGTTCGAGTTCAGGCTGCTTGATTCTAGATATTTTTTTATTATCAAAACTATTTTGTTCAGTTTTAAAATAGCATCTAAGGCAGTTCTCCACTGACTTTGAGTGCATTTAATCCCCTTGAGCAGTGCTTTAAACATTTAATGTTACCTGACACTGTCTTGTTGAAATTCTCCTATAAGATAACTGGCAAAATATATATTTTTTTCTATCCACTCCAACTGTAAGTTAAGAGGTGTATTAAAAACTATATTTTGTCCGCATACCTCAGACCAGCCCTGTTATTAGAACAGCTTACTCACACTCCTGCCTGTGAGCTCTCAGCATGTGAGGGCTTTACAAAAAAAAACAAAAAAACAATTTCTTTCAGCATTGCATGTTCTTTCTTTAGGTTTTAAGTTTGGCTGACTAAAATAGACAAATTATTAAAATAAAAAGCTTATGCCAAATCACTCAACTTTCTGTGACCATATGCTGCAAATTTAACTTCAAAAAAAAAAGGAAGGGAAAGGGAAGGGAAGGAGGCAAAAACAGAACCTGGCAGGCCTAAACTGAGTGAGCTACAATTGCCTCATTGCCCAGGCACCAATGCATACAGTATGCTCATGTGAGAGCAGATGGAACTGACGGCAGCAGACAGTATGAAAATGCTTTTTGCATCGTCACAGGTTTGATTACTCCAGATGAAATTCAGGAATATGAAAATCCCCTCGCCTTTCTCGACTGATCCGTGGTTTGCCTGCTGCTTTTGCATCCCTCAGTTGCCTTGGGCGCACACAGAAACACTGCAGATCAAAGGATGGGCTAATGGGCAATGTTGCAACAAGATTTTAAACAAGATTGTTCACGACTTTTCATCTGACACAGTAGCGTCATCTCATGACACAGCAAGAGCAAGAATCGCATTCACCCCAGCTGTAAAGTTTTTGATGGAGAAATACAAGCGTACTGATATATACTTAGGAAGTTTTAAGCGCAAAGTGATGCAAGGTAGTTGGCAAAAAAAACAGACTTTTGAAAAACAGATTTTTCAGCAATAGAGCTACAAACTCCCTGAAGCTTAAAAATATCAGAGAGAAAAAAATAAATTCTATCCAAATCTTATACTTACCCATTGTTATGAGCCAAATTCTCTGGATTTTAGTAGCACACACTAGTATTTTAAGTAAGGATCATCCTTAATAACAGGATGCTGCATTTAAACGTATTTTGTTAATTCCTCTGGAGAGCTAAAAAAACAACTCCTAGAGGTACGCTTAACCCAGTTTGTGAATCACAGTACAAAATGCAATTTTATCCTCAGTCAAGAGAGGAAAAAGTCCTCATAAGTGCTGAATTTCTGAGTCTTACACTCTTCAAAAAATGTAAAACTGTGAGCCATGCAAATACTGCCAGATTTGAAAATGTCTCGCTCTTTAACTAATGGAGAAAAACATTTACTCTTGGTTTGCCAATTTCATAAATCCTTCAAAAAATCCTTGCAGAGATGAAGAGTATTAATTATTTATTAAAATTACAGATTAACTTTCTCATCAATATATTTGTAGTTTAAGACAAACTTCATTTACTGTTAAATTCCAAACATTTAAAACAATATGTGAGGTTGACAGAAGAGAAAGTAAGCATTAAAAACCATGAGAATTTCAGGTCAGCTCCGTAACATAAAGACATAGCAAAGGAGATGGGAATCCAGGCCAATTGTGATCAGAGCTGGCCGCCATGCTGCTGCGGTGCTTGGGTGTCTGTTGGCTTGTGGTCAGCGTTGGGGGCTCTCTGGAGCTCTCAGCCACTCAATCGTTTGGCGTGTTGGCTACTGGTTTTCGGATTGCTGTGTTATTCCAACGTGGGTATGGGGGGTTTTCCTTCTTTAGTCGAGGTCTAAGGGCGATCGGTGGATTTGCTGGGGCATTGCTTGTCGCTTAGCCCTACTCACAGGCACCGTTGTGCGCGGGGTTTATGTTGTTTTGTGTGGTAGGATTTCGTCGGATCAGGAGGTCTGTGTTTGCGTTGCAGGGTGGGCGGGAAGGGGGCAGGAATTGGTGGTCTCTGTATAGACGCTGCCCGATGTCTTGTGTTTTTTCTGCTCACTGTGCGGTGGAGGTGGGGGGATAGCCTGGTCGGTTGACGTGCTCTGGCTGGGGGCTGTTTTTTGCATTGTGCGGTTAGTTACTGGGTTGGATTGGTCAGGCACTGGGGATCGCTGAAGAAGTGGAGTTATCCTTGTCTGATCATAGCAGTTCGGTTTTGGGGGGGGGGGTGCTCCTGTTCTCTGGGGTTCCTTTGGACATCTATGGCTCCAATCTCCTTCGTGTTTTCAGTGAATACTGGAAAGGAGATCGATGGCTCTACACACCAGCTATTTAGAGAAACGCAAACACTTCTCAGTTCAGATTGTTTTTGGGTTTTTTTGTCATTGCCCCCCTCTGTCTCTGCCGACTAGGAGCAGACTAGGAGATGTTCTTTTTCTTATTTCCCTTCCTCTCGTATATCTTCAATTTATCATTTTCTTCTTAACCTTTAGTCCTATCTCTCTTCATCTTCTTTCTTTTCTCCCTTTAATTTCTCTCTCGGTATCAATTATATCTGGAAAAAATCCCCACAAATATTTCTTGTAAAGATTTATTTACACATATACAGTATATCAATGCTCTATTATAGCAAAAGCTGTAATGCTCGACTTGTGAAAGTAAATTAGTTGTGCTTCTTTGTACTCAAACATTAATTCTGAGTGATACAATGACAGACAGGGAAAAAAAGAAAACGCAGAGAACATTTAAGGTAAAGATCTCTGTTATATAACATACAAGTGAACACTTCGATTCCTTCAACTGCTTGTAAGACTTAATTTTTGGGTTTACAGATCTTGCTTCTCTGCCAGAGTATTCCATGAATTGTACATTCTTCTTTAGCATGAGAACATTGCAGTTATTATTTCTATATAATGAGCGTCACATTTTCTTGTTCCAAAAACAAGTTCCAATCATTTCTTCTTCAGTTCCTCTTCCGTGGGTGAAAAACAAAAAAGTATTGTTATCTCCACAAATACACAATGGGTTCTGCAGGGTTGTAGAGTGGCTAATTCTTAGCTTCTTGTAGCTACAGCTCTGTTACCTGGCCAAAACAATACAGCCTTCCTGTGAGCAGTCCCAAGCCAGATGACGTTAGGACAGGCTTTTTAGACTTAGTCGTTTTCTGGTCTATTTTCTTTCTGTAACTGATGCAGGCAATTGAGTTTGGAGAAAATATTTACATGCAGCATGCTTATACAATAAGAGTGACTGACTGTATTAGAAAAAAAAAAGATTTTTCAGAGGAGACCTTTCAGACGCTTTTCTATCCTCCACTTCATTAATGACACCTTTTTAAACTTATCTGTGTGGAAGACATCTGTCCACACCTTCAAATAGTCAGATTCCAACCTCCACCATGGCCAAGACCAGATAGCTGTCCAATATCCCCAGGGACAAGATTGTACACCCACCAGACTGGGATGAGCAAATCTACAATAGGCAAACAGATCGGTGTGAGGAGATCAGTTGTTGGAGCAGTTATTGGAAAATGGGTCACTGACATTCTCCACTAACCTTGGAGTCCACGCAAGATCTACTGTAACCTCGTGGGGTACACATGAGCTTGAGAACGTTGAGGGAACTACACAGAGCTACACAGAGGGAAATGGTCAATGACCTGAGGAGAGCTAGGACCACAGTAGCAAATGTAACTATAAGTAACACACTATGTCGTCATGTATTAAAATCCTTCTGTGCTCAAAGTCTCCTCTGCTAAAGAAATAGTACTACCAATGGCCTGATGATAATGTTTCTTTATCTCATGCTAGGTTATGTAGAGACTCTGTTCACAATGATAAAAGTTATTTCATCTCAGCATGTATATTGGTAAGAGTTGGTCCACCAACAGAGAAAATTCAGGTATTTCTGATTTAACTGGAAATCAGAAAAGTCTCATTCATGTTACAACTATATATTAATAAGTCAAGCTTATGTGAAAGCGCCTTTGTGATTATGAAGAACTGGGATGGATTGATGGATGGATGGATGTTTAAAGGCATTACAGACCTAACATATATTGTTATTTTAAACAAAGATCTATCTTTATTAAGGGATGGAAGGATTAAGGAAGTATAAGGTTTTACAGCATCCTAATGCACATTTCGAGCTCTTTGGACAAACACACAAATATACTGCAAATTCACACTTGGTTATGCTTTCAATGTTCATTATCATTTCAAATGATCAGGTCTTGTGTTTATTTTATTTTATTTATTTTTTATTTTTTATTTTTTATTTTTTTAACGTGTCCTGTCTAGCAGTATGCTACTCAGAATTGGCGTCTGAGTACCAAGTACAAGCCCAACAGTTTTACTTTCCCAAGCAGAGTATTACAGCTTCGCTGTAGTACGCCACTTGATGTATATGTATGAAAAATCTTTATTAGTGATTACTGTGGGTTCAATTTCCTGACGTCATGGACATTAAACTGAGACAAGAAGGGAGAAAGGAAGAAGGTGAAGAAAAGAAACCGGACCAACAGAGGCGCGAACCGACGACACAAGACAGGGAGGCAAACAAAGAACACAAGAAAACATCCCAGTCCTCCACCTCTGCCGGACGGCAGAGAAACAGTAATACAAAACAAAAACAACAAACTGTACAGAACCAAACCAATAGTTCGGATCTAGTAGAATAAACTAAGAATTATACATTCACTACACACAAGCATTGATTAATGAACATAATACAAATGTTTCTGGTAAGCTTCTGTGAACAACTAACTAATGCTGATAACCTCAGCTTAAGATATGTCCGTCCTCACCAATGTCTCCACACCTATGTGTGTGCGAGCATGCAGGTCTGAATAAGGTTTCCCCATGCAAGTGATTGATAGCTGGTGTAAGGAACCTTCAATCCGTCCTACAGGAATCGGCACAGACATGGAGGAGGCAAGAGATGTATGCATCCAGGGTCCCACAGAGTACAGAGTCCACAGGCGGATCAGCGCAGGGTCGATCACCCACCAAGAGAGGAACAGATGGAAGCCCCAGGGGAGCACCCACCAGCCGCAATGCTGGGGCCCGAGAGATCGCAGTGACGAGCCCACGGGCTCCGCCGGTAACCGGCTACGCCAGGGCGGGCCCGGATCAGGAACCGGAGGCCACGGGGACCAGGGGCACCCCGCCCCCCAGCGGGGCCCCAACCAGGGACCAGCCGACAAGGGCCCCCCGCCGCCGCCGCAGGCAAGGAGGATCCGCAGCCAACCGACGGACAACACACGCCGCCGCCACCCCGGACCAATACCCACCGCCAACAACCCGGCCCGCCTCCACACACCCACACGCCAGGGAGCCACAGCAAGAGCCACAGCGGATGTACGCCCTCCCCAGGCCGCGCCCAGCCGGCACCTGGACATCCAGATCTTCCAGCTCCAGGGTCCAGATCCCGCCCCACGTAGGGCGCCAAGATCAGGGGCCCAGCCAATGCCGGACAGCCCCACCAGGTGAACAGACCAGCCAGCAGAAGTCCTGGAACCGGCAGGAGGACTGGGCGCCAGGCACGGTCCCCACCGATCCACCGGACGGCACCAACCTATTCTACAACCCCGGCACCCCCATAAGAGGTGCCCCAGTCAATCCAAGGAGGACATCGGCCCGAAACAGCGGCCGCCCGACACACCGGACCACCCAGGACCCGCCCGACATGCACCAGGACCGAGCCGGGCCGCAACCGGGACCCCCAGCCCCATGCATCGAGAGTCATCATCAACCAGCGGGCAGGAGCAACCATCACCGACGGGGAGTGACGGGGAGGGAAGAAGATGCATCAGGCCAGAGAGCAGCCAAACACCCAACCTGACAGGTAGACATAGACAGACAGAGACACTCATACGTACCCTCCCTCTCATGCGTACACATTCTTACAAATACAGGACATACGAAAAAAGGACGCTATACACTCATTCATACCCCCCATACGTACACTATACTCCATACTCCCAGGCCCAGGGACAGACGCCCCAATAGAGAACCCTGCCCCTGCACCCAGGAGACAGACCCCTTTGCCCACCAGGACGGGGACAAGCAGACCGCCAAGGCCCCCACACCGGCAAGAGCAGCCCACCAGCCCAGGACCCCGACCAGACGGCGTGATGTTCTATCCGGGCTCCGACCCCTGATGGTCCAACGAACAGGGGTGTGGAAAGACCCCCCAGCCTCTCTCCCCCAGCTCAATGTGGTGTTGTTGCGTGTTGTTCTAATGTGCACTTAAAACAGAGGGGGGGGACATGGGAATACTGCCGGGTACCCCCATCTCCCCCCCGGGCCCTCAGTGTCTAGATGCGTTTAACCAGTGGGTGCCGGCACCACAGGCGAGGCCCCCACAACGGGCCCCTATAGGGGGCCCCCCATGAGGGGTCCCGCCCCCAGCGCCAATGCGCCACACCGCCAGGTCCCTACATGTGCGTTCCATGTAAATGTTGCAAGTGTAAGTGTCTAAGTTGCTCAATAAAATCGGGACCCAGGCCGCCACCGGGTAGCGAAGACGGAAGCTCCATCCCGCACCCCAGTGACGTGCCCACGTCCCAAGGCCTTGTGAATGGTAGAATGAAGGAGCAGGTGGACAGAGGCATGGGGTTGGGGAGAAAATAACTGGGGTGACCATTGCCAACCCCAGGGAGCCAGCTCCCCTGCTGACTCCAATAGGCACCACCGTTCGGCCCGATCCACCAGGGGTGGGAGGCCCCAGCACGTCCAGTCGGGGCCCACGGCAGCGGTACCCCCGAGCCCCATGGGGGCCCCGGCAATCCACCAGCCCCCATGCCAGGGGCATACCTAAATCTTTCCCAACATTCACACTGCTAACAAAACACATGTCACTAGACACCCAGGTTGAGTTTAGCCCCCCCTCACCCTCAACGCCCTCCCCCCTCCCGTCCCAAGCGCACCCCGTTAAAAAGAGCGCCTGTGCTAGATGGTAAAAAGCCTCCCCGCCAATAAGAGACGCCCCAGGCACCGCCAGCGTCCGAGGGCCCCCGCGCCGAGGCCGGAACCCGGCGCACCACCGACTCGGGTACCCCGGACATGCCGCGCCAGGCCCGTGAGCAGACCGAAGTCCCGGGCGGCCAATCCCCAGGCCGACATCCTCCAGCCTTGCTACTACCGCCCGATGGCCGGGTGGCAACAGAACCCAGCACGTCCACCCACCAGCCCACACCCCACCAACTGGTCAGTCACCGTGGAGGCCGACCAACACCGGCCAGAGGCCCCCACCTCAGCACCCCTGCGAGGGCTAAGACCAAGACCCAGGAGCCATGTCCAGTGTCAATATAGCCGATCGGGCCCGGAGACGCCGGCCACCCGCCACGGCCTCTCGCCGACACCCGGACGCGGCAAGCGGCCACCGGGGGAGCAAGCGACAAGAACCAGCCCGGGGAGATGGAAAGGGCAGCAGCGCCCGCCAAGATTGATCAGATGTGGAGGCAGATGCCGTTTCTAGACCAATGTAATCCAGAAGGAGATCTCTATATTGATTAATATTCAGAGTATTTTTATTTTTCCAGTTCAAGAGGATATTTTTCTTAGCGATGCATAAGGCGATGTAAAATAATTGCATAGACTTTGTATCCATGGTAACTTCATCTAAATGTCCCAGCAAGCAAACTGTGGGAGCAGGTGTGATATTACATTTCAGACACTTTGATAGATCATCACATATCTGGTACCAATATTTCTTAACAGCTGGGCAGAACCAAAGAGCATGAATATAATTGTCTGGTAGATTGCTTGTACATTGTAAACAGGTATCAGACGGCGTGTTTAAAATGTTTAAACTGACAATGTTGACATGTGATCCATATTATATTTAATTTGTAATGAGTTTTTAATTCTGCCCAATTGTCATCCCATGTGTTGCAGCTGCATATTTTCCACAGTCAGAGCAACAAACTTTGTCAGTCCACTGAAGCTCAAGTGAGTGTTATCTTTTTAAATGCACTGACTTTAAAGCCCTAACCTATGCTAAACTAATGCTCATTCTTCTTTGCATAAACTCTAGATTCACATGGTTGCAGATCACTGAGTATGATTTGAACATTCAGCCCTATACTGTGGAGGTGTGCGGTTCCATTTAAGAACATATGTTTCTCAAATCCACACTGAAGCGCAATTATCATAATCTCTTTCCGTGTCACTGGATGAAGGCTGGAATTTGGGATTATGCTGGTAGTGCTCGTCTAGTTCACAGCTCGATGCTCCACATTAACAATAATTAGTGAAATGCTCATTGTAGCATATTTTCCCAAGGCCATATACCCTCCAACACTGCAGTCCTTAATTAAAGACTATTATTATGAGTTTATATGACTCTTGCACATTTGCTTTGGCACTGGTTGTCCTGCTTTGATAATATTTAAAAGACAAACGTTTTGGAGTTCAAAGAGTTTTTAACTTTTGTTTTTCCTAAACAGTACTAGTGAAGTGTTTTATTGATTACAAATAAAACAGCTGGACAAAGATGTAAAATGTAGATGCAGATAAATTAGCGGCATGCAGACTTGGAAGATATACAAGCATTTTTATTACCCATTGCTTTGCGGAATTTTTGACACCTTGATCTTATCGATTTACAGGAACAGGAAGCCATCGATAAACTAATGCCCAAAGATAACTAATAGTTTTACTAATATGCATGCTCCATTAAGGGGGCAAAATATTTATTGTAAAATTAATTTATGAGAAAATTTTATACTATTTGGCACAAACACTCAACCTGATTCAATAAAGGAGTTTGCACTGCGTGGCTGAAAACCTGAAAAAAACCAGAGCCAGAACTAGAAACATATATTAAAAAAATATCCTGTCCATTAATCTAATTCAATAAGATGTTATGAATTAGTTGAAGAATATCTTAAATTAATCCTGTAAAAAGTGAGCTGAACCAAATGTACTACATTACACTCTCAATGTCCACAAACTATAGTTTGAATTTGATTTCTCACACCAAACCAATGATTGAATCATTATTGCATCATTATTTAGACCTCAGCTTCTTTCTATTTGATTCAAACTCTGAACTCATTTTTATTCATAACTTCTCTCATGTCTTTTCTTGCATCTTTGACCAACCAGTAATCAGCATGTCACACTTCATTAAATAAACATGGAGTGTGCACAGACGCAGCTAAGCGCCAAAGGGTTTCCATAGTTTATAATCCTATCATCTTCCTAAAAGCCCAGCATATTCATAATACTAATCATTCTGCGGTGCTTTCAGATAACTTTAGAGTCAGTCAGATAAGTTTAAAGTTGTGATGTTAGCAATATTTATAAAAACAAAGGGAAAACAACAACATTTAAAACACTCCTTTGTGGGAGTTATCCTCCATATTTACGAGAACAATTTTAAGTTTATCAGAAGAAAAAGCATAAGGACAGTTAAATTGGAAACATTCCACATTTCTACACAGACATCTAAAATACATTTTGGTACATCAGGTCATTTTACTTCAGCAATACAAAAAAAGATGAGCTATTATGTTCTTTCATGTTTAAGACTAAACACTTTTTCAAAACGATGTTCTTAATGTTATATACTCATCATAAAAGCGAGAACAATTGGCTTATCTATTGTTTTGTGAAGCTTTCATAAAACAATAAAGTTAATCTATGTGTTTTTCTATTATGTGGCTGTCCTATTTGATGATTTATGCATGATCATGCTAACTACAGAATAAAAAATTAAATTTGTCTTCTAAAACTGAAAAATGGTATGTATAGTAATTTTGTGTACTCTGTTCTTCATGACTGCTTCATATGTTTTATTGTTAATGTTATATTTTCCACACTCCTGAGGATTCCTCAGACTAATCTCTAAATTTTTACCTCACCTTAATTTCTGCCTCTACCTTGCTACAAATAGAAAGCATGCTGTACTAAATCCTATTTTAACTTATTCTTGATAACCTCTTACCTTGGCTAAACCAGGGAAAAGCCCTGAAATGATACATGAAGTCAGGTATTTGAGCCTTTCTACTTATCTTTGTGCACTAACATTCATAAAACCCTAGGGAGACACTCACAGACATACACATAGTGATTTAAGCATCAACCTCTACACTTGAATGACTGCGAGATTGACCATTTAACATAAAGATGATCCTGTGACCCTGAAGTAACACAGCTACTCTTTCACGGCGCTAGTCAATTCTGTATATTGATATCTGTCTCTTTCTGGTGACATTGAGGAAGGAGGGGCTGTGTGGCGAGGACCTTTGAAAGTGGGTGTAGGAAGTAGGGGGCTCCTCTTCCCTGAGGGAGCTCTTCATCTGAGACTAAATGGATGCTCTGTCACATTGTGCTGTATGGGCAGCAATATAACACCCACAACGAAGGCAGCTGACTTACCTTTTCACAAAGTACACGAACCTACCACATCCATTTACATCACTAATCAGCAGTTAAATGTTGAATATATATTTTACAAACCAAGATAAAGCCCTAAACTAAAAGATGTTATATTCAATATGATGTAGTCATTCAGCTAAATACAAATTACCATTCTGTTGAAATGTTGTTTTCCTCATATATTGAGTGGAAGATTATGAGAAAATCCCATGTCAATAGGGCTGAAACGATGACAGCTTGAAATAAAAAATGAAAAGAAATATTGCCACTGAAAAACATAATTATAACAGAAAATATTAACATTGATTCTGAAAGGAAAATGAAATAGTGAATGTCTGACTAGGTGTTTAAATATCATTAACCTGGAATAGACACAGATGGAACTTTTATATACCTGTAAACAACTTGGGTGTCTTTCATTCCTTGCCTAAGCCTCCATTGCCCAATTTAACTATTTAAAAAAACAAAATGGCTAGGAAGAACATTAATGTATATGGGGTTGTATAAATCCCCCTGGGGAAAGGTCACTCACACTGCTGCGATTATTGCATTAATGCAGGGAAGTACATTGATATTTCAGAACAACATATGTTGCTTTCAAGATGCCACTTCCAAGGACGTCCATGTATTTTTTTAAAGACCATGTGAGAACATGGCTACAGAAGAGGATGTGACAGGCTGTGGACTAAATTGTCTGCTCTCTGGACCTGATGCCTGTAACGATTGAAAAATAATACAACCACCTATTCTGATGAGTAACTGAAAATATACGAGACCCTCCATGTTTTCTTGAAAGTCTATTAAAGATTTGTAAAAAGGTGTTGAAATGGATTCATCTTTTCTTATATATATTCAGCAGGGAAAATATCATAAAAATAATTCTTTATTTTGGCACTGGTCTCACAATCAGGGGCACCCACAGAAACTTTTTAAAAATAACTATTATGGCAATCAACTTTTAATGGGGAGCCTAAGTCTCATCCCCTTTCTGTTGGCCCACGGATCCCCGCGCCGAAAAAATTATGATTGGAAGTCAATGGAGAGATAAAAATTATTTTCAGGTCCGCTTTGTCTTATGTCCTGAATCACACATAGTTTGTACCTACGGTTGCCAACCATCCCTTAAAATACGGACAATTAAATGTGCCGTCCCGTTTCGACCATATAATGGACGCCATTTGTTCTGTATTTTCATAATTGTCCAATATGTCTGTCGGACATAGGCTTCAAAAGCCTAATTCTAACTACGTAGCAATACAAATCACCCAACAAGAGTCAGCAAAACTGTTGTAGCGGCAGGATCTAAAGGGACCGCAAATTGTTTGTGTTTGCGACTCGCGAGGGTTGCGCACTCAGGATTTATCAGGTAGACACACACAACATACTGGCGCTTCCCACTCAGCGCCTTACGCTTACAGAGATCTAGATGAGTGAGAAGAAGCCCATCCTTGGCTGGACAGGGTTAGCAATGACGAACACAAGGCAAATCGTAACCTATGTCTGTGAGTGCTCACAGTTGCACACTGAGAACACTCGCTGCTAGAATATTCATGATAGATTACATTTATTGTGCATTTTCCAAGATGTCTTGTGCATGTGCAATTTTATTTTTGCTGGATTAAATGTGGAGGATTTTTTTTTTTTTTTTTTTTTTTTAAAGCCAGTAGGCTTAGTCATAATTTATTATCCAATCAATATAAATAACATTTTAAAGAACAAATCATACTATCTGATAATTGTTATGCTGTTAAACAGATTAAAATGAAAAATAAAAAAATGTTTGGATAGGTTTCTTGCTGTTGAAAGTTTATATTTTAGAGAAATAGCCAATGCATTTTAAGTGAACATTGTATTCAATTTCTTAATGTGTTTTGATTGTTGTTCAGACAAACCATGCAAGTTAATTTAATTAACTATTTGTAATCCCACTCCTAAATTTGTATTTAAATGAGCAGATAAACAAGTTTTATGTGGATGCATTTCATTGCATGTTTATGTAGCCTAACTTACAGCACTAATGCATTAATGTGTTTATTGTGAATAAAGCATTAACATTTAATCATTCTGGATGACCCCTCACTAAAAGCGCCACACCTCCCAGTGAGTCAGACGGCACAGCGCATGTTGAATAACACCCTGTAGCCTAAGTGTCCCTTATTTTAATTTATGAAAGTTGGCAACCCTTTTTTTTACCTCAATTTAAACGATAGCTAATAATGTCTGTTTTAACTGTGTTTGTTAAAGTTTGAAAAAATTCATAATTAAAATGCAAATCAGAAATCGCATACATGACATTCAGGGCTAATGCTACCTAGCACTAGCCAACACTTGAAATACTCACTGAGACCTTACTGTGTGTCCACACCAAAAGTGTCAAAATGCGCCACATGCCCCTAGCTGGATGCTTGAACATTCGCACCTTGAACCGTGTAGAACGCGAACTGGTCGCGCTTCAAATATTGTATTTTCATGCGCGAACTGGCCTTCAGCGGAGCTGGGGCTACAGTGCAGCTGGTGGTGGATTATGGACCGAGCTGATGGAGGACAGAGTGGATTACGTGTTCGGCCTGGCCTCCGGTAGAGCTGGGACCGCTGCACTGGGGGTTTGGTGAGCTACGGATACGTGGTGCGGGAGCTGCTACCAGGAAAACAGGTGAGGAGGCTGTTTCAAGGCTCAGTTCTAGGCTGAGAGGTGCATTCCTGTCTAAATAGCTTCTTTTTTTTTTCTGTCTCTGATTTGAAAACTGCTTGTGTCATGTAGCTCGAGGTGATTACCCATGGCGTTTATCAGTATTTCCTCCATGTCCTGCTGAGGCTGTGACTCCATGACAGTCACAGAATCACTGAAACTCTGTCCCCTGATTGGTTGTCGTGGCGCGATTTGACACTGGAGGTCAGAATTTTCGAACTCAAGCGATAGATGCCATGAGCGCGAATGCACAAAATGCACCACATAAAATGCAGCGCGAATTTTCCATCGCATCTGTAGCGCGAATTGTTCGCGCAAATCAGGCAGAAAATCTTTTTCGCGACGCAAATCTGCTTCTGAAGTGTCGCGGGTCACCAAGTCGCGCTTCATCGCGCTCCTCCATTGATTTCACATGTAAACCTGAAGCTCTAGTCGCTCCTATTGTGTTTGGTCTGGACACACAGTTATAGGGCTTCTCCCGTATGCTAGCTCTTATTTAACCGACTGTTTCTACTCCATTATAGCTGCCACTTCAAATGGTCTCCACGTTTAATGCTCATTCCTTCATCCTGGAGGAAGGGGGCAAATCATGGCCATTTTTCCCTTTCTTTTCCTTCAGTTGTTCTCCGATAATTGTTTTTACCCAAAACCTAGAGTCACTTTTGTCGCCGTTCGAAAACCAGCTTTTTTTTCTGCATCAAAATGTGTCTCTAAAATTCACGGACATCATATGTACGATCAATGGTGTATTCTAAACGGGATCAGAAAATACATTTTATCACTTAATTGACTCTCATTCTCTTTTTTTTATTTTGCAGTAGGGGACCCATAAGCAAGGAGTAGAAGAGTGTGACTTAGGCTCCCCATCTGAAATGTTTGATCTTCTGTTCCCCCATGACCTTTCTTCCGAATGGGAGAGATATGAGAAAATGTATACCAACAAAGCTAAATGTGTCTTTATCGTCATCAGTCATCAGTGAGTGAAAGAAAGTAGGCACTCTCTTAATAATGCACACATCGAAAGTTAAAGCTTAAACAAACAAGGCTAAGGCAAAGAGCCAGGTAAAAAGGTTAAAAGATGTTAAAATATGTTCAGTGTTATTTCACTTAAAGAAGATCTTATCAAAGGCAGAGATCGATATTTATTCATATATTGCAGCCCGATTTATCAACGGTTTGCACTTGTTAAAACTGGTACAAATGGCACGGCGTCGCAAAAACAGGTTGCAGCTGATTTACTAAGCTGGCACAGAGAGCATTGCGCATGTTAAACCCTTAGCAAGATACAAGCAATCCATTTAGCAGTTTTACATGGTGAATATGCAATATAGACATTTCTGTCAGAAGACGCAAAATATTTGGAGGAGAACAGGCAAATCAGTAGCCTGACATAGCCATACTCAATTCTAATCAAAATGTGAGTCTGATACTGCTCCACTGGGCTGTGATTATGGGGCAGATTTTAACAGAACAAGGAAAAAAAATGCCTCTACACTCAATTGGATAGACCTATAACCAATCAGAGCAACGGAAGTGTGTGACATTGCTCTGCAAAGCAACGGACATTATATGTTCCTCTCTTAAAATTCCTCTGTTAAAAGTAGTGCGCTGTCGATATCTTCTATAACAGACTTGATGGCAGAATCTACACATCTCAGTTCTCCAGCGGCAGCCATCGTTGTTGTAAACAAATTCAACCCAGGCGCTCTTTGGTGACGTGGTTGATTACGTTACTGTTGTTCACTTGTCAATCATCGTAAGCCCGATTTGATTGGTCCGAACACATCTTGTTCGGGCATAACTGCTCCTCAATGGAGGAATGCCAGACCGAACTTCCAGACCATGCTGTGGGCGGGACTAAGTTTGGCTGGCACCCAGGCTAGCAAATCAGTGGGTGTTTCAGGTGCGCCGTGATTTACTAAACATCAAACGGTCTGTGTTGGCTATTTTTGCCTCTATTTTACCACTTCTGAAAGCCATGTCTTAACCGTCCACCACAACATTCAACATAAATGTATTACTAACAATCAAAAAATGTCATTCTCACACAATATAACCGAATAGTAATTAACACAATAATGGCCCTAAACCTGACAGTTATTTAGATATTTTCCCGTTTCCCCCCAAGACACATCACAACACACTTTGCTTTTAGCGCGTCTACACCTGCTGAAGACGCACTGAGCGCGGTGAGTTGTGATCCTCATGGATCCTTGTTATTTTCCACCGGAGTGGTTAATCATCCTGTGTTTCAGTTAATGAAATGTAGTAACCATGTACAGTTTCACAATGACTATCAAGCTACATTTTAAAACCATTTTTAAGATTACTGTTTTTTCCGGACTACAAGACACACCTGATTATAAGACCCACAAGCCAATTTTAGGGTGAAAAACAAAACAAATGTGTACATAAACAAGTCACACCTGATTACAAGCCACAGGTGATTTAACATTTAATTACCATATGTAAGGGTTCGTGCAGAGGAGATTCCATTTTATTTTCATTTCAGAAATGGTGGAAACACCTTGGTTCCCTCATCCTCTGTATATTCAGCCAGTCTTCAAGAAAGTCTTAAAAATCGGGCCATCTGCTTTTATTAATAATATTATTATTTATACCTCGGAAAGATTTTTCATCTTATTGCATTTAGACAGTTATTCACACTGCCGTCTCCAAAGGTATGTGAAGCTGCGCTATTTCCTTCTTTAAAAGTCAGATCGACTGCCTTTAACTTAAAAGCAGCATCATATCTATTTCTTTGCATGTTTTTCCATAATGAGGGTTTGTGCATGAAAACTTTAGCAAACTGTCTCGCTCTTGTAATGTCTGTCTGTTCCACTTTTGCTTTCATTGTTTGCGTGAACTTCCTCTCTCACTCTTGCCTTTAAGAGGCAGTCTCCAGAACAAAATGCTAAAGACAGCCTCTAAAAAGAAAGTATCCCTTAAAGATGATGGATGTAACCTGTAGAATCCATAGGTCGAGGAGGTCCTCTAGTATCCCTTAGCTGAAAAAATCCATAAATGAACTGCACTGTTGTATAGGCCGCAGGGTTCAAAGCATAGGAAAAAATTAGCGGCTTATAGTCTGGAAATGACTGTAAATATTTTCAAGATAAAAAAAATGTTCTACTGCAACTTGACATGTAATAGAGGTAATGATAAAGTGCAACGGCTGCAAAGTACTCATTTGAATACTGCTCCTTACGCCTATTATGAATTGCTTTGTAGATCACTCACAAATGAAAGACAACCCACCGTCGCACATTTTTTGCCCTTCACGCAATTTTGCTGTCATTACGAGAAATCTTGGTAAATCATGCCCAAAATATTTTGAAATGATTCTATCTTGGAAAAAAAACCTAGGGATGATATTAAAAATTATTTTCTTCCTGTTTTGTTTGCTTTTCATTATAACGAAAAGGAAAACAATGATTTTCTGGAATGCACAAACTCTGCAAATCAAAGTTCATGCTTGATTTATCCAGCTGTCCTTGTCAGCACTGTTCTTTTCCTGCCCTCCCTGCTTCCGCACCATGTCAAATAGATAATCAATAGCTTTGTGCTGCATTGTTCCTCTGAATGCTAGATAATAGTTAGAGATGCCAGTGCTCTGAACACACCTCATTAACCACTGGTCGCAGTAGTTTGGGTTTTACAGGGCAGCATTAGCTCCCATTCCACATTTAGACTAATGCATCTGACATACAAGACAATGACACAAATATTTCAGCTCTGTTGTCGATACATGAATGACAAAGATTTCATCATGTTTAGTTGCACAATCCTTGCTTATTTTTATATAACCAGGTGTACTAAAATGTTATAAATTTTTGTGTCTTTGTGTTTGTATGTGAAAATGCTGAAAAGGACATACTGTAAAAAAAATTAATTTTTGAGGTTGAATTTTAAAAAAGTGCAGGAGAAAAAAAAGAAAGTTAAGAAATGGACACTGAGAGATGCATTAGATGTATGAATAATATAGAAAGGATGGAGAACCACTGACAGTTTCAGGAAATTTGTGGACAATTCTATCTGGTCTTTAACCGAATGGTCTTTGCAAATATACCACTTTTTACCAGAACATTGCCTTTCGGCTGCTTTCAGACAGCAAGAAATGTACTACAGGATCCTGATGAATCCTCCAAGTGGGGTGAGGAGGAGGGGGGGTGATATGATGTAAACAGTGCAGTGGGCATACATGTCATTTTTCCCAACAAAATAATTTTTGTAAGAGCGTTGACGAAACAGCATAACTCCGCGGTGCTCCACCGTGCTCATCTTTTGTGTGCAATTATGCGCAGATAAGCTTAAAAGACGAAGCTGAACAAAAATAGAAGCTAAAAAAAAGGAGTGAAGCAGCTCTTGATGTACAGTGGTCCCTCTGTGTTTTGCACATTTTTAATTCAATTTTAAATGCAATGTGGTGCAGTGGCTGCACGGTGGCACAGTGGTTAGCGCTGTTGTCTTGCAGCAAGAAGGTTGTGGGTTCGTATCCTGGCCCACAACCTTCTTTCTGTATGGAGTTTGCATTTTCTCCCTGTGCATGCGTGGGTTCCCTCCGGGTACTCCGGCTTCCTCCCACAGTCCAAAAATATGAATTGTCCTTAGGTGTGCTTGGTTGTTTGGACTGATGGACTGGCGAACTGTCCAGGGTGTACCCCGCCTCTTGCCCGTTGACAGCTCGAGATAGGCACCAGCTTCCCCGCGACCCATTAAGGATTTAACGGTTAGAAAGAATCATCTTTATACTTTTGTGTTTTAAAATCTTGAAAGGTTTTAACTTTGAGAGTATTTAAACTATTGAGAAATGTGAGTAAATGTTAATGCATGTCTTAGAAAAGGTCTTAAAGTGTGTGAAGAGGGGTTTTGCAGCCTTAAAACATCCATCCATCCATCCATTTTCTGAACCGCTTGTTCCTCAAGGGGTCGTGGGGGGGCTGGTGCCTATCTCCAGCTGTCAACGGGCACGAGGCGGGGTACACCCTGATCGCCAGTCCATCACAGGCCTTAAAACATATGTAATTATAAAAATAAAGATGAGTACTTTACGGATTTCACCTATTGCAGGTTATTTTTAGAATGTAAACCGCCATAAACGAGGTACCACTCTACTTGTCATCCATGTGTGCGCGCTCACAGTTTCCCTGCCCCCACCCCCTGACCCACATTCCTCCAGCTTTTCGGGAACATCACCTGATAATCTGAAAGCAAACACTGCTGCAATACCTCCGCTCTTGTTACTAGGTCTTCAGGTTATCCAGACCATGTCCGAAAGAGTGCTTTCAGACTCAAAAGTAAAACATATTAAGTCGGGAAAATTATCCATTTTCATGGCCTCTTTGAAATAGTCTTGTGTGTGTTTCGCTAAGACACAGAAACCAATGTATCTACATATAAATTGCTCTTTAATACAAACCAAAAGAGGGCTATATAGCTTTACATATGACACAAGATCATTATAAAATCTCCCTTTCAGGCAAAAAACTAAGATCCCATTAAAAGTGGAAACATAGATTTATCAAGAAAAAATGTAGAATAGTTTACGCACTCAGCTGTGCATGATACATTTTTATTTTCAGTTCTCTGTGGTATCAGTGGTTTGTTTACACACTATATCGCGCATTCACAGATCTAAAACTCCTCCAATGTGGACAGTCAGGAAAAACAATGGCAGACGGCTCAGTACAAACAACGCAATCAACATGGAAACAGACTATTACAAGGCAGAGTTAGCGGAATGGAACAAATAATGAGCAACTTGGATCATGATTATAATCCCCAGTTAACAAGAATAATCTATGTGTGCTTCTTATCGCTGTTTCTTCCAGTGCCTCATTGACAAAAGATGACTGTAACAGAAGATATGATACGTCTAAGCGTTGTGTGTGTTGGTGTGTGTGTGAGATAGAGAGAGAGGGGGGGTATCTTTATTTATCTCAATGTTTTCTCTGTGTGTGTCTTTTTTTGTTTGTTATCACTTTGTGGTCCTTTGGACTGGATAAAGCGGTATACCAAGTAGAGGCCATTTACAGCCAATTTAAGGTTGCCAAATCATTAACTGATGTAGATGTTTGAAACGTATCTCTGCAGACTGAAGAATATAAAAGTGTGATTCCTCTTATTTTCACTTAAGCCTGAAAAAAGGTCTTCAGGGACTATCATGGGATTCAGGCCCCGTTCCCCTGGCTATGTTTGTTAGTAGCTGTCTTTTTCCATGTTCTGAAGTTAAAAACCAGCATCAACAGGATTTGAAGCAAAGCTTATATAATGTATTTAGTAATATAAATGACAACAATAAAAGTCACCATTAGTTGAGTTCTGTAACATCCCTACCCTGTTTCTTGTACTGTAATATTGGCAGTGCTAAAAGTGCTATTATGTTCTCTTTTTTTTCTTATATTAAACTACCATCAGCTTTTAGGATACAATATTTGTTTACTGCATTAATATCAAGCAGTTTCCCCTAAATGCAAAAATAAAGTCTATTTTAAATGTGGGAAACTGGATCTTTGGTCTTTACCAGGATTTTAGCAGCAGGTCCTCTTTTACACAAACTTAAAAAATCAGATTAAGGTTTGCACAACTATGCATTTAAAATTTGCACATGTAGTAGACATAGTTAGCTGTGTAAATATTCCCCTCTGAGTTTTTATATAGTGCCAATTCACAACACGTCATCTCAAGGCACTTTAATAGAAATTTTATTTCAATTCAATCCTGCAAACATTCCAATTAATACTTGATTATTTCAATCAGTTTAAACGTTTTCTATCTAAAACCGAACAGATTGCATTGACTCATTGATTTGCAGCATTCACTCAAACGAAGTTACTCAAAGTACTGTATGTTAAAATAATTCTGTAAAATATATGTCATGAATTCTATACATTTTGAAGATTATTCTTGTTGATTATTTAACATATATTCATTCAACCATTGTTGTGGCAGAGAATGTACTTAAAAGTTAATGCTCAAAATATGTTTAAGTCCAATGCAATTCATTATCACATTACTCTGTTGCACATAAAAAGATGCTGTCACTGTAGATATCTTTGGTAAAACTAGTCTGCACCGTGGTGGCCAAAAGTGGAACATCAAAAGACATTTCATACTCTAAAAAGCCCTGGGGACTTACTAGGATATACATGTGTTTAACGTTTTTGCTGTTGCAGTTTCACTGCCAGTGGCAATACCATAGTGATGCAATTGCTACCACACACCTGATGATTGATCAACACGTCCCCTGAAAATAACTCAGTTCCTCAAAGATTTTATTTAGTTTAAAAATCCAATTCACTGAAATTAGTTCAAAGCCTTTAAATATTTTATACAATCAGAGTTCGCTTTTTTTCTTAAACGTTACTTTTTGTAGTGCTCTGTTACATGGTGAATATAATAAGCCATAAAAATAAAATAAAACATTTGATATAATCATATTTATAGATTAGTAAATCATTTTATACTCATTTTACATTCTGTTTGATGATGAATTCATATAGGAAACAAAAAACATAAGGAGCCGGTAGGAAGAAATTTTCCTCCTTTATGAACATGTCTAACTTACATATTTGACATTATATAAAAAGAACTATTAGTAGATAGATGGAATTGCTTACTGTCTTAACACATGCAGCCTCTAGCCTCGCCCATTAGAAACACCTTGTGTGGACTCTACCAATTTGAGGAATTGGAAGAGGGGGAGATCATAATCGTTTAACTAATAAAAATGCACTTTTTTCGCATTTGTAATTTGTATTGTCTGTGTTGTACTCTTTTGGACAATGCTATGTTATTAAAAATATATGTGTTCAATGATTTTGGGGTGGGCAACTTTGTGGACGTCCTCGATGGGATCTCCGTCTATGTCGAGAAGACAGAGCAGAGACACGGAAAGAAAAAAATAACTGATCTAAGAGTAAGTTCTATGTTTAAGAAAGTAAAAAGTTGATGACAGGACACAGCTTCGTCCCAGTTCATGCCTCCCTAGAAAAAGGATTTGCATCTAAGCAGGATCCTAGACCAGGTGTATTTTCTGTGGAGAGAAAAACACTGAGAAAAACAAAGTTAACTGTTGAAACATAGCAAATAATTCAACTGGAGAGTAGTAGAAGAGAATTGTAGCAAAGTGAAGAAAAGTGATCTGTCCTCCAACCGCCTAAGCCTATAACAGTATAACTATACAGATAGCTAAGTCACTCTGACTACAAGCTTTATCAAAAAAAGATAATGTCTGCCTCATGGACTAAAACTGAGTGCTGGTTTTACAGTAGAGGAGTCTGATAACTAAAACATCTGCCACCCATTCTAATTACTAGGAATTGCAAGTAAACCTGCAGTCTGAGAGCGAAGTACAGTTTTAGAACATATCGAACAGTCAGTTCTCTGATGTATGATGGAGGTTGATTGAAGAGAGGATCTTAACCTCTTTTCTGGACGGGAGCCAGTGATGAGAAGTCAAAACAGGATAAATGCGAGCTCTCTTTTTAATATTCATCAGAACTCTTGCTGCAGCATTTTGGATCAACTGACAGCTTTTAATTGCAAGTTGTGGACTTCCTGATAGTAAAGAATTAAGGGAAGTCCAGCCTTAAAGTCACAAATGCATAGACTAGTTTTCCAGCATCACTTCTGGACAGAATGTTTCTAATTTTAGCAATATTCCAGAGATGAAATAAGGAAATCCTAGAAACCTGTTTTCTAAAGAATTTGATTGTCATGTCTTTGTAAAAATTAACACTGAGGTTCTTTACATTGTTAATAGAGATGATTTATTGCCATCCAGAGAAATTGATTGTCTAAGCAAATTCTTTTCTAGAGCTTCTGGTTCAAATATGACAACATCTGTCTTATCAGTATTCAAAATCAGAAGGTCATCCATATTTTTTGTGTCTTTCAGACATGTCGGCTAAGATTTATGTATAGTTATAGTTGTGTATCATTGGCGTGGCTGTGGAAATGTATGCTGTCTACTGATTTTACCAATTAGAAGCATATATTTAGTAAAAGGAATTGGTCCAAGCAATGAACCCTGTGGTAAATCACAATTAACGCTTGCGTGTAAGGAAGATTTTTCATTTATATTATTTATTTATTGAAACCAACCTAGTGCTGTTTCTTTAATCCCTGCAACAACTTTCTAATTGGGGTCAACTGTGTCAAACAGAACCCTCACAATCATCTGAGGCCATAAAAATACCATTAGTAACTTTCGCCAGTGCTTCATCTTCATCTTGATCAAAAGAGGGTTTATTAGGTAAAGGTTTAATTACAGCAACCCCAAATTCCTGTGGCATGTATCTTTTTACTAAGGATAGATCTATCATATGTAAAATGGATCCAATAACCAAAGAGAACACTTACCTAAATAATTTGGTTTGGATTAAGTCTAACATGCAAGTTGAAAGTTTAGATGAAGTTAATATTATTGATAATTCCAAAAGCTTGACTGAATCAAAACAGCCCAAACTCAAATGAGGTTCCACAGTTACTTCCAATGTTGCTCGCGTACTGAGAGAGAAATAATCATGTATAGGAGAATGGCAATAGTTTTATTTTTTATATAATTCATTTTATTAATCAAGAATCCCATAAAGTCATCACTACTGAGATCTGGTGGACTAATTGGCTCAACAAAGCTGACTCTGTGTGAGTTTGGCCACTGCTCTAGATAGAAACCTAGGATTGTTCTTATTTGGCTCTAGTAATGATAAAAAATATGCGGTACTAGCTTGTTGAAGGGTCTTTTTACACAGCAGTAGACTATTTTTCCATGTTAAAGAGGATTCATCTGGAGTGCCATTTTCTTTACATTTTCTTGGTATTCTGCTTTAAAGTATGCAACTCTGCATTATACCAGGGGGCCAGCATATGAAAAATAGTTTTTGAGGGAGCTTCACTGCCTAATGCCAGATGCAACAAGAAATAACACAATGAATGAGATCCTAGATTGGAAGGATTGGAAATTGAATTGCTGCTCTCCACTGTGATATTCTGAGACACAGAGTAAAGCAACAATGGAACAGATTCTTTAAAACTTTGCACAACATTACCTGACAAAGGTGTATTATAATTAAATTGTCTTTCAGGTTTGGATGGTCAGCTAAAATACATCCAAAAGTTTTCAAAACATGGTCCGACAGGACCAGGATATGTGAGAAGACTGTTATTTCCTCATGCTCAGTGCTGTCAGTACATGGTACAAGTGTGTTGACCCAAATAGATGGGCCTCTGTAATTTTTGAGTAAATCCAATTGAGTCAACGATAGCTATCAAAGTTTGACCTGAAATATCAAATGCAATAATAAATTGCACTTAACTGTGACTTTTGTATTTTAAACAAAATAATGCACATAGACACAATGTAGAAAAAGAATAAACAAAATATTAAATGGTGGAATAGTTATGGCTTCTGATATATTGTTACGTTTATGTTTTTCTTTCTCATCATCCATCTGCTGAACACTGTAGAATCTTACAGTTGATTTTTTTGTCAGATGGCTAAATAACAAAGCTCCTCTCAGCTGTGCTGCTGTATTGCATCACATTCACTTATATAATCTGATGCTTTGACCCTTTACATTAGTGCCGACACTGCTTAACAAACCGTGGATAAAATCCTCTGAGTAACTTAGCATATAGATAAAAATATGTTCAAAGATACAAAAAAGACATCAGATGCAGGCAGCCAGAGATGAGGACTGATTGAAAAGGAGGGAATGCACAGATGGTTTCAGAGGGAAATGATTAATTTGGCTTTTTATGACAGACGAGGAGGGGGGAAAGAGGTTGAAGAGGAAAAAACAAGAGAATGCAGTCAGAGGATTGCCGCAAAAAAAGATTAATATTTTATTTTAACTGAAAGTGAGGAACACAGACCTAGAAGCATAACGTAATTCTAGAAACAATTACGTATATATGTAGAAATACTACAGAGCTTTGCACAAGCTCCCTTGCCTCTTCTATTGTTTTCTTGAACCTTTTTTTTTGACATTGCACCAACCTCAAGCTCAGTCACCTTTTTTCAGTCTCCCTCCCCCTCATTGACTTGCAGTATGTCTTCACCTCTCCTCCTTCTGTATGAACAAAGGTTACTTTTTCTCTCTTCTGCTCAGTCTGGCAGTTTTATTTTTGCTCCACATATCATGGTCACCATCTGCATCCACCCTAGTTTTTGCTTTACTCACTTCATTTTTCCTTTCCCTTTCAAGTCAAACTTTTTATCAACATTTTGATAACCTTTTTTCATTAATTGTTCAGTGAATTGATTTCACTCATAAATGTCGCTTCCTTCGTTTTTCACCTTCCTTGATTTGACTAGTTGTCTTTCCTTTGCCGATTCAGTCGACATTTTCTTGGCAGAAGGCAAAGTTTTGGCAGCAGCTTCTGAGCTGGGTTCCATCAGTGCTAGAGTGCAAAGACTCAGCTTGAGAGGTTGCATGGGGGGTTACTGCAACAGAGGAAACATAATTACCTCAACTGTCAGTCAATAGCAGTGTGTCCATTCAAGCACACTCTCACACACACAGAACCCAAAGCCTTGTAAGTTCTATAGGATTGTAATTGTCTCTTAAAGTAACATAAACTCTCAATTTGTATTGCCTTCTTTGCCAAAAATGTATAGTTTAGGGCAGTTTCTGTATTTGACTTTAAAGATAAATTAATGGCCAAACCCAGATTTTTTTATAGAGTGCAAAGTGTAGATATGAGTTGCTTGCCTTAATGCTGGTGTAACAAGTAAATAATAGCATTTGCTTGATTTTTGTTTACGTAGTAAATGTCCCACAGGATTTTTTTTTGTTTGTTTGTTGAACCATAGAAGATTTTTCTTGGTGATTAAAAGTCAGCAAAGTATATTCCTAATACACATCTTATATCTTTTCTTTAGAATATATTTAAAATATTTTAAATTCAAAATGTCAAATATATCTACTTTAAGGCTTTGCATAGTTGTGGGGGTCTTAAAGAAAAAAATCTGCAGGCCAGAAAGATAGTAAGTAAAGATTGTAAAAATATTCTGAAATATCGTACCATTTTTGTTTATATTAAATAAATATACACAAAGATAGATAGATAGATAGATAGATAGATAGATAGATAGATAGATAGATAGATAGATAGATAGATAGATAGATAGATAGATAGATAGATAGATAGATAGATGTGAGTGTGTGTGTGTTACTATACTTATGTTGACCAACCTTTGAAATGCGGACATTTGTAGTGGTGAGGTCATTTTGCTTGATCCTCACAATGTTTAACAAGCGATTGCACTCTAATAGTTAGGTTTAGAGGTACGCTGTGAATTAGGTTTAGGTTAATTGTTAGAGTTACTAATTGTTAAGCTTAGGGAAAGTGTCTGGGTTGGTAAAATCAATAGTAATATCAATAGTAAAATCAATGTAAGTCAATACAAATGTCCACAAATGTATTCACAGGAGTGTGGATCAGAGCCACCTGTCAAAAGGTAAAATTATAAAAATACTTGAGTCCTAACTGCCCATTTTAACTGCTCAAACAGCAAATATATCTTAAAATGCATTAATATGTACAGAGAAAGCCATTTTGGGACTACCGCAGAAGCTGATATCTACCTTCTTCCTTAGCTCCACCCTTGGGGTTTTGTATAGCGATTGAAAATGAATAGTTTGGTCTCATCTGACACATGTAACTTCTTCTACATGTTTGCTGCCTGTTTCCCCAACAAAGCTTGTGACAAACTGCAAACATTGCTTTATATACCTTTTTTATTTCCAATCTTTAAAGCCAGATTATTTCAATGTCTTGTCGATAGTGTCTTACTCCTGAGCTGTGGATTTTTATAGATCATACAACCATATGTAATGTTGCTTCCACTTTAAAGATACTTTGCCATGTGCTGTTCTATCGTCTGTAAAAATTCCGAAAATAAATTGTTTGTGGTTAGTACGACGTGACAACATGGATAAATGAATTTGTACTCTGTCTCTTTTAGAGATTTCTTTGATAAAGTTTTACCATGAAAGCAAATGATGTGATACCAACTTTTTCCACCACCAGTCAGAACCAGAAAATTCCCTGAAAAGCCTAAATTGCATCTGAAAAAGATCATGATTTTGTCCTGCTATCTGCTTTTGTAGCAACAATCCAGTGATAATTAAAAATGTACTTTTACATTTTTTATTAAACTCTTGCCTGGAACTCAACGAACAACACAACACTTTTTGGTCTGCTGCTTGTGATTTTGAGTGTAGATTTAGGCAGAGTTGTGATAAATATTTCAGCTCATGTCCTCACAGGCATTTTCTGTACTAAGAAAAAAAAAGAGTAAGAGACTATCCCTGTGTAACAACTAAAAGATGGATGAAGACAGATCAAACTGAACAAAAATAGCAATAATAATGTGGTAACAACAGCTTCTGATCTTTGGTTTCCACAGTGGTAAGATCACATTTTACTTTCAATAAAAGTGCAAGCTAGATAAACTCAAAGTGAATACGAGCAGGTTGCAGAGAGTCGAGTGATCCTGATCCAGATTGACTTCTGTGCAAGAGTCAATGCAATTAATATTTGTCTAAAGCACTTTTTTGCCACAGACATTTCCTTTTACTATGTTCTTTATCTAATATACTGTGTTTTGAACTTCGTTTACTCTTTCTCTCGCTCAACTGGTCACTAAAACACAAGTGTTTGCTCAGTTTTAGGATGTAAACCCAGCAACAAGTACAAATCCAATATTTAAAGAGTGTCTCTCCTTCTCTGCTTGTGTCTGTTTCAACACAGAGATGCAGTCAGCCTCAGACATTGTCACAAAAAAAGAAAGTGGTAGCTGCCTGGTTATTATTTACAGCTTCCCCTCATGTTGTAATATGCACAAAACTCTGTTTTGATACATACAATACAGTCACTAGAGGAAAACCATAGGAGGTCTGTGCAACACTGGGAGAGGCACGGTGGGGAAGGAAGCTTGGGAGCTTATGGACATCCAGCACAACAGTTGTAGAACAAAGTTTCATGGAGAGCGACAATTCTGCATTGTTTTTATCCTGCCAAGCGTAGTAAATCTTGCCATGCTGTTTTCATGTAACAGGTGTTTTATTAGAGGTAGTTGATGCAGAAAGGAAGAAATTGAGCAAAGAAAAATATGGTGAACACTTAAACACTACACAACTAACCTACACTTGCAGACAGACACTAACACTAAGTCAATACAATGATCTCATTTATTTCAGGCTTTAACTGACAGAAAAAACCTTTTTAATGTGGAAAACAACATGCATTTTCAAAAATGTATTTAGAAAAACACAATAGTACAATAATTTCTTTGGGAGTTTTATTTCAACCACATCTTTTTTGCAACTCTTCTTGACAAAGTTAGGATATTGTAGCATGATTAAACTGATGAGATTAAAAGGACATGTATTATGACTGTATGTATACTTATGATATTAACTGTAACTCTTATATCCTTTTTATGTTAAAGTCAACCCAATATATGTTTACGTTTTATATGACCATAATTTGTCTATGGACTCCTTTAATGTTGCTAGAAGCAGCTTGCTTATCCTCAGTGTAATGCATATGTTCCAATTATTCCATTCCCTAAAAAGCCCTGAAGAGCACTAAAATATTAAGAGATGGCATTTGAGTGTCCCTTAGGCTGTGGCTGTTTCTGGTGGGCATGACTAAGTTGTTGACCATTTTTTTTAGTTAAAAAATGTGCTGTTCTAGAGCTAAGCAACCTCAGTTGCAACATTGCAGAACGATAAAATAATCCCGTTTCATCCATTTGTAATCAAATTTTGGCTCCTCTGTCAGTTTTTGCATCTCTACGAGGGCGAGTTCAATCAGTGAGCGTATGACTTCATAAACATCACAACACAAAAAATTTTAAATAACACAGCAGAATAAACTGACTTCAAACCAGTACCAAAAACAATGAAGTTAAATGAGTGTCATCCTGAACTTCCAAAGAGCAAAGGAATTAATGAATCATGTTTTTTTACTTCTGTGTTGAGGTTTTGACTCATTACGTGACTCACAGAGTGTTCAAAATGCAAAGGTTTAGCCAATTTTTTAAGGATCATTTTGCTTTCCAAATGGCAAAGCACCCATGTGCATCAGGGCATAAACAGGTACTGAATGTTTCACGCCTCAGTCTTCTCCCCATTTACACTGTTCTCTACTTTAAACCCCCCCAGTCCCAATCCTCTCCTCTCTCCCAGTTTTACATCACTCGGACTCTAATCGGACTTTCTTTTTCTCTGTTAAGAAGGAGAGAGCGGAGAGCATTTCCAGGAGATTTGAAGCCCATGAAGTAAAGCGGCTCTCTTCCAAAGGCAGCTAAGAGGCTCAGGGGAGGATGGCAGTCACTGTCTTCTTCCAGAACATGTGCCTCAAAGTAGTGACATGGTGTCACAGTAAGAGAAGAGCACATGCGACAAGCGGAGAATGTGAAAGGAGAAACAACCAAGGAAGAAAGAGGGAGACAGAAAGAGAAAGGGGAAGAAAAATAACTTGGTCAACTTGTCATCCATTATAGATGGTGTATTATTCATTCAGGCCCATCCAGCCATGTGCTGTGTTGCTCTGCTGCTTTCATCTTTACTCCATTACTCAATCTCTCTGAGAGTGTGTATCTGTCTCTAGGCAGAAAACTCACTGAGCTGTATTTTAGGATCTCCATAACGGCCACTCTGCTGTTCAGAGTAGAGTGTGCAGTCTCACTCATTGACCATGCATCTGACCACAGGTTCTAAAACTTTGAGATCTTTTAAAAGTCCAGAACAAGTGAAGAGCAAGCACTTTTTTGTGACACTAAGACGCTCTAATTTCTGACTATATTTTTGTTTTTCCAGATGTTTACTTGAAACATGATTAAAACAAATACTTTATATGCCTTGGTTAATACACCTTGGTTTACACACAAAATAAAGCAAATAAGCTGAATTAATGTAACATCAAAAACACAGTCAGCCACATCAGTAATTATACAAAAAACCCATCAAAATTCTTAATGCCCATTAACATTTTCATGGCTGTTTAAAGATGCCCACATCTGGTTTTTAATTAGGCCAAAAAAATTGTTAACTATTTACTGTTTTAGCCCAGTGATCCTGTCAAATTTGGCCTAAACAAAGACATAAAACACACCCCATTTGATGAACCCAATAAAGTTTTAGTTAATGTTTAAATCTAGATATACAGTATTTTTAATATCATCAGTAAGAGTCAGTAAAGCAAAGATTAAGATTAACTGCTGTTTTCCAGTGCTGCTAATGTTGATAAGAGAGCAGCAGACAGGGATTGTGAAAACAAACCTGTTTAAAAGTTGGTAAACCGAGATGGTGAGTTTACATCTGTTTGGAGAGATACTGAAAATATATTGCTTTGTGTGGTTAGAATCTTTTCTTCCACTATGATCGTCTACAACAACACATAATAAAACAGATGGAGGATCAGCTTTTTACTGGATGGGAGATTGTGATTTTATGGTGTGATTTATGTGTGTTGGCTGTTAATAACCAGACTGGTTCTTTTGTAGAACCAGTTAAGACCTGGCTCTATCGACAGCCTGATTAAGAACTGGATTGATGAAACATCAACAGATGTAACATCAACAGATGTATTTGTGTGGACATCTTTTTTATGAGTTAATACTTTTGCGGTTATTTTGCAGTCTTATTTTAGTATGTAACCACATTTATTGGTAGATAAAGCATGAATCAAGTAAGTAGAAAAACAAATTTTATTTGCATGCCTAGTTGTTACAGTTGTTCTTCAGTTTCACAAAATAGACACTTTGCTGTGTATATTCTTATTATCAATGAAGAATGGTATAGTAGTAAGCTGTCTGTGCCGCCTCGGTTGAGTGTATCCTTTACAAATAAGGTCTAAGGAGTCCAGATTGATCTTCCATTCATTCCAGATCCCAATTAGAGTCCAGACCTTATGATCACTGCATCAGACTTAGACTGCAATAAGATATAGCAGTAGGACCCACCGATTACATTGGAGACACACAAGCTTTAATACCAGTTATGTTCTATGGTGCAATCCAGTAAAACATAAAATATCAGAAATAAAATTAATCAGGTCTTTACTACAGTATGAAAGTAGTACAGAAAAATTGATGCCACAATTTAAAGAGTCAGATCTGGCAGCTAATGAAAATCTACCCCATGATACAGTCATTAATTTTTATAACACTGCTTTGTTAAAATCAACTATGAAACTATGACAGCTCCGCTTTAAGTTTAGTTTAAAAATGAAATTAGTCGGAACACAGGTGTCATTTTAGTTGGTGAGATTTGTTGCCGTGGATTTGTCAATATTTATAATTGATGGTTTTGTCCCCAACACTTTTATAAACCTGTTGTGGAACTTCTTACCAGAGCAGCTCTAACATCCATTTTTTTATCATTATAATCGATATCAAAACTGACCGATATTTCTCTATCTTATACAGCCATATTTCTTTATTTGCTGATGCTGCAGCATTCTTTGCTGAAGTTGATGCAAAATTAAAAAGAATTATTGCATTCAAAAGTGGGTTAAAGTATCAACAGGTTACTGATAACTTATATCTATTTGATGCAAGGTTATCTAAATATGCAGGGTTATCTTCTCCGTATATGTATGCACAGATCACAAAGGTTTGTGCTTGCCTCCCCCAGGGGGCAACGTGAACATACACTGTGATTTTTGGCCAATTTTAAACCATTTTTCAGTCATGCAACAATTTTTGCATTAGGTTATTTTCAAAGCTGCATATAAATGCATATTTTTTCCCCAATAACTTATCATTGCATATTTAATTTAAGGCAAATTAGTCATATATATATATATATATATATATATATATATATATATATATATATGAAAAATAAAATAAAAAAGTTAATATACTCTCTGCATTGAACAATATTAAGACATGTACTATTCAACAAATATGTAAAGTAAGCCTTTCAGAACTATTTTAATATGATTCATAAAAACTATTTAAAATTTGTTAAAATCTTTCTATATGCAAAGTAAGGAATATGGACATAAACTTGTCACAATTTTTCTACCAACCATCCTAAAGTTTTATGTTTTTCCTCTTTTGAAAGTTATCTGATAATGGTGTGTTTTTTTCAATGTTTCTAAGAAAAAAAATAAGAAAAGTAACCAGCAAGTATAAGCCACACTATATTTTCATTAAGACCAATTAATTCCTAATAGATTTTTTACATTTTGGAAGGAATTCCCATCTTTTAAATTTACATATTTGAAATGATTCAAAAACTGCATATGTTTTTATATCAGAATACAAAGACATATGTAGCGTGGGTTTAACAGAAGAGATAGCTGTAAAACAACATTTTGTATGCCAAAAATGTAAAACATGTCTGTAGATGCACTATATCTGTTTTCAATATATTTAGCTCATTATATGTATTGAACAGCTCATTGTTTTATCTTAGAAATGAAATATTAACACTTATTAGGTGTTATAAGATAAAAATACTGATTGTTTTAAAACATCTGAGAGTCTCAATAAAAGCTAAAACATTATATAAACATTTACATTTAAGGGTGGAAAAAATATTAACTTAGATGCATGCAATTACTGCCTTACAAAATATAAATAAGCTTTTCCCAGTGATATCTTCTCTTACTTTCAAAAGTCACAATTAGTCAGTGGTGTGGCACTTAAAGCCAAAAACACTGAAAACTCAAAATATTAAAAAAAGAGTTTTACTTTATTGAAACATATCCAGAATCAGTCACTTGTACTGCAAATCTTACCAGTGTTGACAGATTACCAGAACAACCAGCGTTCAAACTGAATCTCTTTAATAAGGCTCTTCATCAAGTAGACAAGGTGTTTTTTTTAAACCATAAGACACGATAAGACACTCTGTGCTTTTAGTTGGTGTTAATAGGGTTGTTGGATTTATTATCAAAACATTTTAGGTTGATTAATTTCTGGAGCCCTACCATACGCAAAATTTAGGTAAACACACAACAATGCCTTATGACTGATATACATACATATGTGGCTGGAATATAAAAGAGTGAAAGTGGGTTAACTGATGTCTATCCATCCATCCATCCATTTACTGAACCACTTAATCCTTAAGGGGTCGCAGGGGGGCTGGTGCCTATCTCCAGCTGTCAGCGGGCGAGGTACACCCTGGACAGGTCGCCAGTCAATCGCAGGGCCACAAAGAGACATACAGGACAAACAACCATGCATGCACACACTCACACTTAAGGACAACCTGACAGTCATGTTTTTAGACTGTGGGAGGAACATGCAAACTCCATGCAGAAAGACCATGGGCCAGGATATGAACCTACAACCTTCTTGCTGCAAGGCAACAGTGCTAACCACCGTGCAGCCCCATCCCTTAAACATTTGCACATGGCTTGATGACAAGCATTTGTGAAATTGTTGATAGCAGCTTTTTCTATTCAAAAGTGTCTTCTCTTTTCACTCCTTTTGTATGACAAGTGTTGCTTTTGAGCTGACAAACTGTGATAGCGCTGCATTTTATCAGTTTGAAATTTTGTCTTCTTCACCTGTGGAAAGCTTCTCATAAATTTTGTATTTGTTTACACTATCTGGCTCTCCTCTCTCAGCTTGAGCCCGCCTAGAAAGGCTTTTTGGAAAAAATATTTCTATTATATACATTTTTTTTTTCATCTGTTGTATCCACTAATTGTTAGACAGAACTCTCTACATTGGAGCAAAATAAGACTCTTCTCCAACTACACATTTTCCATAAAAATGCTGTCATTACAGTAGTGGGAAACTATTTCTTCCCCTGCTGCCTTATGGTCCCCCCTTTGCCTTAGAAAATAGGTATATTTAACATCCATAGCTGTCAGTGCTGACAAATAAAAGCCTGGTGTTCTATCTTTCCTATTCTGACTGTCAGACCAGTTTAGTGCCAGGTGTCAGGCAATGTTAAGCAGATGTGCTCGCTTTAGACATAGAAAATGTGTGCATATTTTCAAACTTTTATCACAGGATTTTAATGGAATACATCTGTTTCTGGCATATGTGTTTGGTCTTGAAATCCAAGACTTTTTAGAAAACATTTAGAGGTGCAGTGTTGGATGCCAAAACATAATTGTACTTTTAACATCTGGGTGTCATGATTAAGAGCATTTTATGTTCAATTAGTTGCTGGAGTGGTCATTTTTCTGTCATCCTGGTGATTATATTTTAACAGATTCTTATGTTTTGCATCCAGTGTTATATTAGTGGTAAGCCATATTTTTCTATGGTATAATTTTGTTTTTGTTCATATAATTTTCTTTTGAATTTAAAAATGTCCCAATGATTTACCAGCCTGCAGCTGATGCCAAATCAGTTGGTGCTCCGTAGTACCTAATAATAATCCAGGTTCCAATTTACTTTGTAGGAAATTTAATAGAACATCCACAGATTGTTGGACATTTCATGTATCTTAGGTACTTCCACAAACTGTAAACTTTCATATATGTTTTTTGTCTAGTTTTGGTGAAAATTACCTTGCAGGAACCAGGACCCTTTTTAAGCAAAGACTATTATTTACTCACCCAGACAAATTTGGAGCCACTTGAAGTCCTTCGGGAGAAGTTTTTAATCCAGTCTGATCACCGTATACCATATAATTGTAGTCAATCAGGGCCAGAGATTTGCTGCTTGTAATATGGTAAAATCTGCCACCAAACTACTTAAATTAACAATTTCTTGTTATGAATAGTTAGCGATATTCCCTTGAGAGTTCGTAACGTCTTGGAAGTGCTAAGGTATTAGCTTCTGAGTGTTTTACAGCCTTTTAATGCAACCGATTACAACTTACACTAACCTGGGATTTCAGTGACATACCAACCGCCCGCTATTACAGCTGTAGTCAGCGTAGGTTGCGGAAAAGGAGCCCGTGGAAGCTGAACTTAATCCAATTGGTCATTCACCAAAAGCAATATTAAAACATGCAAACCCGAACCATATTGAAGTTTGCATTAGCAAGTTCCATCTAGCTGACGGCCATAGAGCACAGAGTGACAGTCCTGCTCAGACTACAACCGGGATGGAGTGTAGTGTAGTTGTAGTATAGCCTCTAAATCACTCCGGAAACAAACTAATTTAATAACACTTCTAAGATATTCTGAACCCCGAAAGGTGGCAAAACGATTAATAACAAAATATGGTTAAATGAAGGAGTTTGGGGCATTAATGCCTTATTAGAGGGAGCAAATCCCCTGCCTTGATTAACCCTTATGCGCTGATCAAACTGGATTAAAAACTTTTCCCAGAGGGCTCCAAGTAGCTCCAAACTTGTTTGTGTGAGTATCCAAACGTAATATTTGCTGAAAATACGGGCCAGGTTGAAAAAAAAAGTTGTTTTTATGGTCAAAATATATTAGATGGAAAAGAAAATACAGTTTACTTGTTGTGTTGCTTAAAAGTCTAATGTTAATCAGGGACACAATTTTTAATCTATCTTTTGTATGCTGTTTTCCTAAATATTATTCACAACAGTAGTAAATATTTAGATCTCCTGGTATATTAATTTCATTGGAAGAGTATGTAAGGCAATAGGTCAGAATCAGAATCAGAATCAGAATCGGTTTTATTGCCATTGTTTGAGAACAAGTTCACAAACTAGGAATTTTTTCCGGTACAGTTGTGCACATAAAACATTTAACATAAGTAAAAATAAAATAAAATAAAAAGAAATAAAATAAAAAGAATGAGCCATAAGGCTAAAGTCTTTATAAATATTATAATCTGTATGTAATATAAAAGAACTATGAAGAGATAAACATCCTTTTAACATAAGAACAGCAGCAGGGTTCCATTCACAGATGTGCAGGTGAATGACAGCAGCAGATCTAAGTGTGATCAGACCACACAGTGCAGTAAAATAAAGTTACGTAGTGCAGATGGTTCTATCCTACATGGGTCTTTAACTGAACTATCGGGTCTTGTTATTGTTCATGAGTCTGATGGCGGAGGGGAAGAAACTGTTCAGGTGGCGGGAGGTGTGGGTCTGGATGGACCGTAGCCTCCTGCCTGAGGGGAGGAGGGAGAATAGTCGGTGTCCAGGGTGAGAAGAGTCAGCTGTGATCCGACCCACACGCCTCCGGGTCCTGGAAGTGAACAGGTCCCGGAGGGATGGGAGCCTGCAGCCAATCACCTTCTCAGCAGCACGCACGATGCGCTGCAGTCGGTGTCTGTCCCGGTCTGCGGCGCCGGGGAACCACACGGTGATGGAGGAGGTGAGGATGGACTCGATGATGGCCGTGTAGAACTGCACCAGCATCTCGGTCGGCACCTTGAGTTTCCTCAGCTGCCGCAGGAAGTACATCCTCTGCTGGGCCTTCTTGATGAGGGAGCTGATGGTTGGCTCCCACTTGAGGTCCTGGGTGATGGTGGTGCCCAGGAAACGGAAGGAGTCCACGATGGAGATGGGGGTGGGAGAGTCCATCAGGGTGAGGGGATACGGTGGGGCTGTGACTTTCCTGAAGTCCATGATCATCTCCACTGTCTTCTGGGCGTTCAGCTCCAGGTTGTTGTGACTGCACCAGGAAGCCAGCCGGTCCACCTCTCTCCTGTAGGCGGACTCATCACCGTCTGAGATAAGTCCGATGAGGGTGGTGTCGTCCGCAAACTTGATCAGCTTTACGGACTGGTGACTGGAGGTGCAGCAGTTTGTATACAGCGAGAAGAGCCAGGGGGAGAGTACACAGCCCTGAGGAGTCCCAGTGTTTGTAGTCCGATTGTCCGAGACAATCTTCCCCAACCGCACGTGCTGTCTCCGGTCCGACAGGAAGTCAGTGATCCACCTGCAGAGGGAGTCGGGCACGCTGAGCTGGTAGAGCTTGTCTCGTAGCAGTCCAGGGAGGATGGTGTTGAAGGCAGAGCTGAAGTCCACAAACAGGATCCTGGCGTAGGTTCCTGGGGAGTCCAGATGCTCCAGGATGAAATGGAGGGCCAGGTTCACTGCATCATCCACAGACCTGTTGGCTCTGTAGGCGAACTGCAGTGGGTCCAGGAGGGGGGCGGTGATGTCCTTGAGGTGGGGCAGAACCAGGCGCTCAAATGACTTCATGACCACAGACGTCATGAAGGTGGAAAAGGAACAATTTGTTTACAGCGGAGCATTTAAGCAGCTGCTGCTAAAATCAGCTTGTAACAGCTGTCATTTCAGACGACAACATGTTCTGTTGACGGATTATTTTGTTTTGTTCAGGGTGAGTAAAAATCTGCACAGTAAACTACAGACGTACACAGCACTAATAACATGCTTGACAGACTTGTCTGTAACTAGGCCGGATAGTCTTGCTCAGTAATTGGTTTAATTGGAACGTAGTCCACAATCTTTTCTGTAAAAGGTAATGTAATTTACAACACAATCTCTTTAATTACACACTGTAACAGACTAAACTGACTAGTTTGTAAGTTGCCTGTATCCTGCATATCTTTCACTAAAAAATACTCTATCATACCCTCCACATTTTCTTTGTACAAATGTGTTGGTGTGGTTTGTTTTAGACTCTCAGCAGAGAATAATGCTAGTTAATTACTTTGCTGTAAATGTTGTGAGGCAGCTTCCCAGGCCTTATGGGATGGGATGTAAACACTAGCTTAGCACAAAGGGGGGTTTTGCGGATACACCTGAAATGGACATGCGGGTGGTTGCCTGAGAACTTTTATGCATCAGACTAAAAATGCATTATTAGGAAAGCATACTTTTTACTATAAGTGGCAAATCGTTGCAGTAAATTTTTCCAAAAGAGACATGAAGTTAAAGAAAAGCACACAAAATCTAGCACATGCATCACACTACATTCATAAAACATGCCGAAGTCTGAAAACATTTATGGGCTTCTAATCTGAGAGCTCATCCTCTCTGTATGCGAACATGTCTGCAGTACAGTCAGCCTATATGGCCATGCATACATTATAGGGAATTTGTGAGCCATTCTTAGGTCTGTGCAAGCTCAATTACGCTTCCTGAGACATTTGTTTTTTTAAATCAGCTTCACTACAAAGGGGAAACATGGAGAGCTGCAGGTGTCTAGCCTATTGGTTCTAATTGAAGGAGAGACAGAAGAGGAGACTTTGAAGAATAACATTTGGAATTAAGTGTTTGCGCGTGTATGTGGGCGGGGGGGTGCGTGTGTGTGTGTGTGAGTGAGTGAGTTGGATAGGTTAGGTCATACATATTATCTCCAAACAATTGTTATAAAATTCCATTCATCCCTCAGTTATCTATACCCACCCATCCTCTGCAGGGTGGCGAGGGGCTGTTGCCTATATCTGGCATTAATCAGATGAGATGCAGGGTACAACGGGACCCGGCACCAATCCATTGCAGGGTGACACAGAGACACACAGGACAAACAACCATGAATGCACACACTCATACTTAAGGACAATTTAGATAGACTAATGGACCTAACAGTCAGGTTTTTGGAATGTGGAAGGAAGCTGGAGTACCCAAAGGAAACCCACGCATGCACAGGGAGAACATGCAAACTCCATACAGAAATACCCCAGGCCAGATTCGAACCTGGGTCTACTTGCTGTAAGACAACAGTGCTACCACCTGTGCCGCTGTGCAGTCAGGTTAGATAAAATCCTAAACTCTAAATGTTAAGACAGTTGTTTCAGGTTTGTTTGCTGTGTTAATTGTTGGATGATATGGGCTTCCGTAGATAGTGCATTGCTTTATTTATTTATTTTTGGGTGCACTTGGCTTTCTGCTTGCAGAAGGAAAAACAGGAAAATCCAGCAAAGTGTCTTCACCACCATCAATATTGCAATCTAGGGCTTTGCTGCATCGGTCAAACCCAGTTCACACAAATAAAAAAACACATTAGGCAGGAGAAGTGGTAGAATTTGTGGTACAGAGTGGGACAGAGAGAGAGAATGGCAAGGCAAGAAACAGATGGCTACAATCAGAGTGTCATCGAAATGGGAAAATAAAGCAAGAGAAAATCAAGAGCTTCTAGTGAAAGGGGAGTGAGCAAACTGTGTACAAAGCATGAGGTGGGGAATCGTGCTAGACATACATGCATAATTTATTTCAACCTGGTGTGTGGTTTTATATTTGTTTTAGTGAGTTATTCTCTTTTCTGTGGAGAATGTTTGAGTGTGTGGGTAGTTTTTTGTTTATGAAACAATTCAAGATATATGTTTGACAAAGCACAATAACGGCACGGTTCTTGATTACAGAAACATTTAGGTTTCTCTAACCACAACGCATCACTGTTGAGAGAAGAAACTCCCCTACGCAACAGGAAAAGCAGAAAAACAAAAAGCTTTTCTCTCAATTTCATGTGAAATGTTATAACAATTTAAAATAGATTTCTGATCACCCAAATACAGCCAGAACAAATTAATGTAAGAAGGTTCCAATTCTTTTTATTATTTCATTGTTCCTTTAGTACTAAAGAAAAAAAAAATCATAAAATGCTCAACCACTGTTTTTAACATTAGTGTTGGCATTGGCCCAGGATTTTATGTTTCCCCTGTACTTATTTGAAGTATTGGGATTGAAACCTTGGTGGGCTTGCTTTTGATGATGCAGAAGGTGTTCATAGGGATGACTGAATGCATGTTTTTGTGTTTCTGTGTCTTTCACCTGTGTCTGAAAGTGTTTTTAGCACCACATGTGTGGCCTTGAGGAAGAAAACTGGAGCGTTGGAGAAGCTGTGATGAGCAAAAGGTGGCCCTTGTGCTTAAAAAGATCAGGGACATGCTGCAGTCTGGATAAGCTTTTCTCTCTTCGGGAGGAGTGAGCCCACACTGCACATTACAAAGTGTTTCAATTTAACTCACAATTGAAAATAACAATGGGTCGAATTTAGGATGGGAAAGAAAAAGCATGTTAAGTTTAAAGTTTAACCTTTCATGTTGCATCTCTTATGGATGTGATCCAATCATAAACCCAATTCTCAATGCAATTAAAATACGTTTTACATGTTATGTATTGCTTTGATTCACTTATCTGTGTTGATGAGGGTTGTACAGACCCAAGTTCAGAGACCGACTGTAGTAAGAGTTCTTTAATAATGAAATAAGTACTAAGAAATAAAAAAGATTGGAGAAAATCACAATTAGAGAAGGTTAAGGAACACAAAGCAGAGTAACAGAGGAAACTAGCCAGGGTCAAACAATATAAGATATATCCTACACAACATTATACCCCCACCTCCTGCCTGACCTGTTTATACCAGGCAGCATTGATCTATATTATCATGCTGTAGACATTTCATTCTAATGATACCATCTTCATATTGCAGCTCAAATTGAGACAAATCGTACCAGGATTTTTTTTTTGAATTTTTAATGTCTGATATTATTGAGCACTTATAAATTAGAGCCTCCATTTCCTGTTCTTTGATGACAAGAGTTGCACCCACTGTGGTCTCTACAGGTGATGCCTACCTTCTTCAATGTTTGCTGTGTTGTGCATTGACAGCTAGTATTGCGCATAGTACAAATACATACACAATCCCCAATCTTGAGATGGGTGTTTAAAGAAAAAACAAAGTAGAAAAAGAAAATATATTGGGTTTTTTATTTGCAATTTCTAGAACATCCAGAAAGAAAGCTATGAGTTAGAACGCACACGATGGAGAGACTACAGTAAAAAAATTACTCTGTTCCAACATAATACCACACTTTGACTGTGCATCCTTCATCCCAAAACACATGAATTACACAAAATGGGGTGCATCAAGAACGAAGCACATAACTCCAAAAGTTGAAAGGTTAGATCCAACGTAAAAGGAATTTTTATATATGTGCCGACATAAGTGGGGAGAGAGGAAATAGTGTGACACAAGCATAGGAAATTGAGTTTTTCAGTCTTTTCTTACTATGGATAATATGTGAAACTGTTTATTAATTTATGTCAACTTGTGTTAGTTATCAAACAAAAGAAAAGAAAAAACAGAAAACATTTTTGAGTGTTAGAAAATATAATCTTCACACATTTTTGTGTTTTACCACCTAATCTAGTTTGCATGTTTAATCAAATCTAAAGTTTGACAAATGTGGGATCTGGTTAAGACCTATCAGCTACCGAATTATATAAAATGAAAGCCTTTGGTTAGACACATTAATGAGTCCATGCTTGGATGCTACAAAAGAAGTGATACCCAGAGCCAGGGCGGAAAATTGTGGCCTTTTGAGTCACCTGAAAATACTAGCAACATTTAGTGTCCTAGGTAAACAGAAAGAATACTCTCTGTAGGCTTTAGAAAATGGTTTGATTTCCAAAATCTTTACCCGTGAAATGTTTAAACAAGAACACTCTTTCTTTCCAAAGGCCGTGTTTGTGTTGCTCTTGGTTACCTTCAAAGTCAAGCGTTATATATAGCAATTTCGTTGAGAAAAGTGAGCATAAAGCTCACCAGCAGAGATTATGATTGTGTTGCAGGAGTGCTTGGAATGGTTTCACTAAGTGTTTTGTCATGTTTAGACATATTTTTCATGCTGTGCCTGAGTCATTGCTAAAATCTACCACTAGCCAAAAGCTGTAAAGCAGACTTCTTCACAGTAGCAGCAGGTAACACATTCTTCAGAGTCACTTTTTTAATCTTGGAGATAGTGAGTGCTTTGAACCTTGGGCAGTATCAAGAAGATCAAAACAATCTGAACAGTCGAGAAATAAATAGGCCTCAAGTTATTAAATGTAGCAGAAGAACAGACTCTTAAAGATTTACACAAGCTTCACGGCAGTCAGACACCATGACTTGCGAGAGCGCGACCAACGACTTGTACATTAGCCAGGAATCAGATACTTTTTTTTGGGTTATTAGTCTTTACTTTACTGATAGAATTTAAGTGTTGAAACCATTTGTCTTTCTTTAGCGAATGATCTCTGTTGTTTACCTGTGTCAGCCATAAGCTGTACCGTACAAGAATAGAATAGAATAGGGAAATTGAGGTGTAACATCATAAAGTGAAAGATTCATAAAACTTTTTACAATTTCTCAAAAATCTTTTACATTTTGGGGGATTTATGTGAAAGATCCGCATAAAATAAAACAATTTATGGTTTTTAAATTGATTTAAAAAATAAGGTGTTGGTGCATTTAGATAAAAACCTTGCCTAATTCTTAATCGCATTTTACATTTATCCTGTCCATTCTCAAAGGGGGGAGGGTTATTTAAAATTTAAATTTAGCTTTTGAAGCTTTACATCCAGATGTTGCTTTGACTTTTAACCTAACCAAATAACTCTACATGCAGGCTCCGCATTCTGACGGGCTTAAAATATACACAGCTCCAACTATGAAAATGCAATTACTATTAACTAAATAGTGTTTTATTTGTGTTCATTTTTTTAATATATAATTTTTCAAACTCAAAATTGCCTGCCTCTCAGGCAATGGAGCTTGCGTCGCTATTGCCTTGTATCTCTCTGGCTGTGTGTGTGTGTGTGTGTGTGTACCGCTGCAAAGGCATTTTTCAAACAGAAAATGCGGCTGGAATTTGACTCTGGTAGGGGTTGTGTTAATCTTTAAAGAGGGAAGCATGTAATAAATACAGAGCATTGCGTAAAACAAGGGAAACGTTACAGGCTGCAATACCAAGGAGGTTGAATATTACCAAGTCGGAAGGTCTTGTAAAAGTCTCTGGATTCATTCTGGCTCTTCAAAAAGCTATGTTATAGGGTTGGAAATTAGATAATGTGTGTATGGTTGTACTATCTTTTGTGTTTTCATAGTTCACAAATGTAATAAAATACAGCTTTTCTTCCAAAGTACTACAATGTAGCACATAGATAAACACCGGAAAGACAATGTCCGAGTCTGACTCCATACATGCTGTGATGATCCCGGGTGTATGCCGTTCTGAAGGGGGAGTATCAGAAAGGGTGGGCGAGTCTTCAAGAGACAAAGGCAAATATCGAAGTGTCAAATGCGGAAGTGAAAAGGGAAATTTATTTTAGGTGGATTTTGATATATACAGGATTTTCAAACAAGCTGTGCTATAGAATGGTACTATGTGACTCAAAGAAGCCTAACACCCCCCTTTAATATATGTGCAGCGTGTAATAGTACATACCCAAGACATGGACATGGTCAAAAGCATCAAAAAATATAAAAGTGCAACAAAATATTCACTTGATGGGTTAATGTGAATACACAGGCATACCAAACTTTAGGAATTTTTAATCTGTAAAACATGTTTTGAAAGCCAAGTATAATGTTCCTTCCACTTGAAAACTATACACGACTTAGGGTTGGCACATAACAATACATTAAAGTTTGTGGTTGCAACATGACAAAATGTAAAGAAATTCAAGGGGGATAATCACTTTGGCAAGCAATTCAACCAGTACTGATATTACATTAATGACTTTGTAAAAGGGTTACATTAGAAACAATCTGACAGATGGATTTTGATTGAAAGTTTTGAGCCAGATATTTCCTTCCATCTCAGTAAACTGTTTTTGTAGTCGTGCTCCCAAGTCAATCATTTTGTCGCTTTGGGTCTGAGATTTGTCAGCTGCTGGATAATGTGATTTGGAACGTAACCGATTGCTTCAACAGCTGCCAGTTCTGTAGTTGTAATAATAAATAAACGCTCCGTTGAGGGGCTGTTTAATTGGAGACCCGAAGCTGATCTCTCACGTCGTTTTGTCCTAACTGGGCTGACAAATGGCCAACCCCCGTCTGTGACTGGCTCTGTCAAATCAAAGTGTCCACTGGAAGCCTGTTAGTCTGGTGACAGATGTTACCTAAAATATGTCACTATGTTGAAATTAACACATTTCAAATTCTCGTTCTGTGTACTTGTATCAGCAACCTTTTATCTATTTTCTTGAATGTGAACCCAACTGTTTAAGAGGTGTAATCCCAGTGCATGAAAAATAAGAAAATCCTGCTCTGGCTTCCAAAACAAATACTGTGCAAACAAGGTAATGCAAGCAGTCACTATGAGAGAGGCCTGCAATAATATTTCCTGATGTACTTTTAACAAGCTTTGTAATGAAGACAGATGGGAAACTAAACGAACAAGAGGGAGGAGAGTGGAGGAGGCCGACAAAGGGTGATTCATATCTGTAGTGCTGAGCGGATTGCAGGGAATGAGATAGTTTTCAAGTGCTGGGAGACAAACAGCTACTAAGAGGAGAAGCAGTTCGCCCCCTTGCTGCACTCTCTCTTCCTCTTTTCATTGGCTTGTGGGGGCAGCTCATTTCTCGCCGCTTTCCACAGAGGACATCTGCCAAAGAGCATTCCAGATCCAGCAATGCCTTGACACAGAGGCCGACCAGCACCCCCAACACCCCAGGCGACAGTTTGCACTTTTACACATGCATGCACAGTAAGAGTTAAAACTGCTCATGCCCTTTCATATACACATATATATTTCAGCAAACGCTGATTTACGCTACCAGATCAGCATCAATCAGCTTGGAAATTTCTCCTTTCATTCCTTGACTGGTAATGGGTAATCATCGGTGTCAGTCAGTGTATGTGGGCCTTCACCCTTCTTGTAAGCATATCTGTTAATAGGTTAGGTGGGGAGCAGGTTGTCTGCTGCTTGGATCCCAAGGTTTTTACTCTGAAAGACAGATGATCACTTTTTACATTAATTCTACCATTATTAATGGTTTGTACATACAAATGTATAATAAAATCTAGTTTAAAAAACCTAAACACTTGAAGTGAAAGAAAAAAAAAGAGAAAAATGTACATGTCAGAGTGGCTCTAAGTAATTCAAAACCCTACACTCAATTTAAACTACAAAGTAAGAGGCGATCATTTCATTTTCCCAAATGTTTCTATCCATGAGTTGATTAGTGATTATTTTTGATGGCCAGCTCAATGGCTATACTTAATAATCTTAGCACATTTGAAGGTCTAAGTATGAATTTAATGAATGAATACTTTATTGATCCCACGAGGGATCTATAAAGTGCTGGGAACAGTAATCATTACAACTGAACATTAAAATACAACATGCTTCAAACTTCTTTTCTTACCCAAAAAATAATTTAGATAAAGAATTCTCAAACATTTCTGTCAGTTCTGTTTAGACCAGTATTGTACATTTAAGAAGCCCCTTTATTCTTGACCTCAGTAAATACTTTAAGAGCTACCATAATAGGAAACTGGATTGTAATATTTTTGTTTCAAGCACACTTAGTTACAGTACATTAGTATCTTGGATGCCATCATCTATGTTAGATTTCTGTATCCACAGATGTCATTCAAGAGGCTAAATATCTTATTGGCAAACAAAGTTTGTGTTCACAACAGCTGAAAGAAGACCCAACAAATGTTCTCTGTAAAGCCCTTACTTGAGAGTCCATACTTGGGTAAAATTGGCAAAAATGTTCTCTCAGTCTGCTCTTTTAGCATAAGCTGACACGAGCAGATGCAAAGGGTGGTAAGGTAACTAGCCGAACAGAAAAACGGAAACAGCTTTAACTTAATATACAAACTGTTCTTTTCAAAATAAAGGCAACATGTTTGTATTTGCATGTGGAAACGTCCATCCATCCATCATTCTCTATCTATCCTCAGAGGGCCACATGGGTGGTGGCACCCATCTTAAACACTGTTTGTGGGTACATCCCACAGGTCACCAGTCCATGGCAGGCCTGCAGAAACACTTTCTAAAATTAGCTTTTCACATTTCCAATTATCAAATGTGGTGTAAGGATGTAAGACATGCCTCCCTACACTAAGACACTTTCCCAATATATTAAGGATTGACTTTTTAACATAGGGATCAATACATTCATTTTACTGGGGCACATGCCACAGGATACATCTTCTCTCCAGTTTCATTTAAACAAATTAGTGAAAGCTTGGAAAAAATGACAAGTTTGACTGCTTGAAAGGAAAATAGAAATTAAAAATTTAAATCATGTGCAAACATTTTATGCTTTTTCTAAAGGCATTGTGTTGTTAAACAAATTCATACTTTTTCAAAAAAAGTTCAAAAGGTTTAAGATATGTTGCAAATACTTGTCTGAGACTCTTGCCTCTTGACAGTAGGGTGGAGCAAGCCAGAAAGATCTTGGCCCTTTTTTAGGGTGTAATAAACTAGGATGTGGGATGGTATTCCAATGCTTCCCAATGAACCTAAGGGAACAACAAGCTAATTTGTATCTCATTTACAAATTCACACAAGTCCGCTTTTTTCCACAGAGAGTACCTTGTTTGGCTTTCCGCCTGTGTAAATATGTGTTTTAGCACCTTTACAAAGGTGATGCCACACCTTCTTTTAATTTAAAGATGTCCTTTGCTTTCTATGCACAAGTCACCTTGCTGGTGAAAATGTTCTCTAAGACACAGAAAGACAGACTTGTGCTTGCTGCCAGCTTACGTTTTGCCACTAATAGGTGAAATTTAAATTGGGAAAGCTGTGACCTGCATCATTTCATTATACATCTGGTATGTGATGTGTGTGTGTGTGTGTGTGTGCGTGTGTGTGGACCTGGTATTACTATCTTTGTGGGGACCAAAAATTGGAAGTTTACTATCCAAGTGGGGACCGACCTCCCTTGTGGGGACCAAAATCCCGGTCCTCACAAGTTTGAAGCAATTTTTGAGGCTTAAAATTTGGTTTTAGTGTCAGGGTTACACTTAGGTTATGGTTAGGTTGGGGTAAGGGTCAGGGTTAGGCATTCATTTTTGATGATTAAGGTTAGGGTAAGGCGCTACGGAAAACATTATGTCAATGAGAAGTCCCCACAAGACATAGAAACCCAACATGTGTGTGTGTGTGTGTGAGTGTGTGTAAGAAAGCAAGTTTTTTTCAGAGAGAGATGAAGGCGTAGGAAAAGTTTCTGTGTATAATTAGAGCCTGATTAGTGTTGAGATAAGCTTAGCCTTTTAAATGACCCAATTACAGCATGTAAATAGGGTAGAGGTTATTTTGACATTTGCTCTCATCTTTTCTGTCTCAGTCAGATTCATGTACGCGCACAGGCAAACACACACACACACACACACACACAGGTGACATTTATGAAGTTATACTGGCCAAAGTTGCGTTTGTGCGCGTGTGTCTTTAATGGCCGCTGTGTTAAATTCTGGAGATATGTCAGAATGGCAGGCTGATGAGACCAAGGGAGAGTCCAGTAAGACCACTGAGGCTGTCATGCAGTGCTAAATGGACCACATATAAAAAGTTATTAGTCTCCACACCAGTTAGTTGGACCAGTCCCAGCCTGGTCAGCGGCGAGCATGAACTGATGAAGCCTCTTGGATAAGAGGTGAAACGTCTTCCAAGACAAATTACCAAGTCCAGTTGCGTTTGATTGAAATTTCCTTGAGATAACCATGACCTGGATGAATGAGAATATTCACAAGGTTATTAAAAGACATCCTAAAGCTCTGAATTTGTTAAACAAACAACGAACCAGAAAAGGTTCTTCATGACAATCTTTTTCTTGCACCTTTCTTTTACTGCTGAACAAAACACCTAAACATATGTGCTGTTGATTACCATATTAAAGAACGTATTTTCTCACGGTGAATAGTAGTATGACAAATCTACTACTGGTAGTGGATAAGAGAACATTCTCAGACAGAGGAACTTTTCTGATCTGTTAATGTTTATTAAGGAAAATTGTATTATTCACTGTAGAATTGTTTGGCTGTCAAGGATTTAACAGAGGAGAAACTTTAAATCAAAAGATAGATCAATGGGTAATCACAGACAACAGCTGTAAAATAATATTATTTGGTGCTTCATATTGACAGGATTTAGACTCTTTGCATCAATCAAAGACTCTAGTAAGGGAACAATCAAAGAGAGAATTGCCACATGTAGAAAATTCTCTTTTTTACTAAAATGCCAAACATCTGAGAGATTAGACAGGTGCTGCACTACTTTAAAAAAGAAAAAAAAAACATTTTAAAAAAGGAAATTATGTGAATGCTGTGGTCTTCCAGGTAAGCAAATCATTCACCTAGTGCTGGACACCATTTCCAGTGTATACACTTTGATCCTTGCACAGGACAGTGAGGAGTGTGAGGGAAAAAAGGGAAAACTTGCTTGTGAAACAAAACTGTGATGTGGTAGCCCAAGTCTTTCACCTTTAACAGAAAGAATAAAAAACAGGGTATTGGAAATATCTTGCAAAGATTCTGGTCCATATTGAGACAATGCATTGGCTAGTTGCACTCAGCAGAATTGAGAACTGGTGAGGGGAAGCCATTAGAGTACAATTAACTCATTGTCATGTTGAAATAACCAGTTTATACCCGCATGGAGCTTCTGGACATTAGAACTACCACCCCTACGGACTTATTACCAGTTTTTTTTAGCATCAGCTGCGGACCTGGTCCATTTTTTGACCAAAAGAGGGAAACGGCGGCGTGGAAAACGAGCGGGTTCACTTGTCCGCCTGCACAGACGGGGCACGCGCACGCCTTTACCTGGCATCTTTCTCTCAAACGTCCGCTCACTTCCCAACAAGATGGATGAACTAGCGCTGCTGATGAGAAGTAACAAGGACTTTTCCTTGTCTTGTGTTTTGTGCTTCACGGAGACGTGGCTAAGCGCGAGTATCTCCTCCGCGCGGATCGCAACGCGGAGCTCTCCAACAAAACAAAAGGCGGTGGCATTTCCTTCTACATCAGCAGCAGCTGGTGCACGGATGTGACTGTGATCTCCCAACACTGCGCTCCTTCTCTGGAATATCTGTTCATTCACTGTAAGCCTTTTTATTCACCGCGTGAGATCGCTTCATTCATTCTGGTGGCTGCCTACATTCCGCCGAGCGCGGACGTGCACGAGGCTCAGCGCACGCTTGCAGGCCAGATATTACATGCGGAGCGGTCTTTTCCGGACTCTCTTGTTATCGTGCTTGGTGACTTTAACAAGAGAAACCTGAGCCAGGAATTACCAAAGTATAGACAGTTCATTAAATGCCCGACCAGAGAGGAGAACACGTTTGATCACTGCTACACTACAGTCAGCAGAGCGTATCATGCTGTCCCGCGCGCTGCCCTCGGACTATCAGATCACGTGATGGTGCACCTAATTCCCTCATACCGACAGAGACTGAAATTGGCCAAGCCTGTCGTGATAACAACGAGGAAATACACCTCTGAAGCTGTGGAGGAGCTGCGCTCATGTTGGGAGACGACAGACTGGGGAGCGTTTGGAGCAGCCACGGACAATCTGGACGAGTATACAGACACTGTGACCTCATACATTCATTTCAATGAGACGCGCATCATCCCAACGCGCACCAGGATTTGTTATAACAATGACAAGCCCTGGTTCACACCCAAGCTCCGGCACCTACGTGAGGAGAAGGAAGTAGCGCGACGGAGCGAGGACCGGAGTACATACAGACGAGCAAAGTGCCACTTCAGCAGTGAATTGAGAAGAGCAAAATCTGTGTACTCCAACCATATACAGGAACACTTTAGCTCCAATGACTCTGCAGCCGTGTGGAGGGGGTTGAGGGCTCTCACAAACTACAAGCCCAAAGCCCCCCAGGCACTGAACGACCGGACTCTCGCCCAGGGCCTGAATACACACTACTGCCGCTTTGACCAGCCGTCTGCTCCTGACACCTCTGCTCCCCCCACCATCACCCCAACCATCAACGACCCCAGCACTTCATCAAAGGACTCCTCAGACCCCCACTCCTTCTCCCCTGCCCTCTCCATCCAGGAGGAGGATGTGCACCGACAGTTCTTGAGGCTGGAAGGCCCCCGGGCCGGACGGTGTCTCCCCCTCCACCCTGAGACACTGCGTGGATCAGCTGGCCCCCGTGTTCACGGACATTTTCATCACCTCCCTGGCGCTCTGTCGCGTGCCGTCCTGCTTCAAAACCTCCACCATCGTCCCTGTCCCCAAAAAGCCACGGATCACAGGACTTAATGACTACAGGCCGGTGGCGCTGACGTCTGTGGTCATGAAGTCATTTGAGCGCTTGGTTCTGCCCCACCTCAAGGACATCACCGCCCCCCTCCTGGACCCACTGCAGTTCGCCTACAGAGCCAACAGGTCTGTGGATGATGCAGTGAACCTGGCCCTCGATTTCATCCTGGAGCATCTGGACTCCCCAGGAACCTACGCCAGGATCCTGTTCGTGGACTTGAGCTCTGCCTTCAACACCATCCTCCCTGGACTGCTACGAGACAAGCTCTACCAGCTCAGCGTTCCCGACTCCCTCTGCAGGTGGATCACTGACTTCCTGTCAGTACGTAACTTTATTTTACTGCACTGTGTGGTCTGACCACACTTAGATCTGCTGCTGTCATTCACCTGCACATCTGTGAATGGAACCCTGCTGCTGTTCTTATGTTAAAAGGATGTTTATCTCTTCATAGTTCTTTTATATTCATATAGATTATAATATTTATAAAGACTTTAGCCTTATAGCTCATTCTTTTTATCTTTATTTATTTATGTTAAATGTTTTATGTTGCACGATTGTACCGAGAAAAATTCCTAGTTTGTGAACTTGTTCTCAAACAATGGCAATAAAAACCTATTCTGATTCTGACCTATTCTGATTCTTAATTGGATTTTACCTGTGTGACATGGTGTATTACCCTGCTGGAAGCAGTCGCCAGAGGATGGGAAAACAGTAGTAAAGAGAAAGGGATGAAAATGATCAGCAGAGTTAACTAGATGGGCTGATGTTAAGAAAAAAACTTAATTGTTCTTGAAGGAGCAATATAGCTCTATTTTTTTAAATGATGGACCCTCACAGAAATACCATTTTAAGATATGAATGCTGTAATAATTGTGATCTCCTGTCTCAATTTGTTTTCCAGAGATGTCAGCAATTGCTTAAATTATAATGGATTCGCAGCTTAACATTTTATTACAATTTATTCATTGTTAATATCTGCTGACTCACTGACTGACTGAAGGCCTGAATATTGGTGCTGGTCATAAAATTAGAAAATCATGAAAAAGCTGATTAACTTCTGTAATTCCATTCATGAAGTGAAACTTATGATTAGATTAAATAGATTAATTCATTAAATACAGACCAATATATTTCAAATGTTTATTTCTTTTAATTTTGATGATTAAAATTAATTACCTCAGAAAAATAGAACATTGTGAAAATCTTCAATATTGGAGACAACTGCTGCTACACTCCAGTGAACTAATTAACGTAACACACCTCCAAAAGAATTTAAAGGGTTTTTCAGTCTAATTCGGTAGGCTACACAGTCATTGGAAAGACTACTAACCTGAAAGTTGTCCAAAAGACAACCATTGGCATCTTGCACAAGGAGGGAAAGACATAAAAGGTCATTGCAAAAGATTTTGGTTTTTCAGAGCACCTCTGTGCTACAAGTTAGCTTTACTGTATCTTTTGCTACCCACAGATCACGTTGATTCTAATCTTTGATAGCAATCTTGCAACAAAGTTGGTAATTAGCAGATATTAAACAACAAACAACTTACAAAGCAGAGATTCCGTCTCCATAGAGCTGAGCTTCTGATCGATCCTTGTCATGTCTCCCAGCCGGATGCTGCCGCAGGCACGGACAGCGGTCCCATTTATTCTGGTTACAGTACAGGTGGCCCTTTAAATGCTGTACAGAGAGTTTGTGGTCACACTTCAGAAATAAATTCCTGAAAGTGACCAAAATGCCTATCCTATATAGGCATTAGAATTTATTTGACTTCATTTTTTTTTTATTGACAGTAATTTCTATAAATAGCATGGAAAAGTAGTATGTAGACCACAAATAACAATTTTTATAGTTAAAGCCTCTCATTTTCTCTTCGTTTCACTGTTTTCACCTGCAAAGCTGTTCACATGTTCTACTACCGTAACGCACGGTGTATGCGAGAAGCTAATCTAAATAAGAACACTAACGTTGGCAGCCTTGACTGCCTATTTCCAAGTGTCGGCTCCCTTGACCGCAGTCCTGGGATAGTAGAGAGAGAAGGGCAGCTCGAAAAACAAAGATGTCTAAATAAATAAATAAATGTGGGGATAAATCAATAAATGTGGAAATAGATAAATATATGTGAAAACAGATAAATTAAAATGTGGAGATACATTTTTTTAAAATTAAATAATTCTGGATGTTTAAATACATAACTGAATAAATGAGCAAATAAATAAATACATTTCTTTATTCCTACATAGCTTTAATTTTTTATATTTATTTATTAATTTACCAATGTATTTCATCACTTATTTATTTATATTAACATTTATTTATTTATTTATTATCAATTTTGACAGAGATGGTCCTCCATACACAACTGTATATACTGTACATTAGAGATACAAGAGATGCTCAAAAATTTACACTAGTAAATTGCAATCTGGTTTTCATGGCTCAGTGTTTTTTTGTGTCTCTGCTCATACTTGATTTAAATATTGTTTTACCTTCTCTTTATGTCATCAAATGTTTCAGACGACATTTAGGAGCTCATTCATTTAAGTCAGGTGTGTCACAGATAGGAAACATCTAAATAAATACAGTACAGTAGGTCATGTAAGTCATGATTGAGAACTACTGCTTAAGGTAAAGTGTCACGTAGTGTAAGGGTTTGACAGTACTAAACCTGAATTTTGTTACATTTAAGTGCTTTCATATGTTCTCTAATGCCCTGTAGTCATGCTACAAATTTGATGTTTCTAAAAAACACATTTTACATGGGTTCACGCACAAATACATTAAATGGATAAAAAAAATGAATAAAAAAAGTCCTGTCTTTTCTAGTTGTGCACTCTCAACTAATTAGAAAACGATTAATTACATTAATGCAGATATTAATCCCACTTCCATGCTATGTCAGCCATTCAAAACTGGGGGTGTGATGTAACTGTTATTGAAAAAAAAAATTGTTCACTTTGCTGTCTACTATTTTATTCTAAAAAAAACAATGACTCAGAGTCAAAAGCCAAAACACAATCAGATCCATGGATTGAAACACATATAGTTGTACTCTTTAGTGACAACAAATGTATTAAATTTATGTATTTAGTGATATTAAATGTATTTTTATATCTGAGACCTGAGTAGCAACATGAGTATTTTATTTTTTATTTTTGCCAGATAAAAATTATCTAATGATCTGTTATTGCTATAAAATCATATATAAATCTTGTTGACATTATGTTGAGGACTCAGACGTTAGTTAACAAAAGGAGAATGTCTTGGTAAGCCAGGTTGCTCTATGGGGAAGCCCTTTACTTTGTGAAGTAACCAAAACCTTTATCAGGTTTCCACAATAATACACAATAATTTAGTATCCTGAGCAGAGTGAATTAATCCTACTCAGGAATTTCGAAATGTAGCGTGAGAAAGTAAAGCTAATTTTGGGTAAATTGCTGAAACACTGGAGTAGTTTCTGCATAATTTCCACAGCAGTACTGCTCATGTGCTATACTGTAAATTATATATATATATATATATATATATATATATATATATATATATATATATATATATATATATATATATATATATACACACACTTTGGGATCAAAATAATCACAAGAACGGTGAGAAAAAATACCAGAACCATACGGGGGGACCTAGTAAATGACCTGCTTTGGGACCAAAGTAACAAAGGCTACCATCAGTGACACATGACACTAGCAGGTACTCAAATCCTGCAGTGCCAGGCATGTCCCCCTGCTTAGGCCAGAACATGTTCAGTCCCATCTGACATTTGCAAAAGGAGCATTTAGATGATCCAGAAGAGGATTGGGAGAATGGCATATGGTCAGATAAAACCAACATATCATTTTTTAGTAAAAACTCCATTTGTGTTTGAAGGAGAAAAAACACTGAGCTGCATCCATAGAACACCATACCTACTGTGAAGCATTGGGGTGGAAACATCATGCTTTAGGCCCTTTTTTATTTTTTTGTAAAGGGTCCAGGACAATTGATACGTGTAAAGGAAAGAATGAACTAGGCCATGTATAATATTTGAGTGAAAACCCTCTTCCATCAGTAAGCGCATTGAAGATGAAACATGGCTGGATCTTTCAGCATGATGGTGATCCCAAATCCACTGTCTGGGTCGCAAATGAGTGGCTTTGTAAAAAGCATTTAAAAGGTGCTGGAGTGGCCTAGCCAGTCTCCAGATCTCAACCCAATAGAAAATCTTTGGAGGGAGTTGAACGTCTCTCTTGCCCAATGACAGCCCCAAAACATCACAGCTCTAGAGGAGATCTGCAAGAAGGAATGGGCCAAAAATACCAGCAACAGTTTGTGAAAACCTTGTAAAGACAGAAAACTATTGACCTTTGTCATTGCCAATGAAGGGTTGTAAAGTATTGAAATGAACTTTTTTTATTGACCAAATACTTATTTTCCACAATAATTTGCAGATAATTTTTTTTTTAAATCAGACCATTTCATTTTCTGGATTTTTTTTTTCTCATTTTGTCTCATAGTTTAGGTATACCTATAATAAATACAGCGATCTCATCTTTTTAAGTGAGAGAACTTGCTCAATTGGTGGCTGACTAAATACTTTTTTGCCCCACTGTAAAGGTTATGTACTGTGGCACATGAGGGGAGAATTATTTGCTGCAGACATATTTCAGCTGTGTCGTCGAAGCAATAGTGCCATTTAAATCTCTCATTAACTCTGCCAGAGATTTATCATCATTTGAATGAGCAACGCTAAATGATCTTAGGGATTTTACTAAGCTAAATCAACCACTAACAAGAAGGGAGCAGCCTCTATATTGAGCATCTGAACTACTGCTGCAGACCCCCCCCACACACACACACGCACACACACACACACTTGAATCACAACATATTCCAATGTAATTTTGCCATTTATATATATATTTTTATACTTCTTTTGATTTCTATTTTGTTGTATTTTTTTAAACATCCCACCACTGCTGCCAATTAGCGTTGATTGTCTTATCTGCTTGTGGGTGTACTTCCCTGCAGCTTGGATTCGTGGAAACCAAAAAAAAAAACATTTTTTTCCCATTAAATGCTTTTTTTTCTTTTTTCTGTGACAGTGCAGAGCTTTGTAGGTGTTTATCTGAATCACCCTGCAGAAGGTCACAGTATTAGATGCCAATTCATCAGAAGTCACAGTAATGTTGTTCGCCAGGCAGACAGACATGTACACACCTACCTATATAATGGTCTGTGCTTCACAGTGCATCCCTGTTATCCTTGTCTTCTTTTTTTAGCTACAGTCTCACTCGATCTGCTCTTTTTCCTTCTCACACCGCTGCATTGTGCCTCTCTCCTATTGCCTATTCTTTCATGTTATAAGAGTTCCTCATTCTCTTTGAGCCTGATATTGCCGGTCTCTCCGGCACCATACTCTTTACCTCTCCTTCCTTCTCTTACTTTCTCCTTGTGTTTGCCAGAATGAGTGGCAGGTGTCTCCTGCCGATGCCAAGCTCTTCTTGGAAGGCAGTTGTGTCAGTGGCCTGACAAGTAGTGTGTGTGCTTTTGCTGCATTGCCTCCCTCCCCATAGTGTTCACTGTGTGTGTTTGTGTTTGCAAATTATGACTTGTGTAGAGGAATGAGTGTAAATCAAAGAATTGGATCTTTTAATTTAACCCTAGCTGTGCTTCACGAGCAAATTTTGTACCAGGAAAGCTTAGATTAGAATTTAAACAAAACCTGAGGGGAATAGACTGTTAAGATGGAAAAAGAGATACTAACCATTTAACTTGCATTCTATCTGATATATCAACAAGTTTTGCATAATGTAAAGTAAAAAGAACAGCACATGGTTTACAAATGTCTTTGAAATAAGAACCAGAGCAGTGTAGCCTGTCTATTTATTTTGTCCCCATTTGACACCCCTAAACAAAATCCACTGCAACTGATTTTCCTAGAATAAATTCAAATGTTTAAAGTAGGGTTAGGTTATTAAAACTATATTCCAAGCATGAAAGTTCAATGCATTATCTGAAATTTGAAAGAGTATAGCACAACTACAAACAATGTAAGACATGGCCGTACACCTATAATAAATCATTAATTTTGACAAACAAATGTTCCTCCCATGACATACAGTATGTATGCACTACTTTGTATTGGCCTGCCACATAAAATCCCAAGAAAATACAATTAATTTTAGAGGTTGCAACATCTAAAAAAGGTTGAGCATAATTTACCACTTCTGCTAGATATTGTGTCTAAAGTAAGCCCGGAACGCTCGGTGGAAATGAGGCATTAGAAACTTTAGGAACACATAATTGAAATGGCTCAAATTCAGAGTGTATAACATAATGAAACCTAAACTGATCTATTCTCCTAGTGGACCACTTCAACATCCTGAGTATGGATTTATATGCCAATAAAACAGTTAGATTACATGCAAAGTCTATCGTACCTATGCAGCATGTGGGCATCAAGCTGTGGTAGGCTGGCATGCAGCAAGTTGCGCACATCAGTGCAGCTGGCATCAGCACATCCAGACAGTTGTGGCTCATCAAGGCCTCCAACCACCTGCTGCTTGAAGTTGGGAAAATTTAACTTTTGGGCAGCAAACCCGGGGCAGCAACCAATCAGCGATGAGATTCGACTGGAGCTACTTTTTTAAAATATTTTTTTTTACTTTATTTAAACCTTACAGTTGTTACAAATACGTCTTGTGTATTAATTGTAATACAGAACATATACAGACTTTCGAAAGGGTAAAACAATGAGACACAGACCTTTTTAAGCAGAAGCATGAAACAAAATTATATATTTATCAGAGGAGTTATGTGTAAAGCCTTAAAAATTAATTATTAAAAAAAGTAAAATAAAAAATCAATAAATAGGAGTGTTACAAACAAATGGCAAGTAAGTTTTTGGAACGATTGGACCTAATTAATTTTAATGAACAGAAGTAGTTTTGGAGTTCAATCAAATAAATATTTAAACATGGGAAAGAGTTGCTTCAGTTGCAGCAGTGGTGACTGGAGCTACTCAATGCGGGGGAGACTGAGGGGGAGATGACCGGCGACTATAGCTGCAGGGTGGAGGAGACTGAAAAGGAGGTGATAACGTAGCGATCGGAAGATATTGGAGTGTCAGTTAAGCAGTTAAATATTTTCTTTTAACTTTCTTTTTATGTTAGTAAATGCTAGCCGATCACGGTAACTACAGTACTAAATACACATTACTAGGAAGAGCGGAGCAGAGGGAAGGAACGTAATAACAGAAATAACAGGGAAACAATAGATAAATCCCGGCTCACCTGCTGACAAACTGATGTGATGCACGGAGGCACCAAAGCGGACTAAAGTGTGCAAGCAGCTCGGTTTAAATTTAAAGCGTCAACTTTCGTCTGTTTGACCGTTTTGCTTACTGGCCGCATACGGTGGTATGAACGTACCTTAAAGTGCCTATATCATGCAAAATCAAGTTTTTGAAGTTTTCAACCATCAACAAAAAAAAATAAACCAACCAGAGTGGTTCATACATGTCTGAGTAATCCTCTTGAATTCTGCTCTCTGAACAGCTGCCCCTCCCTCTCCTAGAAATCGACTGAGTGTTCAACTAGTGACATCAGTTGAAAACAAAGGAGTGATAAAAAAAAAGGTGTCTGCACTGCCCCTGCAGGCAGAGCGGCTTACCTCTGCTGGAGTTCCCAACACACCCTTCTACTTCGCAAAGCTCATGGCCGCATCGGTTTTTTAAAACACTTTTTTGTTGTTGTATTTTTTTTACTTTCTCTATGAAAACGCCTGTTTGGCTGCATGGATTACAGGATTTTATTCTACATTTCTAAAGAACAGCAGCTGGATCAAAGAGCAACAGATGCCTGATGGACAGAGAAGTGGCTACATGCTAATGCTAATGTGTGTTAGCTATTTATAAAGCTGCTTATATGATCTAATAACAGCCTTGTGTGGTTCATTAATTGATATGTAGCAGCTCAGAATGTTCAGTAAATGGGTGCAAACAGCACCCACAGTTTTTTTTATATATTTGGCTGGAAAGATCTGCTTAATGGATTCAGCTAGTTGTTTTCGGCTCTGTCTAAAGCCTGGAGATGTAAAAAACTGAAATAGGCTTTATTGACTCTGTATTTTACAAATGAAATAAACCACATGTCTTAGCCCTTAATTTAACAGACTCTCATTGTGGTACTTCGTGATTTTCATATTCAATGTCAGAATACTGTTTGAGATGAAGGTCAGAACTGTTTTTCTTAGTCTGGGCTGCTGCGGATCTGCACAAGAGAGGAGGAGCGGGGGGGATGCAGAAGGCAGGATTATAGAGAAACAAGCCGTTTTACTTTGTGGTCCATTGTTAACTACAGGATACAAGTTGAATGTTAGGACAAATTAATACTGTATAACACAGCTCAAGATGTTTATCTGGAAACAGTCCTGCCTGTCCTTGTGGTAATTATGGCATTTTTAATGCCTGGCTACTGTCTCCCACAAAATTACCATGACCTGTGGAGTCCCCCAGAGGTCAATCTTGGGACCACTTTTATTCAACTTGTAAATGCTTCCATTGGGTCAGCTAATTAAAAGCAATAATGTGTCCTACCATAACTATGCAGATGACACTCAGATCTACGTGTCACTGACGGCAGGTGAACATGGGCCTGTAGATACTCACTGTATTGAACAGATCAGTTTGTGGATGCAACACAACTTTCTCCAGTTAAACTCAGACAAAACTAAGATAATTGTTTTTGGCCCACAGACACAAAGAGAAAGTGTTATCAGTCATCTTGAGTCTCTCTGTCTTCAACCAAAAAATCCGGTTAGCTTCCTGTCGCTCAGGGAATAGAATTTAAAACAGCTCTGTTTGTGTACAAGTCTTTTCATGGTTTGGCACCAAAGTACATCTCTGACATGTTAGAGACTTATGAACCATCTCGGGCCCTGAGAACTTCAGGAAGGGGTCTCCTGGTGGTTCCCAGAGTCAACAATAAACACGGTGAGGCTGCATTTCAATTTCAGGCAGCTAAAATCTGGAAAAGTCTTCATGAGGATGTGAGACGAGCCTTAACTCTTGCTTTTTATTGTAATTCTTTTTTTACGTTGTTTTTTTTTTTACATTTTTATCTGTTTTCTTAATTTATGCAACTGTGAAGCACTTTGAATTGCCTTGTGTATGAATTGTGCTCTACAAATAAACTTCCTTGCCTATGGCATCATTTTAGCATATATAGGTCTATCTCAGAAGTTGAAATCTGTAAAATAGCATAATGTAGTCTCTTTAAAAGATTCTGAGGGACTGGACACTCAAATAGTTTATTGGTGCTATACTCCTAGTTTACAGCAGCCATTTTTTTTCAATATCTGTATGTTAAATATGGAACACCTTAATCAATATGTGAGTCTAACCTCTGCACTCCATCAAAAACTCCCCAGCTACCCTGAGTTGAATCATGATAAAGAATCGTGTGCACGTTGTTAGCCAAATGTTAAAAGCAAAAACCAACATGAATACAAACAGACATTATTTAAATAGTTTCCTCAGAGACTCCATGAGTCGAATAATGTCAAAGACAGAAAGGGTTTTTGAATGAGATCGACCTATCAGTTTTTGATCCAATCCAGCTGCTAAACAGATGCAATGTAAACTTGCTCGGAAGTTAAATGAGAACATCCAACATCAGTGTACAACCCCCACCAATGCAAATCCCTGCAGCCAGGCTCATACGTATTATGAAAAGCTTTCCAAGAATAGGGAAATCCATTATAGCAGAAGATTTTTTTCCCCACCAAGTATTTTTTTCTGAGCATTTTAAGCTTAAATGACTGACAACTGAGAGAACACAGTAACTGAATATGGGAGAGATGAAACAGAGCAGCAGGCCAGAGCTATTCCTTTACTTTAGTGCCTCCCTCACCTTTTTCCTTGCTAATAATTCATGGAAAACATAAAACAATAATGCTGAAGCATTTAATAGAACTGCTTCTGAAAAAAAGCAGTTTTACATTATTTTCAAAAAGATCTTTCAAATGAAAACACTTTCCTTAAACATGAACTCATAAAGAAATGAGAGTAAACTGCATGTCCATACATGAGTATGTTAGGATTATGAATGCATTTACACAATGTTATTGTATACTTCTTTCTGATCATTTAAGTTGATTTTAGATAATTAGGCGTCTACCATCTACTAGCTGTGTTACAGGCTTAAAAGGAAGTGCAAAGGAGAAAAGATGAAAGTTATTGCCTCTCCATCCATGATTTTCAACTCCCACTTTGCAACCAAAAGTTGATTTCTTGTTAAACACCCTGGAATTGGATTTATAACCAGTTTTGTAGATTGTTTCATTGGTTTGGACATAGTCTTTAGTGCCCATTGTTGATGAATCTCTGCTCCAGCTCACCTGATTTAAATTATTGCATTACATCCTCAGCGTGACATCAAGTGCTGCAGAAGCTTGATAATCACTCATTCATGTAAGTAAGTCATGTGGCAGCTAGGGAACACCTAAATGCAGCACAGTGGGTTTTAAGGACTAGGATAAGGAACTAATTATCTACGAGGGTTTACAACCTCCAGTCCTTGATGGCCAGTTTCATTCAATGTCTTGATGTCTCAAATCCAGCACACCTGAAATAAATGATTGGATTATATCTGTCTTTACTCCACACATTCTACATAGTCCTGCTAAGATGGCGCCGCTTAGATCTAAGATGGCGCCGCGGATGGACGCCTCAGTACTTCGCTCCCTAGTACTTGTTACAATTTTACTTTTTTGCGTAGTTTTCTGCACTCCCTCTGTTATTAAAATGAGCAGAGAAGAAATCCTACAAATAGGGCTATCCAGTGCCGGACTTTTTTCACCGGTTTTTAATCAACCAGACTACTTTATGGAGATTCTGACTGGAGGAACAGCAGCGCTCTGTGGATTTAGACGGAGACACCGACGAGGGAAACGAGCTGGTGTGCTCGTTAAATTGCGACAGCGGGGATTACGCACCGCTCTCCCATCCATACACCTGGGGAACGTTCGCTCTCTGCCTAACAAAATGGATGAATTGCTCCTTCTCCTATCTAAGAACTCAGACTTTCGTCGTTCTGCCGCCTTTTGCTTCACTGAAACCTGGTCCAGTGAACACATCCCGGACAGCGCACTACAGCTGCCGCGCTTCCAGCTGTTCCGAGCAAACAGCTGCGCGGAACTGTCTGGGAAGTCAAAGGGAGGAGGAACGTGTTTCTACATTAACGAAGGTTGGTGTACAGATGTCACAGTGTTAAAGAAGACATGCAGCCCTCACCTAGAGTCTTTCTTCATAAACTGTAAACCATTTTATTCAACGCGGGAGTTCGCCTCGTTTGTGCTGGTCGCTGTATATATTCCACCGCAGGCATGTGTAACGGAGGCGTTACATCACCTCGCCGACCAGATCACAGACGTGGAGAAAACTCACCCGGACTCTCTGCTAATCATTCTCGGGGATTTTAATAGAGCAAATCTCAAACTTGAACTGCCTAAATATAGACAACACGTGACGTGTCCCACCAGGGACATTAACACTTTAGACCACTGCTACACCACAATAAAGAATGCATATCGCTCTGTCCCCCGTGCTGCTTTGGGACTTTCTGACCACTGCCTGGTCCACCTCATCCCATCTTACAAGCAGAAGCTGAAATCTGCTAATCCTGTAGTAAGAACTGTGAGGAGATGGACAGATGAGTCAAAGATGCAGCTACAGGCCTGCTTTGACTGCACTGACTGGAGCGTCTTTGAAGCAGCAGCCTCAGACCTGGACGAACTGACTGACACTGTGACATCTTACATCAGCTTTTGTGAGGACATGTGTGTGCAGACCAAAACCTTCTGCACGTTAAACAACAATAAACCATGGTTCACTGCAGAACTGAGACGGCTACGCCAGGACAAGGAGGAGGCCTACAGGAGTGGGGATCGGGACCTGTACAAGCAGGCCAGGAACAAGCTGACAAAGGAGATCAAGGCAGCAAAAAGGAACTACAGTGTAAAACTGAAGGAGCGTTTTTCTGTCAACGACTCTTCTGCAGTTTGGAAGGGCCTGCAGACCATCACCAACTACAGGAGACCATCCCCCCACCCTGTGGGGAGCCCCCGCCTGGCTGAGGACCTCAATGACTTTTTCTCCAGGTTTGAAAAAACTTTCACACCTTCCACCTCCCCCACCATCTCCATCACAAAAGCCCTTGCATCACCCCAAACCATCCCCATACCTGACCCCCTGCCTGCGCTGACGATCTGTGAACAGGATGTGCGCCAACTATTTCAGAGACAGAGGATTAACAAGGCATCAGGTCCTGATGGAGTGTCTCCGTCCTGTCTGAAAGTCTGTGCTGACCAGCTGGCTCCCATCTTCACTCAGATCTACAATAACTCCCTGGAGCTGTGTGAGGTCCCCTCCTGCCTCAAACGCTCCACCATCATCCCGGTTCCCAAGAAGTCCCCTGTCACAGGATTAAATGACTACAGACCAGTCGCACTGACATCTGTGGTCATGAAATCCTTTGAGCGACTGGTGCTGTCCCACCTGAAGGAAATCACGGATCCCCTGCTAGACCCCCTGCAGTTCGCCTATAGAGCAAACAGGTCAGTGGATGACGCAGTCAACATGGCTCTCCACTACATCCTGCAACACCTAGACTCTGCAGGTACCTACGCTCGGGTCCTGTTTGTGGATTTCAGCTCTGCATTTAACACCATCATCCCAGAGCTCCTCCACCAAAAACTGTCCCAGCTCACCGTGCCTCCCTCCACCTGTCAGTGGATTACCAGTTTCCTGACTGAAAGGAGGCAGCAGGTGAAACTGGGTAACTTCACATCCAGCACCCGGTCCCTCAGTATCGGCGCCCCCCAGGGATGTGTTCTCTCCCCACTGCTTTTCTCCCTTTACACCACTGATTGCACGTCAAGAGACCCTTCTGTGAAACTCCTGAAGTTTGCAGATGACACCACCGTCATTGGACTCATCCGTGACAGCGACGAGTCTGCATACAGAAGGGAGGTGGAACAGCTGGTCCTCTGGTGCAGTCAGAACCACCTGGAGCTAAACCCGCTCAAAACTGTGGAGATGACAGTGGACTTCAGGAAGAGACCCCCATCAACATCTCCTCTTATAATCACCAACAGGCCAGTCCCCACAGTAGAGTCTTTCAGGTTCCTAGGATCCACCATCACACGGGACCTGAAGTGGACCTCCCACATTGACTCTATAAAGAAGAAGGCCCAGCAAAGGCTGTACTTTCTGCGTCAGCTCAGAAAGTTCAACCTGCCTCAGGAACTGCTGACCATATTCTACACAGCAATAGTCCAGTCTGTCCTGACCTCATCCATCTCTGTCTGGTTCAGATCCGCCACCAGGCAAGACAAGGACAGACTGCAGAGAACAGTCAGGTCCTCAGAGAGGATCATATGTACTGATCTTCCCTCCATTGAGGACCTATTCCGGGCCAGGGTCAGGAAGCGGGTCAGAAAAATCACCACTGACCCCTCACACCCTGGCCACAATCTGTTTAGGCTACTCCCCTCAGGCGGGTGTTACAGAGCGCTGTACGCCAAAACCACCCGACACAAGAACAGTTTCTTCCCCCAGGCTGTCGCTCTGATGAACTCTGAGTAGTCACAGAGTGTGAGTCCATTCACATGAACAATAAACTAAAACTCTGCACTGCTGTATATACTTACTGTACAATAACCCCGGTTTGGTGTATATATTATCCTTTATTTTTATTTGTATTTATTTTTATTTCCGTTTTTAATTTCACTTATTTAAGTTCTGTACTGGAGAGAAAAGTTGCCGGTGTCAAATTCCTTGTATGTGTACATAATTGGCCATTAAAGCTGATTCTGATTCTGATTCTAATGACCTAATTATTTGATTCAGGTGTGTTGAAAGAGAGACACAAGGATACCAGCCTTTGAGGAGTTTGACACCTAGAAATTTTAGTGGTGCTTACTTATTCCACTTATGTTTCTATGCTTCTCTGATTGCATATAAAGTTATATAATTCTAGTGTAAATGTAGCAGAATTTAAGAGGACTTATTTTAGCTTAATTTAAGCATTGTATGAGGTACACGCTTGTCTTAATGGTGCTTTTTGGTTTAAATATCAAGTCAAACTACTCAAGTTCAATGCATTTATTAGTCCTTGAGTTTTATTTCTAAATGGAATTTGAAGTCTTTTACTTTATCAGCTTGACTGTAAAGTTAGTAATTTTATGACTCATGTATGACTTTAGTCCTAGTCACATGACTTCTCCCCACCTCAGTTATATCTTTAAAATCTATTTCAGTGTTTCTGCTCTGCAGGAATCCAAATTTCTGTAAAATAAATTATTAATGAATACAATGTTTTAACAACAACGTGCTGGCAGAAAAGTCACTGTCCTTAAAACCAGACCCAGATGTTATGAAACTGTCTCTTTGACAAAGATTGCAATCTCCATGTTTAATGTTTAAACATGTACAGTTACTTTACAAGAAGAGATTACCACCAGTCAGCAGAGATTTCCTCAAACGGTACAAAATAACTATGCAATGTCTTATCAAGAAAGCAGAGAGATGGCTGATATGATTGGAAAGAATAAATGGGATAAAGCGGATGTCAGATAGAAACGATTAAGAAATAAGTTAACACCCCCAAAAAGTGCGAGACTGCAGGGGTAAACAAAAGGCAGTCAGGGAATAAAAGCGATTAGAAATGCAAACTAATGTTTAGAGCACATCATTTATGATTATTTATTTGATAGGGACCGTGCACACTAAGGAACATCCATTGAAATCAATAAACGTAAGTATCCCAGATTATAGCACAAGTGCTAATTTACATCCGCCGTGCAGGTCACACCAACTGTTTAAAACAAGACAGAACAACATTCACCAAAAAAACAAAAACTAATTGCAGACATACAAAGTGCATTTCATATATCAGGAGCATGTCAAAAATTAGTGATGGCATTACTGGTTTGTCTTCAGCCAGCCAATTTTTGAGTTAACTTTTAAAGCAAAAAAATATAAAGTAGAGCATTCCTTTATAGGGAGTGGGAGACTGTTCCAGATCTGTGGGGCTACGAAAGAGGGAACCAGAGGATTGCTGGTTCAAACTCACCCCTCGTCTGTCCCTCATGGTCGTTGTGTGACACCTCACCTGCCTTGCCTACTGGTGGTGGTCAGAGAGCCTGGTGGCACCAGTGTTCGGCATCCTGGCTTCTGTCAGTGTGCCCCAGGCCAGTTGTGGCTATAATGTAACTTAACATCACCAGTTTGTGAATAAGTGAATAACTGAATGTAGTGTGAAATGCTTTGGGGTTCTCTGGAATAGATAATGTGCCACACAAAAACAGGCCATTCAAATTTATAAGTGTGTGCCATAAAGATTTACACGAGACAATTTATTTAACAGATATAATACAGTGGGAGAAACCTCTGTAAAATGAGAAATAGGATAAAAGTTTGTAACACAAATAATGTAGGAACCACTCAAAATAGGGTTTAAATTTAATTTACAAACTAAATGTGAATCATTTATATTGAACCACCGTAGCCTTCTCTGTAAGAAACTGAAAGTCATAATGTACAGAGTCTATGGTTCATAGTGTCCCGCACACAGAGTTGTGTTACAAACAGTGATTTTTATGCCTAATTAGCAGACACAGCAGGAGGAATGAAGCAACGGATGAAGATAAAGCGGTAGAGGAAGACATCTCTTCAGGAGAAACCAGGCATACAGTCGTAAAACAAACAGGCAGATATGGCTGAACTGACAAAACAAAAGAGAAGAGGAAAAAGAGGTGGAACAGAGAGATTAAATAATGACAGCCTACAGTGCTTAATATCTGATGTTTATTTCACAATAAAAACAACTGACCAACAAAACAAGAGGTCTGTCAGACTAATACCTATAAGTGTGTGAAGCTGCTGAAAGAACAGAAAAGCAGTAGATTATGTACTTAATACATTTTGAACAGTTTGGCATAAAGACAAAAAACGTAATAGATTGATTATATTCATTACATCCCTATCAATCACCTACCATTCCCTTTGTAACCTCTCTATTAGTCTATAAAAACAAAAAGCATCACATGTTTTTGTCTTGTGTTTTTGATGCATCTGTTTGCTTTTAACATGGTGGTAGATCAATCAATCAATCAATCAATCAATCAAATCAAACTTTATTTATAAAGGCCTTTTCAAACAAAGTTACTCAAAGTGCTTTACAGATTTAAAATAACCCCACAACCCCCCCTTTTAAAATAAAATCATCAACGCAAATACAACCTCCTCCCAACCCAACCCATCAGCCATACTCAAACACACACACACACTTAAAAGCTAAAAAAAGCGGGCTGAGTACAGATGAGCCAGGAAATGCCATTGTGGGAGCCATCTGCATCGGCAGCAGCAGATCAACAGCAGCAGCCAAGGCTCCAACCCAGGGCGCCCAGAGGAGGGAGGGCTGGTACCCCCAACTCCACCCAAGCGCTACCTGGGGGGCACCCAGGCAGCCACAGCCGACCACCGCCCCCGATGCAGGGGGCCCCCAGAGAGGAAACACTGGCAAGAAAGAATAAAATACGTTAAAATATAAAGTTTATAAAATATGAAGTGTATAAGGTATAAAACAAGTGTAAAACAACGATAAGATAGATCAAGATAAAAATGCAAAGCAGATTAATAAATAAACAGTTAAAAGCTAAACTAAAAATTAAATCAGGTAAAAAATGCTGAGCGGTTAATAATATATTAATAAATAATAATTAGTTAAAGGCTAAGCTAAAAAGGTGAGTCTTGAGCCTGCTCTTAGAAACATGAACGTACTCTGCGGCCCTGAGATCCTCTGGCAGCCTGTTCCAGAGGTGAGGGCCATAATAATGGAAAGACGCCTCAACATGAGGTCTTCATCAGGACACTGATGAAGACCAGGAGGCGGAATTCCGTAAAGCTGCTGAATTCTGTAAAAGCTGTAAACTTGAGGTAGTCTTTTTGGGAAGAACAGAAAGCAGGGCATTACAATAATCAATTCTACTGGTGCTAAAAGCATGCATTAGCATCTCCGTATTGGCCCGAGAGAGAAGGGGGCGGACTCTGGCGATGTTCTTTAGGTGATAAAAAACCTTTTTGGTTATGTTTTTAATGTTAGTAATAAAAGTTAGCTTAGAGTCAAAAAACACACCCAGATTCTTCACTTGTAAAGAAGGATTAGAAGACAATGATTGTAGTTTTGGTAAAAGTTTCTCTCTCTGAGCCTCAGGACAGAGAGACTAAAACCTCAGTTTTGTCCTGGTTGAGCTGGAGAAAGTTTTCTGCCATCCATGATTTAATGTCTAAAATGCAGTTAAAAAGTGCATCCATTGGCCGTGTGTCATCAGGAGACATGGAGATGTACAACTGTGTATCATCAGCATAACTGTGAAAGTTAACTCCATGTCTCCTGATAACACTGCCAAGAGGGAGGACATACAGGTTAAAAAGCGCTGGGCCTAAAACTGAACCCTGGGGCACACCACAAGTGATCTTATGGACCATAGAAGAAAGGTATCCAAACTTACCATAAAAGTCCTGTCTGTGAGGTAGGATCTGAACCATTTGTGAACAGCACCAGAGAGGCCGATCTGTTTCAAACAAGTTAAAAGAATAGTGTGGTCTACTGTATCAAAGGCAGCGCTTAGATCCAGGAGAACCAACACTGTCACCTTTTAAGGGTAATAGTTTAATCTAAAATCATTTAAAATCTTTAAAAGCGATGTCTCTGTGCTGTGGTTCATCCTAAAACCAGACCGAAATTTGTCTAGGACATTATGAGCGTTAATAAAATCATTAAGTCGAATAAAAACAAGTTTTTCTAAAACTTTGCTTAAAAATGGTAAGTTAGATACCGGTTGGTAATTGTTTAAATCATTAAAATCTAAATTGCTCTTCTTCAGCAGGGGCCTCACTACTGCCGCTTTAAAGGCAGCAGGTAAAAACCCCGTCTGAAGGGAGCAATTCATAAAGTTTAAAATCTCATCTTTAAAAGAACCATAAAATTGCTTAAAAAAAAACTGGTGGGAATCGGGTCCAAAGCGCTTGTGGTGGGCCTCACTGAGGAAAAAACTTTATCAAGGGTCCCAGCTTCTACCAGGACAAAACTGTCCAGCGTTTCCTCTGGTGAAGGCAGACACTCAGATTTGTCTTAAACCATGTTTGTTTGAGAGGATAAAATATTACATCTGATGGTGTCTACCTTCCCTCTGAAGTGGTCTGTAAATTCCTCACATAAAGTGTTTGAGGGGGTTTTCTGAAAAGTATTAGAGGTATGATGTAGAATATTGTCAATGGTCGAAAACAGAATTTTGGGGTTATTTTTATGTTCTGAGATGATTCTGGAAAAGTATGTATTTCTGGAATTTCTTAAAGCGTTATTATATAATTTTAGATGTTCTGTGTATATCTGATAATTTATTGTGATTTTATTTTTCCTCTATTTCCTTTCTGCCACCCTGCACCTCCTCTTTAATTTTTTAATAGCTTAATTTCTCCATGGTACTGTACGTTTTGAATGAGTGTTTACAACTTTAATTGGAGCCAGCAGGTCGAGAGCAGATTGAAGTCTACTGTTAAAATCATTCACAATAAAATCACAGGGGACAGGTAAAGGTATAGGAGGGAACTTTTTAAAAACTTCAAGAAAACCTGCAGCCACTTCAGGTGTTAGATGACGCGTCCTGACAGTTCTCACAGAGGTCTCTAATTGGATAAAACTGGTGATATTAAAAAACACACAGTAGTGGTCAGAGACAGCCAAGTCAACAACAGAGGACACACTGGTGGACAGGCCATATGTGATGACCAAGTCCAGAGTGTGTCCTCTGTTGTGAGTAGGCTGCATGACATGTGGGCTAAAATCTATATAATTTAAAATATTTAAAAAATCTGTTGATAAAGGATCTAAAATGTTATCTATATGTAGATTAAAATCACCAGCTAAAATGATCCTTTCATAAGAGTTGTGTAAAATTGATAAAAACTCTGAAAATTCTGGAATAAAAAGTGCATTCCTTTTCGGAGGCCTATAAACTGTGACACATAAAATCTGAGGAGTGCTAAAAACAAAGGCTGTGTATTCAAACGTGGTAAAATTATTAAATAAAACAGGTTTGGCGGAAAGAGTTGATGAACTTATAAAAGCAGTTCCGCCTCCCCTCTGGCTACTCCTCGTAGAATAAGAAAAGTTCAAATTAGTTGGAGAGGCCTCTGTAAGAACAGCAGGGGCATCTGCACTCAGCCATGTCTCTGTTAAAAATAAACACTGAAGGTTATTATCTAAAATCAAGTCATTTATTATAAAAGTTTTATTCAGCAGAGAGCGAACATTTAAAAGAGCCATATTAATAGTAGTTGGTGATGGAGTGACTGTATGACTGTATGCACATGTCAGGGGTAAACTGCACATCTGTGCTGTAGTCATTAAGGCTAAATGATTTCTACAGGTTTTAGAGGAAGTCATACTACCAAGCAGATGGCATGTTTTGTCTTCCATGTGAGACTAGCACTCCACATCTGCAACCATCACCAGTGCAGTTTTACTTGGACAGCTAGAAGACAATAGCCTTGCACTGCAAGCTGGATTCTTGCCAGATTTGGTGTTTTCCAAACCCACAAAAATCCATCTTGTCCGACTCTACTCCATTGGTGGTGTGGACCAATCATTTGTCAGCATTGTGCTTTGGGGCAGGGGATAGGTGTCAAACTCAGAAAAGGAACAGAACCTTTTCTTTTTGAAACCCTGCACTAACTACTTTGCTACACAATGACATGCAAATCTTTTGGTCTTTTGATTATAACAATTTCAGTAACACAATTCCTTCACTTTCCACCAACGCAAGAAAATTGTTAAGAATTGCTTAAATTGTACTTAATTAAATCATGGAAATAAGAGTAACACGTAGGCCTTTACATTGTGTAGCATTTACCAGATTATTTTTTGTAAATTCATAGACCTCCCAATTCTCTTTTTTTTAGTGTGTGATTGGCTCAAAACAAATCATAAGAGATGGATACTTGCTGGCCCCAAATATTATACCAGATGGCTCTCTCTTTTTCAGACACTTTGTCTGGGAACAGTTCCAGATCAATGTGTAGATTCGACACGGGGCATCTCTACACCATAGAATGTAAAAAAAAAAATAGACAAACCCCGGGGTGACGTCGTCCATAGGTTTCTGAAGAACAGAAAATAAAGCCACCTGGGCGGTTCCCTCTGCCGCCATCTTGGCAACCACTTGCCTCGTCACTATCAGAAAATACAAAAAATGGCCAAAGAAGTGGAGCTGAGAGTCGCCCTGTGAGGGTGGGGATTGACACTCCAAGCCGATGTAGCTACAAGCTAGTCAGAAGCTAGTCCAGAGCTAAGTGAAGTTAACATAGGCTGCAGCCAGTTTCAGCTGGAAGACTGGTTGAGAGACTCTTGCCCCTTTTCCACTAGGGTCGCTTTAGACATTGAAACACATCTCGCGGGGGGAACAAAAATCGACATAAGACCCGAATGGGTCAGGTCAGTATGCGCTAGAACGGGATGATTGTATTTCCGTTACCATCTCAGAAGAACAGTTGAGGGTACGGACATGGGTGGGCTTAGCTGAACAAAGCTCCGGCAAAAAGCAGTCACAAAGGCATCATTACAACACCGATCTTCACAAAAGTTGTGAAAGACTTTTGACTCACCTCAAATATCTCAGACATTAATCCGTACATGGCTCAAGCTCCTGATATGTGTTCCGCATGCCAGTACTGATGTAACCAGTTATCCTCCAAGCTGTGACTCCATCTCTGCAGCCTTCCAGCACAATATAGCCCTTGAGTATGAGTGGGTGTGTGCTTGGTTGTTTGTCCTGTGTGTTGCCTTGCGTTGAACTGGTGACCTGTCCAGAGTTTACCCTGGCTCTCGCCCAATGATTGCTGAAGGTCGGCACCAGCCCCCCTGCAACCCTGCATAGGAGAGCTGGATAGATAATGGATGGATGGGTTGATCTATAAAGGATGATAGCTTATGACAGAAAAGGAATTGTGTGACCTACTATCTACACATTCAGGTGATAGATCTGCTTTTGTGATGTAAGTGCTTTTGGTAAGGACTAAAGATTAAGATAATAGTGCTAAATATTCTGATGTATTTACATACTCTATGGTATGGAGAACAGAAACAACCCATATTTTAAAGTTTTTTTGCTCATCAAACTGGACAGGTTGTGCATTGATAACAATAAACTTTCTAGATAGAACCAGAGACAAAGTTGAGTTTGTTTTTAAAGAAAACTCACAGTTACTTAGCAGGAATCTATTTCTAACTTAAACTAGGTTCTCAAAAATGTAGCAAACTGCCAAAGTTGTCCTGTCAACACCCAAAGATGTGGTGTTGACAGGATGTTGCAGAGATAGCTGAAAGCCATTATTTCTCTGGCAACAAGACCAAAAAGTCAACTAGAACACAAGAATAGGATTCAAGATTCATGTATTATGTGCAAACCTGTAGGGTTATGTTGCTCAACTAGTTTGTGGTGGTCAGATCTGAGTTTTAGCTCCACACATTCTAACGTTTTCTAATTCTTGTCACTGTCTGTGAAAACAGGTCTGTATTTAGACTCCTTAAAAACATAAAAAATAGGTTATGATGGATGTAACTTTTTCAATTTTAGCTCAAATGTCACTGGAATATTTATACATCTTTAGATGTATTTTTGACTAAATACAATGTATTCCACTTTGGTGGTAAATATCTAAGTTTTGGCAGTAGAAAAGTGGGTTACCTTTGGAGACTAGATAAAGGCTATTGAAGAGGTGATGGTAATTACTGATTTCTTAAGCAATATTGGTCAAAGAACATAACATCTGGATATTTAGAATATCTATAATATCTATTATATTATTTAATATATTATATAATAAATATATATTATATAATATTTTTATATAAACCTGCAGTTGAAATGTTCAGCAGTTAAAAACTGAAGCTCTTATAAGTTGTACTGAAGGCTTTAAAGTAGCTTAGTGGTGGGAATCATTGATTGTTGATTCTAAATTATTCATTCATTTTCCAGAAAAATTGGTCAAAACATGTCCAAACTTACAAATAATTAAGTAGTTGTTGTTCGACAACTATAATAATAAATATTCATGAATTCATGCAGTATTAAAGTGTTGATTTGGTTTTGTTAAAAATGCGTCATAAAACTATACGTTTGTCTCAATATCGCAGCTGTTGTTGTTTTTCTTTTAACTTCTTCTAAAGAAAAGGTCAGACTTGTCAAATGCAACATATGCGTTGCCCCAGATGTACTGACAAACATTGCCACATACACATTATGTTACCAGGTCACACAATCTTGGAATTATACTCTGGAGTCCTCCGCTGACATTTGGGAACATGTTGTTCTTTAATAGAGCTCTACTGTGGCATCTGTCAATCACATCTGCCAATTTTACTGTCACACAGTCTCTTTTACCACCCTAAGAGAATGCTAATTGATATAATGCATTGGCCACTAATATAAGTGCTTTTAGAAAGACAAATTACGTTGATGTGTACACTGTTTTCAGGATCATTGCTGTGGTTTCAAATTACATAGGGCGGCACATGCTGTATGCCCCCTGAACGAATTATGTTCAGGTTGGATTTTTATTTCTGCTTCAATCCAGATTAGTGTCTCCAAACTCTACTCTTTCCTCCCACTTTTTCTTCTCTCACTCTTTTTTCCAGCTCTAAGAAACATCAAACAGTGAAATTATCCAAGCCAGCCAGTAAAGTTAAATGAATATAAAAATAAATGAGTGAGATGAGGAGAATCTGATTAAATAAATCTATTAAATAAAAGTAATACGGACTTCAGAGGCATGCTGCAGATCATTTCTACCCACCCCCCACCCCTCCTCATTTTTTTCTGCCCTCCCTTCTCATTCCTTCTTAGTTTCCCCTTATTGTGGGAATACAGTACAGGTGTGCTGCGTGTTCACTTGTAAGCAGGAGAAACATTGATTTTCTGTCGGCTTTGTAGGATAACCAAAGGATATAATGCTGAGCATTTTAGGTAGCTGTGTGTGCTGTACTGTCAAGACTGTTGCAGGACATATGAACATAAAGATGTACGCATCTCCTTTATAACTATACCAACAAACAATAAAAATTTCACTCTCATGTATTTTTATTGTTTTTGAGACGATGCCTTGGATTTTTTTAAAGTATGTTTTCAGAAATGTAGAAAGATTACTAAAAAGCTTAGAGTGAAGCCTATCATTAAAGGTGGGCAAACTCATGTGTGCGTGTGTTTAAGCAAAAAAAAAATGTCTGTATCTTTCCCCCTGCATTGAAGAGTGCCCACTTAAATCATTGTAAGCTGATATCATTGAGTGTTTCATTCAAGATGTGTCTGATAACACATTCTCTGTATGAATTTCATTACCTCTCCTCTCTGTCTCTCTGTTGTTCTCTCAGGTTATGGTGGGGTGGAGTTGCTGCTGGTGCTGTGGGGCTTGGATCTCTCCATGCCCTGCCCCCGCCACTGCATCTGCTACACTTCACCTAGCACAGTTTCCTGTCAGGCCCACAACTTCCATGCCGTGCCTGAGGGCATCCCCGCTCAGAGTGAGCGTGTGTTCTTGCAGAACAACAAGATCCAGCGGCTGCTCCGCGGCCACTTCTCGCCCACCACCACCATGCTTTGGCTTTACTCAAACAACATCTCCTACATACAGCCGTCCACATTCCATGGCTTTGACCGGCTGGAGGAGCTTGACCTGGGAGACAATCGGCACCTGAAGGCCGTCGCCTCAGACACCTTTATGGGCCTGGGTCGGCTACACGCCCTGCACCTGTACCACTGTGGCCTGATCAGCCTGCCTCCAGGGATCTTTGCTGGCCTACATAATCTTCAGTATCTCTACCTACAGGTACTTGGACAACTGCCAGTTTTTATCTCTATGTTTTACTGTTACATTTGCATTTGTTATACCTTAGTGTTTTATGGTGTTACCCATACTTAAGCATGCTTAGCACATACTGCTAGAAATTTGATTCTAATCAACTGATATTAGCTGATAAGTTAAATAACCCATCAATGGAAGCCTAATCTTGCATAGCAGCAAATACAACAATACAAATACACAACATATTACAGAGAGCGTACCGAAATACACAAAAACAGACTCAAACATTTTACATAACAGTATGAACAGCATGATGTCCTAATATTTTGCTTTTATTCTCATCACAATTTAACAAACCTGTCCTTACACTGACCCAACTATGCTACTTTCTTATGGATTTTCTACATTTACATTAAAACTTCTGTTGTCCTAATTTAAAAATATGACTAACATTGTTTAATAAGGGATGTTGCCTTTTTAATCTAACAAGGATTTAGCATAAAACAGGGGAAACAAGTCACAGCCTCATATCTACATTACTTGCAACATTCATACTTCTGTGTAACTGATCGTTAAATCTAAAGGAAAACTAACCCACTTTATTTGATGACCCCCCAGACCCTACTTTTTACCAACTCCTTAAACTGAAACAAGAAGGACATGCAGCAAATCGTTTCAGTGACCTCCAGCTCAGGATATTTTTTAGCCTCTGTGAGCTTCACAGATTACCAATAATCCTACAAACCTGCCTACTTCATCTTTTCCATGAAATTCATATAGTATACTGTACTATATGACAAAACAAACTATGCAAAATACTGTGTTTTATAAGGTGTTAGTTTAGCATATTTCACACATTACTGGAAAAAACAAGGGTATTGAATGATGAATGCACTGTAATTAATTTTAAGATTTCCTATTTGTCTTTTTTCTGTTCCTATTTTTCTAGGATAACCAGTTAGAGTTCCTAGAGGATGATTTATTCATAGACCTCCTGAACCTCAGTCATCTTTTCCTTCATGGGAATCGACTTTGGAGTCTTCGCCAGAACACCTTCCGCGGGTTGGGGGTCTTGGATAGACTCCTTCTGCACCAGAACCGAATCCAGTGGGTCGATCGACAAGCTTTCCATGACCTTCGGCGCCTCACCACCCTCTACCTGTTTAATAACTCCATCACTGAGCTATCTGGTGCCACCCTGATGCAGCTGCCAGCCCTGGAATACCTGCGTCTGAATGACAACCCCTGGGAATGTGACTGTAAGGCCCTATCACTCTGGGACTGGCTGCGGAGGTTTAGGGGCTCCACCTCCTCACTGATCTGCGTTTCACCGCCGGAGTTAGCAGGAAAGGACATGAAGACAGTGAAGAAGGAAGAGCTACCCAGCTGCTTGTCAAACGAGGATCACAGAAGAGGTAACTCAGAAGGGGAAATGGAGCATGGAGATTCTTTAAACCACCTAAATCGACACAGAAGCCACCATAACCATCATCAGCGGCCATACCTGCCACATGGGGACCAGTACAGTTTGCCTTCGCCTTCCCCCCTGCCGAGACCACCGAAGGGAAGCCGTAAAAACTGTACCCGCCGGGGCCGCAAGGGAAAAGGGGGGCTCAATGAGGTTCAGGTACTTCAGGAGGGGGATGAGAAAGACTATTCTCCAGATGGAGGTAAATATGACATGTCTGTGTCCTCAAGAAGGAGGAACAAGTGCATCCCCAGAACTTCTGTTGGACCACCAAGTGGAGTCCAGAGAGCTAATAATAATGCTGGATCCCACACAGCAGTATATATTCCCTGTTTGTCATCAGCTCTGCTTTTGTCAATCTATTTTGTGATCCTGCGCTGAAACAGAACCAGGAAACTTACATGCTTATCCCTGTCCTGGCAATTTAAAGAGACATATGTGGACAACCAAGTGTGTACATGACACTGTATTGAGGACGTTATGGAGTAATCCTTTGGTAAAAATTATGAGGTCCTTATAAGTCAAAAGTCTGGGAGAGCAAGTCAACCCACTGTTTTGATGATGTCAGCATAGAAACAACAGGGAATCTTCTGTCTGTTTGGCATCAGTCACTTCATCAAATTTATGTACTCATGAAAACTGTACAGCCTCATGAAATAATGAATCAATTATCCATTCCAATTACAGTGAGCACACACAGTAAGTATCAAAACAGTTAACCCTCTTGACTCAATATTGCTCTCACCGCACAGCCTTGATCTGTCACTTACGTTAGGACAAAGACAGTCATTTAAAGCTGTCTCTTTGCTCACTCAACAGCACCTTAAGATCAAGAAACAAAGTACCACAGACACTTGTGGCAGGAAAATGACTCATTGTGAAGAGTTTCAGTGGTAATAGCTGTAATCACTATCAATCCTCTGGCAAATTGTCTCTGCTCCTATGTCTCACAGCAGTTTTAATGCACATCTGTACACTTTGACATCTAAATAATACGGCTAAACTTGTCACACAACAATATAACTGTCAATTCATCAAACTAGTCCAGTTGAAAGTTATCATTTGTCTTCAACTTTGCATTTCAACCTAAAAGCCATTCGAAGTCAACAGATCGTTCTAAAAGCCAACTGATCTCATTAAGAGCCCTAAAGTGAATGAAAATCTAAGATAAATTGTTGTATAACTCAAGGTGTAAAGTGGGAAAAGAAAATACTCTAAAGCCATGCAGATACAACAACGCTAGATAAAAAAGAGTGCCTAATAGGAGCCAGTTATTAGCAAGCAGAACATTTGGAAGTAAGAGACAATTTCATTCACTCCCCAACTTCTCTTACTTGAGCACCTCTTTGCAGGTAAAATAACAACATGGGAATTTAGGCTCAGTCATATAACTTCTGATTCGCTGAAAGTAATGTGCACATCTCTCTGTTATGCTGTGGGGGCCTGTGTATCGTTCAAGAGCACCACTCATCTAAACAGTCACAAAAAGAGATTCTCTATCAGAGGTCTGATTAGCCTCTGTTGAGTAAAAAGTAAGGTCAGAGTCAATGAAGAATGAAGGAGCTTATGGACTTCTCTGGTGCGTTAACAAGGACTTGTTGATCTGAAAGCCTATTTGAAGAGTTGGATTTTTATCGCTGCTAGGTCTGAAAAGAGAAAATCCTTATGACCCTTTTATGGTCTTCTTCAAGAATTACCAACTACAGAAAGGACTGTCAAACACAGCACCCTTTTGATAAAAGGGCAGTTCAAGCATGTCCTTCCCTCTCAAGAAAAGAACCAACAATCTTCACAATTCACTGCAAATGTCTAACCCAGGTTAGTCCAGGCTGAGCTGAGAACCCAAGACTCTCTCGCTGTCTTTTCTTTAAACATTCTGTTTTTCTGTGTAACTCACCCAAAATCTCAAGCACTCAAATGAAATAGGTGGAAAACAACTGGTAAAGCAAAGTATTGCATTATTTTCTATAGCACAACAACAAAAATATCTCTTTATTTGACCTCTTCATAATTAGAGATGCACCAAGAAATTGAGCGATGACAGGGAGTGGATGCTTTTCAGCTTGATTGGCTCTAACAGGCAGCCACCCAGTGAAACACAAAACGTCTTATTGCTTTGTGATCAGTGACTGAACACTCCAGGAAACATTCAAGAGTCTGGATATTCTGGATAAAAGTCAAGCTATTTTGACAATCAGGTTTAAAACAAGACAGAGCAAACATATAGTTTAAGGAAAACATATTATGAAACATATCTGCAGTTCTATCAGGCTGTGAGAGATGCCGAGAGTTTAATTTTCAGCTGATAACAAGAAGTCTGAAAGGAGTTGAGCAAAATTGCCCTATTTTATCCTTTTGAATGTTCTACCTCATTCTGGTGTGGAAATTATGGATTTGGAAATATTTGCAGCCTTTTGAGAACATCAAAGTTGAAGTAAAAGCTTAGATAGTATTAGCAAAGTTTAATTAAATCCGTAGCAGCTGTCTTTCCTCTTGTAAACAGATTGTATGCCAGCAGAGATACATACATACATACATACATACATACATACATACATACACACACACACACACAAACACACACACACACACACACACACACACACATGTTGGGTTTATATGTCTTGTGGGGACTTCTCATTGACATAATGTTTTCGTACCGCCTTACCCTAACCTTAACCATCAAAATTAATGCCTAACCCTGACCCTTACCCCAACCTAACCATAACCTAAGTGTAACCCTGACACTAAAACCAAATTTTAAGCCTCAAAAATTGCTTCAAACTTGTGGGGACCGGGATTTGTCCCCACAAGGGAGGTCGGTCCCCACTTGGATAGTAAACTTCCAATTTTTGGTCCCCACAAAGATAGTAATACCAGGTCCACACACACCCACACACACACACACACACATACACACATACATACATACATACATACATACATACATACTCAAAGTTTGTATACTTAATGTTCAATTCTGATGTTGATTGAGACTACCAGATGTATCAATCTGCCTTTTCAGCTGCCACTCCTAATGGCCTTCACATATCTCTCCACACCCGTGTCCACTATTCTTTCCATTTCTGTCTCAGCTGAATGACTGTGTTCCATCCAAAGATCTAGCCCCATTTCCACCATTGGAAAAATTAGCTCTCCCATGGTCATGAGATATTAAGCCGGTTTAAAAGATAAATGTACAGACTACAAAAATTTACTGAGCATTTTCAGATGTTTGTACAGTAATTATATCTATTCACAATAGGAAAACAGCAGATCCTGTTTCCATATATATCTGCATATATATATATATATATATATATATATATATATATATATATATATGATTTAAGTACCATAGTCAATAAAGTTGCACTGTGCAACAGGCTGTCATTTACGCAGCACTGCATATGGTACATACCTTAGCTTGCCCAGGCCAAGATTTTTGATAATGACCTCAGCAGACTTGGGATAAGCTGATCTGGTAAATTGCGGGATCAGTTGCAATATCTTTAGCACAGTAAAACTAAAGTTGTTTTGGCTAAGAAAACAGGGACAAGATTAAAACCCTGCCATAAAGTGTATGCTGGGCTCAAATACTGTATATTTTGCTCCTGCTGAATGGATTCTAAGTGGGTCTGCGCTAAATATGGATTTCGTTATGTAGGACCCACTTTGGTTGACTGAATACAATCCATATAAGTAAAACAAATTGGGTATCCTATACTGTATAAATAAGAAAACGTATTAGCATCATACTTATATAATATGAGACCAATATGTAACCCATAGATAACTCCTTATGGGACGTGTTTTCCTACAGATTTAGACCCCACATGTATGGCCGTTAAATATTCACTAAGTCAGCATTGTGTCCCAAGGAATTGAGCATTATCAGTTTGAGTTGTTTTAAGCATCTAAAATCGGCTAAGGAGCAGACTAGCCTTCCACTGTTTTGAGTCTATCACAGAAACTTGACATCTGTCTATGACAGAAAAGGCAACTGTTACTGATGGTAAAATTAACAAAAGTCTATTGTAAAACACATTTAGTGGGTGTGATATCCACTAATATTTTTCTATTGTAAAACACATTTAGTGGGTGTGATATCCACTAATATTTTTGTTGCATTTGATGAACATGAGCATGTTCAGTTTCTGTTGTCAACTTTTCTACAGACTTACTTTTATATGAGGTTTTGTTTAAGCAGGGAATATGCTACTGGCAACTTCACAGAACTCCATCTCAATAAAATTCAAACTTTCCATCCCTGTAAGGTAAGAATCCACATTCTCTTGGCAGTACACTCAGAGACTGGAGTTTTTATCAGGCTAGTCAAGGATAACCATAGTTGCTAACATAGAATGCTAAACACAGTTTAAAATGTATCCTCCAGTATGATTTTGTCTTTGATTGAAAAACAATTGCAAACCTGTTTACAGGTTCAGTAACAAACAAAATGGGGCGTTCTCTCGGCTCCAAATCTAAATTATTTTTACCTCTTAAGACCGGAGGGCAAGTAAAAATATTTTCAATCTGGTTCTCTTTCTAGAAATGAGAGTCAACTAAAAATAGTGCCTGTACGTCAAAGCTTTACTAAGGCGGAGATCAGATCAGCTACAAGATACCTATAGGTGCATCTCTACTTATCAAACAATGATTAAGCTACAAGCAAAAAAAAATGCAAGTATAACATGCTGTTAAAAAAAAAGTGCAAAAAGGTATTTCTGGTTTATAAACTACCTAAATAAAACAGTTTTTCGGTGGAATCCAAAGCCAGGGGCCATATATGTACCTGACGTGTGTGTTTCAAACTCAGCCCCACTTTTTCTAGTCTATCTATCTCAATGTCGGGAGCATTCGGCGGCCTATCACTATAGTGTCATTGTCTCGACGAATAGGATTATAGGTCCCTATACCAGTTAACTTTGTTTGTGCTGCTGTAAACCAAGAGGTGATGTAAATTGTGTCTGTTTATTCCTGTGAGAATGACTTTTGTACTAAAACAAAAAAAGTTAAAAAAGAGAGCAAAAAAGTGGGGAAGTCTCACTTGTTCCTGTGAAAAATGTACAGGTGTTATTTTTTAAATATTATTATAATTGTTTTCTTCGTTTGTTTTTTTTGTTTTTTGCCGAGTCACTCAAGTTAAACAGCACACTGCACCGTCCTGTGTGCTTCTCCTCCTTATGTGTTTCCTTGCTTTCTATTTGTCATCCTCCTTCTCCATCTTTCCTGCTCCTTGCTTCTCTTTCCTTTCTCATCAGCCTGTGCTGCTGTTCTCTCTTTTCAATAAGCACACACAAACACACACACACACACAGACACACACACATATATCTGTGTATTATTTTTCTCTCTTCCTTTGTGGAGCCCAAATGTTTTCTATGTGGTTATCAAACAATGCCAGACTGAAGCTGTTTATAAATACCATTAAACAGATAGTCTCCTCAAATGGCTGAGGTGGTCTTTGTTTGTTTGCCTGCCTTTGTTCGGGCAAGTGTGCACATCTGTCTGAGTGTGTGGTTAATAGAAATACTTCTAAATGAGCCCTGAGGCTGCATGATAAGGCAATGAAAGGAAAGAAAATGGTAAGAAACGAACAGGCAATAAAAATATATAATTATATACGTGCATTCATCTGCTGCGAGGAGAAACAACATTAAGATTTAATAAGGATAGATGTTGCCCCACTCATGTCCTACTTTTGACCACACGCTGCAGCCTCATATGAAATATGCATCAAAGTGACTGTCAGCACACACACATTATACACACACCTGTCATGGTGTATCAGCTGAGAGGATTAGGGGGAGGTGTCTGATGTCAGGTCAAGGTAAGGTCACATAAGGCAGTGGGATGTGATTGTTATCCCCTCATGCTTTATATTCATATGTTTTGTTTGTCAACAATGATGTCCACATGCCATCCAGCCTGAAAGCCAGTTGTGGTGTGGAGTGGACGTGGTACACCTCTGAGAAAGTATCACTGCTCTGTTTGTAAAAGAGGGGGAGAGAAAGAGAATGAGCGAGGATATAAAGACAGAGGGGTGCAGCTATCTGTGGAAGAAGCCTGTGAAGTAGTTATCAGGTCCAAACAGACCAGCAGCGGCTAGGGGAGTGGAAGCAAACGTAACATCAGTGTCCATGTGTGTCTTGGACCAATGCAAGGTGTGCAGCTTACAAGGGACTATCCATGTAGAGGTGCTTTCCAGAAAGGATGCTTGTTTTTGAAAACCAGAAGATTTAAACATCAATGCATAAAAACAAATCAAAATCAAGCTTAACATTGCTTTTGAAAGACAGCAATTTAATTTCAGATATTAAAAAAACTAACAATAAAGATGTCACTACCTAGTATGTAAGTCTGCCAAATTAATTCTTACAGAAGCACTTTTCTTGTTTGAATAAACACTGTAAAAAAATGTTGCCCCCCTTTTTGGATTTTTATTGTTTTGCTGCACCCAAATGTTTAAGAATAAACATATTTTAACATCAAAGAGGAATTTTGAAATAATCTCATATACTAATGAGGGGATAGGGACCTTATATCTCAACCAAACACAAATGTACAATATTTATTAAAAAAAATCTGTTGTTGAGCCACAGACACAAAGACTCAATAGAGCTGTAAAGAAGTTAGAGACTGAAGAGATCACAGGTGAGTCAAACTCTGAATGCCACTATCCTCTTAGAAGGTAAATCCGCTGCTTGGCTTTTGAGCTCATGAAACGTTGAATCTTTAGAAGAAAGTTCCAGGATCATTTCTATGCACCACTTGTTTAAAGGCAAATCTTATCTAATGGACGAAGACCTGTTAAGAAGTTAGGCCAGGGTCAGAAACACAGGAAGATAGTGAGGTGATCATGTATAGGGTGAGCGGATGATGAAGGTCAAAATCCATGTCTGTGGTCTGTGTCCAGAATGCAAAGCTGAATGTAGATTCCAACCGGGGCAAGATAGAAGAATTAGATCCAAAGGGCAGAAGCAAGGTCATAACCAGGAGATCAAACATTGGCAAGAAAGTAACACTATACATCTACACAAATAATTGCTACTAACAATATGGCAAGATGCCTGTAGCTGGAGGAAACTTAAATACAGCAGAACAAAGGTGGGAGGCAGCGGAGCAACAAGCAGATACAGGTTGGGTGAATAAACTGATCACCGTTGAAATGTAAGAGAGGGATGGAAATAAACAACCTGAAACATTACAAATAATTGTAAAGAAGTATTTAACCAAGCTGAATCTATATAAAAAAATATTTTCCCATGAAGCTAATAACTGATTGTGCCACCCTTACTGGCCACATCAATAATTTGACCCACTGTTGTTTGAAGATAGACATTTAATTTACCTACTGTACAATGGAGGGTTTTTTAGTATTGACAGCCGGTACAAGGTCACGTCCCAGCATCACCGTCAGATTTAAGAAAGAGGGGGATATGTTGGTAGGGTTCTGATCAATGTTCTGCTCCATAATCTAAATGACCTTGAGACGAAGGTCAGACATGCTGATGGCTATACATTTTCCTTTAAAATGTGCTGTTAGAGCACATGATTCATGGTTTTAATCAGATACTGCATACCATGCAGGTTCTGAAGCAGCAAAGGGAGACCAAGACCATAATACTGGTGGAAAAATGTCATTTTCCTGAATTTTATTAGTTGTACACCAGATGTAACAGGATGCAGATGATCCAAAAAGTTTCCCTTTTCTCCCACCAGTAATTATTGTGTTTACTTTTGTTCTTTATCAAATTAAAAGACTGGTTGATTGTTTGAAAAATGTTTTATTTTTTATGTATTTAAAAAAAATTAACAGAAGAGATTTTTAAAGGGACATACCTTTTCACAATATCGGAAGCAGGAAGTTAATGCAACATTTTTACAAAAAGATAATTTTATGTATGGGTCCAGAAGTGAGTTATTGTGTTACACACAGTATTGTTTTGTTTCTCTGATAACAATAAATTCGACTATCATTTTAACCTAATTATTAAAATAGATAAAAAATAATTTTGTACTTAAGTGTACATGTCTTTTAAAACCTAATTTCATATAAAATAGGATGAATGATCAAGAAGCTTATGTTGGCACTGAGTTTAGTTTTGAAAGATTTAGGTTCCAAACAACAAATATAAATTGTAAATAAATTGTAAATTGTAAGTTTTAAAATAGACTTGTATAAACTTAATCCAAATAAACTTAGTCTAAACGGTTAACCCACAAAAGATTGCACAGTGTTATGGGCATATAAAGATACAATTAAAATATCGTAAAAAACAATTGTTGAGTGGCAAATCATTATTCAAAATATGTGCGAAAATAACAATGTATAGAACCTGATCAAACCTGTTCAAATCTTTCCTGGTAAAGGCATCAATGGTCCTTAAAATGAACAGCCATCTCTTGATAGACTTGGATTGCATCAACAGCTTCCTATATATAAAATACCCTGTTCCTGACATCTTAAAAGTTTTCTTTGAAATCAACTGCTTGAAGTCTGGAAGAAATTGAAAATCGAATAAATAATTTATTTTTCTGTGATGCTTTGCAAGAATACTACTGCATCTGTCTTCAGCAGTGCTGTTGAGACTCTGCTTTTAGTCCTTTTTGGCTTTTTGACATAAAGTTTTTCTTGCTCCCGAATGAAAATATTTCTTCAAGCCAAGATGCTAGGCAATAAGAACAACCATGGGAGCCAACAATACCCACCATGGGAAAGACGGTTGGAGGCTAATATCAAAGTAGCTTGGAGAGGCCCAGAGAGGTGCAATGAAATGACTAATACCAAAGAGGTACAACCAGATGTCCATACCTGAAGCACTCGAAACTGCCAAACAAAGATTCCAAGACTTGGCCAGCTGACTAAAGAGGTTACAAAAAAAAATGAAGCTAGAAGAATTTACGCTCAGTGGCAGGGCAATAGTAGCAGAGTAGACCCACCAATGCTGGAAACGGAAAGATACTGGAAGAGCATATGGGAAAAGGAGGCAACACATAACAGCAGTGCTCAATGGCTGGTGTCTCAGAGAGGAGCCCAGCAGCATTCCTGAACAGAACCTAGTTAGCATCACAGTGGCAGACATCCAAGAAAGAGTCTAAGGTATAAAAACCTGGACAGCACCAGGCCCCTCCATGCACAAATGTGCATGTAGGCCGTACAGAAGGAGGCCAACTGATGAGCGTGAGAGGCACTATCCAGGATGAAACATCCATACTCCTTGAGTATATCAAGGACAAGGCTTCAACGGATGACATATGCCCCTTTTCCACTAGGGTCGCTTTAGACCCTTAACAGTACAGCATGGTACGGTCTAGAACGGGTAGGTTGTGTTTCCAATATAGTTTCAGAAGAACCGTAGTGGGTGAGGACATGGATGGGCTTAGCTTAACAAAAGCTCCAGCAAAAAGCAGTCTCAAAAAAAGTCATCATGACAACACAGATCCCTTTAAACATTAAAATAATTTAGACTCACCTCGCATCTCTCAGACATCAATCTGTTCATGCCTCCAGCTCCTGATCTGTGTTTTTCTTACCAGTACTAATCTAAAAAGTTGTAGTCAACCACCTTGCAACTGATTCAGCTCTCTGATCACCGCAGAGACATCCTGCCTCTCTGCTGCTATACTGGCTTCTCCCTCCCCAACAACAGGGGCCGGCTTCTCCGTCTATCATACACCGAAATGGCTTGCTACCGCTATCTGATGGAAGCCTCCTTCAACCTGCGTTTGGAGGCAGATAACAGCGCCGGTCTTGCTCCAGAGCTCTGATCACCGCTGAGACCTCCAGGTTTTCGGCTCCTACCATTGGCTACCAGCCTTCTTCCTCCCCTCACTGCAGGCTCACAGTGGTTTTCTGTTTTGTTTCACAGACCAGCTTCGCTGCTCCAGGCGATATCCCCGATCGCAGCGTCATTCCTCTTGGCGACCTGACAAAAATCTGCCATCACAGTTTTCCGATGTCTTAGATACCGAAGCTGTAGCCCATATCAATGTTCATTCTCCTCATCACCTTTCGGCTTCAGCTTTATCACAGCCCTTTTTAAACGCTCTAAAGCAGTTTATAAAGATCTCAGTTTTTTAGTTGTTTTTTTATGGAGCTAAATCAAGCGTTGAATTATCGGACTAAGCCTTGCCCCCTGTGGAAAGCAAAGTCCCAGTTTACATGTCATTCAGAAGATCAAATTATTAAATGAAGTACGCTCGACTCCTCGATGATAGATGGCGACATGTGCGCCTACGTGTTAGCCTAGTAGCTGTTAGCTTCCAGCTGCATTCAGGCAGCAAAATGAGGCTGGCGGGAGTGAAGCAGACGGAGTTAAAGTATGATATTCAGTCACAATGCATTGCCTCTTCATAAGTCCAAACATGCACTGATTGGTGGCTTAAGTTTTTCTTGACGCCACAACTGTTGCAGGGTCAGATTTCCGGCTCTCCTAACTTCCCGAGGGGGTATGAGGCGGGGGGCTGGTTGCAGAGAAATCCGATTCCAAATCACATTATCTGGGTACTTTTGTCGAGCTTCTGAAACTAGTTCAGTTCGACTCAAGCCGGACTAAGGTGTATGCATGCATTTTCAGAGTCTGATTTCAGTCGGACAAAGGTAATAATTCGACTTCCTCTTGCTGCATGTAAACGTACTGACCGTCAATAAGAATTGAGAGAAAAGGTTATTTTGTGATTGTGCAAGCCCAGTGCCTCTCACTTTTTTTAAATCAAAATATTGGAAACCCACTGAGCAGTTTGTATACTGATCAGGGAGAGCAGCTGCAGAACAAAGGCACGGTAAGGAAGGCTTTACCCTTCCAGTCCAAACAGAGGGAAAACAACTCTTTCAGTTCACACAGAGGGAGAACTGGATCCTTTCAGCTGCCGCCGAGGGAGAACTTGACCCTTCCAGTCCATGCATCGACAGCGTTCCTCTTTCAGGTATGCTCCTCCTTAGCAGGGCTCCTCCTGCCCCTGGAACATAAACAGAACTTCCACCAGCTCACTGTTGCCAGACATCACAGCCATCACTCTTCCTGGTGTCAGGCACTTCACAGCTCCACCGTATTCTACTCATACACCAAGCAGAGCTCCTCGCTCTGCTGCTGCATGTAGTCCGGAAAGTGTCAGGCTGATGTCACTGCCGGTGCAAAGTTGCTGCTCTGGCTTTTGTTCTGGTGTTATAGTCTGCTGCTGATTCAATTCAGAGCTGCTCCTCTTATAACCTGGATCTAAGCAGTTGCATCCTCACGCACGGGTGTTGATAATTACCGTAATCCAGCACAGGTACATGTTTACATGCATCACTTGTACAAAACCAAAACACTGCACACGTTTACTAATAAACTTCAAAAGAAAGCATGCATACATATATGTATACACACACGCAGAAACAAACATTAGAAAGAGAATTAGAATCAGCTTTAATGGCCAAGTATGACAAACATACAAGGAATTTGCAGTATACAGTACGACCTGTCCAAGATCATGGCATACAACAACAACAACAAACAGATCCAGGTCACTGTTGGGCATGCAGCCACCGAGCGGCGCTCCCATGTATGAATAGATAAGATCAGATACATGTCGTTGGGGGGGGGGGTCCACTGTGGGGGAAAGAACCGTTCAAATGTGTTTTGATCCTTAGTCAAGAGTCAAAAAACAGGTAATAGAAAAAAACCACGCCTAAACCTTTAAGCACATATTCAGACATTAACATTGACACATCAGGAGGGATGAGCTCCAGTCCACAGGCTAACGCGCTGCCATCGCGGTGCGCTGTTATCCACATTCCTGGTGCAGGAGAGAGCCTTAGGATACAGCGAGACGGTGTGTGTGTGTTAGTGTGTGTGTCTGAATCCATGTCAGTGTGTGCGTCAGTAGATGCCGGTGTACGGGGGGGAGGATACTCTGTTTACATTCCTTTCACGGGCATTTGATTGTGGACCAAGTCGAAGGTCTTCATGGGAACCAAAACAATAATTATTTAGATAACAGGGAGAACAAATTTCCTCTCTACACCTTCAGTCTGTCAGCGGTTTCTTTTATAGTCTAATTCAACCAAATTAAATTCCAGATTACTCCATTAATTTCCAGTTGCACCAATCCGCACTGACAGTTTCTCCAAGTCCGATGACAATCGCAAGTGAGTCCCAAAGCGCCAGCTAGATCGCCTCTTGCAGCGTCTAGCCTGTGCTCAAGCTCACCAAGCGTGAGGTTCTGAGTTCCATCAGCATGAATCTGCGCTTCACACTGCTCCTTCAGCCTTCTAATCGCTTCCAGAACTGACTCGAATTTTGGCATGTGTTGCTCCATTTTGCCGCAGATCCAGTACATGCCCATTCCAATCAGCAGGAACCCGATCCACATAAATCCAAATAGCCAAGTATCTTCCATAACCCGGATGCCCTTTTCCGGCGCTTCGTAGAGTGAGTAGATTTTATCAATAGCATTCAGACACCAGCTGACCTTTTCCATCTTTCGCTTATTCAGTTTTGGTTCTGAGAAAAATTCAAAAAAGACACTCCAGATAGAGGCACAGGACACAGAGCAGTGGGATAAGACACAGGAGGAGATGGGAGAGAAAAAGCGTGCGTCCTCGCTGAGAGCCACCATTACACATGATTCCTCCAACCCCTGTGACACAAACGCTACAGAAAGGAGGAGTCAGGACGCCTGGTCAGAGGGGAGATTATACCAACTCCCCCACCAGAGATGTTTCCAGGATTTCCTACTTTCACCTTCGGAATATTGATACCACAGGACACCACAGAGAGAGTCATCCTGGCAGCACAAGAGCAGGCTCTGACCACCAGATTGATAGAGGCTAAGATCTACCACACCAGACAAGACCAAAGGTGTAGACCAGGGGTCCTCAAATTCAGGCCTCAAGGGCCGGTGCCCTACCAGTTTTAGATGTGTCTCTGCTCCAACACAGCTGATTCAAATTGTCCAACTTCCTACTCAGCATGGCAAAGTTCTGCAGAGGTTCTACTAAAACCTGCAGGAACTGGCCATCAAGGCCTGGATTTGGAGATCCCTTGTGTAGACTGTGCAAAGAGACATCTCAGACAATCCAGCACATAGCAGTAGGGTGTAAAATGTTTGCAGGGAAAGTATACATGGAATGTCATAACCAAGTGGGTGGCATAGGATACAGAATATCCTGTGGGACTTTCAGATCCAGACAGACAGGATGGCAATGGCAAACCAATCAGACATTGTGGTGGTTGATAAACAGCAGACGAAAGCAGTTGTGGTGGATGTGACAATACCAAATGATGGTAACATCAATATTAAGGAACACGAGAAACTTAAGAAATACCAAGGGCTCAGAGAGGTGCTATAGAAGCCTTGGAAGGTGAAGGTGACAGTAGTACAGCAGATTCCTGGAAGAACCTCAGACATGTCAGTCCAGAATAGTACAGTACATGGGAGGGCAAAGATACTGCGCACATTTCGGTGCCTTATTTCAGTTTTTATTTTATTTTTTCGGGAGTTGTCAAGCACTGTGGATTCTAGGCATGCCATCAGCCAAAAGCAATGCCCTAGGCTATATCACCAGAAAAGGTAAACATGGCTATCTTCCTGCAAAAAGCCTGCTAAAAGTTAGGGCTGTCAAAATTAATGCACCAACGATTAATTCCTAGAATTAACTTTTATTTTTATCTTATGTTGTTTTTTTACAGAATTAACACGTACACAAAACACTGACCTGTTTATAATTCAGCCCGCAACACATCAGTTCTCCTTCCTAACCAGCCTAATTGCGGATAGCATGTATTTGTGATCCTAAATGACATGTGAGTGTGCAGTGCAGAGTTTAAATGTCCTGTATTTATGTTGATTTATTCATGTTGGTTCACTGTATAGTTTCAGTATATTTCATAGTGAGTTACCGCTGCACTAAAAATACTAAATTTTTCCCATAAAGTGATGTTTTCGGACTTAAATTAGTACTAACTATTAGCGGAAGTAGCTGTGTAATTCTTCACAATAAGAGCATTTATTTCCTGTTGTGATGAACTGGGAAATTTGTGTTTACTTTTGAAAAATGGTAAATTGTGACATAACTAAATCTTTATTATTTATTATTTATGTAATGTGTAACACAGACTTCTGATATCAAAATGTTAATTTTTTTCATATAGTTTAGTTAGTTCTACCTCTATCTGTTATTATTTTTCATATGAGGCCACACTTACAATCCCAAATTTAATTTAAAAAAATAACAACTGCATCTAGATTTGTCCTTTATTTACACTGATTTCTAGTTTTTTTTTTTTTTTTTGGTCATATTCAGGAATGGTGATTAACTCACAGCTACCCTGTGATTTATTGTTTTAAAGCCCTATGGTGGCCCAGAAAGGTCAACACAACACAACAAAACCCATGACACAACAGAAAATAGTCATAACACAACATGACAGAAACACTCACAACACAAAAAAAAACTCACAAAGCAACACAAATAAGAAAAAAGAAAAAGCCACAATGGAAGTAAGTCACAAAAGAGGTTATGTTAAAATGGAAGTTGTACTTAAAGTGATAGTCTGGACTTTGTAAGAAAAAAGAGAGAGAGGGACAAGATTCGAAAAAAAACGACCCAAGCTCCCTCCCCCTCCCTTTCTGGTTGGTCTTGAAGCCGCACCTACTTTTCCGTGCATGCGCCAGGTCAATGTTGTTGATGATGTTCGGAGGAGAGAGAGAAAACAACCAGAGTGTCAACAATGGAGTTATCGGAGGTGAGGATGCTTTTTTGTCGGGACTAATGGCGGAGGCTTGATTCAGGGGCTCCGTGTAAACAGAAAACTGAGCATGTGCGCAGTTATGAGCACACAGCGTTCGTGATGATTAACAGCCCTTGGCATCACTTGATTGGTTCAGGTGGACGGCACCGTGGCATTTGAGCCATAACTGAGATACGAGAAGGCGAGACTTACCCGTCATGTTATAATTAATAAAATGACTTATTTTATATCAACATTTAAGGCCAGGAGGTCAATTTAATACAATTCTTAAAATTTGTAATTCATTTAGAGATCCAGACTATCACTTTAGACGACCAGTTGTTAGCGGTAATGATACTGTCCCGCAGTAATTGAGTGGCGACTTGAACATTTATCAAAAAATAAAACAGAAGACTGTAGAACAGAAAGATTTACAAGATGACTTAAAAAATATAATTTTCTGTCAATGCAGGGACAAGCTCATACCACAGAGAAGCTGGTTAAACGCCGACACCTGCTGCGATGACTTTACAGGACATTTATCTGAAGCACACACACACACAGCATAAATATGACTAAACCTTAATACGTCAGCATTTACATAGTTTTACGTGGGGCTTTAGCTTATTTTTAGCCTACTACAGCATGCTAGCATATCTTACCCTATAAGTGGTCCACCAGGTCTTCCGTCTTTGACTTTATGCTGCATTATGGTGTCCACTATCCTGCACTTCTCCAGAATATGTCTCCTTTTCATGGTGTGTTGGTTTTGGATTCTGACAAAAGCCGTAGACAAAGCAGAAGGTTCTTCCTGCCTCTGCCTCTTTCATGTCTCATTTTAATGGGCTGGGTCCTCTTGAGCTATCTCTGTAATTATTCTGCCATAGGCCTAGAGTTTTAGAGGACAAACTGTACACTTTTCTTCACTCTCCTGCTCTCTATTCTACCAATCTTCAGTTGCATTATTTGCTGTAAATTTGATGATTACCTTTGTTTTTGTTTTCGTAGTGTTATTTTTCCCTCTATGTAAGTTAAACCTGGTCTGGCATCGACCTTAGCTGTAGTGCCTTGTTGGAGGAAGGCCTTGACTGATAATCACCCAACCAACATTGAGATTATTCTTAATTGTAATTTGAAAGAAAATGTGTAGAATCATGTAGACTTGTTTCAAGTGGTGCTGAAATGATACCAATGTTATCAGCGTTTTACTTTCTTTAATATCAAAAGTACTGTTATATCAGTTCTTTTTGTTCGTTATGTGTCTCTGCTCTTACTTATCGAACCCTAAGACAGTCACTTTACTGAGCAAGGTTCTGATGGAGGTATATTTTTGTTAAAGGGGAGTTTTCCTCTCCACTGTTGTGATATCCTTGCTCAGTATGAGGGATTGTTGTAATTGGAGCCTGAATTAACGGAGCAAAACTGCTAGTCAATTAGTGTTTTACCTACTTGGCTTTGTCTTGACTCACCTCTGCTTAGTGTTTGGATATTAATTGGGTTCTAGTTCTTAGTACTAGATTTTTTTTAGGCCTGGGTAGTTGGCCTTGGTTCCAAGAAAGCCAAGTCGAATTGAAAATGCAACATCAAAAGACAACAATCAACTCTAGTACATGGATCAAACTTGTTATTTTTATAAAAGCCTGCAACGGCAACTGAGCATATTCCAAGCTGCACGGTAAATAGCGAAACTGTGGGGCAACAATAGGATTCTGACACGTTTGTGTTTGGTGGCTGATGAATAAACATAGGGACGGACCCAAAATGAGGAAATATTATTTCCTTTACATAGAGATCAGGGCACATTACTTTTCAGGCCACCTTGCTTTGACATCCCAACCAACATTGAGACAATTCTCAATTGCAATTTGAATGAAAATGTGTAGAGTCGTGTAGACTTGAGTCAAGTAGTGCTGAAATACCAATGGAAAAGAGCCATAATGCGCTGCTCTTGATTTAGTTTAATTGTATTTATTCAAATGTAGTTTTCATTGCTGTTTTTGCTTTTTCACCTGTCTTCATAATAAGAACCAGTAAAATGACCACAAGAAAACTGCTGAAGGTAGTGCCCTTTTTTTTCTCAGAATATACCAAACTGGATGTGGAAAAGCTTTATTTATTTATAATTAATTGGGTATTTAATTTTATGACACCATACAGAACAGTTGTTGAGTCCTAAAACTGAAGTTATTGCTTGTTAGATAAAATCAGGTTGCATATAAATAATACCAAGCACTTTGAACTTTAATTTCAATGTTTTTGTTAAATAGTTCAACCTTGTTAATTTCCAAACATAAGTGAAATAGATGAGAAAGAAAAACACAATAGAAATAAACACAAAAAAGCTATTGGAAGACACATTATGTCATGCTGCACAACCCACTCACTCTCCTCATCCCATCTGTCTGTCTAATCATTGTTTGCACCTGTGTTCCCTGAGTGTCTTCACCTGTTCCTCCTTGTCTCCCCCTATTTAAGATCCAGCGAGCGCTGCAGACCTCACTGGATCATTGTTGTGTACTGTGTGTATATGGTCTCGCCTTATGTTTATGCACGGTCAATAAAATATCACCTCACCTGGAACTCTGCTTCTGCGCCTGGGTCCTTCGTCCTCCTTGCAGCAGCTCGACGTGACACATTAAAGCTGTGAGAAAAAAATGCAAAAAAAGAATGCAAATACTTTGTTAAAGGAAGCCAGTAAAGCACTAAAAGCAGATGAATAAAGGTCAGGAAGAAAGAAAAATGTGATGAATGTGACGTATAATGAATAAACTTAAGGACAAAGGGAGAAAACAGATACATAGAACAAAGCAAAAATGGGAGTGAGGTAAATACTAAAGATTGTTGGGGTGGTGAGAGGTAGAAAAAAGGTATTAAAAAATACAGCGAGATGATAAAGGAAAAATAATACATAAACAGAAGATGACAGAAAGAAATGGAAATCAAAGCGTAAAAAGGCTGCTGGTAAGAGTCAGAGCACTCTGAGAGTTTAAGGAAAGAAGAAATTAAAGAAGAGAGGGATGCACAGGGAAAGTGAGAAATCATCCAGAGACGCATGTACGCAGTCTCCATGATCAAACACAAGAACAGCTCATCCAGTCCCTAAGCTGAGTATCTGAAATAGCCGCATGTGAATATTTATACATGCCTGTGTTCCCTTCCAAAGGCAAAGGGGCCAGGCAAAATTGATTTCTCTCAGTGTGAATCCCACAAGAGTTGAGGCTCAGCAAAAGACAAGCAAAGCAGGAAAGAGGAAAGGAAATGACAGAAATGAAGCCAAGTCTGAAAAAGAAAATTGTCTGTGTTTCTACATAATAGGCTGAAACTCAAACTATGAGACACAAAACCCAAAATGTAGATGTCTGGTCTTTTTCCACATTTCCATCCTACCCCAGAAGAATGCAGGAAATTGTTTGAGAGCAATGATTTTGTTATTATTCTCATCATCATCCAAGCACATTGCTTGTCTCACGCACCAGCTCACATTGCTCACACTGCCCTCATGTAAGCACCATTTAACACCAGCCCTCTTTTGGCTGCCATTACTCCACCAGGCTACATTAAACTCATTACAGGCAAATATCAGCTTCCGATCGGTGAAAAGATCAAAGTAATGTCATGCAGAGCCAGCACAAGTAATACATGATCTTACACCATGTAGGTGTGGTGTGAGACTGAATTTCTGTTATGAGACAAATTTCTCATAAAATTATGTTGCACATTTATATTTATGTACTTATACTGCGGTTATATGTGTATTTTTCTTAAGAATATGGTCAAAGCATATTATTTTTACATCTTAGAATTACATCCAGAGCCAGAGCTGGGTTCTGTCCAACAAGCTGATTTTTATCACCTTGCTGAGCCAAGGCTTTGCAGCCAAGACCATCATCAATATTTTTGGATGAGTGCAGAGCAGATGGATGAACTTCTGGCCCTTGCTGGCTTTTAACTGACCAGACAAAGAAAAGCAACCAGATCTACAGGTCTGAGTACAACAACGCCTCCTGTGCCACTTTCTTTCGGATGGCCTTCACTGCTGAAGGAAAGGATTTAGGCGTATGGGAATGTCTGTCTTTTTCTTTTTGAGGATATGGATGTTTGGCTTAATGAAAGAGACTCAGAGTAGTGTCTTGTAATAATTGAGTGGAATGGTTGAAAGGTGAGTGAGTTGCCTGTATAGTCGGTTGGTTATTAAGAAACAGAGACTTACAAAAGTTTTCAAACATCTTTAGCATTTTCACATGTTACAACCATAACTTTGTATTTTACTTATTTTTTATTTGATAAAACAAGACAATAGCACAACTGAAAAGTAGGAGTAAATGAATAACCTCTTTTACTTTTTTAAATTGAAAAGGATAAGAATTTCGGCTGCACGGTGGCGCAGTGGTTAGCGCTGTTGCCTTGCAGCAAGAAGGTCGTGGGTTCGTATCCCGGTCCAGGGCCTTTCTGCATGGAGTTTGCATGTTCTCCCCGTGCATGCGTGGGTTCTCTCCGGGGTACTCCGGCTTCCTCCCACAGTCCAAAAACATGCATGATAGGTGAATTGATCACTCTAAATTGTCCCTAGGAATGAATGTGAGTGTGAATGGTTGTCTGTCTCTCTGTGTTGGCCCTGCAACAGACTGGCGTCCTGTTCAGGGTGTACCCTGCCTAACGCCTGATAATTGCTGGGATAGGCTCCAGCTGCCCCGTGACCCTGAATTGGATAAGCGGTTAAGAAGATGGATGGATGGATGGATGGATGGATAAGAATTTCTACAATCCATTTGTAATTTACCCTCTTTGAGTCTTTGTAGAACCTAATTTTGCTGCAACTACAGAGGCATTTTATTTGGAGTATGACTTTCATCTTTGCATATTTTCAATCAATCAATCAAACTTTATTTATAAAGTGCCTTTCATGCAAAAATTTCAACTCAAAGTACTTTATATAATTACAATTATCCCACATAAACCATATTCCAATCCCTCTCCCACATGATTAAAAGCAGAACCAACCCTCATGCACACATATATGTAAGAGCAATAAAAAGGACATTGGGCCAAGTACAGATGAGCCAGATTAGGAAATATCATTAAGGAGCCATCTGCATCAACAGCAGCAGCCAAGGCACTGACCCAGGGCACCCAGAGCAGGCAAGGCTGAAACCCACCTCCTGCCAAGAGCTACCTGGAGAACATCCCCGGCAGCCACCTCTGAGCACTGCTCCCAAAGCAGAGGGCTCACAAAGAGGAAACACAGGAGGGAAGATTAAAATAACAGGTTAAAATATAAAGTTAAACAGTGTATAAATATGGTAAGATTAAATAGTATAATACTAATTAAATTTATGAAGTAACTCATGCAGAGCAATTAGTCAGACAATAACGAATGATAATCAGATAAAAGCTAGGCTAAAAAGGTGAGTCTTTAGGCTGATCTTAAAACATGAACTTTCTCTGCGGCCCTGAGGTCCTCTGGCAGCCTGTTGCAGAGGCGAGGTGCCATAATACACGAAAAAACACCTCAACATGAGTGTGTGTCCTGACTTAAGGGATGAGGAGGAGACGGCTGTCAGAGGAGCGCAGAGACCGCGAAGGTTCATATGGTAAAAGCAGTTCTGAAAGATAAGAAGGCCCAAGACCATTAAGACACTCAAAAACTATAACAAGAATCTTAAAATCAATCCTAAAACATGCCGGGACCAATGCAATGCATTTTACTAATTTTGCAAAATAGTTCACGTTCTGTGAGAATGCATAGTTTGGGTAAACAATAAACTTTATCAATAAGGCCATTAACACTAAAGAGCTTCACTGTCCCTGAAGAACATGTACAGTAGAGAGAACAAGTTTTTGATACACTACTGATTCTTTTCAAAGTTTTCCCAACTACAAAGCATGTAGAGGTCATAATTATTTGTTTACAATTTCAGAGATTAAATGTTTTCTGTAGTTTTTCACCAGGTTTCCACACACTGCAGCAGGGATTTTGGCCCACTTCTTCACACAGATCTCCAGAGCGTTCAGGTTTCGGGGGTGTCGCTGGGCAACACAGACTTTCAGCTCTCTCCAAAGATTTTCTATTGAATTCAGGTCTGGAGACTGCCTAGGCCCCTCCAGAACCTTGAAAATCTTCCTACGGAGCCAGTCCTAAGTTGCCCTAGCTGTGTACTTCGGGTCGTTGTCATGCTGGAAGACCCAGCCATGACCAATCTTCAATGCTCTTACTGAGGGATACTGAGGAGATTGTCAGCCAAGATCTCACAATACATGGCCTCATCAATCCTTTCCTCAGTACAGTGAAATTGTACAGTGAAAGCATCTCCAAAAAAATATGTTTCCACCTCCATGGTTTACAGTTGGGATGGTGTTCTCGGGGTTGTACTCATCCTTCTTCTTTCTCCAAACACGGTCAGTGGAGTTTAGACCAAAAAGCTCCACTTTTGTCTCATTAGAACACATGACTTTCTCCCACTCCTCATCTGGATCATCCAGATGGTCATTGGTAAACTTCAGGCTTGACATGTGCTGGCTTCAGCAGGGGGACCTTGCGTGCACTGCAAGATTTTAATTCATGATGGCAGAGTGTGTTACTAATGGTTTTCTTTGAGACTGTGGTCCCAGCTCTATTCAGGTCATTGATCAGGTCCTGCCATGTAGTTCTTGGCTCATTCCTCACTGTCCTCATTATCATTGATGTGCCACGAGGAGAGATCATGCATGGCGCTCCAGACCAAAGGAGACTGACCGTCGTCTTGAACTTCTTCCATTTTCTAATTATTGCATCAACAGATGTTGCCCAGTTCTCACCAAGCTGCTTGCTTATTGTCCTGTAGCCCATCCAGACCTTGTGCAGGTCTACAATTTTATCCCTAATGTCCTTGCACAGCTCTCTGGTCTTGGCCATTGTGGAGAGGTTGGAGTTTACTGGAGTGTGTCGACAGGTGTCTTTTATAGTATATCAGTGTATTAAATACTTGTTCTCCTTACTAGAAATTACTGACCAGGCCAAAAATCTTGTAGTAAAAATGGACTCAGACCTGCACCTCCAGGGTCACATAAAGGCAACAACAAGGTCAGCTTTCTATGACCTGAGGAATATTTCCAGGATTAAAGGACTGATGACACAAGGAGACCTAGAAAAACTCATCCATGCATTAATTTTTAGCCGCCTTGATTACTGTAACAGTATCTTCACAGGTCTACCTAAAAAAATCAATCGGACAGCTGCAGCGATCCAGAATGCTGCTGCTTGTGTTCTCCCCAGATACCAGGAATGTAGAACACATCAGCCCAGTTCTAAAGTCCTTACACTGGCTCCCTGTAGCTCAGAGAATAGACTTCAAAGAGCTTTTATTAGTTTATAAATCGTTGAATGGGTTAGCAACAGAGTACAGGAACGATATGTTATCACGGTACAAACGAACCAGACCACTTAGGTCTTCCAGCTCAAGTTTACTGATCGTCCGTAGAACCAGAAACAAACATGGAGAAGCAGCTTTTAGTTTCTATGCTCCTCACATCTGAAACAAACTACTAGGATAGTGAAAAGCTGCAGAGACACGAACTCTTTAAGTCTAAAATTAAAACTTATCTATTTAAACTCGCTTATGAGAAACTGGTCCTATTATTGCTTTTTACTTGCTTGTTTTTAATTTTCATACATTATATTGTCTTGATTACTGTTTTATTGTAAATGCTTTCTTGTATTTTAAACTTCAAAGTTATTTATGCTCTCTCTTCTGTATTCTAATTTTAATCATGTAAAGTACCTTGAATTGCCTTGTGTTGAAAGTGTGCTATACCAAAACAAATTGCCTTGCCCACTGTATGTATGTATGTATCTATGTGTAATGTTCAGTATTAGTTTGTCCTTGGAAATAGCATTTTCGATTATAGAAAAAAAGTTAATCTCATTTCACTAGAGACCATTCTTCCACGTGTTTGTTGTGCTCCCTACCTGGCTTGTGATAAACTCTAAATATTTTATGTTTTTTTTAAACCGCTTCCAGATTTATAGAATGCACAACAATAATTTGACCTGTTGATAGTTTCTTCCACCTGAGCTGTGGATCTCTGCAGCACCTTCAGCCTTTATCTTGGCTGCTTTAATTTATGGAGGTTAGTCTTTTTAGATGGAAGGTCATGTCCTAGGAAATGGTGATTTTTTTTTTTTTTTTTATCATTGCATGATGGATTGGACAATGCTTGGTGAGATGGGATATTGTTTTATACCCTAACTTGACTTTAAATATATCTGAAAATGTATACCGTTTCCTTTCTGCAATGTTCTTTAGTCTTGACTAATGTCTTACAAATTTCCAAGCATAGCCGTTTACACCAAAATTAAGTTTCACACAGGTTGACTCTGTTTACTCATTAGGAGACCTATTAAGGGCAATTCTTGCACTCAGAGATGATCCTCAGTGTGTTGGTCTGTGACATAACATCCTGATAAAACCCATTAGAGGCCAGCAGTAATGTAACAGAATGTAGGAAAGTCCAAAGGATGTTAATGATTTTGCAAAACATTGTAGGTTGTGAAAGGAAGGTAGTTTGAAAGTACTTAGCTATCCCTTTTTCAAGGTTATGCATCCTGAAAGGTTAAGCGCTCAAAAAGCTGGATTTGGCTTGTTACCTCATGCCCTTGTCCACTCTGTGCCACTCTGGCATGAGGCTTAGTCCAACACAGTTGGATTCATCATTGTGTGAGTAAGAAGGGAATTAGGTCTCAGTAAATGGACACCAGCTTTCCTCTCTGACACATTTCTCCTTCCTTGGATGTTTTATTTGTAGGAAGAGATTTGCTGCTGTTACTGTAATATGAATAGTAATGATGCTACCAATCTGCACAGACTATTCAGGATCAAAAAGTTATTGCCTGCTTTATGCTTATCTACAATTCTGCTTGCTTCTCTTGAGCTTGTGCAAAACCACAGAAACCAATTTACTCCTTACCATTTTGAGTAACTTGATCATAGAGGGAAGAAATTGAAACACAAATGGCAATCCAAAAAAGACAGTTTATTGAAAGCGTACACAGTTTATCTGACTAAAAGCCAATGGTTTATCAGATCCCGATATGGTATCACGCCCAGTTAAAGAATGCAATGTGCCTTTCTATACTCTGCTGAGATAACTTGTTGAAAAATATAAGCAAGGTCACAGGAGTCAGATATGTAAAAAAAAAAAATAGAATTTATTTTAGATTTACATTTTAGACTACATTCATGTTTTGATGACAACTTTCTGTTTGCTGTTACTGACAGAAAAAAATGCAATCATTATCTGGATATATCAGGTCCTTTAGGTTTAAACACGTGTGTAGACTATACTTGCTACTTGGTGAGCTGGCATCTTGCTGCAGCAAAGTATCCCCCAACTAGGACTTCTCCTCAATGATTGACAATTAATATGCCATTACGTTTCTGGAATACTGCTGTTAGCTTTCTTCTAGTGTCTAAATAATCAAACTGTGGATTCCTCTAACTAAAGATAGAACACTTTTTTCAGATCTCCTGGTCTTTTAGGCTCTCTCTGGCGGACTTAGGCTGCCCTTCACATTTTTCTTGCAGATCAAATTTAAAAATGTAACTTGTTCACTCTCTTTCTGATTATGGAGTGATGCATTTCCATATCAACAGCTAAAGGAGTCTACTCTAGGTTCCATCTTGACATTTTATGTTTTGGAGACTTCTTTTAGCGTCTTGCAGTTTGCTGTCAGTGTGAACTTGCTCGGATTGTCAGAATTAGGCATTTTGATAATTATTTCAAATTATTTTGAAGCCCGTTTAAATCCCTTACGACATTCATATGCTGTTATAATGTTCAATTTAGAGACCTCATGCAGCTCTCTTGATGTTTTCTTGGTGTCTACTCTCAATTCAACAGTTTATTTTGAAAAAGGGAGATGGGAGCAGTTTTAAAATATTGGAAAGGTTTTAAGTTTTCCCATTTGTTCAAATGTAGCTGACTGACACCTCACAGCAAGAGACATGGTGAGGTCTCATGTTACAAATCTGCACTGATTATAGAATCTAATTAACCTGAACTAATAAATACAGAAACCGTATAACAGAAGGTTTTAGTCATTTCAAAACCTGACTTTTCAAAATTATGTAATAGTTTTAAACCTAAACCCAGCCCTTGCAAGTTCACATAATGAACTGTCTGCTATGGTTGTTTGGCACAAAATCAAGTAATCATTTTCATAGTTTTATTTTCATCTGCTTTCTCAAAAAATGTAATTTATCATGCTTAAATAAAGCTTCTTTACTAATGAGCACTTGATTTAAAAAACCCTGAGCGGTTAGCTGCCCCGAGTGAGTTGAAAGAATTCCTATAGGAGACACTCAGACAGCTTACATTTGCACTCTGATTTGATCATTCCCAAGTTATACCAGGCTCAGCTCCACAGAGATTAGAGTAATGATAATTATACTCAAACTATATCAGATTCAAGCTCAGGAGCGCAAAAACATGCATCAAATGGACCCGGTTAACTCACTCCCCACACAGAAATGGTAGACAGTGTAGGAGTTAAGATATTTAGAGAGTCGAGATGGAGGAATTTAGCTCAGAATTATCTGCACCAAATAAAACAAATGTTCACATAAAAACTAAGAACAATGCTTTGTATCATCTTGTAGTGATAATAAGAAGACCATCAGCACATCGGAAATCTGCAGGTTGACAATGACTGCAGCTGTAGAGGCAAAAACCCAGGAACAGCAGCAGCTAAGATGTAATTACAACAACAAAAGGAGAGTAAAGAAAGAGGTGACATAAACCTTTTATATTCACTTAAAATTATGATTATAATTCAATATTAATAATGTGGAGAAAATGTTAATGTAACCACGTATTCAAATCAGTGTCAAAAACAAATTATCTTCATATTCTTCCCAGAATGAAGGTGTCATTAGATTTAAATGTGCAAAACCAGCTGTATCCTGAAGAGGTATGCAACGCAAAAGTAATTCTTGACTTTATAGATCGTAATTATAAAACAGCTTAAACATACCAGTTTAAAGCATAACAAAAGAAAGATATATTGTTAAGCTTTGCTTAGCACATATTCCAGACCTGTATAATAGCAAGACAAAAAAGAATTAAATCATCCACACTAAAGCGGTACTGAAGTCCAGCCAGTGTTTCATCACTGTGTCTGACAGATATCTGTATTAGAATTTAAAAAGAATAAACTGAAAGGTCATGAAATAGTTTGTGTTTCTGTTGGGAAATAACCTTTGAACATTACTGTTCTACAATAACATTTCTAAAACAGATTATACAATTCAAGCAAATAGTTTTCCTCACTTGAGGCATAACCCCCTGCCCCTCCAAAACTTTGGATTTTATTGAGACTTTACAAAAACATCACCAAGCACTTTAAAAAAAAACAAAAAAACAATTTTACAACAAAATCTATTTTTCTAATCAGGATTAGGCCTACCTAAAGTTCTTTGCTGTTATGTTTACAAATACAGTTGTTGTTGCTACTTATTGGCAAAGAAAAAAATACAAAACAGAAGAAACATATTGTCTCTCGAATCCCTTTTACAACAAATCTTTCCATTCACCTCTCCAGCTGTCTCCTCCTCCGCTCTGCAGGGGTGATATGCCTGCAAAGCCTGACATAACTCTGTCCCTCTCCTGAGATTGGAGGACATCCTCCAATCTCAGGAGACATCCTTAGTCTCTTCTTCACAGAGTTTCAAACCACAGAAGTGTAAATCACCTCTGTGAGGTGGCTTCTCACATTTCAACCTGTGCCTCAATCTGAAGTGAGTTCCAGTAAAAAAATAGATAAATAAAACCTCAGGCGCTATAGTTCTACTTTAAATGCTGCACCAAAATGTTCTTTCATGATACATAACCCAAGCGTTAAGCTTTAGCAGTAAGTCAAATCTAGGTTTACGGATAGCGTCACCTACATACAGCACTGAGACTTCTAATACTAATACTTTCTATATTAACCTTGTTTTTTCATCTTGCAACATTTTTTAACATGTTGTAACAATAATCCCTCAGGATGAAATTAATGTGACTAACCACATTAAAACAGTAGTTTTCTCATGATTTCCAAAGATATCACTCCAGAAACTTTGGGGATTTTATCCTTTTTCGTCTCAAGTCACCTTCATCTTAGCCCATCATGGTTTAAAATGCATCAGACTTTGCAATCAAAAAGTAAAATAGCTTGACCCTGTAGTTCGACGTTTCTTTTATGTCTCCTCCATTCACACTATCCATCTTATTTCATGTTGCATTTCCTCTTGAGGTCGGCCATTGTCTCACAGCCCTTTGCTAACACTGGTAACTTGAACCCCCCCAATTTTGAACTATAATTCTAAATTTTCTAGATTATTTTACCAGGAAAAGATGCTTTTAGTAGCTTGATTCACACTGACATTATTATTAGTTCAGTTCACTTGATTTGGTAAATCACTCGTTCCTGGTCCCGTTGAAGATATTTCCTCAAAATGTAATCTTTATTGCTAATAGAAAATTTCAACCTGGTGAGAACATATCCTCGCTGGCAGTTAACTATGGATGAAGTTAAGACAGGGATGTTTGAAGGTGGTTTTTATATCAAACACAAAACTAAAATCTTATTTCTGATCTCCTTAGACCATTCTAACCTTTGCTTTCCTTGGTCCATGTCCAGAGTGGTGATCACCATGTAGCATGTCTGTTCCCTTTAAATAGGGTAAATGGCTAATGAAAAGCTTAAAAGGCACCAGTATTACTGAGTTAAACACTTAGTTTGAATCATAACTAAAATGTAAAGATAATTATTCTATTTTTGATGCCAACAAATTTGTCCATACTATTTCTTACATACAAAATATATGTTGGTGTCTCCTACAAACTAGCTTTTAATCCAGTCACTGTCTAGGAGAAATAAAGCATTGTCCCCCAGTGCCTGCATGTCAGTGAACCCTTCTCCCTTGATTTCTTTTGGTTTTTGCTGCCAGAAGGGAACAACAGATTCCTATTTGCTCTTGATAAGCATGTAAACCTCAAGAATAAACAACCTGATCAGGACATCTGCTCTTGGGATTCAAAAGATAAAAAAGATAAAAATCACATTCTGAGAGAGAAAGTTTATTAGAAATTAGTAACTGAGGTCCCTGTCCATTTCTTTGCACTGTCCCACTACCACTATGTCTCACTACTTCTGGTTTGCCACTTCTGGTTAACCACTACACTCTATAGCCAGAGTTTGGCCATCTCACAAGGTGGATAAGAGCCATAATATTGCTAGATCGACTTTTACCACCCATTCCTTGTCAGAATCTTTAATCTGATTGCTTGAAGTAAAGATCATAAATCACAGATCAAAAGAGGGATCTGAAAGGGATTAATCACATCAAATCATTGAAAACAGGCCATTTATTCCCTCTGTTAAAAAAGATTTAGATGATTTTCAGTATTTTCTTTTTTAATAATGGATTGCATTTAAAAAGCAATTTTTGAGACCCTCAAAGCACTTCACAATTCCATCATTCATTCACTCTCACACACTGATGGAAGCAAGCTATGATTGTAGCCACACCTGTCCTGAGGCAGGATGACAGAACCGATGCTTACATACCTGTTCGATACTGCTGCCATTTATTTCTATCATTATCTGAAAATTAAATAGGTGATTATCTCCTCTATGGTCGCCACGTTTGTTTTGTTTCTACCTCACGAATCTGCCACTCTATTCTGAGTTGTTTACTCTGTCTCCTAGTGGAACTCTCCAGTAGTATGTGCAGTGTGTAAGCAACTACGTACACAAGATGCAGCCTGTGTACGTTAATTGTTTTAACCATTAATCTATGGAAATATCCATCAAAATATTGTTGAAAATTAATAAAATGAAACCCAATCATTGAAAAGTATTGGCTGCTTCATAACATATAACCATAAAAAGCGGATCTAAAATACATGGGTGTGAGTCCTAGTGTATGGGGGCTGACATATTGGACGCTGTGTTTCCATCTACATGAGCCGATTTGGACAAAAACAGCTTTACTGATTTCTGAATATGTGGTTATTTCCCTATCCCCTCATCCCCATTATAAGTTTAAATTATGAGCTCTATTAACAGACTTAAAAAAACCACACAAACAGCTACAACAACCAACCCAATCTAAGGTGCAGGCAGAGGTGCGCTATCAACTGTTGTGCCTGAGCCTTCGTAAGACACTGACCCTGTCCTTCAGATGCAGAAGCCTACGGAGATGATCAACACCACCAGAAAATATAAAGTAAACATCAGCATCTCATTATCTTAATGGAAATAACTGAAGGACCAGCAAAATCTGAGATCACAGGCTTTCTGCAGGACAGGTAACAACTTTCGACCTAATGTTTTTTAAAGTAGTGCTAGTTAAGGTAAAACTATACTGAAATTTGATTATTTATTTATTTTTTCCATTGAGGTCATTACATCTAACATTGCAGTTTATTCATTAACAAAAACATCTGACTAATTTCTCTAACCTGCAAAATGCTGAAAACTTTTGCCTTTCACAAATGTTGTTTTACACATTTACTTCTTCGCTCGGTGCTGAAAGAGAGTCTGATGTGCTTCTCATTTTGCTGCATACTGTATATTTTATCTGGAGGTTGGACCATCTTTCTTGTAGTAGTAGAAAATTGTGCAATTGCGGTTTTTGGCCTGTATGGCCATCCGTTGTCACTCAAACACAAAAATACTGATTGTTTGCAATGATTTAGGTATTTACTAGCCCCTGTCGTCAGGAAACTACACACTGTCACTTTAACGCAAAAATAAAAAAAGGCAGTATATTTCCAGCCTTACTGTTAAAATGAACTTCTAATAAAGTGAATATCGGCAAAACCAGTTGTTTTATGTTGAGGCAGTGGGGAATGTCCTTGCCAGCTGCTGAAAGTAACAAAGTAACTTGTAATCTAACCTACTTACTTTAAAAATAAAGTAACCAGTAAAGTAACTAAGTTGCTTTTGGAAGAAGTAATCAGTAGTAAGTAATTAGATTACTATTTAATAGTAATTGTGGCAAGACTGCCTACAGGTGATATAACAGAGGCTTCATCAATCTTTATGGGCAAAACATGTCTCAGCCTCGCCCTCTTCTCTGGAGAAGCCTAAACATGTTACTTGGTAAATAAAAGCTTTGCTATTCTGTGATGAAATGGGAATCCCAACTCGATATAGAATCAGATGTGTCTGAGCAGGGACACATGGAATACAAGCGGCCACAGTTGCCCTCAAAGTCGGGACTAGTATCCTCACCCCATTTACACAGTATAGAGGTTGGCCTTATTTCTTATAATGCTTAATATGTGAATGTTTAGATATTTTGTCATACTTTCATACCTGCCTGGAACTGCTTGATTCTTTTTTTCACTAAAAGTGCACCAGGTTGATGCTTTTAAATCTAAGCTGTCCAAACAAAATTTCCAGGGGGCTATGCTACCAGACCCCCTTAGAGATATTTTATCTTTTTGTTTTATATGGCACATTGTATTGGCTCACAGCAACTGTTTTACTGGTATTTATTATATGAAGGAAAGGGTGCCATTGCAAAATCTTCATTTCAGCGGCTATCAGACTATTTTTTTATTTTATTTTATGGCTGTGTGACCTTTATTCATTGGTTGCTGGACAGGAAGAGGTGGATGGAGAGAGAGAAAAGGAAAAATGGCCAAAGCTATTAGCTAAATAAAAGAGCCATACCACTTTGTATTTAGGCATAAAGAGTATCTGGGAGCGACTTCATTGGATGTTGGCAGATTAGTTTGCATAAGCAATCATAGCTTCTAGCAGAGTTTGGCATAGGCTGAACCCTTTCTTTAAGGCTGTTGGATACCTGTGGCAACACAGATTCTTTTATCTCAGGAGCAATCAATTCATTGTGCTCACAGAGTTAGAAGCTTTCGAACTACTGAGAACATCTTGACAAGAGAGCATTTTTTAGCAGATGCTGGGTAACCTGCAGCGGTTAGAGATCTGAACCTAATTCTAGTGGTGGGCGTGGGTTACAGATAAGTTGAGGTCAAAGACCTGCTATCTTTTCAAAAATAGCCCTTTGAAAAAGAGAAAATGTAAAAATACAAATTTCAAAGGTGAATCTTTAAAGGAATTCCTCCAACGTTTTCCAACAAAATAAATGAACATGAAGAAATAACAAGAACATATATTTAAAATTTTAATGAATTTGTACAAGAAGCCAATATAATCATAAACACATTTTTTATAGCATTTTAAGCATTATTATATATATATATTTATCCTTATTATATATATGGCATATGAGGGTGTGGGAGGACAAACATTTTTTTTTCTTGCTAGCACCCTGAGATGCATGGAGGGGTTGTGTTTCTTGGTTTTTGTCATTTCCATCTGCGAAAAAACTAAGATTTGATTGGTTTGCATCCTAGTTTAGTCAGAAATATTTAAAACCTTTATGTTCCTGAGTTTTGTGTAAATATAAAAAGGCATGAATATACCATAAAGAATCAGTATATGTCACATCTCTTGAATACAAAGCAGAACTCCTCTGTTTTCAGTGTAGATCCTGCTGTTCAGATGATCTGGGTTTCCCAATCAAGATGTGTTTTCCCAACTTCTCCCCTCTGCCTAAGCGAGGAAAAGCACACCTGCTGTTCTCTCAGCCTAGCAATGTCCCACATATCCATTTTAAACAGAGCAACATGCTGCAAGCATATTTGCAGTGTTAAACAATCCTTCCTGTTGTCCTCGAAATGAGCATTAAATAGGGAAAGATGAAAGGTTGTTTATTTACAATTGATGAATTCAGTATTGTGAGGAAAAAAAACTGAAGACAATATTAATTTAGTGTGCATTCTTGTTTTAGTTTTATTTACATGATAGAGTTTAGATGCATGCTGTAAATACTGCTGTTGCTCCCACGGACAACATCTGTTAACATTAGCATAATTCGCTAAACATTTTTCACTTAAAATTATAATGAAGTGTATATGTTTAATGATAACAAAGAAACTAAACATCTGCAAAATACTTCCCATTTCATTAATAACCAAATTCACTACAAATGACTACATAATAATTTGCGTTAGTAGGCATCGGCTTCTTATTCTGCTGCACAGTCAGCAAAATCTTCTCGGTTTTGTGGCTCATAAGCTCCCTCCTGTGTCTAGAAAATAGCATTAAAATCCTCCTAGTCACTTGTTGTTTGTCTCTCAATAACATGCTCTTCTCATTACTGTCCTCTTTGAAGAAAGTCATTATGCTGCCTCCTGTTGGTGACCTTAGGCTACAGTTATGTTTGGGATAATTGAATTTAATTTTATTGTATAAACACATAGATGGAAAAGAACCAGTATGTTAGTTAGTAAAGAAACAGTTTAGGCATACTATGCTTTCATTTAATTGAATTATTGATAACGTTTTCAGTTACCTGATAAGAATATATTAACACAATACCTGGTAATAAAATATTAATTTGGATTTCAACAATTTTAATACTAATCTGATATCAACAGTTTTCACAGACAAAATAGTGGCATAGATTGAGCGATATGATAATACCTCCGCATACAGTACAGAAAACTTACATCTCCAGCTATTGCAGGAGCAAGAAATGTGGAGATTTGTCACGGTGAAGAAGGCCAAATCACAGTAGGGCCAGTCTGGCCTCAAGACAAACAATACTGAAACTGTCCTTCTTAAAATCAAAAAGGACCTTTGTCTGGCCTCAGACAGCTGTAATCCTCTTAGCCTGGATTGGAGTTTTAAACTCTATGCTTCTCAGTTTTCACCAGTTTGGGTAGAAACTACATGTGGGGTTATACAAATGTCTTTCTTCATAATTAGCTATTTGAACAAGGTCACCGATATCAAATGCAGTCAGGAGCAGATTTTAGTTTAAAAAAAACATGTTTTTATTATTATATGGAACATTTGTTTTAACAGCAACTGCACCATCATATCCTTTCCCTTAGTGTGCAGGGATTTCATCATTCCACACATTTTTGCTGTTTGCTGTGTGTGACTGACAAGTGATGGTTGTTTTTTATGTATCAGCCACTCCATGTGTAGAACATAAATAAATTATACAGTCAGTCGGACTGACATGAATATGCTTTTAGAATTCATTCAAATGCTCAAATCCCACTTGCTGTCAGAAACGTTTATCTTTAAGTATGATTTCTGAGAAATTTACTTTTTAGGATCTTGTGTGGAGGGTAAATGATGTTTTATCTTTAGAAATTCAAGGGTTTGGTTGGGCATTGTCACTTGAGATGAGAAAAAAAGAGGCATTGTTCAATAGCTGTGGTTGGTCTTCTTGAGAATGCTTTCAATTAAAGCTCCTATTAATCAAACACTGTGTGTTTTGAAAATTAAACCCACGTTGAAAGCATGAATGAGCGAAAGAACAATAACTTAAGTGTAGGTGGTATTTGCCTGGAGCTTTTGAGTATGTCAGAAAAAGAGAGCGCGTTCACATAATGACAGCAAAACAATGTGCAGGCAGGAGTTGAAAATAAAAGCGAAACAAAGGAGGTCTTTGTCATTCTCGTCCTTATCTGTCTCTGCTCTTCATAACCTCAACCTGTTTATCTGACTCTTGCTGTGTGTTGCTGTGTGTTCCCTGATCCATCTTGGTTTAATGTGTTTTTATGAGGCTAGGACACTTGGGACAAAAACAAATACCTAACAGTCTGCATGGTAGTTTCACCCACAGGAAGACATATATTTTTGTTGTTTTATAAGTGTGTCTGATGATTAAATATTTCAAGACAGCCCTGATACAGATAAGTTTTAATAAGTGTAAGTTTTGCAGGCACAACCTCCATGATATCTTAAAAAATAGAGTCGATAGACAGGAAATTAACCTGTAATGCAACACAAGCACATTTACAGTGACAAAATGTTAACATGCATACACACTTGTCAGTTCATTTATGGACCTAGTTCATAGAGTTGTGCAAGTATTTACATGCAGAAATGCCATTGTAAAATTTACTATGCATGCAATATCTCTGTTTGTTCAACCAGTTAAAGTTCAGTTTAGTTCAGTGTCAGAAATGTGGGTCAAGTCAGACAAAGTGCATATTTATCTCCTTTTATGCTTGCATGTCATTCATAAAACCAACAGTAGGACGTAAAATTCCTAGTAGGTTGCTGTTTCTACTATCTGCGGAACACATTTACTTAGATACATTTTCAACACCAGCAGTGAATTTTCAGAGCTGTGTTTGATTAAAAGTGTTTACTTGTGGCCGTCACATAAATCCATTTTTTCTAATTCTGAAAATCAGAAAAAAACAACTCAATAGGGAAAATATAAGGATTTACATATTCTGGCAAATTATTTTAGTTTCTTTATCATTACGAGCTGTTGAGTCCCGATCCCAGTCACGGGTCTCACAACTTTAGCCCGTCCAACCGGACCACCACTGAAGGTACGTTTTGTGTGGAATAAACACAGTTTAAATTTACATGAACAGCAAAAGTTACTTTTTTGGTTAATAGATTCCAACTTTCTTATGTATTATCCTATGTGAGTGAGAAAATAAAATTGTCTTCTAGATGTAGTACAAAATCAGACTAATCAGAAAATATAAAGAATACAAGTGGAAGAAGATTATTTGACATGTATTCAAAACGTAAGCATCATGATTTTTGAGAATGCATTTCAGCCCCTTTTACACAATTTTCAAAACCTTGTTGAAAACGACCTCTGACCTAAGGCAGTTTAGATGCCTGCACATGTATATTCTACACTTTTCAAGGTTTGCATCTAAAGCTCTTTACTACCATCTAGGGATCAAAGGGTGAAAGAAAGTGTGTTGCAAATTTGCATTATTCAGCTCTGTCTTTATCCATTTAGCTCTGTCATCATGACAGCACGACAGCATGACAACACCTAAACATTCCCACAAGATGCTGGTAGTACTTCAAACAATCTATAGAGAAGCATCTAAAGCAGGGGCGACTCTAAGGCTACGTCCACACTAAGCCGGATAAGGTTATACGGGGAGTTAGACGTCTAATGTTATCCACTCAACACGAGCATTTACACCCCGTTAACGGTCCGTTTAAGGTCCCATGATTGCGCAATCCAATGCCTACCTATGCATGTACTGGGCATGCGCGGGGAAAATCAAAAAGAACACAGATTGACGCGTATAATCTATGTCGCTGTCGGCGCCTCCTGTGTCGCCTTCTCATCCGCAAGTAGGTTAGGGTTAACTTTGCCAACGTCTGAATTTGCAAAAGAAGCAGTAGCATAGCGAGACTCGTCTCCATCTTTGCTGTTGTCATTATATGCTGTCGCGTTGTTGTCGTCATCAATTTAGGACGCAGCATTTGATTGACGTTGCTGCTCTGATTTAGCCGGGGACCGGATAAGTTGCTTCCAGACGTGCTCATTTAGCCGTTGAGATAACAGTTAGACGGCTCTCTTACCCGGCTAATACTTATCCGGCCACAGACCACAAATAAAGCCGCCTTAGTGTGGACGACAGGGGGGTGTAGACTAAATACTTATACGTTTAAGGCGTTATCCGGCTTAGTGTGGACGTGGCCTAAAATCAGATGTTTAGAGTTGCTGAGCACCCAGAGAGCCTTCCAGACAGGCAAAATAAATGTTAGTGTTTTGTTCATTTTAACACACATGCATGACAAATAGGAGCTATAATAGTCAAGTCACTTAGCTGGTTGGACGCACAATGGCTTTAATATTAGCACAGGATCCAACATAAGGTTTGGTCAGTCACTGATCATAAAAATATAAACTGACTGAATCGATCATCAGAAATTATCTTGAAAACAGCTAGATAGGCATAGCTTAGAGCTTAAACCTTTGCCAAGAACCTCAGTACAGTTTAGATTCCTTGATAATACCTGATCATTCCCAAAATATAATCACTCGTTCTTCCCATTTCCATTTCTGACATTTGCTGGATATTGTATCGAAATCTGTCTACAACTTTGAGTAATTTTATTAACAGACATTCAACAGAGAAACACAGGCTTTAGATCTAAGATGGCGCCGCGGATGGACGCCTCGGTACTTCGCTCCCTAGTACTTGATACAATTTTACTTTTTTGCGTAGTTTTCTGCACTCCCTCTGCTATTAAAATTAGCAGAGAGGAAATCCTACAAATAGGACTATCTAGTGCCGGACTTTTTTCACCGGTTTTTAATCAACCAGACTACTTTGTGGAGATTCTGACTGGAGGAGCAGCAGCGCTCTGTGGATTTAGACGGAGACGCCGACGAGGGAAAAGAGCTGGTGTGCTCTTTAAATTGCGACAGCGAGGATTACGCACCGCTCTCCCATCCATACACCTGGGGAACGTTCGCTCTCTGCCTAACAAAATGGATGAATTGCTCCTTCTCCTATCCAAGAACTCAGACTTTCGTCTTTCTGCCGCCTTTTGCTTCACTGAAACCTGGTCCAGTGAACACATCCCGGACAGCGCACGACAGCTCCCGCGCTTCCAGCTGTTCCGAGCGGACCGCTGCGCGGATCTGTCTGGGAAGTCAAAGGGAGGAGGAACGTGTTTCTACATTAACGAAAGTTGGTGTACAGATGTCACAGTGTTAAAGAAGACATGCAGCCCTCACCTAGGGTCTTTTTTAATAAACTGTAAACCATTTTATTCACCGCGGGAGTTCGCCTCGTTTGTGCTGGTCGCTGTATACATTCCACCGCAGGCGTTTGTAACGGAGGCGTTACATAACCTCGCCGACCAGATCACAGACGTGGAGAAAACTCACCCGGACTCTCTGCTAATCATTCTCGGGGATTTTAATAGAGCAAATCTCAAACTTGAACTGCCTAAATATAGACAACACGTGACGTGTCCCACCAGGGACATGAACACTTTGGACCACTGCTACACCACAATAAAGAATGCATATCGCTCTGTCCCCCGTGCTGCTTTGGGACTTTCTGACCACTGCCTGGTCCACCTCATCCCATCTTACAAGCAGAAGCTGAAATCTGCTAAGCCTGTAGTAAGAACTGTGAAGAGATGGACAGATGAGTCAAAGATGCAGTTACAGGCCTGCTTTGACTGCACTGATTGGAGCGTCTTTGAAGCAGCAGCCTCAGACCTGGACGAACTGACTGACACTGTGACATCTTACATCAGCTTTTGTGAGGACATGTGTGTGCAGACCAAAACCTTCTGCACGTTCAACAACAACAAACCATGGTTCACTGCAGAACTGAGATGGCTACGCCAGGACAAGGAGGAGGCCTACAGGAGTGGGGATCGGGACCTGTACAAGCAGGCCAGGAACAAGCTGACAAAGGAGATCAAGGCAGCAAAAAGGAACTACAGTGCAAAACTGAAGGAGCGTTTTTCTGTCAACGACTCTTCTGCAGTTTGGAAGGGCCTGCAGACCATCACCAACTACAGGAGACCATCCCCCCACCCTGTGGGGAGCCCCCGCCTGGCTGAGGACCTCAATGACTTTTTCTCCAGGTTTGAAAAAACTTTCACACCTTCCACCTCCCCCACCATCTCCATCACAAAAGGCCTAGCATCACCCCAAACCATCCCCATACCTGACCCCCTGCCTGCGCTGACGATCTGTGAACAGGATGTGCGCCAACTATTTCAGAGACAGAGGATTAAGAAGGCATCAGGTCCTGATGGAGTGTCTCCGTCCTGTCTGAAAGTCTGTGCTGACCAGCTGGCTCCCATCTTCACTCAGATCTTCAATAACTCCCTGGAGCTGTGTGAGGTCCCCTCCTGCCTCAAACGCTCCACCATCATCCCGGTTCCCAAGAAGTCCCCTGTCACAGGATTAAATGACTACAGACCAGTCGCCCTGACATCTGTGGTCATGAAATCCTTTGAGCGACTGGTGCTGTCCCACCTGAAGGAAATCACGGATCCCCTGCTAGACCCCCTGCAGTTCGCCTATAGAGCAAACAGGTCAGTGGATGATGCAGTCAACATGGCTCTCCACTACATCCTGCAACACCTAGACTCTGCAGGTACCTACGCTCGGGTCCTGTTTGTGGACTTCAGCTCTGCATTTAACACCATCGTCCCAGAGCTCCTCCACCAAAAACTGTCCCAGCTCACCGTGCCTCCCTCCACCTGTCAGTGGATTACCAGTTTCCTGACTGACAGGAGGCAGCAGGTGAAACTGGGTAACTTCATATCCAGCACCCGGTCCCTCAGCATCGGCGCCCCCCAGGGATGTGTTCTCTCCCCACTGCTTTTCTCCCTTTACACCACTGATTGCACGTCAAGAGACCCTTCTGTGAAACTCCTGAAGTTTGCAGATGACACCACCGTCATTGGACTCATCCGTGACGGCGACGAGTCTGCATACAGAAGGGAGGTGGAACAGCTGGTCCTCTGGTGCAGTCAGAACCACCTGGAGCTAAACCCGCTCAAAACTGTGGAGATGACAGTCGACTTCAGGAAGAGACCCCCTGCAACATCTCCTCTCATAATCACCAACAGGCCAGTCCCCACAGTAGAGTCTTTCAGGTTCCTAGGATCCACCATCACACGGGACCTGAAGTGGACCTCCCACATTGACTCTATAAGGAAGAAGGCCCAGCAAAGGCTGTACTTTCTGCGTCAGCTCAGAAAGTTCAACCTGCCTCAGGAACTGCTGACCATATTCTACACAGCAATAGTCCAGTCTGTCCTGACCTCATCCATCTCTGTCTGGTTCGGATCCGCCACCAGGCAAGACAGGGACAGACTGCAGAGAACAGTCAGGTCCTCAGAGAGGATCATAGGTTCTGATCTTCCCTCCATTGAGGACCTTTTCCGGGCCAGGGTCAGGAAGCGGGCCAGAAAAATCACCACTGACCCCTCACACCCTGGCCACAATCTGTTTAGGCTCCTCCCCTCAGGCCGGCGTTACAGAGCGCTGTACGCCAAAACCACCCGACACAAGAACAGTTTCTTCCCCCAGGCTGTCGCTCTGATGAACTCTGAATAGTCACAGAGTGTGTGTCCACTCACATGAACAATAAACTAAAACTCTGCACTGCTGTATATACTTACTGTATATACTTACTGTACAATAACCCTGGTTTGGTGTATATATTATCCTTTATTTTTATTTATTTTATTTTATTTTTTTTTCCGTTTTTTAATTTCACTTATTTAAGTTCTGTACTGGAGAGAAAAGTTGCCGGAGTCAAATTCCTTGTATGTGTCATACTTGGCCATTAAAGCTGATTCTGATTCAAATACATGACCTCTTTGGGTGACTTAATTTAGCATTGTGATACAATTATTAGTGATTATACCAAATTTCTGAAATGTATAATAACATTAGAAAACATATAATATTAAGAAATCTGTTTGTGTCATCTCATTGTACTTTTGATGCCTAAAAATATTAAAATATTTGAAAGAATACAAAAATTTACATTTTTTCTGAATTAATGAAAAATAAAAAGCTTTTCTGAAATAAGATGATTATTACCAAAAATATTTCATTAGAAGATATGTTTTTTGAATGTTTGGTTTACTAATAGAAAATAAATCAATTAATTACAATGCACTGTCATATGTAGGGCTGGGTATCAATTCAAATTTCAAGAATCGATTCGATTCCGATTCTCAAGAGTTGGAATTGATTTGATTCAATCTGATCCAATTCATTATTGATATTGGTCATTGCCATTAAAAGCTTCTTTTTTTGTACTATTATCTTAAATATATGCCAGAAATTCATTTACTTAACACTGGGTGACTAACAGTTCACCATGGAAAACTGTATTAACCCTGTCAGACACAAAACTGGAATGTTCCTTCCCAATTCATCTTTAAAAAGGGCAAACTATTCTAAAAAATAAAATCGATTTCTGAACTTGTGAATCGATTCGATTCGATTTCTATAAGAATCGATTTTTTTGACTATTTCAACACAGCTCTAGTGATATGGGATATTAGAGCAAACGGTTCCCCACTCCAACATAGCATCTCTTCCTCTCTCCTGCCTGTTTGCTCCTACTGCTGCTGTGCGAGTGTGTTTTATCAGCTCCAGCTTATACAAAACAATGATAAGGGGTGTCCTTCAGTTGCATCAGTGTAGGTCAAAGATCCATCATTCTCCAGCATTCTGGAATATTCCTCTGCTGCTCTTACTAATCTTGAAATAATTATTCCAAATTGTTCTGTAGGTATAACTAAAGCAACCAAGAGTGCCCAGCTGCAGTGCGTGGTGGCAGACATACCCAATATGGCACTGGATCTACCTCAACTGCCTGGGTGCCTCTAAAAAGAGATGATTTACTTACATTCACTTTTACTTCATTTGGGATTGAGATGCTGATAAATACTCATCTCCAAACAATGTAAATTGTGTTTTTCTTTTATATAAAATGTATCTGGTTAAATCAGAAATTTTTTTTTGAAAAAAAGTTATTGTCAATAATACAGAAGCACTGCGCTTTTAATAAAAGGTTGTTTTTTTGTTTTACTTTCCAACTAAATGGGCTATAAACTCCTATCATCTGAAGAATGTGTTTTCATCTTAAATGTTAGACAATGAGAATCCTTTAAACAGTGCCTCTGTGACCGTTACTGCTATTTCAATGTCAAGACTTTGAAACCATTGCTAAATTATTGAGCAATCATGGACTTTGTAATTGTGTTGTCTATAATCTGTTGTTTGTGCTTGCAATTACTGTGATGTGTTTTGTTTAGTAAATCTCGATTTTATTATGACTATTTGGTTAAACAAGAGTTTAATTAGTTTCGGTAAACATAAAGAATTTTTGGCACAGTCTGGCCAATGTTTCATCCCACTTCTGCAGCTGAAGGAAAAACTAACTAAACGGCTATAAAAAGTTTTTTTTAAATGTAAAAACACTAAACTAAAATAAATTTAAAAGACTAACTTTTGACATGATCAGGTACTTTTTACATGTAGCTTGGCTTGCAATGGAACGTCTTTAAACCGGACTTCCAGAAAGAGATGACTGTTCCCACCTCCAAATTGTGCACATAAACTGGTTGCTATTACCAAGGAAAGTTTTGACTTTTAGGGTTGCAGTTTATTTTAAAACTGATTCCTTACAAGAGATTGCCTGGCATCAACTGAAATGGGAGGATAACAAGGAAAAACTATGAGCAACAGCTTTAGTATAAAAAAACTATCCCTATCATCTCAAGTTGCTGAAAAGCCTGATGTCCCCCCCCCTGCTTTGAGGTTGAAACTGATTGTAGAGATCCAAAAACCTCTCATAAAATGACACTGTGAATTTCCAGCACAGACGGAATTACCATTGTGATTGCATCATCTTTCAATGACTAATTAAGTAGCAGGTGAAAACCTTAATTTCACTTTTAAATAGATTTTTAAATACACAGTAAGCAAGTGGTATTGGTTTGTTTTTTGAGATCCTGATGTGATCTTCATTAAGTGTGAAAAAGGAAGTATTTTTGTCACTACAAAACCAACTCAAACAATTAAAGACTTACTAAAGTAAGACTAATAAATAAAGAAAAACTCTCAGAGAGAAGTTTCATTAGTTTGGATGTAACACAGAGTTTTTTTGTTCGTGCAGTCTCGACTTTATTGTCCACAGCTGACTGTCGTATTATCAGTGAACAATTCCTCTACATGTATGAGAAATTTCCCAATAACTTATCCCCACACACACACGAAGAAACTAGTGTTTATCTGTGAAAGCCGTATTGTTTTTAGGTGGACGGAGGAGTTGTCAGCTGACTATGTGGGAGGACAGCGAATGGACATGATTTGTCAGTTTTCATTCTCTTCCCCCATTTCTCTCAGCCACACAAACACATGCGCCATCAGAGCAGGGAAAGACCATCATAGTTACAATCTTCAACAAAATAAATAAGACTGCTATAAGGATGTAAATACTGATTCGTTTGGATTACACTTTATTTGCTCCTCATCAGCGTCACCTTTCCTACAGCTTTCGTTTTCCTATTTGAAACTATTCATGCTGCATGTTCCCCTCATCATTCTGTCTACTTGTCATACTCACCCACTATCTAACTCTGTCACCTCTTGTGTCTCACATCTCCGTCTCCACCTCCCTCTCCTTTGCTGCCAGATGCCTACGATTCACATTCAAAGTGTTTATCCCTCCTGCTGTTCGTCTCCTTCCTCCTACCATAACACTCCTCATGGTTTCTCCTTCTCTTTCAGCTTGGCACTTGGCTTTTTCCTTCCATCATTCTCTCTCCTCTTCATATCTTCTCCCACTGTGTTTCTGCCTCCTCCTGTGACTCTCAGATAACCGTCTTTGCTGCTGACACTTTCAACACTGTAGGAGCAGCAGAGATGGAGGAGGTTCAACAGCCCATCCGTGTCGCCGTACAGCTCCCTCCACGTCGCCCTCTGAGGATTCCAGCCATCGTTTGTTCTGGAGGAGCTTTCTAAGATTCATCGGCTTCTCTAGCTATGTAAGAAAAATCCCTCTAGTCTAGATTTAGGCTGAGGAAGAAACTTCCAAAACACCAGTGAACATACTGTGCATTACAAAACTATTCATACCTCCTGAACCATTTCGTATTTTGTCACATTATAACGGACCTCAATTTTACATTTACAGTTGGAATGTTTTTTTTCAATTTTAACAAAAATTATACAATCAGTGCCTGCATTTGTTTTCAGAATCCCTAAGCCAATACTCGGTAGAACCATAGTTTTCCTTCCATTTAAGATGTGAAGTTTATGGATTCTAAACCTGCTCATCTAAAAACTACAATTTGACCTTTTCTGTTTTACAAAATAGCTCAAAATGAGTCAGATTTGATCAAGAGCATCTGTGAACATGTGTTCTTTGTTCTTCATGATGCTGCTTGCTCTTTAATGTTCTTGAACAAATATCTTTGATCTTAACAAAACAGCTGTAACAGATGACATCCCAAGGCACTTTACAAAAAAAAAGTCATTTAAACTCAATCCTACAAAAATTCCAATCAGTTTAAAACTTTTCTATTTAAGGAATCCCAGGAGATTGCATCGAGTCAACGACTGGCAGCTATGCCCCGCTAATGCAGACTCCAACCACCCAAATTCCCTCAATAATCCCTCAAACTGAACAAGGATATCACAACAGTGGCAAGGAAAAACTCACCTTAAACAGGAAGAAACCTCCAGCAGAACCTGGCTCAATACAAGCGGCCATATGCCACGACTGACCGACAGAGCAGAGACACAACCAAAACTGATCTAAGAGTACTTTCTGCATTAAAGAAAGTAAGAAAATTATAAAAAAGACACATAGGACATCAGTTACAGGGAGCATCATACAAGTCGATGCCCCCATCCAACATGGCATTGAAGCTAAGAAGGATGCCAGAACACCTGTCACTTAGAGAGTGATAGAGAGAAAAACAATGAGGAAAAACAAAGTTAACAGTTAAATTAACAACAAAAAATACAGCTGAAGAGAAGTAGAAGAGAAAACTAAAGTGACAGTCTGTCCGACAACAGTTTAAGTCTACGGCAGCATAACAACATGCAACTACAGAGATACCTCAGGATAACCTAAAACACTTTAACTATAGGCTAAGTTCTATCAAAAAAGAAAGTTTTAAGCTTGGTCTTAAAAGTAGATAACACGCCTCACAGGTGTGTGGCTCACAAACTAAAACTGGGAGCTGGTCCCCCAAGAGAGACGCCTGGTAACTAAAAAATCTGCTCGCATTCTACCTTCTAGGAACCACCAGTGAAGCTGCAGTCTGAGAGTGAAGTGTTATTTTAGGAGCATATGGAACAATCAGATCGACTTCTTGATAACAAACAATAACAGTAGTCCTTGGGCTTGAAGAAGCAAATGCATGAACTAGTTTCTCAGAGATGTATAATAAAATTTACAGATGTTTGTGGCTGTAATAGAGAATAAATATCTTTGTAAGCCAGTTTAGTTGCATTTTCTGTTTAAATCTATGGAGATATAAACTAAACAGGTGTTTTAAGCCATACAGTAAAGCTCTAAATTATTGTTTTGTGATGTGTGTGTATAAATGTAATTAAAATGTCTTTTGATTTTTTTTTGCCATTTATAAAATGTTATGATTTACTTTTCTAAAAACTCAGCTTTGTGTGATAACTTTTTTTTTTTATCCTTTCAAAGAGAAAAACTTTCTTCTAATCTTTTAGTCTAGTGATCTTAGGTAATACTTCTTCAACTTTTCTGAAGGCTGTTCTTATTCTGGAGAACTTTTGATCAAAACCAAAATATTACAAAGAATATTTGGTTCCTTGGATGTGAAATTTAAGAAATCTATTTGGTTTTTACCCACTAGTGTGTCTTTTTTTATTTTTGTTGCAGTACAGAATGTACTTTTATAATATACATAGGCTTGAATCTAAGAAAAAAAAATCCTTTAAAAAAATCTAACACAAAGATTTTATAGTTACGCTGTTTACTCTGACTCACCAAAGCATCACTATGTTTACTGAGTCTACTTCTACTGAATCCATGACAGTGACCATGCTGAGAATGATGATTAAAAATAAGCTTTCCCTGATGCTCTAAAATAAACTCAAATGGCACCTGTTCCAGGCCATTCCACCTACCTTTGCGTGTTGTAATCTTTGTGCTATTTTGGTTCACAGATTCATGTGTACAGGGAGTCATCCAAGATTGGCTGTAAATTATGAAGGTAGATATGTTTCAAAACATCTGCGGTTGTAATTTGGATCCACACGTCTGTATATTGATCTGCACGTCTGTAAATAGAATCCGCACGCTTGTATTTTAAATATGAGCTTGCATTTTTGATGCGTACATCTGTGTATTGCGATGTGAGAAGTTGCACATTAAATCCGAACTTGTACAGCTGAATTTTCAGTTGTATCAAATTGGTCAAAAACATGCAAAATAAATTTGAGTGCGTGTAAAATTTTCACCTGTGAAAAATGTTCTCACAAATTTGCTTTGCATTTTAAGTTGTAGAAAAGAAAGTACAAAATGCCTAAAACTCTATTTCCACAAGTCAATTTTCCCACTACAACTACGAGTTAGTGAACACGACTTCTCAAATGTGCAGCTGCGCACACACAACTCTCTTGCTACGACTTCGAGTTTTGATACAAACATTTCACCAGTTTGTTTCAAAACCCGCCTGTGTCAAGTAAGGTGCAGCTGCAGCCCCTACAAACCACGCCCCCAGGCGACTCAGCCACAACTGAAGCAACATGGCCGCCGCAAGCCGTGTCTCTCACGGCAGGAGAAATCATTCTCCTCGCTCTTCAGAGAGCTTCTCCTTCGGCCCTAACATCTGAAATGATGGTAAGTTAAGTGTGTTTTCTTCTCTATTTAGTTGTATATTTTTTGAAGTGCTAATACACTATAATAAAGTTATTTTAGGCTTGCTAACATATCGAATCCGAAGGCGGCAAATTCAGCTAGGACGTGCTGTAGGCTACTCAAGCAACCTTAAATGTAGTTAATCCTTTACTCAAAAATATATATAAGCATGTCCAGAAAGTATAACCGACTTTTGTCCACTGTAGTATCCGTTTTGAGCTTGATAACTTTGCCTGAATTAAAGCTAAGCAATGAGAGGCAAGGGAAACGTTACCATAGCAACGTTTAGGCACACCAGCGCCATTGAGTAGAGAGATTTACAACACACTTTGAACTTGCTGGCACGCGGTCACGTGGTTCATGGAGCCCTCAATAGTTCCAAGCATCCCAGCGCCGTCATTGATTTCTAGAGGTAAAGGGCTTAATAAGGGACTTTTCCTAACTTTTCCTGCAATTTTCTCTTAATTATATCATGTGCGCTGATTACTTCACTATATTTTTCATGATTATGGTTCTTTTTGTAGGACAAATTACATTTGTTATTGTATAATAGTGTGAAATTGGACTATAAAGCAATTGCGTAATACGTTTTGACTACATATATTCTTCCACTGCACTCAATATAAGCATGTCTACAATGTTTTGCACTTAAAACCAAACTAGTGTAAATACACATTATAGAGCTTTCTGGTGGCATTTAGATGCTAGCACGGATAGTTTATATCTGGTCCTATAAAATACGCCAGTGGTTAAGAGCTCTGCTCCAGCTTACCTTCAGATGTTCATCCTTTACTAAAACATGCTATATTACTGTTACTAGGATAAACGTATAGTCCCAAACAACCCATGTGTAGATGTCATCTGTCTCCTCTCTGCCTGATATCAAATGTAAAGTTAGCTGAATGGCAGAACTGATCTAAACTACAAATTTTTAATAGGAGGAAAACTTGAGTGTAGATGTTTGATATGAGAATCAACCGTTTTTCTCTGGGCAACCTAATGATTCAGCATTTAATTTTTTGTTTTTCCTCTGATCTGAGAAAATCTATCTGTAACCCAGTTGAATGTGCTTCTAGCCAGAAACTTGTAAAATAGTTAATTGATTAAAAACCATATTTAAATCAAACTGTTTCAGTTAAATACATATTAAGGGGTAAAGAAGTGTATACTAATCATGCAAAAACAAGAAACTACCAAACATTTTATTAAACAATATCGTCTTCACACAGCCTGAACCTGGGATGCTGCCTGGTGCTCCAGGTTTGGTCCGGTGCTGCTATGTCCACTACTTCACTGACAGGTCTGATCTCAGGAGGAACGAGACCAGGAAGAGGAGACTAATGTTGCCAGCAATGGGAATGAAAATCAGGATTACATCAGCTTTACTGTGCTTTTATTTTGGTGATTCGCTACTGATACGGACTCCAAAGTCAAAATTACAAAAAAGGAAAGATCGAGTTAAACTACAAAGAGCAGAAGATGGGAACACTCAACACTGCTGCGTCCCGCTGTGTACTGCTGGGGGGAGATTTAACAAAACTTTAAGTTTTCACTCCTTTCCCAAAGATCCTGAATTGCGGGCACAATGGCTGATAAAAATCAGACGGGACCGCTTCAGAGTTACGCCCAGCTCTAGAGTGTGTAGTCGGCATTTTGAGACTGCTGAGATCGTCTTGTCTTCCTCTGGAAAGCGATGTCTTCAGCCAAAAGTTGTTCCGTCGTTATTCCACTGGAATGACTTTACAAAAAAGTCAGAGCAACCCGGAGTTTGGGAGCGCCGCCCTCGGCCTGTTGACACCGTGGCTATGGCAACTGAGGATGACTACACAGAGGATGAAAACAACAAAGATCCTGCTGAGTCTGCTCCTGCATCCATCCCCATTATTGAAGATCATGGCTATGCAGCAAGCCCTTTGATTGTCGTAGATCACATTAAATATGAATCCATGTCAAGGGAGATCGAGGAACTCAGGCAGCAGCTGGAGTCATACCACCTGACTCGGGGATTTGGACTGCAGCGATTTGCCACATCACCCGATGACATTCGGTACTATACAAGGTAAGTAATCCTTTAGTTTTTAACTACATGTACCGATGGTCTTTTACCATTTATTTATATATATATATATATATATATATATATATATATATATATATTATGGCATGCCGTTCAGGAAAATATTATATATTTATATTGATATGTTGGAATATATGAAATGAACCTTGAATATATGGAAGGTAAATCTGAATATATTGAATGATAGTCTGAATATATTGATTGAACTTTGAATATATTGAATGAACCTTGAATATATGGAATGAAAATCTGAATATATTGAATGAAAGTCTGAATATATTGAATGAAGTTTGAATATATGGAATGAAAGTCTGAATATATGGAATGAACCTTGAAAATATGGAATGAAAGTCTGAATATATGGAATGAAGTTTGAATATATGGAATGAAAGTCTGAATATATGGAATGAAAGTCTGAATATATGGAATGAAGTTTGAAAATATGGAATGAACCTTGAATATATGGAATGAAGTTTGAATATATAGAATGAACCTTGAATATATGGAATGAAAGTCTGAATATATGGAATGAACCTTGAATATATGGAATGAAGTTTGAATATATAGAATGAACCTTGAATATATGGAATGAAAGTCTGAATATATGGAATGAACCTTGAATATATGGAATCAAAGTCTGAATATATGGAATGAAAGTCTGAATATATGGAATGAAGTTTGAATGTATGGAATGAACCATGAATATATGGAATGAACCTTGAATATATGGAATGAACCTTGAATATATGGAATCAAAGTCTGAATATATGGAATGAAAGTCTGAATATATGGAATGAAGTTTGAATATATGGAATGAACCTTGAATATATAGAATGAAAGTCTGAATATATGGAATGAAGTTTGAATATATGGAATGAAAGTCTGAATATATTGAATGAAGTTTGAATATATAGAATGAAAGCCTGAATATATGGAATGAAAGTTTGAATATATGGAATGAAGTTTGAATATATGGAATGAAACCTGAGGCCTTAGTATTATGGGTATTGTAGCAGATTATCATACCTTTCATTATGTGTTTAATTAATGGTTTTGCTGAGATGAACTTTATGATTTAGGCATCAAGTTGCCTATTTCAACAACTGAATCTCAGTTTTTAATTTCTAACTTCTCATTAGGAATTTTCCTGTTTTTGAAACCTTGAAAACAAATTGGACTTTGTCAAAAGCGAGAGATATATGTATCGTCCAATTCATGAAAAGCAGGGATTATTTCCTTATTTGACCTTTTTTTTTGGGGGGGGGGGGCAGTTATTACAGTAGCGGATAAATATGGAGGGTTTCTGTAATTTTGACAGATTAATTTGTCCGTTTGTCGTGCAGACAAGAGATTTACATTTGAAGCATTTGTGCATAATTTCATGGCATCTCATTATCAATGAGCTAGCAGTGTGTTTCAAGATTTACGGAGGCTTTGGAGCAGTCACAGTCCTGCTCCAAAAACCGTAACCCTGTACAGAAGTTGTGCTTACTACTGAACTTACTCCCGCTGAAGCAGTTAAAACTAAGATGATGATTGTATTTCAGTCTCCAGTGTGGTAGTGGAGCACAGATTCAGCTTTCAGAACATTTAATGCCTTGTCCACATGTAGCTGGGTATCTCAGAAAACTGAGATATTTTTCTACGATTTGGCCTGTTATCCACACGTAAACTGAGATTTTCGGCATAAAAAAACCCAACATTTTTTTAAATCTGGCCAAATTGGAGATCTGCTATTTCTCCATTTTCAGCATCTATGTGTGGACGGATGAAAACTAAGTTTTAGGTGCTGTAACTTCACAAGCTGCATTTACACTCAGAAACAGCATTTATGCCCTCAGAGCTGTGTTGGAATCATCAATTGTCAAAGCATGTTTTGTTTGTTTACTTTTAGAGCTCTGTTACTGGTGCAGGCTGAATATAGAGAATAGAAAGTTACTCTGAGTGGATAGGATTTGGGAGAACTATTGCCCCTACAGGTTTGCCATGTCTATGAAAGTGCTGAAAAACACATTTATCCAGATTTTTTTTCTAAAGAAGCGGTGGAAAATCTTTGGGTTTTTTATTAAACGGCTATGTGTGGATATGGCCTAAATCCTTAGAAGTCCAAAACTCAAAACAATTGGCTACTGTATGTGCAGTTCAGATCCATGCGAATAGAGGTATTTGTGACTTGTTTAGGCCACAGTAGGTGAACTTTTTATATTTTACGTTTAAAATGGGAGGTTTTTATTGTTAACATGAAGTTAATGGGGCCACAATCAGTGGTTGTCACTGTGGGAAAAAAAATAAAAAGAATCTGCTTGAGATTGAACTTTCTGGCCTTAATTGTAAGTGGTATATGTGGAGAAAACCAGGCACTGCTCCTTAGCAGCCCAACAAAACCCTACAGTAAAACATGGTGGTGGGAGTATCATGTTGTGGGGGTGTTTTTCAGCTGCAGGGACAGAACTGGTTGTAACTGAAGGAAAGATGAATGCAGCCAAGTACATCCTGCAAGAAAACTTCTACCAGAGTAATTAGGACCCCAGACTGGGTTGAAGCTCCACCTTTCAACACGACAGTGACCTAAGCACACACCTAAAATAAAAAATGGTGTGGCTTTGGAATAACTCTGTGACCGTTTTTGACTGGCCCAGTCAGATCCTTGACCCAAACACAATTGAGCATCTCTGGAGACCTGAAAATGGCTGTCCACCAACATTCAACATCCAACCTGATAGTATATATAGATTTAAAAAGAAATTGGTACAATTTATAGCAGTAGTGGTGTTGTTCTGTATATTAGAACAATATACAGAGCTGATGTAAACATCCATGTTTGTTGGCAGCAGTTTTGATTGAACAGTCTATCAGCTGCAGAGAGGAAGGACCTGCAGAAAAGCTCCTTCCTGCATCTAGGATACAGCAGTCTGTCAATGAAGGAGCTCTACAATCCAGCAAAATTTCCATGCATGGGGTGGGAGATTCTCTCCATTAGAGATGTTATTTTAACCAGAGTCCTTCTGTCTCCAACCACCTGTACTGGATCCAGGGTGCGTACTAGAACAGAGCTGGCCTTCCTGATGAGTTTATCTTATCTCTTCCTCTCAGCTGTCGATATACTAATGCTCCAACATACAACAATGTAAAAAATGACAGAAGTCACCACAGGGTCATAGAAGGTCTTTAACAGCGCTCCCTGGACTCCAAATGACCTCAGACGCTCAGCAGGTAGTCTGCTCTGATCCTTACCACAGAGCTTGCTGCTGTAGGATAGTCTCATGAAGAGGATGATCAGGGTTGTCCATAATTTGTTTTAATTTTATGAATAATCCTTCTTTGCATCACTATCTCCAGTTGTTATACTGTATATACATAGAAAAAGGGTAAAATATATTGGAAGGATTTTTTCTTCCCCATTGGTAATCTCTGACATAAAGCATCCCTGTGTTTCTTACTGATGAGCTATGATACTCATCTGCAATATGGATGATCACAAAATGATCTTATAATTTGTCAGCAAATTTTATAATTTTCCTCTTGGGATTTACAAACTATATTGCTTCACTTAAATGAAGATGGTATTATAACAAATAGTTTAATTTTTTTGGCATCCTCTCTTTTTTTAATTAAACATACTGATTATAAAAGAAACATTATTTCATTGATAAATAAATGGTACATTTTGAAATCCATCCACTAAAGAAGGATTACATAAACCCAACCTCAAAAAATAAACACTAAAATAACAAATCCTAGACCATAACGATTAAAATAAATGTTGAACTGCAGAGGTCCTTCAGTGACAGACTGCTGCATCCTAGATTCATGAAGGAGTACAGCTGCATAAAGTAAGGACCTGTAGATCCTTACTTTATGCAGCTGTCAGATTTTATAATCGATACTGCTTCCAACATAGATTTTTACATTACTGCTGTAAATTGCACTAATCAACCGAACACTACTACTGTTATAACTTGCACATTCTTTTTCACAGACTATATACTAACTTATTGGAAATTACTTACATATACTTTTTAAGGCACAGTAAATGCAGAATCTGCACTTTTCTAAAATTCTAATTATTTAAACATCTTTAAGCATCCTGCTGTTTGCACTCAACCTGGGTTTAACACCTTATCTGTACTTAACCTGTTTTTGTAAGTATTGTACATGTAAATATTTTCTTTCTGTTCTGTTTCCTGTTCAGTTTGTATATGTGTTTTTGTTGTTGCTGCTTTTAAGACCAAATTTCCCCTTGTGGGACAATTAAAGGATTATTTTACTCTATTCTTATTAAAACACATTGTTCTTTACATAGTTGACAAAACAATTATACAAATAGAATGATCAATTATCAATGGAAATCAAATTGAACCCAGAGAGGTCTGGATTTGAAGTCACACTCCAAATTTAAGTAGAAAACACATTACAGGCTGATCCAACTTTGATTTAATGTTCTTATAACAAGTCAGAATGAGGCTCAGTATTGTGGCCTCCACCTGCCTGTACGATCTCCCTACAACACCGGGCATGCTCCTGATGAGGTGGCGGATGGTCTCCTGAGGGATCTTCTCCCAGACCTGGACTAAAACATCCACCAACTCTCATATGTGGTGTAACGTGGTGTTGGTGGATGGAACACGACGTGATGCCCCAGATGAGCTCAACTGGATTCTGGTCTGGGAAACGGACAGGCCAGTCCAGTATCAATCTCTCCATTCTGCAGGAAGTACTGACACACTCCAGCCACATGAGGTCTAGCATTGTCTGGCATTAGAAGGAACCCAAGGAACTCATCTACACAATGTCAGAGCACAGGGTTCCTCTTTCTCCTTTTCATGCCAACTAGCTACGATAATTGACAGAATGTCTGCTGCAGAAAGCGTAACATTTTTTTAAAGGCAACAGCTTTGTTACGTGTCCAGTTGTGCTTTAAAATAAACTTGGAAAAGATTTAGGCACCTCAAAATCTCTGAATTTCCAGTTGTAGAATACAGAATCATATCCCACTCTTTGTGGTTAATGTGTTGAATTCCTGCATGTGCTGATTAAAAAGTGTGTTCAGATACAATACAACAAAGAACTAAAACAAAAACCTGTTTTTGGTTAGCCATGAACACCAGTGACCTCATAAATCATTTTCCTTATTGTTAAAGTAAGATCAGAATTAACTGCTAAAATGTTTTAAGCACAGATTATTATACAGGGAAAAAAACAATAGTGAAAGCTGTGAGAGATAGATGAATGTTTTATTCTTGTTATGAGAATTTATTTGTGGTCAAAGATTTTCCTTGTGGCTCTTCATCAACCTTGATGCTCCCCGGTTAGGTGCCAATCCAGAAGGAAAAGTAGTGGATACACGAAGGGGAAGGTTGGCCCAGACACGTCATACTGAGGGACAAAAGACAGAAAAGGTGAACCACCAATGAAACAAGTGTTATGCACTTTTATTCCGTTGCTGACCAAATATGATTAGTTGTCAATTCCGTTAAAAAAGAAATCAAATCACAGGAAGTCATGCTAATGTTCTTAACTGAACAACTACCTTTAATTTAACTTCTGGTTGACAATTCAATTCATGACAATTACAGAACCTATGTATTTAATTTCATTCAGTTTATGTATGTAAGGGTTCTTCACAAAGAAATATTCTGTAGGTACTTTACAACATCTTTAAAATATTCTGAAAAGTGTCACATTTAAAAGAGAAGTCAGTGAGGTCATAAAAACATATTCTTGATTTCTAAGAATAAAAGTTGGAAAAGAAGTGATGATGCAATTTTATGTTGCTAAGGAAAGAGCATCAGTTCCTTTAGTTCCTGGATTATCTCCAAGATCCCATCAACTCCGCCAAAAAACAAATAGAACAATAATCAATTATGCATTTTGTAAATAAAAAAGCCAGTATTTAAAAAATCAAAGAAAACAGAAACTGTAAACGCCTGTATTAATTCTATAAAGTTAGTTTCATTAGTATTAAAATATTTGTCTTTTTCTTTAAAATTTTCATGGATTTATTTATAAAACACATTACTGAATTGTAAATTTTCACTAAAAGATATATTTTATATTTTATCCAGTTTTATTCAAAGTATTTTATTCCAAAACCTGTTTCACAAAGTCAGCCTGTAATTAAAACTGAATTAAACCAAGTGGTTTAATTATTTCAAAACGGATAGTTTTAAGTCGAATTAGTTTATCTGCCAGTCAGTCTGAAGGTTGACCCTGAACGCTCACTGGCCGTTACTTAAACATTAATCATCCGCATATTCGGGTAATATTACTGACACAGTGCGTCTTATGAATTCTCAATGGTGGCATGGCATTGTGGGAATATAGCAGCATTCGTGTTGGGAAGCTTGATAGTTATAGAGAGTGATGTCATGATGATGTGTTGAATGTGGGCTGAGCCCTAGTGGGCAACACTATGTAAAATATAAGTAAACATGGGGACTTCCTTCAGCATTCGTAAACTGTATCATCTGAAATGGTAAACTGGAGTGATGCTGAGGTCTGGGAGCTTCAGGCCTTTAGAGCTGAGGAGCAGATTAGTCCTTCATGGGGACTGTGAAGGTCGGCCACCGTTTGGAGCGGCTTGCAAACAGTCCTGAGGAGCGGGGCTTCAATTGGGATAAAAAACTAGTTATTTCCATCTATTTTCTACGGTTTACCACAGACTCTACGGTCTCACACTTGATATGTAACCCTGCACATGAACAGCCCGGACACCACCACTGTACCGCCACATAATATATTGTGAAAGCACCTGATTGGGCAAATTGTTGCCACGGACTGTGTTCTTATGAGTGACCAGAATAGAATACAATAGAATAATCCTTTAATTGACCAACATTGGGAAATTTGGTTGTACTGTAACAGCAGCGAAAAATTTATTGACAATATTTACATCATGCACTACAGTTACAAAGTAGTAGGCTACTGTATAGTTTAAGTAATTAAGAAGGCTCATTGATGGGCAGTATTAATGCCAGCACTGATGGCAGGATTGTCTTTTGAAAGGGTCTAGTGAATGAAAACTATCCAGGATGATCTTATTTCTGCACCGGACCCCTGCTGAGCTCTGTAGCGTTGCGCTCCGCCTGAGCGAGAACGGCTTTATTTGTTGTTGGTTGTTTATGTCACTATGACTACACTAGGATTTGCAATGATATCAAACAAAAACACTGGCATAAATCGCCTTACATTTAACGATAAAGACGGCGGGAGCGCGCAGAGACTCCAGCAAGATTTCTAAAGTCTGCCCGTCTTTAGTCTGAAAATCATTTGATGCACGCCCAGCATATTTATTCCCTTGGTTTATGTGTTAGCGTCTGAATCGACAACATTTGGATAAAAACCAAACACCACATAATTTATCTGGAATAAACCTAATTACACTGATTGTACAAGAATATAAAGCAAACACAGAGATGTTAGCACATCAAACTACTGTAGGTCGCAAAGCACAAGCTAACTGCAACCTGCTGCTAACTGCAGTTCACATGTTTTAATGTGTTTACAGTCACATATACGGGTATACTAAATCTACATTCATCATCATATAAATATCTAAACTTACCCATTTCAGCTGTCGGTCTCCAGGCGAACATCCAGAGCTTGTTCTTGCAGCTGTGGTGTCGAGTGATAACATGGTTCCTCCAGCATGAGGCTGAAGTTGGCTTCTGATTCTAGCCTCTGATTCGGGACACGGCCAAAGGGCAATTCCACCTAATTTCTCACTGATCCATGCAGCTTTAATCTGCTCTAGTCTAAAAACTACAAAACACAGATTCTTTAAACAGTGAAACATCAGTTGGAGTAACCTTTTAGGCATTTTCCTAATTATAAATGGAAGCCAACTTCAGCATTCAGACAGCCATACTAATCTACTACATTACCCATAATCCTTGAGGCCAAACTTTGATTCCATATATTCAAGGTTGATTCAATATATTCAGACGTTCATTCCATATATTCAAGGTTGATTCCATATATTCAAGGTTGATTCCATATATTCAAGGTTCATTCCATATATTCAAGGTTGATTCCATATATTCAAGGTTGATTCCATATATTCAAGGTTCATTCCATATATTCAAGGTTCATTCCATATATTCAAGGTTGATTCCATATATTCAAGGTTGATTCAATATATTCAGACGTTCATTCCATATATTCAAGGTTCATTCCATATATTCAAGGTTGATTCCATATATTCAAGGTTGATCCAATATATTCAGACGTTCATTCCATATATTCAAGGTTCATTCCATATATTCAAGGTTGATTCCATATATTCAAGGTTGATTCAATATATTCAGACGTTCATTCCATATATTCAATGTTGATTAAATATATTCAGACGTTCATTCCATATATTCACACATATCAAATAAATATATAATATTTTTTCCTGAAACCGGCCTTGCCATAATATATATATATATATATTATATTTTATATATATATATATATATATATATATATATATATATAATATAGTTTTCTTTGATTTCTGCATTGGTTTTACTTGTTTTTTATCAGGGACTACAGTTGAAAAAAAAGACTGATCTAGTCTTAGCTCAAAATGTCTGGGTTATGTAGTTTTTAAACTGGTTGTAATGTCATCTGAAAGTTAGCAATAGCTCCATTAACATACACCTTTTAAATGCAGATTTCCATCATATGAGCATCTGATGGCCTTTTGGAACCTAATTGAAGAAGCAACAAGCAAAATGGTGAGGGTTACCAGCAGTCAGAAGAGCCTTTCCACCAGCACATCAACTGAGAGCCCTGTGAACAGACCAACTGTAAGTTCAACAAAAATTCTACCTGGTTGTTCTGTGTTGATTACACAGTTTTGCTGGCGACTGGAGCATTTTTTTTTTCTCTTCCAGAAATTATTGCCAATTGATGAGCTCTTCCTGTTCCTCAATTATCTGGCAACCGGCTGTACACAAAAGGAGCTTTGTCTTAACATCCACAGAGGTACTGTGAGTAGAATACTTGTGTCCTGGTCCAACGTTTTGTACACTTTGCTTGGATCCGTCTCCATCTGGATGGCACCTGACAGAGTGAAGGCAAACTGCCCCACAGATTTCAGTGGGCCTTATAAAAATTCTCCGGTCATTCTTGACTGTACTGAAAAGAGGTGCCAAACAGCCTCCTCCCTTCTGCTCCAGAGCGAGGTGTTTTCAGCTTACAAGTCGCACTGCACCTTCAAAGCGCTCATTGGCATGTCTCCCCATGGAGCACTGACGTTTGTGTGAGCACTTTTTGAAGGCTCTATCAGTGACAAGGAGGTTTTCCGTCACTCCGGCATCACCTACCTCCTAACATCTGAGATGGATGTAATGGTGGACAAAGGGTTTCTGATAGATGAGCTTAGGCCTGGGAAAGTCCATCGTCCAGCCTTTTTGTCCAAGCAAGCCCAAATGTCAGAGGTGGACGTACTCAGAACCCAGTCCATTGCACGTCTGAGGGTCCACGTGGAGAGGCTCATCAGGAGGGTTAAAGAAAACAAAACTTTTGATGCATTCATCCCTCTTTCCATTTCTGGGAGTATTAACCAAATTTTTACTGTGGCATGTCTCCTTACAAACTACCAATACGGACCCCTGGTCAAAAAATGGATGCTTGATTAAAAGCTTGAAATTGGTATTGTCTGTTTATATAGTAACTGTTTTATAGTTTTGTAATATGTATTCTAAATTCATGTATATATTTATTGCCCAACAATAGAAGTTGCTAATGTTGTTTTTTAGTTAAATTTATGAAAAGCTAACACACATCCCTTTCCCTAGTTAAATAAGGTTCAATGATATATGACTGGCTGTTTTACTGTTTACTCTGCAAATAAAACTGCCTTCCTTTTTTGTGTGCTTATTGACTGCATTAGATTTTTTAAAGATGATAAATGCTGTTTTACTGGAATTCTGAAATTAAAACACAGATTTCAAATGATCAACTATATTTGACATACTTTGAATTGTATAACGGTGAACATATGAACATTTAAAAAAATAGTTTGAACACAAACTCTGCAGATATTAATACACACAAAAAAATCTGTGTTTGAATTCTTCACCAAACCAACTTTTACAAACAGCTTTCTATTTTTACTTAAAACACAACATGGAAAATAATACAAATGGCCTCTCAGACCATGTAGGTTGATGACTTTTAAGTCAGGGATGACAATCTACCCATTTATGAGCATGCAAGATATTTGTCCATGTACACATTAAATAGAACGTGTCTATCTTACATTTCATTGTCTCCATCACACCCTCACCACTCTGTATTCTTTGGATGAACACATCTTCTTGAGCAGAGAAATCACACCAACTCATCCCTGTAGTTAGCAGCTGGCCCTGAACTTGCCAATAATAGGTATGTGATGTTTTAAGCTGCAATGTCCCACTGAGGACCTTGAGGTAAGGTGCGTCTAAGTAATTTTTAATGTTTGGACATTTTATTTCCAATAGGCCAAATTGAGGTTGCTCCAAGGGGTCAAAGATTATACCATCTGGTGATGCGCCAATCCATGGTGCATCTGGGTGCACCACAAATCCACATTTGTAGTGGTTGACCTGTTTTATCTGGCAGTATTCCCAGATCACATCTGCCTCTAACTCTAAACCCCTCTTCATAGGGCCTGTCTGGTGATTACCTTTCAAGATGCGTTCAGCCAGCTGCTCTTCAAAGGCCTTGCCCACATGACAGAGCTCTCTAAATCGAGATGCAGTCACTCGTGGTCTCCGTACATTATGCCAATCATCACACACACTCTGTTCTCGCGTAGCACATTCTATGCTCCGTGACATTTTCAGGGTTACATCCACACATTTCATGTGAGGCTGTTGCTTCCTGGAACAGACAAACATGCACTCTGATGGTTTCAGTCTGTAGTCTTGCAGTGGCAATGATGGAGGAGGTGGAGCTTCATGGAGGGTCTGCACTTTGGGTGCAGTCTTTGGGTGGCTGCTGATAAGAAAGTGGACTTCCTTGTTGCACCTTGCCGAACAGTGAGTCTACCAGTGGGATATCTTCACCTATTCCCATGCTGCAGATCATAGGCCGGTCTGCATCGGTTAAAGCTTGGCAGACTTCAGAAACCCGCAGCACTGAGAGGTCAGGAAGGTCCCTGTGAAGGCCTTTGTACAGTTTGCTCCTGAATGTTAAGAAAACACACACACACACATTTTAAGTTTCAAAATAATTAATTATTATTATTATTATAATTAATTAATAATTTAATCAATTTATAAATGTTAAGACTGATCATTTTTATTACTTGGTAGAACGTATAACTCACTATAGTACCACTGATGCTAACATATGAGATGCTAACATACTGATCGCATACCTCCATGGTATGCGATCACAAAGCAGAGCGGCCAGCGGCCAATGATCAAAACTCGAAGTCGTAGCAAGAGAGCTGTGTGTGCGCAGCAGCACATTCGAGAAGTTGTGTTCACTGACTCGTAGTTGTAGTGGGAAAATTGACTTCTGGAAATAGAGTTTTAGGCATTTTGTACTTTCTTTTCTACAACTTAAAATAAAAAGCAAATTGTGAGAAAACTTTTCACAGGTGAAAATTTTACACGCACTCAAATTCATTTTTGACCAATTTGATACAACTGAAAATTCAGCTGTACAAGTTCGGATTTAATGTGCAACTTCTCACATCGCAATACACAGATGTACGCATCAAAAATGCAAGCTCATATTTAAAATACAAGCGTGCGGATTCTATTTACAGACGTGCAGATCAATATACAGATGTGTGGATCCAAATTACAACCATGGGTGTTTTGAAACATATCTACCTTCCTACATATCTACCTTCATACTAAATTCCCAGCCAGTTTTGTGTTACCTGGCTACACCGTCCTGGTTGGATTGACATGGAGTCCTACCCTGCCAATCCTTGGACTGTCCTTGCTCTTGCTTTCAGTTTTTTGTTACCTGGCTACACCGTCCTGGTTGGATTGACATGGAGTCCTACCCTGCCAATCCTTGGACTGTCCTTGCTCTTGCTTTCAGTTTTTTGTTACTTCATTCTTCCCAATGAGCCAATCAATAAACCCAGAAATCCCATAATCTGACATTTTTAATCTAAATTTTGTAGCTATCACTCCTTTCCCCATTGATAAACATATAATGTAGTGCCATAAATTTTCCATCAAGTGTTGTACTATCTGTAACTAGTACTTACTGAAGAGTATTTTTGTTTCCTTGTCTTTTCCTTCAAATGTTTAAACTTTTTTGTGGGGTATTTTTTATATACTGCACTACGTGGTCATTATAAAATATAAGTATGCTTTAAAGCCAGATTATTACTGGTGCCTTAACATTCTTGCCTTTGTCTTGCACTATTTAGGAGTTATGTCTGAATAAAGATAAATTAACAAATGTTATATTTTTTGGATTAGTGTAAAAACAGACACAAATGTCTGAGCATAACACTATGAATTATATAATTGAATTAGGTTACAGACCTATTTGTCCAACAATATGTCAGCAAAAAGGACTGAGTTCCTGAGTTGTTCAAATAAAAAGGTCATAGTTTAGGTGACAGTTGTATTACTTTGGTTTCAAAGCAACTTGCTGTGTAAATTTATGCTTACAGCTCTTGCTGATAAGATGTTAGAATTATGCTGCTAGCAGATCACAAGGATTTTTGCCATGTTAAGTAGTGGTGTAAGTTCAGCATTTTTTTTCTCTCATGATGTTTCCCTTCTTTCCTGTTGTACCAAATTGAAATTTTTTTGTAATTTTTACAAGTGATATACAGTATGTGGAGATACCTAACTCAGTGTTTGCAAAGTTCACTTTCTATATGAACTAGTTTAAAGTTCAGTTTACACATTTCAAAATGAACTAGTTGACGTCATAGTAAATAATTCATATTTTTTAAACTAAGTTCACAGTTTAAAAAAATAACTAGTTCAAAGTTATAACCTTATAACCAGAGCTATAACCTTCAGAATACTGCCGTTTTCCAGTTGTTGCCACCCATTCAGTCCACACGTACACAGCTGCAGCTTTTACCCCAGATGGTATATTCTCAAAAACATGTCTTTTTTATTGTTGTTCTCTGAGAAATTATTAAACAATCTGAGGTAGGAAGGAACCATGCTGGGTTAGGAAACTAAGACTGCACCTCACAGTGCAATATCATAGGTAAAAAAATTTAAACATGAATGAACTTTCCGTTAAGTCACTTTTCAAATTCTGTGAATGCTTTTTCTGACTTGTATGCCCAAAGAAAAGTTATCGAATGAGTTATAAAGTGTAAATATTAGCCAAAATAAATAAGTAGGGTTGTAATTCCTTAATACATTCTATGAAAACTGGGCTTTAATCTTTTCCTAAAGCTGCAGAACTCCAACAATATACTGCATTGTCACGTTGTCCAGCTTTGGCTGGAAGATGAAGATAACAGTGTTGCTGCTACTGTACCCCATTATCTGGTTTTGAGTGGTAGAGAATCTGTTTTGCTAGGCCATTGCGTGTCTTTTGAAGTCCTTAGTAACTTTCACAAACCTTGAAAGGCTAGCTAGGTGCTTTATTTCAAAATGCTATTTTCAAGTTTGCTGTTGACGTTGTTGATGTACGGAGTAGCTTCTTCTTGCACACCAAGTTTACATAAAAATGTAAGATTTTTCCCACCTGGATCATCAATTACCTTTTCCAAAAAAAAACGTCTAGCTGGTCATAAGAAGAAGCTAATTTATTAATTGAAAAATTACTTTTGCTGCATTCAAAAAAGGAAAATAAGACACATTTTAGTCACCCAACCTAGTAACACATGACTAATTACATTAAATGAATAACTAACCACCAAAAAAGAATACAATGAATGGATAGCACCATCGATTCATGTCTAAACCATCCATCCATCCATCCATTTTCTGATCCGCTTAGTCCTCCAGGGGTCGCGGGGGGGCTGGTGCCTATCTCCAGCTGTCAACGGGCGAGAGGCAGGGTACACCCTGGACAGGTCGCCAGTATGTCTAAACCAATCAACCAAAAAAGGAAAAAATAAAACATTCTTTGGATTAAGTAATATTTGTTTAAAATTCTCTGTATGAGAAGTCATTAACCTTTGGAAAATTACTTCTATTTATAGATTGATCACGGCAGTAAACAATCTAATTCCAATACTTTAATGCATTAAGGCAGTTTCAAACACACCTAAAAATATTAATCAGAATCAGTTTATTGGCCAAGTATGTCACATACAAGGAATTTGACTCCGGCAAACTTTTTCCTCCAGTACAGAACTTGAATAAGTGAAATAAGTGAAATAAAAAAAGAAAAATAAGAACAAAAATAAGTAAAAATACAAATAAATATCAGATCGTAAATAATAAAGGATAATATATACACCAAGCCGGGGTTATTTTACAGTGAGTATGTACAGAAGTGCAGAGTTATAGTTTATTGTTATGTGAGTGCACTCACACACTGTGACTAGACAGAGTTCGTCAGAGCGACAGCCTGGGGGAAAAAACTGTTTTTGTGTCGGGTGGTTTTGGCGTACAACGCTCTGTAACGCCGACCTGAGGGGAGGAGCCTAAACAGATTGTGGCCAGGGTGTGAGGGGTCAGAGGTGATTTTCCTGGCCCGCTTCCTGACCCTGGCCCGGAATAGGTCCTGAATGGAGGGAAGATCGGTTCCTATGATCCTCTCTGCAGTCCTGACTGTTCTCTGCAGTCTGTCCTTGTCTTGCCTGGTGGCGGATCCGAACCAGACAGAGATGGATGAGGTCAGGACAGACTGGACTATTGCTGTGTAGAAGATGATCAGCAGCTCCTGGGGCAGGTTGAACTTCCTGAGCTGACGCAGAAAGTACAGCCTTTGCTGGGCCTTTTTCCTTATTATGTTGATGTGTGAGGTCCACTTCAGGTCCCGTGTGATGGTGGATCCTAGGAACCTGAAAGACTCCACTGTGGGGACTGGCTTGTTGAGGATCATGAGAGGAGATGTTGATGGTGGTCTCTTCCTGAAGTCCACTGTCATCTCCACAGTTTTGAGCGGGTTTAGCTCCAGGTGGTTCTGACTGCACCAGAGAACCAGCTGTTCCACTTCCTTTCTGTACACAGACTCGTCGCCGTCGCGGATGAGTCCAATGACGGTGGTGTCATCTGCAAACTTCAGGAGTTTCACAGAAGGGTCCCTCGACGTGCAGTCAGTGGTGTAAAGGGAGAAGAGCAGTGGGGAGAGAACACATCCCTGGGGGGCGCCGATGCTGAGGGAACGGGAGCTGGATGTGAACTTACCCAGTTTCACCTGCTGCCTCCTGTCAGTCAGGAAACTGGTAATCCACTGACAGGTGGAGGGAGGCACGGTGAGCTGGGACAGTTTTTGGTGGAGGAGCTCTGGGACAATGGTGTTAAACGCAGAGCTGAAGTCCACAAACAGGACCCGAGCGTAGGTACCTGCAGAGTCTAGATGGTGCAGGATGTAGTGTAGAGCCATGTTGACGGCATCATCCACTGACCTGTTTGATCTGTAGGCGAACTGCAGGGGGTCTAGCAGGGGATCTGTGATGTCCTTCAGGTGGGTCAGTACCAGACGCTCAAAGGATTTCATGACCACAGATGTTAGGGCAACTGGTCTGTAGTCATTTAATCCAGTGACTGGGGACTTCTTGGGAACCGGTATGATGGTGGAGCGTTTGAGGCAGGAGGGGACCTCACACAGCTCCAGGGAGTTATTGAAGATCTGGGTGAAGATGGGAGCCAGCTGGTCAGCACAGAATTTCAGAGAGGCTGGGGACACTCCGTCTGGTCCCTGAGCCTTTTTAATTTTCTGTCTCTGAAATAGCTGGCGCACGTCCTGTTCGCAGATCGTCAAGGCAGGTACGTGGGTGGTTTGGGGTGAAGCTGGGTCTTTTGTGATGGAGATGGTGGGGGAGGTGGGAGGTGTGAAAGTCCTTTCAAACCTGGAAAAGAAGTCGTTGAGGTCCTCAGCCAGGCGGGGGCTCTCCACAGGGTGGGGGGATGGTCTCCTACAGTTAGTAATGGTCTGCAGGTAGCTCCAAACTGCAGAGGGGTCGTTAGCAGAAAAACGGTCCTTAAGCTTAGCACTGTAGTTCCTCTTTGCTGCTTTGATCCCTCTTGTCAGCTGGTTCCTGGCCTGTTTGTACAGGTCCCGATCCCCACTCCTGTAGGCCTCCTCCTTGTCCTGGCGTAGCCATCTCAGTTCTGCAGTGAACCACGGTTTATTGTTTTTGAATGAGCAGAAGGTTTTGGTCTGCACACAAATGTCCTCACAAAAGCTGATGTAGGATGTCACAGTGTCGGTCAGTTCATCCAGGGATGAAGCCGCTGCTTCAAAGACGCTCCAGTCAGTGCAGTCAAAGCAGGCCTGTAGCTGCATCTTTGACTCATCAGTCCATCTCCTCACAGTTCTTACTACAGGCTTAGCAGATTTCAGCTTCTGCCTGTAAGATGGGATGAGGTGGACCAGGCAGTGGTCGGAAAGTCCCAAAGCAGCACGGGGGACAGAGCGATATGCATTTTTTATTGTGGTGTAGCAGTGATCTAAAGTGTTCATGTCCCTGGTGGGACACGTCACATGTTGTTTATATTTAGGCAGTTCAAGTTTGAGATTAGCTCTGTTAAAATCCCCGAGAACGATTAGCAGAGAGTCCGGGTGATTTTTCTCCACTTCTGTGATCTGATCGGCGAGGTGATGTAATGCCTCCGTCACACACGCCTGCGGTGGAATGTATACAGCGACCAGCACAAACGAGGCGAACTCCCGCGGTGAATAAAATGGTCTACAGTTTATGAAGAACGACTCAAGGTGAGGGCTGCATGTCTTCTTTAACACTGGGACATCTGTACACCAACCTTCGTTAATGTAGAAACACGTTCCTCCTCCCTTTGACTTCCCAGGCAGTTCCGCGCAGTGGTCCGCTCGGAACAGCTGGAAGCGCGGCAGCTGTAGTGCGCTGTCCGGGATGTGTTCACTGGACCAGGTTTCAGTGAAGCAAAAGGCGGCAGAACGACTAAAGTCTGAGTTCTTGGATAGGAGAAGGAGCAATTCATCCATTTTGTTAGGCAGAGAGCGGACGTTCCCCAGGTGTATGGATGGGAGAGCGGTGCGTAATCCCCGCTGTCGCAGCTTGACGAGCACACCAGCCCGTTTCCCGCGTCGTCGTCTCCGTCTAAATCCACAGAACGCTGCTGCTCCTCCGATCAGAATCTCCATAAAGCAGTCAGGTTGTGTAAAGACCGGTGAAAAAAGTCCGGCACTGGATAGCCCAATTTTTAAAAGTTCCTCTCTGCTAATTTTAATAGCAGAGGGAGTGCAGAAAACTACGCAAAAGAGTAAAACAGTAACTAGTACCAGAGAGCGAAGTGCCGAGGCGTCCATACGCGGCGCCATCTTGCAAATTCATGTGTTTAAAAAAATCTACGTTAAACCAATCTCTATTTTGAACACCATCAAAAGCAATCTTTATTTATGAGATGCAGGCCTACAACAACCAATGTGGTGTCATTTTAGCACATAGCTTGCCTCTTACCCATGTGGTGTTATTACAAATACCCCTATTATTCATTTATGAAACAAACAAAGAAAAGGAAACTCCTGTCGAATTGAGTAACTCCGATTGCCAGATTTATAAAGAATTCTTGGTCGGACGTATCACAGTAAAAAACACAACCCTTCAATCTTAGTTATCCTAAACTAATCTTGCCTCAGCCCAGACAGACCTTATTGATTAAAGTTCTCCAGGTTTCTCCGTGGTTGATGAAGGGGGGGCCTCAAAAGATTTTAGCTAGCAATAGGCTGCCCTCAGCTGCTATGAGTTAGCAATGAACCCATGGCTGCTCAGTAGCTGGTAACCCGGGTAGCACTTCAGCTGTGATGTCGGCTTTGTCCTTTCTGGCTTGGCTACACAGGGATTAGCTCCAACCTCCGCTCAAACAGTACCTTAGAAGTCTTTTCCAGAATGACATTCACCTCATATCGGCTCCATGACCGAGGATGAATACGATTTCTGGCTGCTTCAAGGCCCACTGCAGGCACTAGGTTAAGCAGCTTCCCTTCTTCCTCACGGCAGTCTGTGATACAGAAAGCTTTCTGTAGGCTTTGAGACAGTACAGTGGTATTTTTTCATCTGTGTTTGCGTTTCACCTGATATTGGCAGTCTTTTTGTCCCTTGGAGTGAGTTTCTCCCAGAAGCTCATCTACTTTTCCTTTGCCAGCATTTCTTAAATTTCTTGTTTCATCACAGTACTTGCCCACTTTAAAATAATATAAATAATCAAGTCAAAATAAAAAGAATCAATACAATCGAAGCTGCAATTAAACCATGAGCGTGTTTCTAACATTCTCTTGCATTGATAGGATCAGCATTATTATCTTTGATAATCACTCTATTTCTGGCTTTTGGACTGACTGAGAGAACACTGACCCAAAGCTCTCAGGTTCTTCTTTCATACAACAAAATGCTCTCCATTACAGTTGAACAGAGTCATGCTGTGTGAAGTGAGACTCCATCTGGCTCTATCTACAGTCCTCATTATTCCTGCCTGCCCACTGGCACAGCAACACACAGGCAGCTATTTACAGGTGACAACTAACTTACTCCACAGGCAATGGAACTTTTGCTCTTGTTTGTTTCTCTTGCTGGCCTAATCGCTTTCTCTCACACATACACACAACACACATACAATATAAATAAAATACTGTTCAGGTTTTACTATTTGGGTTTTTGCACACATGCATAGAAATACACACCCTTTCTGGTCTCTGGTGAATTATTCCTGACAGATAGTCGTGCTTCCTCATAAATTCCAACCTACATTGTCTTTGTGTCCTACTTCTGCCCAGCGGTCTCTAAAATCCCAGATGGTTCACCACCCAGCCAAATGACACACACAACAAAAATAAGATCCTTCTATAATATGCTTTGCCTATAATACAATAAGATATCCAAACGCTGCCTTTGCACTTGTTTCATCCTTATCGAACTGTTGGAAACTATGAAGAGAAATGTTCGCAATATGTGTGTTCTATTCATAGCGGAGAAAAAGCATATGTTCCCTTATAGTTTTTTTGTTTTGTTTTCACTTTTTTAATCACATTTAACAGTTTCAAATCATCAAAAAAAATTGAACACAGACAAAAAAATATTAAATATTTTCAAATTATGTTTTTTTAAAGTTACTCTGAAAAACTTATCCAAAACAACACAGCTTTAGGAGAAAAAGTAATTATCACCTTTGTTATTCCGCCCTTAAAGACACAGACTGCAAGTCAAAGTTTGCAATGACTGGTAATGAGCCTTTAACATCACTATGGAGGAATTTAATTCAGCAACATTGGAGGTTTTTCAAGCATGAACAGGTCGCTGGGTGCCTTGCAACAATGTCATGCTTGGTGCCTTGCAACAATGTCATGCTTGGTGCCTTGCAACAATGTCAAATTCTGTTTTAATTTCAAACTTCCCCATCTGATGACAGGCATTCCTCTGGATTTTTCTTCTCAGGGAGCATAATTCATTTTTCCTTAAAACACTGTAAGCCATCCAGGGCCTGAACTAGCAAAACATCCCCAAACCATCAGACCACCACCACACTCAACTGTGAAAATCATTTTTTTTCGAAAGTTTTAGTTTTACAAATCATCTAAGAAAGCATTTATCTTATAAAAAGTCCCCCCCATTTCCAAAAATCTCCACAGTCTCATCCACAAGTCGTTCTTAACACATGCTGGACATTGCTTTATTTTATATTTGGTCAGCATCAGTTTTCACCTTAGAAATAGTCCATAAGTACTACAAGTGAAACTCGAAAAATTTGAATATTGTGCAAAAGTTAATTTATTTCAGCTATTCAACTTAAAAGTTGAAACTAATAATTGATAAATATTCATTAAATGCAAAGCGAGATATGTGTTATAATTTTGATGATTATGTCTTATAGCTTATGAAAACCTTAATTTGGAAGAATGCCTTAGAACCATCTCAGACCAAAAGGATAAGCGCCCTCTGCTGGACTGGGTGGGCGAATTATTTAAATCTATTTTTCAACAGGTTTGATCATTCAGCTCTAGTTTTTCCACTCGTACAGCCATCCCTGTTGCAGCCCCCAACACCTGGATTCACAACATCCAGCTCGTCTCCAGCATGCAGCCCCAACTTGATGTTTTCAGCTATCCAGGTTGGGATGGAACTGAAGAGGATGAATACCAGGACGGCAGCGGGTCCAGATGGTATCAGCTCTAGGATTGTTAAAATCTGTGCAGATCAACTGTGTGGGGTGATGGCAAACATTTTTAACCTGAGCCTGAAGCTGGGCAAGGTACCACAGCTATGGAAGATATCATGTGTGGTACGTGTACCAAAGAACCCGCATCCAAAGGACTTCAACAGCAACAAGCCAGTGGATCTGACATCCCACCTGATGAAGACCCTGGAGCAGCTAGTCCTTAAACAGCTTCGATCTCTAGTGAGTTCATCATTGGAACCACTCCAGTTTGCATACCAGCATGGCATTGGGGATGGAGGATGCCATCATCCACCTCTTACACCTTACCCTCTCCCTCCTCGATATAACAGGAAACACTATGAGAATCATGTTTTTTGTTTACTCAAGTGCATTTAACACCATTTCACCTACAAACCTGAGGGACAAGCTGGAGTGTATGGGAGTGGAACATCATCTCACCTCATGGATCCTGGATTACCTCACGAATCGACTATAGTATGTGAGGACTCACGGCTGTGTGTCAGATGTATTATCTGCAGTACGGAGGCCCCGCAGGGAACAGTTCTGGCACGTTTCTTCTTTACCAGTTACACAGCAGACTTCTCATACAACTCCACAAACTGCCTTCTGAGAAGTTTTCAGATGATGCCGCAATAGTGTGCCTCATAAATGAGGGAGACGACAAGAAGTACAGAGAACTGACTCAGGATTTTGTGGACTGGTGCAAGCGCAACTACCTCCAAATCAACACCGGAAATACCAAAGAATTGGTGGGAGATTTTTGCAGGCACAAACATCCTCCACTGCATCCACTGAATATCCAAGGTGTGGACATTGAGGTCATGGAGACTTACAAGTACCTTGGTGTCCATCTTAATAATAAAATGGACCAGACTCATAGTACAAAGGCACTTTACGATAAAGGGCAGCGCAGGTTGTACCTGCTGTGGAGGCTAAGATCCTTTAGAGTGCAAGGTCCATTATTAAGGATCTTTTATGACTTCAACTATTTTTTATGGTGTACTCTACTGGGGACAGAAAGAGACTACACAAGCTGATCCAGAGGGCCAGCTCCCTTCTGGGATCCCCTCTGGACCCAGTGGAGGTGAGAGATGGGAGGATAGTGGCTAAGTTGTCATCCCTGATGGACAACACTTCTCACCCCATGCAGAAGACGCTGATGGCACTGAATAGCTCCTTCAGTGGTTATCTATCTATCTATCTATCTGGAAAACATTGATACTTATTTTTTTCCAAACTAAGGATATGCTGGGATTCTGTTTCTATATGCTTGAGATTGGTTGTTTTGTTTGTGTGTTGTTTCTCTCACTTTCTGTGCAAGGGCGTTGTAGGCAGCAGTCACAGGTGCTGCTCATCTGAGCTTGTTCTCACCAGGAATAAAAGGGGAATAGATCCTGCATGGATCCAGATCCAAGATCCTTCTCGTTCCTCCTGGAGTCCTCCGCTGGCAGTCCACCTCCCGGGTTCCTCTCCAGAACCTACCAGGAACTTCTGCCATCATCAGCTTTCCTTGGACTCTGTCATGGTCAACCTCTGCCCCATGTGGTTCATCATACTCACCAGTTGCCATAAGTCTTCCTGTCCATCCTCTCCGTCCGACCTCGTTGTTATGCAGAAAAAGGAGCTTTTCTTTTTTGTCTCATTTCCCATTACAATTCAGTAGGATGTAACAGGTAACAATAACTAGTTTACATTATATGCATGCAACAACTCAATTCAACTTACAGTTTGCTTTCCATTTTGATAGATATGAAAAAAGGTTATGTTTAATTATTTTCTTGATTCCGTAGTTGTAGAATTGTATGACCTGTAGCTGGAAAAGTCATGGCTTGATCATTAGCCCTGCTATATATATTTGAGCAACACAGCGCAGACCAAATTACCACCAGGATGGCTGTTGTGTCTACAGAAAAATATGCAGCACATATATTGTAAAATGTTTTAACAATAATTGATAGGGGACTTATTAGAGAAGTGGGTGAAGAGTAAAACAATAAATTGCTCTTTGCCGGGTCAAGCTAAAGTCAAAACTCAGTTTGTCACAACACACACCTCCTGTGCCTGGTGTGTTTGTGAGGTTAAGATCTGAAAAAGTAATGGAGAAGAAGACTGTTAAGAGGTTGTTTACCTGATACCTCACTAAGATGAAAGGAAACCCAAGTCACCCAAGTGTCAGCATATTTCTTACATTTCAGCTGACTGCAAGAAACAATGATTTCAAACACAAAACCTGTCCAAGGTTCATATCAAAGATCATGTTAATCCCTATAACAATTATAGCACAGACAATGAGTATCTCAGTTTGCTGTGTATGTCATTTTGAACCCATCAAAATAGCCTGGTGTGAACGAATAGCACATTCACTTAACAAAATGATCATCATCAACAAAATGGTTATCTTTTTTACTTCAAAGGGAATTATGATTTGCTTCAGTTTAGCTTTAAATATTTGATCCAACCGTGCCTGAAAATATTTTTACTGTCTTTTGTGAGAGCACTGAATAAAAGATCATTGGGTTGCTGTCGGATTCCTTTATCTTTCTTTAAATATATAAATATATTTTTTGAATGATTCTGTCATCCATAGAGGATCTTACAAAAGTATTTCTAACACACAGTTTTCCAATAGCAGCATACTTCAAATCCCTACATATACCCAGCCTTTTTTGTTTCATGGTCTTTTAAAACCTGCTGCTACATTTTTTAGATGTGCCCTACTGATGGTGAAAGGAGTGATTCTTACATGTGACTAGTTCTAATAGCAGTTATAGTTTCGAATTTGGCAGAAAAGAACAAATACATGCCACTTTAACTGCTTGAGATGGAGGTTGAGTGCTGTTGAGGTCATTTTAGTGTTTCAAACACCTTGAATGTTTGAAACAAACATCCAACTAAGGAACAACTGGAGAATGGACCAGTCAATACAGTAACAGTAGATTTAAATATCAGACACCCATGACCAGCCACAGTTGGCCCAAGATTTGTGGAGGGCAATTATCCTACCTGAGCAGTAAATCTCTGTAGTCTACCAGAGTTACCAGGGACAGCTGTTTCTCTGAATAATGTTCTTCTGGCCCAACTTGTGAGCTTAGATAGACATTCAAATCTCGTAGTGGCAACATTTTGGGACTGAACACTCATCCTGGAGATGTTCAAAGCTTGTGATGTTGTTTTATAACCTAACCCTGCTTTAAAATTCTGTCTAACTTCATCTCTGACCTTTCTGCTGTGTTTTTTTTGGTGTTCATGATGCTTTTTATTTTTAAATGATCCAACAAATCTACGAGCCTTCACAGAGCAGCAGCAGTTAAAACAAAATAAATAAGGCTTGGATCTAATTATTCAAAGATGACTGTATTTAAGGTGCAAAGTATGAACGTACAACACACTCATCACATAAAATCTCCAAAGTGGGATGAGGTAAAAAAGTTTAAGGAGCATAAATACTCCAAAGGTTTTTATCTGTCAATGATACAGGTCACTTCCAACATTTAGTTCCCAAAAGGCAGTCAGTGAGAAATAATTACTCAATAAGTCCATTATTTCAGCAGTTTCACAAATTAATTTTCTTGTTCATGATAAGAGCTTAGAAAATACAGCATTTAATCTTTTTAGCTCTCCGATTGTCTTTGCCACTGAAACGTGGACTGCAAGATTGATTTGACGAACATTATAATTTGCAAACGATGTCCTTCTGCAATCTTTCAGCTGCACAATAAGCCATTATCCCAATGAAGACACCGACTAAAGTGTCATTCATGAAATGTGCCATTATTCTTTTATGAAGCACTTCTTCTAAAGTATGATAATCCTCTCCTCAATTGCATTGCGAAAATCACTAATAGGGGAGAAAGTTCTTTGTGTGGAAATAATACACTTTAACTCTAAAATTGTCACAAAAAGAGCAGCTGTAGTTTTATTTTTAAAGTTAGTGGAAAAAGTACCTTTGATTAACAAGAATCTCCTTTTGAAGGATTTCGACATTTCATGCATTTCCAAGAAAAATGGGATACATTATTAAACTAAACTCATTAGGAGAAGGTGCAGGATAAATGAGATGGCAAAGAACGGAGGAGAGGGAGATTCTAATCAGACTGATGGCAGTGAGACCAAGGAGAATAACTGTTGTTATTTAGGGGACTAGTGAGTTTGATGAGAAAAAGAAGGAATGTATCTAGAACATTCAAGCTCCCACACCCTTAACATCACAATTACATTTAATTTAACATAAAGCAAGTTTTGTTTGGCAGGATTTGTGGAGGCAATACCATTATTAAAGTCTACAAGATTAAAAATGAAGACACAATTGCATTTATAATCCTAATGTAGACTTTAATGGGCACAATGGTTAATTTATGGTTACATAGCTCTGAAACAAGCTGGACTATTCCAGGGCTTTCGATTTCTATCAGTGTTTTACGAAAAGAGCTTTTGAAACAAATGAACACAACTAGGATATAACTAAAGAGTCACTGCACAACATGTTACACTTAAGGAAGAAAATACAGTGGAAGCCTGCCTGTTCATGTTTCAGTATTTGCGGATCCACCTATCTATAAATGTGTGAAATGTTTCTACAAATAATTTGTGGTAATGTTGCTTTTATCATCAATCATCTCTAAAATACTCAAAATAAAATGTAGCTCGGTTTGCTGAAATATGCAGCCTTAATGCTGCTTGAAAAACTATTGTCTGGTGTTTCCACAGTAGAAAATCCAGCAGTACCTTTCAACTTTTCCTTTGTGCTGATTGTACCACCAAGAGAGGAGATGTAGAAGACTGTAAACTTTAGTTACAGCAATAATGAAATTCCAGTGTACGTATTAATGCATTTTAATGTGTATTTGGTGTTTTACCTAGTAACTTAAGCAGTTACAAACCTTCAGCTTGAAAGATCTGATTCAACAAAAGTTGCTCCCTGCGGTACCCCTTGCTCAGACCCTATGAAACATTGATGCGGTTTTGTTGATTTCTTTCCAAAAATCTGTAAAATATGACTGTGTACCATAGTAATTTTGTAAGGAAGACCAAAAGGGTATTGCAAAATTAAATGTCCCAACCATAGAGGATGTCAAGCTGAAATGGCCAGAGCAGATTTATCAGGTCTTTTTTGAGATGTAGAAACTACCACTCCAACTACAGTTGTTATAGGATTTAAAAATTAAGAGTATTGTGGCCTGATGATTTTACAGCAGATGGGCTCTGAAACAAGTTTAAACTGTCCTTGAGGCCACAACTTATGTTGGAAGCAATTAGAAGTTGACCGGAAATTCCTCACATCCTACAAATTTCAGGTTTAAAGAAGGAGTCACTGCTTTGCCAGTTGACCTGCTAGAAGAAAGTGAATGTCTGCTTCGTGGCCTACATTTCTTTACCTATCCTGTGGTTATCGTTTTGCTGGGCTCTTGCGTTGATCTCCTCTCCCTCTAATTCACTTTCTGGAACACATAAGCTCTGATTGTGTCATCTTGGTTGTATGACTAAGTAGTTTAAACTTACTAAAAGTTGTCCTCAAAACTAGTCTGTCTGGTCGTCACACAGCCCCAGGGACACATTAGAGAGCACAAAAAGTAAGTGAATTTCTTTTTAAAAATCAAAATAGCAAAGTACAGTTATTAAAAGTAAATAAGTGAATGGCTGCAGAATAATGAAGGTAAAGTGGTGATTAAGCCAAGAAAGTTTGTCTAATTATGCAAACTAGATCAGGAAATGAAAAGAATTCCACTTTTTCTTCCTGAACCCATTTCTTGCCAAAAGACTGCATGATTGCACAGTCGCCCTCACAGGGAAGAATCATTTTCTCATGGCACAAAAAGGGAATGACATTTAATCAACATGCAATCATAGCACATGCATTAAATAATTGTTGCACACATCCTATCTGATTTATTTGTAACAGAGACTGAAGTGTAAGTGATAGAAGAAATAAAATAAAACCCTGGTGTGTTACAACTACCTCTATCTAATGTACTGTGCTTGTTTTAATACTACATCAAATTGACATCTTAAACATGGAGAAGTGTGCAGGGTTGTATTACAATGAAAATATTCTATTCTAAGACGTTGTTGACCTCACATCAGCTAAAGACTCATCTTATTTTACCCTGAAAACAACAAAAAAAATCCACCATGACTGAGGCTCATCTATGGAATCACTGAAGCAGAGAATCACAGATATTTTACGGTTTAAAGTTAGCCAATGACTACATGATAGTTGTTCTGTTACTCCTCTTACAACACCCTCCATAAATTTGCACCTTTGGTGAGACGCATTAAAACAAATCCATCTTTTATTGCTGTGACTTAGCCTGAACACTTTTCAATTTTCCTTTCTTAAGATGCAGTTCGTTTAAATGGACTGGGTGAGTAGCTGTTTTTATACCATTTCCTTATTTAAGGAGATTACAGTTTTTTTGAATTGCTAAAACACATTGTTTTTAAACGTTACATCAAATAGTTAAAGACACAGCTTCCAGGCCATGTTAATAGGGCATATTTTAAGCATAGTTAGAGTAATGTAAAGTGCTCAATGTACAACACAAATAAATACTGTATCACAAAATAAAAACACCCAAATGAAAAGCACAATACTGTAAATCTCAGATTCACAACAACATAAAATATTTTCCTGAATTTCATCAATAATGACTATTCTTGGATGCAGTCGCCCTCTTCCTCATCAAACACCTCTCACACAGATTCTTCCTCCTCTGGCTCTTTGTGCATCCATTGTACATGCATATGTTCAACTTGTGAACTCTGAACTAATATTTTTTCCCCTGCCCAATTGGTCTAATCAAATCAAACGATACATGTGTGTGGAATTGTGAGTTCCACTGTGTCAAAGACAAATATACCAAATCAGAAAATCTGTCTCACTCAGATACATGTTTTGAAGTTACCATAAAAAAAGGTTTGGATAAATAAGCAGTGTCATAAAATGTTTATACCCCAGGGAAACTGAAAGCATTAAATAAAAAATGTATTTAAAATAATTTTATGAAAATTCTTAACCACTCTGGCAAGCACAACAAAAAAATATATAAATGAAAGTCTAGCTAGCTTTGTGCACCTAAACCCTGATGTGAGGCTGAATTTCAGAAAAAAGAGTTGACAAAATTAATCCGAAACAATGTAAAAGCGTAATTATTAGCCATTTCCAATGCTTGATCACTGCTGTTCTGGCAAAGAGAGCACAACCAGTTAATAATTTTAGAGGGCAGTTACTTTTCACACAGTCCTGGTTCCTTTATTAGCTATCACAGCTATTACTTATAGGAAATCTTTATCTGAAAACTATGTTTTGTAGTCACTCAGGTTTTCTTTATCAGATATTGAGATTTGTTTCATGATAAGATTTAATATATTGGGAACTATTACTTTTTTACAGCACTGTGTGTTATAATTAGTTGTATTGTCTTCAATATCTATGTGGTCAGCAGCAGCTGACTGAATACCAGAAATTATAAACACATTTTTGAGCCTAGTTTAAAAAAATATTTGATTTGATCTGAAACATAAGCTTGCTTTGTTTTTCCACCAGTCAGAATCAAATTTAATACAAGGGTGAGAAACCTCCAATTACCACCTTTTGAGGCTGTGTGTTTAGGACTGTGTTCGCTGCACTGTGTGTTGAATACTCCATGCACTGTTAATCTAGCTAAATAACTGAGCCACCAACATGTGGTGCATATGTGATTAGCCACGTCCCTCTGGGAGGGAGATTTATGAGGTTCAAGCTGTATTGTTTTAGTCCAAATCAGATATAAAGTCCTGAACAGCTCAGTATAAGGCAGCATTTTCTGATGTTGAGCTGGCTCTTATAAATGCCTTCCTTAACTCTTTGTTATCCTGCTAATCCTGCTTTAAATTGTGTTCAAGTCCTTTATTAAATATTAAAGAGCCTTGTGAATTTGGAGAAGATCCCAACCATAAGACATAACTGGTGTGGTGAATCAATTCACAAACAGAGGATAACTTTTTAGGTTAAATATGTACTGCATATAAAATGTGTAACTTCTCATAAGGATGTAATTATCTTTGTGGTGTAAACCGGGTAATTAGCCACATCTTCACTTAGCACACAGCGGGAAATACAGAGGCAATAAGGAGAAGCAGATCACAGAAACAATGCTATACTGTTAACTGAGACTTTGCAGTCCTAAACAAATTGATGCAAACCGCATGCTGGCAGAATCAAAATCTTGCATATGCTGGTACTATTATCTCAACACTTCCATTTTGTGTTGTGCTGCTATTTCTGAGGCACACTTGAACACAGAAGAAAAAAACCATCACATTACCTCATATATACATGTTTATATACTGGTGTTTGACTGTGTCTGCTATATTCAAATGTAGATTTAATTAATAACGGATGTTTTTATTATTTACTTTTGTTCTTTTTTATTTTGTTAATCATACAGTTAAGCATTTTCCAAATCATAAAACATTGCAGCAAGGGTTACCATTGGGGGGGGGGGGGGGGGGGGGGTGGATCATTGAAAAAAAAAGCCATGATCTAAATTATTTATACTTGTCCAAATGATGTATGGATGTACAGCAACCAAACAGTTTTAAAAAGCGCTGATGAACCTTTTGTAGGTTTCCCCTGGTATCTTTGACCAGTCATTTTTTTGTAATGAATTCTACGTTTGTGATGTCGGAAACTGGTGAGGATTGGGTGGAATACAAATAAATGGGATAACCTTTTCATATTTTTATTTGTATTAAATTTCCACTTTACAGTTATGCATTAGGTTTGACATCAAAAATCTGTATGCGGTTTTTGTGGTTGCAATGAGGCAAATGTGATGAAGTTTAAGAGATATGGAATCTTTGACAAGGCAGAATAAACATGTGAACTGATTTGACATTTCAGGCCACCTTACATCAACAGACGGAATCAGGAGTTTTAATTTGAAAACTAAGCTAGCCAAAATAATTGTTATATAATTATTCTTGAGTGTCTACATTTCTCCCACTGGCAAAATGTCTTTCTCTGAAACGATTTGCTGCTTAAATGAATTTTGTTTCTGTCTTCTGGTGCTCAAATGAGGCTTTAAGAAACATTCCCCTTATTTCAACCAAAGTAAAAGAATTCCAGCTAATCTGTGTGGGTTTTTTTTTTATTAATCCTCTCCTTTTTGTTTATACCACTCCCTAGATGCTCATAAATCAGTAGCCTGGCATGGTTGTGTAAGTTGTCTAAACCTTTTTCGGTAGAAACTTTGACCTAAAACTATTAATACAGACAACCATGTGTCGGTGTTATGACTCAGTATTTTTCCCTTAGATTTTTGCTGCTACCATGTTTGACGAGGCAAACAGTTGTACAGTTGTAGCGATTCACTTTAATTATGAAGAGAAGCCCCCAGTTTTTAAGTTTTAGATGGTTTTAATTTCATACAAAGGAACAATGCAATGAAGGGTACCACTATAAAAATCATGGTTTCATGAAAGAATTAATGCTGTTCTTAAAAAATTTTCTGAGGAACTAGCTTGACTCTTCTCTTCTCACTGCCAGCTGTGAGATAAGGTCTTCCACTTTGCCATTACCTATTTCAGAGGGTGCATCTAATCCTGTAGATAAGTACACAAACAACAGGATCTATCACAGTCATATCACAGTGATCCGATTTGAGGTTATGAAGATAGAGGCTTAAGACGGTTATCGAATGGCACATCCTAAAGGCACTGCAGGTGCACAGAAATGCAGTTAAAAGGACATACTGTATACCACTAAGACATGGCTGTAGCATATATAATTATTAGAACTTCTCAAATACATGTTTGAAAACAACATCATATCTACAGTATATATGCTAGTCACATTCCTTTTAATTTCCAGGTTCATGGGGTTTTAATATAATTTTGCTGCAATTCCAAGTGGGACCAAAATGCTGAACCCAAGATGGAGACTAAGCAACACAGGCTGCCAGAAACATGCAGACAGAATACTAAAGTAGACAAGGCAACAGGGATAAAAATATGTATGCAAAATATTAATTTTATACCATATGCTGTAGTTATGAACTGAGATACTGATGGTGCAATGAGATGCAGCTGTCAAAGTAGGCAGTGGGTGATGAGGGGTGATGAGGGAAATGGAAAAAGATATTTAGTCATGGGATGATGAGATTAGTCGAGAAAATTAGGCAACCTCCATTCAGATCCATGTTATAGCAGACATTTGATAGTTATGTATTTAGTCATGTGAAAATTTTAGGGCACTACATTAGATATTCAGTTCTTTATTAAGCACTGTTTATTTGCAAAGAAGATAATTTACTTTGAAGTAAACACCATACATTTGCCTGATTTTATTAAGCAAAAATATGCAAACACGAAAACTTAATGTTTCTTACTGATAATTTCTAATTTACTTCAAACACTATCTGATACATGATAGTTTATCATGGACTTTATGATAGGGAGTTGACCAGTTCTTGTTGCAGTAAAGCATTCCAAGATCATGATACTTTCTGTATGTTTCGCGATTGCTGTGAGGCCGTTTTTTTTTCCTGGAGTGCCATGTTTTGTCAATTGCAAACATGCCCTCTATTCTGGCATTAAGACTTTCTGTCCGAACAATATTACAGGTCAAGGTTCTGTTTTTTTCATTCACTCTTCAATAGGTTTTTTTTCTTTTTCTCAGAGATCAAATATGTCCCACTTGCATCCTTACATTTTTCCTATAAACCAGTGCATTATTTTCCTGATTGTACAGACATGCACATTCATCTCTACTGTGGCAGGACCTTGCTACAGCTATGGGGTTATATCTGGCGTTTTTGGAGACTTTTTTAAAGATTTTGCAGCTCACTCTAGCGAGGAACTTTTTCTGAATGGCCAGGCTTTAGGGCTTGTTCATAGTTGTTTCAAATATCCTCTGCTAAAGACTATTTCCAATTAAATAAGTTGCTGCAGACCTTCGTCTCAAAGTTCTCAGACAGCTCTTTCAATCTCATCATGGCAACTTTAAAAAACTGTGTCAATGTTTTCATTATTTCCAGATGATGCCATATGCCCGTTTGTAATTTCATGAATTTTAAGTGGGAATAAAAATGGGAATGTCTTAATTTACTTACTAAAAATGGCATTAAAAATCTAATCACATTATATACTAATCTGAAAAAGCATTTCTTTCAGATTTGCAATGTTTGGTTCCTTTCAGAGCCTTCAGGGTTCTGCCCATGATTGCTGACTATTGCCTGCACCTGATCCTCATTCCTGCCTTACCCTCTCTTGTTTAAAATCTGGCTTGTTCTTAATTCCCCATTGCATCATTGATATTGTCCCCCGTGTTGTTTTCTTTAACTTGCTGCTATCCTCAGTCCATAATAAATCGAGATCTTCGCCTTTTAATCCACATGTGTGCCTGGGTTCGTCATTAATTTAACAGCAACACCCTGACAGTTCATTGGCTATGTTTACATGGACACAACTAATCGGATTAAAAGCCTGAACAGAATAAAAATGCTTCATGTTAACATGCCATTCAGATTACTCTGACCTGATCAAACTCATTTGGATCAAAATTTCATTCTAATTGAGAGTGGTGGTTTATTACGAGTTAATCGGATTGTGGTGCATGTAAACTCCTATTCCGAATATAGGTCATTCCTGTACATGTCTGTTAAGTCATGCGTAGACGGTTTAATACGTCTTAAAGAAAGAAATGTGGTTTTTAATTAGATTGTATACATAAGAATGAAGGCTTCAGGATATAAAACAGTGACCAGAAAAAAGAAATAAAAGCACGCTCTGAAAAACATCGTAGTCCTCCATTTCAAATGAGCGCAGCCATGTTTGTTTATAACTGAAATCTTTCTTCTACGGCCATTTCACATGTTTTAGATAGTTCTGCTCATGTCAACATGATTTATGCTGTTCAGAGATGTAGCGCTTAATTAGAAAGAAAAATCTACCGAAAAAATATCTGTGGATTGCCCTCTTCAGTTTAACATGTTACACTGTTATGTCACATAACCTGCTTTCTGGAACAGAGCCCTGGATCACTATGTCTATTGCTAAATAATCTTTACCTTAGAATAAGGAACTCAGGTCTTGCAAGAATGTCAAACTCAATTTAAAGGGATAGTGCACAAATTGTTGTATGAAGATTGTAACAATGAAGAACTGTTATTTTTAAATCTAACTGCATTGATTGCAAGTTAAAATACATGAAAAACAGTTAAGCAACAGGGTTTTAATTAAGTTTATTTGGGTTAAGACTGTTTGTATGTCCCATTTTATAAAAAAAAAAAAGAAAATTATTGTAAGGTGTATTTATAGAACACCTGGCTCTGATATAGGTGTTTTTTTCCTAATTGGATGGAGGAGCACTTTTCAGGTTCAAACCAGAAAGTCATGTTTGTGGGGGGAGACCTTAGCATTGATCTATTAAACCCATATAAACATAAAGACTGACAAATTTTTAAATACTTTATTTAGTATAAGTCTGTTTCCCCTAATAACTAGAACCGAGTAGAATTACATCCCATAGTGCTACCTTGATTGATAGCATTTTTTCAAATGAAATAGAAAATTATACAGTCAGTGGATTCATGATAAATGATATTAGCGATCACCTTCCAGTTTTTGTATTGTACAAAAATGGATATTTAAAAAATGAAGAGGAAAAATATTTTGGTTTAGAAGGGTAAAAACAGAGAAAACTATTGATGGATTTATAAAGGAGCTATTAGCACAAGACTGGAGTAATGTATACAGAGAGAATGACACTACTAAGGCATATGATGAGTTTGAGAGTATTTCAAAAAGTATACAACAAAAATTGCCCAATGAAGAAATATTGTAAAAACAGAAAGCGTAATGAAAACCCATTGATGTCTAAGGGTTTGCTAAATGCATGCAATAAAAAAATCTTTACAAAAACTTTATAACAGAACAAAACAAGGTGAGGATAAATATAAGAAATATAAAATTAAACTGACGGGTATCATTAGAAAATGTAATCAGGATTATTATAATAAGATTCGAGATACCAATAAGAACAACATTAAAGGTTTATGGAATATCTTAAATAGTATAATTAGAAAGTAACCAAGAACGATTAACTATCCAAAATATTTCAAAGATGAGGATAACACTTTAGTTAATATGAATGAAGTAGTTGATACATTTAATACATTTTTTGTAGATGTCGGACCGAACCCTGCTGCAAAAATTGCAAACGTTGATAACTATAATTGTGAACTGATGGACACAAATCCTACGTCCTTGTCTCTCAATCCTGTGGAGGAAAAGGAGATACTGGACATTGTTAAAGGGTGTAAAAATAAAACCTCGACAGATTATCATGACATGGATATGAAAACCTTAAAAACTGTTATTGAAAGTATCTCAAAGCCATTAACATACATCTGCAATTTATCCTTGCAAACTGGACAATATCCTGATGGTATGAAAGTAGCAAAAATGATTCCTCTGTTCAAAGCAGGAGATAAAAATCTCTTTACAAACTACAGATCTGTTTCCCTTTTATCGCAGTTTTCAAAAATCTTAGAAAAGGTTTTCAATTCTAGACTCGACAGCTTTATCGAAAGGTGTAATTTATTCTCTGATAATCAGCTTGGATTTAGGAATAATCACTCAACTTCACACACGCTTTTTGATATAGTTGAAGAAAAAACTAATGCTGTAGATAAGAAATATGCAATAGGATTATTTATTGACCTGAGTAAAGCATTTGATACGATAAACTATGATATATTAATTAATAAACTAGAACATTACGGAATTAGGGGGATATTTCTACAGTGGGTTACCAGTTACTTAAAAAACAGAAAACGTGTGAAAATTGGTGATTATCAGACGAGTTCTTGACAAATTGTGTGGTTTACCTCGAGATTCCATTCTGGGCCGGGGCCCAAAACAGTTTAATATGTATATTAATGACATTTGTAAAAGTTCTCAAATTCTTAGATTTATCTTGTTTGCTGACGATACAAATATTTTTGCATCAGGAGACGACTTAAAACAACTGTGTCGGATGGTTAACCTGGAACTCAAAAGTGTCAATAAGTGGTTCAAACAAAATAAATTACTTCTTTATCTCAGTAAAAGCAAAAAAATTATATTCGGCAACAATAATTCTGATCCTCAGGAAGAAATTCAGATAGAGGGTGTTATAGAACGGGTGCATGAAATAAAATTCCCTGGTGTTATAATAGATGACAGAATTAATTAGAAATCTCACTAAATATACATTACAAAAATTTCTAGAAGCATTTCAGTAATAGCAAAAATAAAGCACATACTAAACATCAAAGCTCTTATTTTATACTGTTCTCTAATTTTGCCCTATTTATATATTACTGTGGTATGGGGTAGTACTTATAAAACACAGTTAAACCTATAGTATTGTTGCAACAAAAAAACATAAAAAAGGGCGATTCGATTAATTCATAAAGTTGGGTTTTTTGGCCACACTAACTCATTTTTAAAATCAAAGATCATGAAGTTTTGTGACATTGAGTTCCAAACCGTACAGAGGTTATATAAAGCAAGGTACAAACTGTTACCAAGCCAAATACAAAGAAGGTTCCAAGAACGTACTGGTTGTTATAAATTACGTGATGAATTAAACTTTAGGACTCAAACATAGCACAACCTTGAAAGGTTTTAGTCCAACAGTTAATGGTGTACAATTGTGGAATAAACTGGAGATGGAGTCGAAACGGGGTCCAAACATGAACCTGTTCAAATATAAATACAAAAACCTTTTGAAATATATAGAGAGGAAGAAATGGGTTGCGTTTATATAAGTGTGTGTATAATGCGTTTGTGTGTATACACTAAATATAGAAGTAAATAATTTGTCATTATTCCATTTCATTCTATATAGGCAAAGGGTAGGCACTACATAAGCTTTTGCTTCTACCTACACCATTTCAGTTTGTTTTCTTTCATATGTTTTGTATTTCTGTATGTTTCTCTTACTGTTATCAAACCGAATAAAACAAAAATAATCATTTCTCGCACATAGGTCATTGTGAATTTTCTGTATTCATGTACATCATTGGTTAAACTACATGCTGAACCGTGCACGGTTGAAAAAAAAATATTTAACTGAATTATGCTTTTTCAAACACTTAGCTCTTCCATTTTCTGTCTTCATGCAGATGTGCACAGACAAAAATATTACCTGGGGGGGGGGGGGGTTTGTGCACACCTTTAGAAGTTGTGGGACTGCACCGTATTAGGAAATGTTTTATAGAGCATCTTCCACTTTAAACACATGTTTAAATCTTTGGGCCATAACATCTAAAATTCATTTTTTGGCCCTTGTGGCTCCTGTCTAAAAATAGCGTCCCTAGCTGTGCTACCGGAAGTGACATCCACTGAGGAGAACGTCCCAGACTCCTCACAAAAACAATGGGTTCAAAGCAGGAGGAGGTGACAGATCCTGAATATAAAAACTCATTCAGGTTAAATAGTGAAGGTCCCCAGCCATATGGCTTTGAGCTAGCAGCTAGAGAAACAGACTAATCACAGAGCATTGAAATGGTAACATAAAAATGACTTGGAATGCTAACTGGAATGCTAATGTAGCACATTATTTAGAGCCAGGATAGCTTATCTGACCTTTGCCAATAGATGGAATTATGACATTCAGAACCAGGTTCGGCTGTGGAGACAAAGTGCGTGAGTGAGTCAAGGACACAAAAATAAGTTTCGAAAAGTGTATTGAATCTTAAGAACAGCGACAAAACATAAATAACTGTTTAAAGGACAAACATCAATCAACAAAAGGACAAGCACACGTGTAAGTGTGTGTGGCTCAGGGAAACTCTTCTTTAGGATTCAGGTCAAAGAGTTTAGTCAGTTCAAGGTTCGGTTCGCCTGTTAACCAAAATTAGTAATTTCCTACTCCTTTTGTAGTAGAACATGGGTAGCTCACCATCCAGATGAAACAGGTTGAATCCAATTGAAGAGTCCAAACATGGGGAAAACAAAGCAGACTAAGAGAAAAAAAAAGAAAAAAAATCTAGACATAAAATGAGGCCAAAGAGTAAACAGTCGTACATACTAAAATAAACAAATTTAACAGTTAAACAATGAACTACCACCAAGTAACTGATATTCAAAAGGAATATCAAAGAAAGTATATACATGAAGGTTTGAAGCTTCACAAATTAAAAATTTATTAAACTTAACATACTTAAATTTAATCTCAGCATAAAGCTAAGAGTCGGTCCATATTCCAAATGAAAAAACAAATCAAATGTTGCGCAATTGGTGGTGTTAAACCAAATCAATATCACACTACAATTATATAGTGTGAAATTAAAGTGAAGCCAGAACAGTAAAAATCAAAGGAAACAAAGGATTACTGAAAGTAAAACCAACGTATTAACCATTCAGCTCAAATATAAAATCAAATGAAGACCAAGCACTAAAACACATTCCAATTCATGCCGACCATGTGATTTATTGTAGAGGCTTGGTTACTATTATGCAGCACCAGTTGGGGAAAACAAGATCTGCTTGACTCACCGGTGAGTAGATGGATGTCAAAAATTATACAGTTGAAGCCAGGGTTTATGGAACAGGAATCTATGATGATACAACTTGGTCAATAAATATAACGTAACAGAACTTCAGTTGAAGAAACTGATGTGTAAAACTCACCAAGATGTCAATCCTTCCTATTTCCACTCCCAGTTTGCTCTGAAAAATTGTAGTTTCTTTAGGTTCTCATTAGGTTGAATTTTTAAACAACCCCAGCAAGGGCAACAATGAGCAACCTCCTGAATGGAAAGCAGCAGCTAAATGTTTGAACTGCAGCACTACCTGAAGCAGCAGGTGGTCATCAGCTGCTGATTAACAGGGGAGCTGAGCATTAAAGGGACAACTCACTAAAGTAAGAGCATAGCTCATGACCCCTAGGTCATGTGGGTTACACTAACCTCATGGAAGTTTTTACTACTAATCACAGAGTTAGTTGCAACACTGCTGCAAGTGTAATTCTGCCTTTTCATCTGGAAACAAATCTCACCAAAGCATGGAAAGCTGGATTTTTCTGTCATGGAAATTTAAAGACACAGTGTCCAGAAAAACTTAGAAGTTTTAAAAACCACAACATACACAAACATTTACCATATTTACGCTTTTCCTCAGAAATGAATTAGAGTCGATAAGTTAGTTGTCTTCTGTACACGTATCACGTCATGTGACTCCGAAACCGAGCCTTTTTTTGGACGCTGAGCTTCTTCCCTCGATTTGGTACTTAAAACGCTAGTTATTTGGGGACTTGAAAGGATAACCAAAGTCTCAGTATAACCTTGAAAAATGTTTTTCCGCCATTTAAAACAACATTAAAGATGCCTTTAAGGGAAGTGATTTTTGGCATTATGTTTTATTTTTAAACTTGTAATTATTGTTTTTGATAAAAATATGTTCAATTTTCTCAGTTGGTAAATATTGTTTTGTTTTCTCTTTAACATAGATATATGTCTTTGCTTCTATTTCAGAGTGTAGCAGTGTTTTATCCCTTGAATGGTTTCTCCCAATTTAGGTCACCTGAATATAAAATGTCTCCCAGTGTTATGTGTAGGTATGTGGTCGTGATCATGGTAGGAAAAAATAATAAGAAGTTTTCCAGTGATGTCCTTCTGAGCTTGTTTTGTGCTAGTGTGTGGGTCCCACACAAGGGGCAAAATCCACCCGCAGAATGTGAAACCAACCAGGAAGTGGCAAAAATTGCAGTTCCTCCCTCATCCGCTGAGGACTGGCTCCAAAAAGGAGCAACTTCCCATTGACTGCCCTGTTAAAAAGGCCAACTTTACAGCAAAAATAAAAATGTTTAAAGCCATTTTGGGTTAGATAGTTCAGGTTTACCGTCATTAGAACTCTGAGTTGGTCGAATTTTTTCTAACTGCTCCGTTTATTTGAAATTTACTCTTGAAATTATGAATAATTAGGGCCGTGTCCTTATGATTGACAGGTCTGTCTAGGCTAACTCTGGCGGCTAACGTTAGCTAATAGCTTGAACCATAGTCTGCTTGTCCCCCCCTTCTTGCTCGGGGAAGGCATTCATAGCCTGGGACTAACATAAAGACTTCGGCCATTTTCTGTTTCTGAACTCCACTATCAGTAGTCCTTGCAGTTTTTATTCAGTTTTGGATGTTAATCATGCACTTATTAGACAAAGATGGCTTGCCGGGGTATTGATTACAATAACAGACCGTCCATGAAGCTTCTTGGACAGCTTTATTTGGGCAAAAGCTAGCTATGACGAATCGGTGCATCATTCCTCCGCCCCCAGCCTCACAGCGCGCTCTCAGGGAACCGCCCAGTTGGCTTCATTTTCTGCTCTTCAGAAATCTATGGGTGACATAATGCGAGGGTTAGTCCATTCTATTTACAGCCCATGGTCCCACGTCTATAACAGCTCAACAATCATGCCAAGCATGTAACAAAGATATAGGCAGTTCATATTTTTCTCACAGAAACTGCGTTTACTGCATTTAGTATACAGTAAATCTAGATTTGTTAGTCCCAGAACCAGACAGAAAAACGATATAACTTGTGAAAATACTATTTTGTGAACTGTTAAACTATCATGTTATGGGCTGCAATCTATAAGGTAGCCAGTAATATTTTTCACAGGAAATTGCCTAAGGAGGTAGTGCACAACCTGATCTTCCTGTGTGAACAATGTAGAATGGAGAAAAACTAAATGATTAGATTAAATGCTGGATTTAAAAAAAAGTAGTGCAGAATATTGTTGGTTTTTCAGTGCTCTACTTTTATACCAGATGTGTCCTGTTTTGGAATTTTGGTGGCACACTACATTCTACTTCAGTTTGCAGATAGTTAACAGCTTTTCTAGTTATACCTACCCAGTGCAAGCTTGACAATGGTTTAAGGGCTAAAATAATAACATTTACACAAACCCCTGTAATATTTTAGAGAATGGAGATTAATACAGCAGAAAACCGATTTGGTCTTGAGCCTCTTCAGATGAGCTGTTACCCTAAGCCACCAGAACCATTTTAACTGACTCAGAACTAAATAAAAGTGTAGAACATCAATAACTGCAGTAATAACTGCTGACAACCTTGTGACAGGACTGCACTGCAAAAATTCTAGACCATCCTTTCAACTGTGTTTTATTGTAGACTAGAAAATTAAAAAAGATTTGCTAATTTGCATGCTTAGTGATCAGTAAGCTGCAACAACGAATCAATAAATCAATAAAATTAGATTATAAAAGCGCTGGCAATCAATTTCATAATCGATTTGTTGTGTAGCATGATTATGTGATCTAATTTGGTTGCCAGCATAGACTGTAAGGTCAACAGTCACATAACCTTTTTTTTATTTATTTTTTTTCGCGTAACCTTTGTTTAACAGCCAACGCGAGCAAGTAGTCACAAAGATTGTAGGCTGCAGCGGAGCATTGTAGGAGCCGGTAGACCTAAGACAATAAATGCTTCAATAGTTTGGGAGTAGTTTATCTTAAACAATGCAAAGACATTTGTGACTTGCAACATTTGTAAGTCCGACCTTTCATGACACGGGATCACAACAGTGTTGATGATGCAGCATCACAATCGCAAGTATGTCAGAGTCCTTTTTAAGTAATGAATCATAGCATCTCGGCAAGAGAAGTCTGTAAGAGTTTGGTGCATTTCTACTCCTCATCCAGCTCATCATGCATGGCTAGACAAACAAACAGTGAGCAACATGCGTTAACTATAGGCTACTGATCGACAGTACAGAAGTTGCTGCTGTTTATTTTAGCATCTGCACTTGCAAGCTAAGCTATGATTACGTTGTCATTTATTTGGTCTGGTATTTGGTTATGCATGATGGTGGAGAATGTCTTTAGGTCTATTGTGCTACTTTTTTATATTGATTTATGCCAAAATTGTTCTTAAAGAACTTTGATAAAGCAAAGCCTTTTAAAACAATTTTGTATTTTTTTTTATTCAATATTTTAACAGATGAAAGATATATGAGGTGGGAGTATGTTGTCATGTTTTGATTTAGATTTGATTTAGATTTTAATCTTGTGATGTTTCTAATAGCTCAGGTCACTTTAAAGCAACAAAAATAGCTCTTTTTATGTTGGTAATATGGCACATTTGTCCTTACAGCAGTAGGATGAAGCATAGCCACTGAAAACTGTTTTTCATGTATTGTTTATTTAATATTACAACAGCTGTAAGACATTTGTGGTTATAGCATGTTGTTTTGCGAGCTATTGAACTGTTTTCTAATAATAATTAATATGGTTTCTAATGTTTAATGTTGTTAAATAAAGTGAAAAAAGGAAGAAAAAAAAAGTTTCCATAGCACTTTTAAAATTCTCCCCGTTAATCCGATTATTCGAGTCGAGACCTCATCCAATTAATCAATTATCCAAATAATCGTTTGTTGCAACCCTAGTGATCAGATTCACTACTATTTGCAAAACAAGCCAATCAGACTATATTTCAGGGCCATTTTCTACATTATAAACTCTGCAGACATAGGTTCACTAGCCTATCAAAAGTAAAAAAACAAACAAAAAAACAATACAACTGCAGCTATTGCTTTCCTGTGTGCTAGCAGCAGGCATTTTGCATTTATAATTTAGGGTTGGTAAGAAACTTCAAAGTTTATTACTGTAACTATTTACATTGTTTCATGTATGGCTGCCATACTTGCTTGTCAAGATTTTGCATAGTAAGAAACACCCATCACTCCAATTGTGAATTTAGTGACTTTGTGTTACTGTAGATTTAACTTATGTGCATCTTGAAAAGTTAAACTGTATAACACATTGTTGAGGGGTTAACTTTAAAAGAAGTCAATTGCTCTCTAAAGGGTTGTTTTTTTCTCTCTCACGAAGCAACTTTTACTAACAATGCACTATTTCTAATCTTATATATTTCAAATCTCTGTAGCTGCACAACCCTTAGAACAAGACTTAAGGTAAAAAAAATGGCTTTAATGCATAGAGTGCTCCAAGTGAAATCGATTACATCTTCAGACTCGCTGAGATTACATGAATTTTGCTGACTCTACTTTGTCTCTGTTTACTTTATTTGAGATAACAAAAATGTCACCGATTTCAGCCAACTTCAAAAATGTGTTACTGTTGTTAAACTGGTTGTGAAGATTGACAAGAGTTCAATTTAGCAGTTTCAATGGTGATGTATGTTTGGGGATTGTTTTAGCAGAAAATCCCTCTCAGCTATTTAGAGAGATAAGCTGCTTTTGAGAGCTTCAACTACCTTCTTTTAAATGGAATGTCTGAAAATCTATTAGGCTAGAGACATCAAGAGTCTTTCTGCAACAGACTTGCTGTCTGACATGCCATTTGCTTGATACATTAATAAACAACTTAATAGGACATTTATAGAAATATTGAATAAGATGGAAACAAAAATATGTTAAATCATCATTAATTATTTAGGGCTTTTGGCCTTTTTAAAAACAAAGAATTAAATGTAGGATTGAAACTCAAAAAAATAGCAAAAACACAATTAGCTAAAAACCGTCTGCAAATCAAATTTAATCAAATAGATAAATCCCAGCTAGTTTCACCCATGTCTGCTGGTCATACTGGTTAATTTAGCTTGATCAAATGAAAAAAAGTATTTCTTCACAACTTAGAGTCAGTCTTCTAAGTTTTGCAGGGATGATTGTCCTGATCAGACTATTTTGTTTTGTCCAGAATTAGACACATTTATTTGAAATTATATACATGCATACATGCAACACATCTACATGTTTCATAACGGCACACAGACAAGAAAAATTTCCTATAGCACAAATGGGGAAACCACATTTGACTGATGCCTGACACAAGTTGGTATCTTCTCCTAATATTTGTAATAATCACACTCTTTTTCCAACTGTGCTTCATGCCTGTAGCACTGACATATCTAAAAGTAGGCTGTCATAGCCTGAGTGCGATTTCTCTGCACCACAGACTCTTTAGAACAAGGCCCAGAGACACCAATTTATCAATTGACAGCAGTTACAATAGACCACAATAATTGTGTTTTGAGTAACGTGTGCTTTCAAACATTTTTCCACTTCTGCTACACTCCAGCTGTCCTCTGGATACTGATGTTGCTTCTCTTGACATCCAAAATACAGAAAGTTCTAACTGAAGCTATTTTTAAAGACAGTTTAGCAATTAAAATTAATGATCACCCAGTGTTTCAAAATTCAGTTCCATAAAAATATCATAAAGTCATTTGAACACTAATACAGTACAATATGTTTTACACTCCGTGGTGACCAAAAGAACGAGATCAAGGCTACAAGCGGCTGAAATAAGTTTCCTCCACATGATTTCTCCCTCAGAGATAGGGTGAGAAGCTCTGTTATTCTAGTTTCAATTCCCAGTTCCTCGACCAGAAGAAGAACCCGCCAAATACCAACGAAGACGAATCCACTAGAAAAGTTAGCATTACTGCGCAGTCATGGAAAGTTTGTGGAGGTGCCCTAAGATGTGACTTCACGTTAGGAAACAAAACAACACGGCTCAGTGCGATAACTGTAATGGTGCGTTCAGACCGCAAGCTTTGTCAGCGTCAAGCAACGCTCATAAAGCGAGTAGTTTAAGGCACACAGAAGATACATTTTTAGGCTGAATCTTGCAAAGCTCGTAGGCGGGCCTTTCTCTGCTAGATGTTTTAAACACTCGCGGATCGTGGTTGGCTACAGTGAAATGCTCTGATTGGTTGCCGTCCTCCGTCAAGAGTGTTAGGCCCGTCAAAAGTTCAACTAGCTGAACTTCTGCGTTGCTAGCGTTATGAGATTTGAAGCTTGAAACACAGGAAAAGCTTGGAAATTTGACGGAGCCAAAGCTGACAAAGCTTGCCGTCTGAAAGCAGCATTAGGAATAACTAACTGCCCTGAGCTTGATACGCTGTGCTGGCCAGTGTCAGCAGAGAAATGTCAGCGAAAAATGTTTCACTTCCTGTAGTCAGACAGGACTACATAACTGAAACTGACAAAAATATTTTTTTGAAACGCTATATAACTGTTACATTCTTTAAAATCACATATTTTTCTATCTATGGAGAATAAGTGGAACTTTTTTTCAAAATGACTTTGCACAAAAAAGTTAACTACAATGTTATCCATGTAGGAAAAGGTTTTTGCTAAAGGGAACATTTTTACATCATCAGTTACTACTTAAAATCACCAATTTACAGAACGCTGTTTTTGTTCTCTTCTGGTTCCCGTCACACTAAAACTCAATTTATATCACACAGCAAACCTGTAGTAAAGATGTTCTAAAAGTCTTAAAATGACTGTATTTTTATTGTATTCGGTGAGGAAAAATAAATCATTTTAAGAAATAAGTGTATTTTACCTAATCGGTGGCCCCACAAATACACTGTCTGGTCCAAAAAAATAAAAAATAAGGTTACCAACTAACATTTCATTGAACTACCTTTACCTTTGATTATGTCACACATTCTCTGTGGTATTGTTTCAATAAGCTTCTGCAATGTCACAAAATTTAGTTCGAATCCGTATTCGAAAACTGTATTTGCTCAACATCCACTTATTTCGTACCATGTGAACACATGGCAGTTGGCAGTGGACAATATTCAGAAACAGCCACTCTAAGCTGTCGCTCGTTTTCTGACGTTGGTACATCTCACTTCCTTGTTTGTTGGATAGTTACAGAATTATTTGTATACCACCACCTGCTGTTTTGGTGTAGTCCGTCATGTAACACACTGGCCTCCAGTACGGCTGAGACCCGCTCCATGTGAACAGAAAAAAAAATCTAAATTTTGCTCTTGCCGTTTTCTGGCACGGCCACACATGTAAAAATGCCCTCTGACCACTGCACAAAGCCTTCTCCAGCATTTTCTATAGATTCTCAATGGGGTAAAGGTCTGGACTCTGTGGTGTCCGATACATGTGTGACAAATGATGTCTCATGCTCCAAGAAACACTCTTTCACAATTTGAGCCCAATGAATCCTTGCATCTTCATCTTAAATATTCCCATGCCATCATGGAAGAAAAAACCTATTGATGGAATAACCTGGTCATTCAGTATATTCAGGTAGTCAGCTGACCTCAATTCTTGAAGCACATACTGTTGCTGAACCTAGACCTAACCAACTGCAGGAACCCCAGATGATGGTACTGTCCCCACAGGCTTGTACAACAGGGACAAGGCATGATGTGCATCACTTAGTCTGCCTCTCCTCTTACCATTATGTGGCCATCCCTCTGGAACAGGGTAAATCTGGACACATCAAACCACATGACCTTCTTCAATTCATTTCAATTTAAATATTTTATTGATCCCAGAGTGAAATTAAGTTTTGTTGCAGCTCATAACTAATTTATTCTCCAAGGAGTTGTTATAGATCATGATGGCTGTGGGCAGAAACTGAAGAAGCCTCTGACTAAAGATACTGTTGCTGTACGATAGTGTCATGAAGATGCTCTGGTTTGTCCATATTTTTATTTTATTTTATGAAAAACCCTTCTTTGCATCATTATCTCCAGTTGTTCTTCTATAGAGAACAGTGGCCTCCATAATCCTCAAATGGAGGCTTCACCAAAATGAGCAGCCATGGGAGAAAAGCCTTGGTGAGAGAGGTAAAGAAGAAGTCAGGGATCACTGTGGCTGAGCTCCAGAGATGCAGTAGATTGATAGGAGACAATTTCACCAAGTCAACTATCACTGCAACCCTCCACTAGTCAGGGCTTTATGGCAAAGTGGCCCGACAGAAGTTTCTCCTCTGTGCAAGACATTTGAAAGCCTGCATAGAGTCCCCCCCCCCCCAAAAAAAGGGCCTCCCAGACTAAGAAATAAGATTCTCCTTTTTTTTGTCAAGATGGGGTGCTGAGTGTACATTAATGAGAAATAAAAGGACCTTTTTTATTTTAACAAATGGTTGCTATTAAACTGAGTGAAAAAGTTAAAGGTTTTCTGTATATTTTACTTACCCACTTTAATTACAGATGGGCTGTTAAACAGTTTTGAAGAAAGTTGATATAACTGACATCAGTTAGTTACTGAAAAACTATTTTAATTTTCTAACTGCATTCAATTGTCATTCTGCAGTCTGCTTCTGTTGCATGGGCCATCAAATAAATGCTTTCTAGTGGTTTCTGTCAGCACAGTCTCTCTTATAAACTCTGTTGAGAGATGTTTTAAAAAGAGCTCCAGACATTTCCTGCTACTCATCCTACGCCATGTTATATTAAGAAAATAACTGAATTATTAAGCTATTTTTTTACTGTGTAAAATAGGAAATACATATTAGATTTGACATTTTATAGCAATCAACATAAAGTGCTTCCAATTAGAAGTGGTGTTGAAATATCTTTAGTTTTTCAACAGATATGCATCTGAAAGTTCATTCATTGTAGCCTGTTAGAGACTGCTTCTCATAGTGAGTTTATGTCTCAATTTTCTATGAGATATTTAATCTGAAACCTGCCTGGGGCGTCTCTTATTGGCGGGGAGGCTTTTTACCATCTAGCACAGGCGTTCTTTTTAACAGGGTGCGCTTGGGACGGGATGGGGGAGGGCGTGGAGGGGGAGGGGGGGCTAAACTCAACCTGGGTGTCTAGTGACATGTGTTTTGTTAGCAGTGTGAATGTTGGGAAGGATTTAGGTGTGCCCCTGGGGTGGGGGCTGGTGGATTGCCGGAGCCCCCATGGGGCTCGGGGGTGCCGCTGCCGTGGGCCCCGACTTGACGTGCTGGGGCCTCCCACCCCTGGTGGATCGGGCCGAACGGGGGTGCCTATTGGAGTCAGCAGGGGAGCCAGCTCCCTGGGGTTGGCAATGGTCACCGCAGTTATTTTCTCCCCATCCCCATGCCTCTCTCCACCTGCTCCTTCATTCTACCATTCACAAGGCCTTGGGAGGTGGGCACGTCACTGGGGTGCGGGATGGAGCTTCCGTCTTCGCTACCCGGTGGCGGCCTGGGTCCCGATTTTATTGAGCAACTTAGACACTTACACTTGCAACATTTACATGGAACGCACATGTAGGGACCTGGCGGTGGGGCGCATTGGCGCTGGGGGCGGGACCCCTTATGGGGGGCCCCTTATAGGGGGCCCGTTGTGGGGGGCCTCGCCTGTGGTGCCGGCACCCACTGTTTAAATGCATCTAGACACTGAGGGCCCGGGGGGGGAGATGGGGGTACCCGACAGTATTCCCATGTCCCACCCCTTTGTTTTAAGTGCACATTAGAACAACACGCAAGAACACCATATTGAGCAGGGGGAGAGAGGCTGGCGGGTCTTTCCACACCCCTGTTCTTTGGACCATCAGGGGTCGGAGCCCGGGTAGAACATCAGGCCGTCTGGTCGGGATCCTGGGCTGGTGGGCTGCTCTTGCCGGTGTGAGGGCCTTGGCGGTCTGCTTGTCCCCATCCTGGTGGACAAAGGGGTCTGTCTCCCGGGTGCAGGGGCAGGGTGCTCTATTGGGGCGTCTGTCCCTGGGCCTGGGAGTATGGAGTATAGTGTACGTATGGGGGGTATGAATGAGTGTATATTGTCCTTTTTTCGTATGTCCTGTATTTGTAAGAATGTGTACGCATGAGAGGGAGGGTACGTATGAGTGTCTCTGTCTGTCTATGTCTACCTGTCAGGTTGGGTGTTTGGCTTCCCTCTGGCCTGATGCGTCTTCTTCCCCTCAGTTACTCCCCGTCGGTGATGGATGCTCCTGCTCGCTGGTTGATGATGGCTCTCGATGCCTGGGGCCGGGGGTCCCGGTAGCGGCCCGGCTCGGTCTTGGTGCATGTCTGGCGGGTCCTGGGTGGTCCGGTGTGTCGGGCGGCAGGTGTTTCGGGCCGACGTCCTCCTTGGATTGACTGGGGCACCTCTTATTGGGGTGCCGGGGTTGTAGAGTAGGTTGGTGCCGTCCGGTGGATCAGTGGGGACCGTGCCTGGCGCCCAGGCCTCCTGCCGGTTCCAGGACTTCTGCTGGCTGGTCGGTTCATCTGGGGGGGGCTGTCCGGCATTGGCTGGGCCCCTGATCTTGGCGCCCTGCGTGGGGCGGGATCTGGACCCAGGAGCTGGAAGAACTGGATGTCCAGGTGCCGGCTGGGCGCGGCCTGGGGAGGGCGTACATCCGCTGTGGCTCTTGCTGTGGCTCCCTGGCGTGTGGGTGTGGGGGGGCGGGCCGGGTTGTTGGCGGTAGGTATTGGTCCGGGGTGGCGGCGGCGTGTGTTGTCCGTCGGTTGGCTGCGGATCCCCCTTGCCTGCGGCGGCGGGGGGACCCTTGTCGCTGGTGTCCCTGGTTGGGGCCCGCTGGGGGGTGCGGGGTGCCCCTGGTCCCCGTGCCTCCGGGTCCTGATCCGGCACGGCCCTGGCGTAGCCGGTCCCGGACGTAGCCGCGTTGGGGATCGTCACTGCGATCTCTCGGCCCCAGCATTGCGAGGCTGGGGGGTTAGTTCGCCCTGGGGCTTCCATCTGTTCGTCTCTTGTGCGGTTTTATCGACCCGCGCTGATCCCGCTGTGGCCTCTGTGCTCTGTGGGACCCTTGATGGCATACATCTCTTGCCTCCTCCATGTCTGTGTCGATTCCTGTAGGACGGATCGACGGTTCCTTACACCAGCTATCAATCACTTGCATGGGGAAACCTTATTCAGACCTGCATGCTCGCACACACATAGGTGTGGGGACATTGGTGTGGACGGACATATCTTAAGTTGAGGTTATCATCATTAGTTAATTGTTCACAGGAGCTTACCAGAAACATTTGTATTATGTTCATTAATCCATGCTTGTGTGTAGTGAATGTGTAATTCTTAGTTTATTCTACTAGATCCGAACTATTGGTTTGGTTCTGTACAGTTTGTTGTTTTTGTTTTGTATTAACCTGTTTCTCTGCCGTCCGCCAGAGGTGGAGGACTGGGAGTTTTTGTTATCTTGTGTTCTTTTTTTGCCTCCCGACTTGTGTCGTCGGTTTTCGCGCCTCTGCTGGTCCGGTTTCTTTTCTTCACCTTCTTCCTTTCTTCCTTCTTGTCTCAGTTTAATGTCCATGACGTCAGGAAATTGAACCCACAGTAATCACGAATAAAGATTTTTCATACATATACATCAAGTGGCGTACTACAGCGAAGCTGTAATACTCTGCTTGGGAAAGTAAAACTGTTGGGCTTGTACTTGGTACTCAGACACCAATTCTGAGTAGCATACTGCTAGACAGGACAAGTAAAAAAAAAAAAAAAAAAAAAGAATAACACCAAGCCAAAAGATATCAAAAAATGAACATCATCTAGGATTGATTAAACCAATCCCTAGTTGCTTTTTAGTTACTGCGGTTACCATGGCATTGGGTGACCATATATTTTTTAGGAAAACTTATTTTTTGATTTTTTGTTTGAAGCTGTAGTTTTGGATTGCCAAATTTCCTCGGTGAGATTTTGACGATAGGACAGAGAGGTATTTCCTCCCCTAAGGGTATCGATTAGCCCAAAATATATAATAAAAGGAGCCATAATCTAAATAGAATAACAATAGGGTGTACTATCAGTAATTTAAGAAATAATATAAACTGAATTAATATGACATCTGTGCATTTCTGATTATTTAAACCCTTAATCCATAAAAAGACTTTAATACCTAGAGAAATAAAGTGATATGCAAGAGTTAAGTACATGGGAATGAGCTGTTTTGTTTGCATTTATGGAATGAACTTAGGATAGGAAAAAATGAGTAAAAACGGAATTGAAAACAACCCATAACGATTTACAGTAACACAAAAATTAAAAACAAATCCCCTTCATCACAGATATATTCAAAATATTTCAGCTCTGGTATGCTACATTTTACAACGGGGATGGCACTTTCAGCTTATTGAAATGCACAGCGTGGCAAAGCATCTTTTTCTTTACCCTAACAATACTTTCTAGCTCTGAAAGAGAGCACCTGGGGCAGTGACATACCCAGCCTGTGGTGTGGCTAATGTTCATGAACCTGATTTATGATGGCAACAAGTCACCTGCTTTTTCACTCCATGCACCCCGACTTCCACTTCCTACCTGTTTGTTACACTGTGAGAACCTTTGGAATATGAAACATGCATGTACTGCTCTCTATAACCAAGTCTGAAGATTTCATACTTATCTCTCTCTAAATGAGACTGTATTAAACTTTGTTTTGTCGCTCACAGATAAAGTGACAGTCTGTTTCATTGCAGTTAAATCTTTATTATTTTTTATTTTAAAACTTCTGGGAATAAGTCCTGCAAGTGCCATAATGGCATATTTGGAAAGGAAGCCATGAGATCAGGAAGTCATTTCGAATTTAAAGCCTTACCAGTGATCGGGTTATAAGATGAAGACATGTCAGACATTAAAGCAAAGGAAAAAGTGAGGGTATCAGAGAAAATATATATATATTTTTTAAACATTATAGTATCTGATAATTCTGAGAGATGAAACTATTTGCATTTATGGTTGACATATCTTTATTCTTGAAATATGGAAACTTCAGTTTCATTGAATATGCACTGTTTCTGCAGAGTGTAAACCTGGTAGAACGGCAAATGAAAGAGGGCTTCTGTTATAGAGGTTACAGCCCCAATCAGTTTATCCAAAGTTTCATCTTAGCACTTGCTGTGGTTAAGACAGGCGCTCCTAAGTCTGCCGACAAGTTAACGGAGAATCTATGAAAAATTGTTAGGATGAAGATGAGAAAGACCAGATCCAACAATGCAGTTTAGCTGAGAGCACAGGGTGAGAGTCAGTATCAAAGCGACCTTTTTGCTTTGTTAACATTTCAGCAGTTATACAGAGTTGATCATCTTCAAGTCATGCTGCCCTAATGCAGTAATTCAAGCGAAAGAAGTTCCAACCAAGTTTTGAAAATGTATACTGTACAGTATGTGGAGATATATTTCAGTAAAAATATTAATAATAATAAAAAATATATATTCTTTATAATTCTTGTAACAGATTTAGATCTTCCTGGAAAGGCAATTTGGGTTTTCATTACCTATAAACCAGAATCATCAACATTAACAGAAATAAATACTTCATAGCATATCTCCATATTCAATATTTGAATTAAATAACTGAAATTAAGTTTTTAATAATATTCTAATTTGAGATTCACCTATACACTAACAAATGAACACTAACCAGTTAATTAGGTTCCAAATATTTGAACAAGCGTGTCACACTGATGACTTTCACTATCTTTGTGTATGAAATATATGGGGTGGAGTTTTAGTTTAAAGTTCAGATAAGTATTATTTTTAAATTAGCTCACACGGGCCCAGTTTTCACTCGTCACCCTAAATGCCAGTCATTTCTTTTTGAAGGTGCTTGTTACTTGGCAAACACAGCAGAACAAAAATAATATCCAACTTCTTTGTTGAAAGAAGTGTGACAAAGACACAAAAGCAAGCCAAAAACATGACTCCATTACAGGCGGGTGAGCAGGGTAACCGAAAACTAAGGAACTCAGAGCTACTAAGAAGAAGATCAAGAGACAACAATCTGATAAAGAATAAGCAAGAGCTAAATATACCGAGAGAGCAAAGATAGCTGCAAACCAGGTGGGACGGTTATGGAAGAGGGAGCATGTGTGCATAGCAGAAACACAAACAGAAAAAGACCAAGGCAATGAAGCTGAAGCAAAATAAGAGAAAAGTACAATGATTAAAACCAAACACAAAACACAAAAAACAGAACCAATCCTACACAAAATTGTATTATATTTACACAGAACATTATATCAGAATGTTCAGTATGGTTTTTATCAATATGTTGATCTGCACTGCCTCATTTTCAATTTCCTTTTTAATTTCAGCTCAGTTTATTTTAGAACAATTATTCCTGATTTGACTTATGTGTTTCTAAGGATTTCTTGATGTGCTTTTTGAAGTTAAAATTATGTTGTGCAATGTGTATCCAATAAATTTGTTGAGTTGTTACACAGAAACTACATTTTATTCCACTTCAAAAATTATTTAATGCAAAAGTCAGTATAAGATATTGCAAATGATCATGCATATATTTAATCTTTTTAATGTTTTGTATTATTTTTTTTCCACTAAAGTACATGACCCAGGCTTGAAAGGGGACTTGGCATGGAATGACTTTGCAGTATCAGTTGAAGGCAGTGGTATTAAATACATTTGCAGCTGTGCTAATATAAATATAAATCGATAAGTATCTGGCAGGGATTTGTATAGCTTTTTCCTCTGCGAGTAGCTGCTTTTGCCTGATGGGCAGAATGTTGAGAAATAGTAATTTATTAACTGCAGCTAAATTATAAAAACTAAATGAACAACAATCTTTAACTTTATTTCTATTTAGAATGACCTGAGATTTCTCTCTTGAATAAAATCTAGTGACACAAACTGTCTTCAGACGTTGACTGACTACTTAAGAGTCTACTTGTGTCTAATTTAATCTCAGTACAAATCCAGGTGTTCTGTGACGGACACTTTCAACAATATGGCAATTTAAGGTGCTTTACGTGATCCGGGGAGAACAGCAATAAAATACAATTATAGACACAAAACACAACATTATTAAAAATTATTTTAACATTATTTAAAAAAAAATTATTATTATTAAAAACTTAATCAAAGGCAGCTCTAAACAGATGCCTTTTTAGCTTTGATTTAAAAAAACTCAGTGTTTCAGCAACTTTGCAGCTGTCAGGAAGTTTCTTCCAGATAAGGAAAGCGTTGAAACTGAAAGCTACTTCTCCATGTTTGGTTCTAATTCTGGGGATGTTCAGTAGACTAGAGTTGGAGGAACTGCTTGGTCCGGGAGGTTGGTATAATGATAACAGATTGTCAACATACTGTACTTTGATGCTAAGCCATTCAATGATTTATTACTAGTAAAAGTATTTTGAAGTCTATTCTCTGAGGTACAGGGAGCCAGTGTAAAGATTTTAGAACTGCTGTGATGTGCTCTACTTTCCTAATTCTAGTGAGGACACGAGCAAGAGCGTTCTGGTAATTCTTGAACATGTGTTCTTAAGGATGCTCTCCAACCAATCTGACTGAGCTGATGGTATTTTGAAAAGAAGAGACCAAAAATGATATACCCAGCCATCTAACGATGGAGGACACTCGCCTACAAGGTCTTACAGCTGCATTTGTATTTGAAGGTGTTCTATGAAAGTTTTTAGAAGACGTAAAGAGGCTGAATACAAGCACAACTTAATGTTCAAGTTTTTTTGTCAAGAAAAAAAAAACAATCATGTCAGCCAGAATAGTTGTGCTACATGTTGTGCTTTGATGTGCTTGAGTCAAAAATTCTGGTTTAATCCACAACATGAATCCACTGGCAGAAAGACGAATGTGTTCGTTGGTTTGCCAACTTCTCTCTGCGGACCTCACAGAAGACTGTAATAGACGGTTTGAAGGCCTGTTTATGTTCAAGGATCTCCCAGCTATCAAGGACACTTCAAGCTCACTGGGGTGTTTATAGGCTCTGTATTGTCTCTCTCTTTCTCTCTTCTTTTCTCTCTCCGATTGGGTGTATGAATGTGTCTAAGTTCTTAGTTATCCAAGTTTTTTATAAAGGAATCCAGTGGCAGAAGTACAGATTATCTGCTGCATTACCTTTTCCTCTATGTTGTTCATTCTGTAGGTGCAGACTTCTCACAAATTCTGCCCCTGCAGCTTTCGGTTTTGCCAACTTTAACTCTTGCCTAATTCCTTTTTAGCACCCCAATTATTTTATTGTTTTTCTCCTCTGTCCTTTCCTTTGTCCTCCTGGCCACCCACATCTGATTTAGCTTTCAGTAGAATAATTAAAATTTTTTTTATTGATTTTTTTTACCACTGTATTTCCTCTTATTGTTTCTCTCTTACCCAGCACCAGTTAATTCAACCTCCTCTATTGCCCTCTCTCTCTTTCTCCATCATCAGCACATTTAGCCTCAGGGCATGTATGGTTTTTTTCTGCAGCTCTTGAAGAGCCAGAGGCCATGCCAACACCAAGGACGAAATGCACTTTGCTCACTATAAGATAGTACTTATGCATGATAACTCTTCAAACGTACAAAGCTCTAAATTGCAACTGGAAGCAGATTTATAACGTAGTGAGCAACTGGAGACAACGTATATATGATGGATTTTTGAGTAAATTATTGAGTACAGTGACGACAGAAAGCAGCAGGTGAATGTAAGTGGTTGCTCCCAGTGCGTACAACAGATCAAGCTGACAGTAGTATGTTGGTGCAGCATGCATACATAACGAGTTGGGGATTAAATTAAAGAACACTCCCAAGGCTATGAGTGGCATCAAAGACACTGCATAAAATGTCACTGTAGACTTCATTACGTGTAAAATCCTACTCTCAAAAGGCAACTTCCAAGTTTACAGATTTAGTACAAAAATGTTTAGCATTACCTAACATTACGAAAATATTTTTAGATGACATTAAGTTTCAGTTGCAATGTTCGACACCCCGTCACCCCTCAGAAAATCTTTTCTACATTTTACATGGTTGCAGCATAGAAAGAGAATTTCTGGCTGTTCCTCATCGTACATCTCTACATTATTCAGAGTCCTGGGTCCTCCCCCCTTGCTTTTATTGAGCTCACTCCAACAGGATTTAGATTTATGGTACTCACATGGCTACAAAAGAAGACTGATTTTGTTTACTGATAACAATTTAAGGGCTGATTCGCATATATGTTTTGTGTACTTGTACAGATGAAAGATTTTACTTTTAAATGCTCTCGATCAAATCTCAGAACCTTAGGAAGAGGAACCAGCTTACACCATATTCAGTGGGCATAAAGCAATTCTCCAAATATTCATCCTTTTCTTTATGCCTGACCAACAGTCATTGTTTGTTGATGAAAAGCTTAAGGCTGTTAAGCGATTAGTAAACACTGGCATACCATCCAAGGTACTAGATAGCATCTAATAGTTATTTAAACTTGGCAACAACTAGGGGTGTGCAAAGCATCCAGTATTTGTATCTGTATTTGTTGAGTGGGGAAAAGCATTTGTATTTAAGTAAAATTCAAAACAGGCATAAAAATATATTTTTTTCCATTACACTTTTTTATGTTTAATTTAGTTAGCCATTATAAAAAATTTGAATATGCATATTGGTTGATATTTTTCCATAAATCAAGCAATGAACATGTAACAAGAAACGTCACTGAAAAGAACGTTTACATAACAGCCATTACTTCATCTGTGGTTAAACCAACAGGGGCAGAACATTCGGTCTGATGAATTGGTGCTTGTGGGGAGTTGGTGCTTGTGGGTGGGTTGATAGACCAGGAGAGGATGCTTTAAGTGGGTGTGATTATGCATTGCAGATGTTGACAGGTGTTTGATATATCGGCCTCTACAGAGCCAGGCATAGCCTTTACTATTTGGTTTCCTATTTTTTTGTAATGTGAGAATGATGGGAAGCTATGCTAAGAATAAAGCTTCAAGCTACATCTTGCTGTCTGCCAAATACAGAGTTACCTAAACATACCAAATAACTCCCAGAAGTTCAAACATTTGTACACAACTACAAAATGCCTTGTTTTAACCTTTTTAACCGAACCTTAAAGTTGCTCTGTCAAAAGCCCATTGTCTAAATAAGAAATCCAGAGCTGATTTTACGACAGAACAAACATGAGCACCTAACTGCAGACGTTAATGCAGCGTAATGAAATAATCCCTCGATTAAACTCAGATTTCCGAAAGTTATAAACTCCCTCTGGAACCCAGTGTAGGTGAAAAAAAACCATATTCAACAAATATAGTAATGCAGTTAAGTCTTTTTTTCACTCATGCGAGCCTGTGTAGAGCAGCTTTGTCAGTCGCCTGTTTTACCTCCTCCTCTCCCCCCCAATTCCTGAACGTCATCACTCACTAACCCACATGTACTGCATTAGGAAAACACAGCTTTTTGATATAAGTTTTTCTTGTTCCCGAATACAAATAGCTTAGAAAGTATTTCTTTGGAATGAGCATTCATAAAAAAACATGTTATTTGTACCTGTCCGACTACCATACCCGGGTTCCGCACCAACTCTAGTAACAACACAGTGCCATGCTTACCAGCAGGTTTCTTACAGCAACCTTTTGAGATATTTTTACCTCAATTACTATCCTCATAGATATATGTGATAGAAACTACACCTAGTTTTTTGCTCAGCTTTGTTAATGTTCCTGTTGTTTTGAAGTTTGAACACATTATTACAATAACTTTTAGAGGTTGTGTGTCTATTTGTTTCCCTAAGATGGACTGTAAGATAGGCACCTGCATGACTCCAACTCATTGTTACTAAAAAGCGGAAAGATAGTGGGGACCCATCATGTTCGGGGAAGAATAGAGTAGAATAATCCTTTAATTGTCCCACAAGGGGAAATTTGGTCGTAACAGCAGCATCTGGAAAAAAATTCTGAATGATTTTATCCTACGTTTTTTTTCTCTCTCTCATTTTATTCACCCACTGTTCTAACCTAAATACAGTCCTGGGCATTCCTCTCCCTCACTGAACTCAAGCCTCCTTCTTTCTTGATGACTGAGCAGGCCCTTCTTTTCACTGCATGGGGTGGGGTTTACGCGGCTGGACGAAATGCGTGGAAGGATCACATTATCCCAGCCAGGTCCCACCCACCCCCTCAGGTGCCCCAATCAGCCAGGAGGGGGCAGTGTACAGCTCAGGACTAATGCATGTTTTTTTGGGAAAAGCTTACATTAGCTACCCAAGGGAACATGGGGATAGAACATGCAAACTCCATACAAAAAAGCCCTATCGCCAACTCCACCTGGGGTGTGGGTGCCGATGATGCGGAGGAACAAACACACCCACAGCGTTCCCGGCGGGAATTGAACCCTGGACCTTCTGGCTGTGAGAGAGGCTGCGCTAAAAGCTAGATCACCGTGCCCCATGAAAATCCTGAATGATTTTGATAGGCTATCACTTAAATGTTTGATGAAATCAAATAAAAGAAAAAACAACAGTGGAACTCAGGGCTATGTTTAATAGCCAAAGTAAGAGCATTTCCACACACACAATGCAAAGGGAACTCAAGGAATTGCGACTGAACAGTGTAGCCGTAAAAAACCCCCACCACTAATCAGTGAGGCAAACTGGAGAAAAGGCTTCAGTTTGCTAAGGAGCATAAAGATTGGACCCTGGAGTAATAGGAACGTTGATTGCTGCAGAAATTCTTTTGTAACCTTGGCCAGATGTGTACCTTGCTACAAATATGTCTCTGAGCTCCTTGGGCAATTTCTTCAACCTCATGATTCTCATTTGCTCTGACATGCACTGCGAGCTGTAAGGTCTTATATAGAAAGGTGAGTGCCTTTCCTAATCAAGTCCAATCAGTTTAATTAAATATAGCTGGACAGTATTGAATGAAGGAGGAGAACCATCTTGAGAAGGATCAGATGAAATGGACAGTATGCGAGTTAAATATGAGAGTCACTGCAAAGCGTCTGAATACTTACGACCATGGCATATTTCAGTTTTTGTTATTCAAGAAATTTGCAGAAAAGTCTACATTTTTTTTCTATTAAGAAAGGGTGTTGAGTGTATATTAATGAGAAATAAAAAAAACGTTCTGATTTTAGACAATGGCTGCAATAACACAAAGATAGAAAAACTTAAAGGAGTCTGAATACTTTTTGTACCCACTGTATATCCCCATTTTTAAATATTTCACTCCTAACACCGTTTTTGTGATTAGAATCTAGATATTCTAAAATGACAGTGAAAAAGACTAGATATCGCACAGTGATTTTAATCACTTTTTTCTGGTAAGATATAATTTAAAGGCAAGAACACTGAAAAAAAAACAAAAAAAAACAAAGCAATATTTCTAAAGGAAAGGACACTGAACAGGGAATAAAGAAGAACTCTTATGCACTATTGCTATATTCTAAAAAAACATAGGTAGGGCTCGTTTAAGTCTTAAGTCAACTAACACTGAACATTAACATGCCTTAAACCAAAAGTCACTCCATTAAGAGAGAAAATACTAAACTGTACAGATGCACAAAGCACTGGATAATAAGAGACAATGTATAAATAGCAGAAATTAAGGTACATTTCTTTAAAAAACAAACAGCTGAACGTGGAAAAAAAAATCCCATTATTACACTTTCTTTCTGTGTCAGTGTCCTAAAATCCGAGCCTGCTGAAAGAAGGCCTAGGTCTAGGCCTCAGTGGCTGCTCCTGTCTTAGATATGAAAGTCCCACACGAATTGCAGTCCAGTCAGATACCCAGCAGAGATATCTGTATTTATCAGGCAACCATTTGGATGACAGTAAAAAAAGCTCAGCAAGCCAATTTATGAATGTTACTGAGGAGTCTTCTGCTGTATTCTCTGTGGTCGACAGGGAGCACCTCCATTACGGTCACTTTAACCCGACTCTCATCCTAAGGACCAAAGAAAAGACTCAAATTAATACTCTGAACATAGTAGAGACTTAACTCTACAATGATTGCTCTTTAAATGAATATATTAAACATATCTGAGTAAAAATTTAAAGCAACCTTGGATTAAATCTGCCCAACTGTAACTACTGTTCCTTGATGGTTAAAGATGAACAGTTTCACATTTTCTACTCAAAGGCTTAAAATAAGAACTCAATCAACTGTTTTTATTTGTGCAAACATAAATAAATGCTAACTTTAAAGCACATCAATAAACATCTGGCACAACCAATTTACTACTCAGCTGTATTTCACTGCTCTTTGCAAACATAAGCTACCTTGTTGTTAGTTCATGCAGAGCTGCATGCTTATAAAGTGTGTATCAGAGTTTGGACTTGCATTGCTCATTTCCTCACTTATGTCTGAAAAAATGTTTCAAAAACCACAATAATGTTGGAAATTTGAAATAAATAAACAATGAAGCAAAGAAAGTTCAGATCAACCTTTGTTAATCATCAAAGCTCATACTTTGGCAACAACTACATACAACTCAGTTAATAAAAATAATTATTTAAAATGGCAAACATCCCACAATAAGCTGCATGTTTTAATTACAAACTCTGAAAGCACTTTTTAAAGTGTTTGACCTAAGATAATTAATTTACAAGGGGAAAAGCAGAGTGTAGCTATATAATAACTGCTGTAAATCCACGATGAAGAGACTATACAGCCAAACTGAGTTCCTACAAGGTATCATAAAGAGACCTTTGAATATTTCTCAAATGGAATACAACAAAGATAATTTGAAAGCGACCTGACTTTGTTCTAGTGTGGTATCCAACTTGTGAACACCTTGATCATGATTACAATTTGTTGGGGGAACAGAGCGTGAAAGGTGACATTTTCCATCTCTAGTAGGAAAAAAGTAGGATGTCTCGTCTGTGGGTCTCCTTCACTATGTATCAGACTAAAGGAGATAAAAACATGCTCCAAATTGACTTTCTTTAAGCATATTTAAGATAAAAGGGTACAACGACAGTGTTTGCTAAATCAAATCCACAATAAAAAGGCTACCTCAACATTCGTCCCCAAGAATTACAACTTAAACACAAAATCATATACTTGAATAAGATTTTTCCATGTGAGAAACCAATTCCATTATTTTCTGAGCTCAAGCAGCTCACACATACTCTCCAATTATAATACTTTGTTTCAAAGAAATAACAAATCTATTGTCTGCTTTGATCACAATCGCTATTAGCATGACACATAAAACAAATTAAAGCCTCAAAAATTATTCATTTGCAATTCAGCTAGCAAATTGGGTATTAAAAATATGTGTAATATTTGTCATTTCACACACTTATTATTTTGAATTGTTTCCATTTTAGGAAAGTAAGTAAAGAGAGTAATTTTGACTTGACAAAATGTGACATCTAAATGAAGGAGTTATGGGATTGACATAATGCATTGTGATTAATATTCCACTTAAGTAGAATAAATAAATAAAAATATTCTCTGTGAAGAAATAACATATGGATGCTGGTTGGCACAAGAACAAAATGTGAGTGAAAACACACACTGAAGCTCATACAACTGCCACACACCAGTAACCAATTTATTCAGACATATGCTATAACCTCACAGACAATTGAAACGATTCAGTACTGTGCTAAACAATTTAATTACAAAGCTGAAGATACCTGCAGAAAAACTGGCACAGGAAATGGTTAATACTCGCGGATGATAATACTCCAACCCAGTAAGTTATTTGCATCGTCGGGAATCCACCACCTAAGGATTTAGGAAAATTGGCCCAATCCTGAACATTACTGGAACTCCAAGCTGTCCTCAAAAGAGCATGAGGCTTACATGTGTGGTTCCGCACAACATGTCTGCTTTTTCTCTTTTAATAACACCAAAACCCTTGAGTCTCTTCAAATTAAGCATTATGTCAATTAAAGACAGCCTACTGTCTCTTTGTTGATATGTTTGTCCAGCATGTCACAAGTTATCACTGTCAGCTACATGGCAAAGAATGAAGCAACTGAGAAGCTTAGAAAAATTTCTTGCAAATATCAAATTGATTATGTAAATCACATAAGATTTCACAAACCTTTTTTAAATCATACAGTGAGAATGCAATTAGAACTGAATTTGTTGTTGACAAGCTAACTAAGTGTCTGATTTAGCTGATTGTGTAAAGTGACAATGTTAAGTCTGTGCTTGGTCCTCAATGGTCCAACAATACAGGAAGGAAAATCTGTACCCTCTGACAAAAATATTCAGATACACAACATACAAACACACACACATACATACACATTCATACATGCATATATAAATAAATAAATAAATGAAACCCATGTTTCAAACCTTACAGCAAATAAAAGTATATCTATATCTGCTTAAACCTCTTCATACTAGGACAGACAAGGATTCAAGACCAAAATGCGAGCATGTTGAGCAGACCTGCTTTAATAACTAAATAATGTGTCCAAACTAGTAGATTATCTTGATGTCCCCTGCTGGAATAAACCACAGAACTTTAATAATTTATAGTAATTTCCTGTAAGGAAGAAAAAAACGTTCTACTCATTAAAAGAAAAAATAAGTATCCTCTGACTGTACTGGCAAGCCTGGTAAAGACATGTAAACCGTCTTAGGCCCTGTCCACACGTAGCCGGGTATCTCACAAAACGGAGAAATTTTTCTACGGTTTGGCCTGTTATCCACACGTAACTGGAGGTTTTCAGCACCAAAAACGAAGCTTTTTAAAAACTCCGGCCAAAGTGGAGATTTGCACTTTCTCCGTTTTCAGTATCTACGTGTGGACGGTTGAAAATTGAGTATTAAGAGCCGTAACGCCACTTTCCGCGACAAAAAATGCTCCAACACCACATGTGTGACCTGTGTTTACTCTCGAAAACAGCATTTATTTCCTCAGCGCTGTGTTGGTATCATCCATTGTTAAAGCGCGTCTTGTTTGTTTGCTTTTATAAGCTGTATAACTGCTTTGTGCTGAAGATAGGATATAAAGTTTCTCTTGGCGGATAGGACTGGGGAGAACTACTGCGCCCTACAGGTTTGCCACGTCTATGAATGTGCTGAAAAAGGCATTTATCCGGTTACGTGTGGATGGAGATTTTTTTTTCAAGGAGCAGAGGAAAATCATCGTTTAAAACAAACCCCGGCTACGTGTGGACATGGCCTTAAAATAATATTTTAGTACAATAACATTTTAACCTGAAAGGCATGAGAAAATTAACTTTTTAGTTTTACTTTATTTAGTGTGAAAAGAAACACTGAGTGGAGTAAAACTGTCTTTACAGTGATAAATAGAGCCAAATAGAGGAATCACTGCAGGTCCCATTGAATAAACAGAACTGAGAGTTTTTTTAAATGTCTTGGTTCTTAAAATAAGAGTCAGACAGACTCTTTTATCAGTAGCCCATGGCATTTTTTGTGGTATAAATATGAAAAGACAGAAACTAATTTTTCATACTTAAAAATGTGTGAAACAAGAGAACATGCTATCCTAAGACAGAAAACCTTCGAGTAAAAATCTGTTAACTTATTGTTTCTTTCAAACAATGTTTTTGAAGCAATTACAGGATACAAGTTTCATTTTAGAACAAATGAATACTTTATAACACCAACTGTAACATTTTAGCATATATATGTCTACCCCAGAAGTTGAAAGCTGTAAAATAGCATGATATAGTCCCCTTAAGGTAAAACTGGGTTGACTGATTTTAATACTCAAAACTTATTTCTTCCTGATTCTGTGAAGCTACAGCCTATTTTAAGTAAAGCACTGATATGGTCAAGTGATTGCAATAAAAACAATGACACTGGACCTAGAAGCACAAATAACTACTTTCTGAGGGGTATGCAGTCACAAACCAACCATATGGATTGAATGTTAATTAAAAATATGAAGATTAAGTACTACAGAATAGTCATTATAGTCATTTTAAAGATTGATGGGTAAAAATAGATTATGGACAAAAAAAAGTACTGCAACCTCTTAACTTCATATACAAACACATAATATTTTAGTTTTAAATAATATCCTTGTTGTATCAGTTAATGAATTGAATGTAATGTAGGGCTGCCACAAACTATTATTTAGATTATTGACTAATCACCTATTATTTTGTTCATTATTTGTCTAATCGCATCACATGTAACATGTATGTTACTGCAGGAGCAAACAGCTGCTCTAATATAAGTGAATTACTTCAAAGGGTTATGCAGTATCTAAAATACTGACTGTTACGATGATCACTCTTTTAACATTTCTGAACTAATAAAACGAAACAGTGTTACAGCAGACACATGACGTGAATTGCCTTGTGTATGAATTGTGCTTTATAAATAAACTTGCTTGCTTGCTCCTGTTTACAGCCATTTAACATCTAGTCAGTCTAAAAATTATATTCTGACAAGATTAGTATTTTAATGCAATAATAAAAATATTAAACAGCAGGTTTTTGTCGTGACGCCTGCCCCTTGATGTCCTGTAAACAGCAGCAGCTGCGCTGTCTGTTCCGTCTATGAACGGATCAGAACCAGCCTCTAAGCAGCAGCTCGGGTCGTAAAGGACGTCATATGAGAGAATCTACATTTTCATTTATGATTACCCCTGGATACCTGGGAGAGAAGGTACAAAGCTGACATGTCGGGGAGGGGCTCTACTGTTGATGCTAATGTTAGCGATTAACAAGCTAACTAGCTGACAGAGGCTACTGTCCTTAAGCCTTTATTGTTCCTACTTTGTGAATTTTGCATTACCCATGCTTCTCTTTTTATTCAATAAAACTCTCCAGAACTTTAGAGCTACATTGTTGGCTCACCGTTGATAATACTGCCACAACTGCGCATGAGTGTCAGGGGGAGAAAGACAAAGTAGACAAAGCCACACTGACTGTTTTAAGAGAAAAACAAAGCTTTTAAAAAAAGAAACAATGTTGAATACAACATTTTTTGTAGACAGTTTTGCTTGTCGACACTGACATGACGAATCCTGGCAGCCCTAATGTGATCATGCTTATCAAATACATTACTTATATCCAAGAAAATAAACTTCAACTCAAGTGTATCACCCAAGTTGCCACAAACCCGTTCCTTAATTTTTCTTGTCGTCATTTGTTGTATATTCTAAATACCGATATGTATTTTAACATGGTAGTCATTTTACTAGTAGCAGCTTAGGCTGAATAAACCTCATTTTGATACACTGACATAACTTACCTATTGTCTTTCAACAACTTTGAAAACCTTTTTTCAAAACCACAAGATCATTTACCTTTTTCCCTAATCTGTTTTCTAATCCCTAACTCTTTATCTAGACCTGCTCAAGCTGTCAACAGATTCAAACCAATACATAGCAGTTTCATAGCAGTAATTGTTTAAAACTCAGGTGCTGTAATTTCAAACTTTGTGGAAGTATGTTAGTATAATGTGCATTCAAAGGGAGAGGAAAATAGTATCACGATTCATATTCAGCATGAATCCTAGCAATAAAATCATAACTGATCATTCTGCTACGGCAGTTTCACTATAACTCATTTATAGTAATCACAAATATTAAATAGAAAGTTGTAACTGTATAAAAACCTAAATCTATTTCATCAACATAGACTTTACCCACCTTTGGAGCAGAGACCCAGCAGCAGCTGGTCAATCATGTCTGCTAATTTGAAATTTGAAAATTGCTTATTGATAGATAATCCAGAGGGGGTCTGTGATCGTTTAAATTGGTATATCAGAACATGAATGCAATGAAATATTTTAAGTTCACAATTTCACATCATAAAATTTTTTTAGCATTGCTTCCTTAGCCTCCAGCAGAGGTCTGTGCTTCACTTAAATCATTCAATTAACATTTTCACTAAGGTCAGCCTGCTTTATTAACAGATTTAAAAATGAACCCAGTGGAAACACTGATATTCAACATGAGTGGCTAGGTTTAAATGCTATCCAAGATAAAAATAGCAATTACACACGTTATATTATTTCAAGTCAACAGATAAAATCTGTAGAAGAACTTAAACTTGGAGGTGATGAATAAAATAGGACAATGAAATGTTTTATAACATCCCATCACAAAGCGTCACCCTTGCTTCAGGGTTCATTTAAAATCTCCTTGGTTCTTTTTAATTTCCCTTTTTGGGTTAGATTTCTATCTGCTTTGCTTTTTTTGGCTCTGGAGTGGAAATACTGGAAAAGAAAATCTTCCATAGAAAACTACCCTCCCTCCCTGTAATGAAAATCTACCAAAAAAAGGTCTGCTTATGGATGAATTAGCAAGAAACCACTATTGAACAAATATCTTGTTTCCTGTACAGGGTAAATCCCACCCTGCCATAGCCACATACTCTCAGAATAACAATTGTACATTAAAGACGCACTCAGTAACTTTTCCACCTTAAAAACAGGTATTTTCGAAACATTTCAGCGTCACACCAGCATTTATTATGTTCTTTTTCAGACCCATTACTGCATGAGGAGGTTGTTCTCCTGAAAACCGCACTATACAACTTTTATCCCACAGGTCACCAGGCGGAAGCACTGACTAAGTTTTGCTTTACGGCAGTACAATGTAAAATGACCTGCGGTTTTTGAGACCTGAGCCATGGCAGATCCACTAAAGCATCCAAAGACGATGCTATCAGAAAAAGCGAGGAAATGAAAAAGAGGACGTGACAGGGCAAGAGCAGCCCAGTTCCCAGGCTGAAAGCTGTCAGAGCTTCACTGCTGAAGAAGGCCCAGTATGGCTGCCACAACAACACCTAACCGCATCCGTTCTGGGCCCGGTGTGAATCAGGAGTAAGGAAAGTGGCAGCATCAAACCTGAAGAGCTGGAAGTTGAGCTGAGCCAGCTTCTCAACTCATGACCAGGTTCTTCCCCTCGTTCACACTTTCTGCTCCTCATCCGGCTGCCTCATATAGCAACACGACAAGATGACACAGGTAAGACAACACTTCCTTCCGCTCACTGCTGTGAAACATATTTTGTGTCGAGGGGTTACTCAGTTTGTTTCAAAGTAAAATAAGCTTCTAAAACCCAGTGTTACAACTTTTCAGTTTTATGTGGGCAGCCGCTGTGCATGAGGTGTTACAGATACAACGCGATATACTACGAATGCTGAACTAGCCGTATTGCTACTGGGTTGGTAATAAATGCTTGTTTGGGGGTTATTGTGTTTGGTCAGGCATGACGATGTAATACAGTGCTGGGAAAACTGTTTGTCGGTTTACCAACTGACACACCGTTAGTCTGATGTTTTGTGAAACCGTCAGTAAACCTCTTTAGATGCGCTTTATAGAAATTAGTTTTTACGACAGTGACGTTACGCCATAAGCCTTGAGAGGGCGACAAAGGGCATATATTTAAAGTTTGTGCGTCTTTAAAGGCTTCTGCTATGAAAAAGATCTTTGTAAAAAAGAAAAATTTTAATGCTGACTTACTCTAATATGCATACTGTTCCCTTGAAGAGAGCTAAGAAAGGTGTCAGAGTGACCACTGACTTAATGGTAATATGCAGCTACTGGGTCTACTAAATACTTTATGAAAGAATAACTTAAAAATTTAAATAGTTGGTGATTATTATGGAAAAAATCTGATAATTATGTTGTTTTACTAGCATTTGTTCTATGTATCTGTTCTGAGCCTCCTATATCCACTCTAAACGCAAAAAACAAACAAACAATTTGATACTCTTCATTTTAATCCAAACAATTAGTAAACAATAAAAAGGTTAGGATTCTAAAGAATATATTAGAAAAAAATCTATCTGAAGGTATAAATATTTTTGGGTGAAATCTTAGCGCTACTGGCATAAATCTTGCTACTTTCGAAAAGGCTTTTTTTGTAGCCATTAAAGGATCATAAGGCAGGATCAATAAGCAAAACTCATGAGCAACGCGGCTGGCACTATAAGTAACTGCAGTGACCGACACGGGAGCACGCACAAACTCTTAAGCCGCGTTCACACCTGCCAGTTGTTCCAGGCAGCAAAACGCTTAAACAGACTGAAGTTGATGCTTTAAAATGAAAACAAAGCTGCTTCCACACCCTGTAGTCATCGTCAGCGCATCACGTCAGTTTCTCAGAGGTCGAGCAGGGATTTCTGTTGTTTCTCTGTTATTTCTGCACTTCCCCTCGCTCCGTTCCACTCTCCTTCCGTCTCTTTCTCCTCTTACATGATATATGTGGCATAGTTTCCCTAACCATGTTTGGCTAGCGTTAACTTAAATAACAAGAAAGTTAAAAGAAAATATTTAACTGGTTACCTGGCACTCAAATATCCTTCGATAGCTGCCGCCGGCCTCTCGTCCTGTCTCCCCGGGCTGCAGCTCGTGATCGCGTATCTGATACATATCTGGATGCCGGTCTGACTTTATCATATTTTGTTTTTGACTCATGCTGCTGATAAAACCTACTTCATCTTAGTGTCACTATCAGTGTGCTTTGAGTTTCCGAGTTGCCTGAATGAACTGTGAGTAGTAACTGTCTTCTTCCTGTCTCAAACTGAGCAAACCATGAACGCTCAAACAGCGTTAACTCACGTCACCCCCTAGCACAGCATGGGAATGTTTGGGTACGAACTTAAAAAACATTCTGCTGAATACAACCTGTTTGTGAAAAAAAAACAGTTCATCAGCCAATAGCATTAAAAAAACTGCACATGCATGTATATTTTTTGATAAATCCTGCCTCATGCTCCTTTAAGTAAAAAATAATATCCCAATTTTTTTATTTTTAAACATCCGCATCCCTTTCTTCCTTAAACACAAAGAGACCAGAATAGGATATGAAAACATGGATGTTAATCCAGTTTATGTTTTTGTTGTAATTTAGCTAAATAACACAACAGTCTACCCTTATGAGGGAAGCTCTCAGTCCTCAAGCTGTCTGCAATCAACCAAATGCAGTTAATGTAAATACATCAATTGTATTTTAATGCTGAAATAAAGATCAAAAGAACCACTTAAGTATTGGGACAAAACCTGAATAGTATATAATTTATTTGGCTTTACGTCTTATTTACCAGTATACCTAATATTTATTTGTTAACTGCAATAAATGAGGTGTGTTTCTAACATAAATTGACAAATTATATCAAATGATTTAAACTTTGACCAAATGAGTTTTTTTAAACAAAATTAAGAAGCAGAATGCAGTATAGTTAAAGTGGGAAGACAGTCAAAGATTATAAGCTGATAAAAGCTGCAGGTTTTTAGCCGCAACAAAATCACCAGATCCAATTACATCTTGTCACATTAACATTGAGCTTATTTTCCTCTGAAGAGCTGTTATTGTTACCATAGGGAAAAATGTGTCAACCACTTTGCCAAAACGGTTTTCTACCTTTTCTTTATGAATTCTCCAGGATCAACTCTTGAGCTGCACTACTGGTATGAGTATAATAAAAAATTAATAAGAGTTTGATTTGGCTGCCATATGTGTATTGTGTTTTGGAAAAAAAAAATAGTGCCACTAAAATCTGTGGGTAATAAAATTAGATTTGCTTGAAATTTTATGGCTCGTTCAGCTAGATAAGGCACAACAATTGCAATGTTTGTTCTTAAGAGGCTTTATATGGAACATTTTCTCTCACTGGGAGGATTGTTTTTCTTTATTTTATGATCTGAATGATCTGGATAAATGTCTACATAGGATTGCATGCAGTGTTTCAAAAGGTCAAGACAAAGATCCTTCAGGGATAATTCTGAATCTCCATCGCTCCTCCCAGCATGCGCCCTTGTTGGCAATTTGGCCTTTGAATAATCAAGGCTAATTAGCCTTAGACAGACAATAGCTAAATGCTACTTAGTGCCTAATTAAGAGAAATGAATCGGCAGCTGTATTTGTTTTGTGCAATCCAAAATGCACCGGCGACTGAACAACCCTCCTGTTGCTCTGTAACTAATTGAAATGATTCTGAGTTTATGTTGTGTGACTGACAGCGTTTGTGATTACACCGTGTTTGTGAATCTTATTTGGTGGTTTAAAAAGCCTGGGCCTGCAGTTCAGTAAAAGACCAAAGATAATGGCTTCTGTTTGACAAATTATTTTGTAGTTTTCTGTTATAAACACCACAGAAGCACCAGTTGCATTTTTTTTTTTTGTCTACTTCAAAATTCGACAATTTCAATTTTCCTTCAAAGAACACAATTAAGATATTACAAAATCCTAAATATTATAATTACCTGTTGCAGCAAAAATGCAAGCATGTTCAGACTAAGGTTGACCATGAAGCATAAGTTTTACTGTTACCCACAAATTAACACCACATTCCCATACAAGGGCGGACTGCAGCGCAAAGTGGCTGTTACCGGCATCACACTGAGCCTCAAGCCAGAGTTTTACTGGGGAAGCTTCTTCACACCACACGCCCGCCAGTCGGATAAGGAATCTGTACTGCACTCTTCGGTACAGAGGTAAACATTATTTGTTTCTTTTCCTCTGTTAATATGCTTAAATTCAGCAGGTTGTCTCGTCTGATCTGTGATCATAGTCCATATCGAGCGTCCATCGCCCACTGAGAAGCGGGAAGGCTCACGGCGCACTCAGTAGGCTGGGAGATTAAGCTCCTGACATTACGCTTTTTGGTTTGAAACTTAGGTTGGGTTTGAGGATAGTTAAACAAACTACATCTCTGGGTGGAAGTGGTCACAGATATTAGTGTGTTGGCCAAGGTAGTACATAGTACAAGGTAGATAGGGTTGCGCGATATGGGCTGAAATAAATATCATGCTATATATTGAGCCTTCCACTTCGATAACGATAAGTGAACGATAACAAAGAACACACCAGTTTAAACTCAGAACTGATTATACAGAGGAAGTGACAGGGCTGAGATAATAGGGAATTTTGGTGTGTAGTCGTTTATTTTAGCCTGAAAATATTTCACATCAGAGCACAGTGGGAAGAGGCAGCAAAACAACTCAGTGGGTTAAATTGGACATATCTTTGAATCTTAAAAGGCTTCTGCACCGACGCAGTTTGGCCACATTTCTGTTAACCAGGTAAGACCATCATATATTTAATAAAGCAAATCAATACATTTTATTAACAAAGTACACAACGACACACTGTGAAATCACAGGTGATGCGCGATGTCCAATTGTCAAAGTGGGGCTAGAGCGAGTTGGAAGAGTGGAGAAGGGGGGTTTAGGGACAGGCCTCGGTACGTTGGATAAAATAAAAATAAAAAATCTAGATCAAAAACTCCAGACTGCAGATTTAAGTTAGGTGGTTACAGGAACAAAATCAATGTTGGCCATTCATGACGAACGCACAAAAACTGGCCAATTCTGTTGATTTCTAGTCTATCCAATAATCCAAAGAAATGCATAACACAATACCAAAAAGTTCCTTTGTTTGACTTTGTTTTACAAAACTGCCCTTTTTTGGCATTTCTACAGTACTGACATTGAGTCATAGTAAGCAAACTGACCAATCCACATAAAATAAAAATAAAAAACTGCCAAATGAGTTAAACAAAACGCTTGAATTATTTTTCCAGATGTGTGTACTGTAGGAATTTTTCAACCATTTTATTGTCAATTACATTATGTAACAACTAACAAAAGCCTAATCAGCAAAGTTCGGTGAAACACAGCTGAAAATGTACTTATTTCAATAATTCAGTCCAAACATTTAAACCCAGTAAGTTTCAAAAATGTTTTTCCGATAATGGCAATAGTTATGGCAGAAATTTTACTTTTCAAACATTTTGATTACTCGAGATAAAAATCAGGATTCTAAATGCAGGAATTTTATGCGTTACATAATCATGGGGAGGACTGCAGAGTTGACAGCTGTTCAGACAACAGTCACTGACACCCTCCTACGAGAGTAAGGTCTAAGCAAAAATAGCTCTTTGTTCACAGAGTTCTATATCCAGGCACATTAATGGAAAGTTGAGTAGAAAATATGTGGTAGAAACACAGAAAAGGAAGAGGGGTGGTATAAGTCATGCATGCTACACATGCCACATTTCTTGTGTAAGGCTACACAACTCCAGCAGTGTTAAATCTATAAAAGACAAAAGAACTGGACTGTTGCTCAGTAGTCCAAAGTAAAATTAGTTTAAAGTTTACAAAATCAGGAAACATTTGGGGATCCATGCCATCTTCTGTTGTTTGCCCACTGAGCTTAATCAAGTCTAATGCATCAACATGTGTATAATAAAGCTGCATGATATGAGTTTCAGGTTTGGAATTAAAAAACTAAGCTAAATTACCTTTATAATTATAATCAAAATTATGATATGAGCTGTTTTGTTTGTTGAAAACAGAGAACCACTATGCTAGAAATCTAGACAAACCATTGCAGTAGCAATGGCCTATACTAAGCCAAAGCCAATCACAGCGCTATGTGTTTGTATAGATGTTGAGTGGGCTTAGCACCTTTACAGCAGAGCTGCAACGGAGCAAAACAACAAAGATGGAGGTGGCTCATGAATGGTCTGTTGTCAATACAACAGATAATCTCATGTTTTTCTGACAAAAATGAGAGAAGTTGTTGATGTTTGATGCCATGATTACCCCGTTCTTCTTCTACTTCAACAGTGTATGGCGGATTGGCCCACTGAATGATTTCTGTTGCTATGAATATGAAAGTGCACCTGATTATAAGCTGTGCCAGCCTATCTTAGGGAAAAAAACACAAATGTGTACAAATACAAGCCGGACAATTATAAGTCCTAGCTGTTTTAATGTTTAGTTACCATATGTAAGGGTTAATCCAGAGGGGATTGTCAGTAAAAGTAATTGCTGTTTAGGGAGGCTTTTTTATTAACATTTCAACACAGTGGAAACACCTCTGCCATCCTCTCACTGTGTTTTCAGCTAAGAAAGACTTTAAGTTCAGACCATCTGCTTTTATTACTTTCAAAAGTTTTTTCCTCTAATTGCATTGAGACAGTTCTTCACGCTGGCAACCCCAATGTCTCACCATCGATTCATTGCTGTCATGGGTATGGGAAGCAGCTCTATTTTCTTCTTTAAAAGCCAGATTGACTGCATTTAACTTAGAAGTGGCATCATATCTATTTTTCTTCGTTTGTTTTCTATAATGAGGATTTGTGCATGAAAACTTGTTGTTTGCAAACTGTCTCGCTCTCATAATGTCTATCTGTTCCACGTTTGCTTTCATTGTTCACACAAACTTCCTCCTCTCTCTCTCTTCTCCGGTCTTGAGACCGCCTCTTAAAGGGACAGTGTCCCTTAAAGTGAAGGATGTAACCTGTACTATCCATAGATCTAGTAGGTCCTCTATTGGCCGTTAGCTATAAAAATCCAAAAATAAACTGCACCGTTGTATAGGAGGATCATTGTTGACATCTTTTTGCGCATGCATGAGTGGTTGGGTCCTAGAAAACAAACAACATTAACAGCGACTGTAGAGACGCAACCAACACTTCCAAGAGAGTTAGCAGGCGAAATTCCAAGTATATAACTACTTTAACATCTGAAAACTGGGGAAGCTTTAGAGAGAAACTCAAAATCTATATTGATGGCGATATTAAAGTAATTTAAGGTCCCTTTTAGATGTATGAAAGATTTTTGTTTGATTTGCCAGTGTCTTGGCAACAAATCCGCTGATGTGACATTTATCCCTATTCCTAAAGCTGACCCTTCAATCATGACAAAGTTTACAGCTTCCAACAGTCTGGAGGCCTGAGATTATGTTGTTTCAAGGAGAGTTAGGCTGATCTCTGTGAAACAGAAAGCCGTTTTTGTTCTAAAAGCGGAGGTCAGACGAGCAGAAACACAGTCTGATTTGCATCTACAGTGGGATCCTCAATGCGACCGCAAAAATGGGTAAGTCCTCACTGATCACCGTCTTTATTTATTTATGTAAATGTAAATGTTGTACAAGTTATGTTGTCCTGTGGCTTGAGTCTGGTCTCTGGCAAAAAACTGAATATCAGCACTTACAGTGTTTTTTTTAAAATCCAGTCTTGGAGAAAAATGCAGTCATGTAGCAGCTTTAATGATTAAAAAAAAAAGTAGAAGCAGCTGTCTGGATTGGATTTATAGCTGCTTCATGTACAGCAGCGGGCATAGACAGGGTCGCGGTTTGGGACATCTAAATCAGAAAACAATATAACGCAGAGGATTTTAAAATACACAAACCTCACGTTTTTTTTTTTTTTTTTTTTTACACAAACATCATCTTAATAACAAATACATGATCACAAGGACTTACCATGAACAAAGTGAGCCTCACAAACTCCAGGTTTAATCTCCTGGTCGCCTGCAATTTCTTTAATTTTTCTGAATAAAATTTTAGCGGGCTCCCTACAACAGGAGTGAATCATCTGCTCTGCTAAATCATCCTCGAAACATGCAAATCAATCCAATTATAGGTCAAATACACTGTTTCTTGCTACCATGATGTATTGCGAGAAAACATACACATTGACGTAACAAAAAGATCCTCCTATTGGCCGCAGGGTTCAAAGTATGGGAAAAAAGTAGCAGGGAAATCAGGTATAGATATATAAATATATATATAAATATATAAATATATATATATAAATATATATTTATATAAATATATATATATACATACATATATATATACATATATAAATATATATATATATATATATATATATATAATATATATTAATATAAATATATATATATATATATATATAAATATATATATATATATATATAAAATATAGGATGACTTGCCAGGTGAGAGAATAACAGCTTTTTGCTAGGCTCTGCAGGAACAAATCAGGGTTGCATGGACCTTCAACATTACTAGACAATAAGTTTGAGAAAATACTGGATTCTTTGGACCATATGCATTTTTTTTTTTTTTTTTTGTTTATTGCAACTTACATTATACGTCTCCAACTTGACTCGGTTTCTAAAGATGTGGGTTGTGAAGTTGGCTTTCTGGAAGACTTCATCAAACTCAGCTTCATCCTTGGGAATATACACACACACACACACACACATTTAGGGGTTAAAACCAAGTTTGGTGGACACCTTAAAAAGAAAGCGGTCCATTACATTTAGACCTCCTGGGTGAAAATGGTAAGCATTAGTGTGTGTGGCAGCTTCTCCTTTTGTGTGTTTTTAAATATGTGTGTCAGAGTCTCACTGTTTCTCTGAGCTGTCCCAGCTCTTCTGCCTTGCGACCCAGCAGGACCTCAGCTGTCTCCTGGAAGCATGTCACCCACTGGTTATCCCCGAAGTCTGCTAAGTTAGCCTGAGAGTCAAGACAGCGAGAGATGATGGGTAGGCAAAACATTACTTCTGTTTGTCTGACTGTGTATGTATCCTCACTGAGAACAATCCCTGCGTGTTTGACAAGTATTAATATTATTTGTCCCATATGTGCATCATACTCACTGAAAGTAGTAGTCTATATTTGAAGTTTGGGAAATCTTTGTTGCACTTCTCGCAGCGGTAAAAACCATTCTGTTGGTCTATGACCTTCTTGTTGCAGTCTGCAGATGGACAGGCTTGATACAAACAATTCTCTTTACGCATGAATACTACGGTTGCCACGCAGCTAAAATAGTCCGCCTGTAAGAAGACAAAAAGGCCAGAAAAAAGAACTAAATCTAAATATTGAAGAGTCAGAGATATAAAAAACATACAGCAGTTAAGTTACAAACATTTGTTGCCTCACATAATATTGTGGAGAAGTGTAATCTATAATACAAAATTAGGCTATATGCACCAAAAATAAAAAACAAACAACAAAACCTTACAATCAATGAATCAATTAATGCACTATACATATGTTCTACCAGGTCAAGATTGCAACAAACCTTTTTCAGAGTAGATTATCTTACTGAGTGACCTGGACTAAATCTTTTCTCAATCAGATAATGGACATACAGCGTTGTAAGAAGGTATTTAAGAGAAAACTGTATTTTCTATGATGGAGATTGAGGGAGAGCAAGCCTTAAAGCTCCTAATAGGAAGGCTGAACGGAGTAGAGCAAAGTTGCAGTGTTTTATCCCTATGAGGGTTCAACTTCAGTCTGTTGTGAAATGTGCTGGATGCCCACTGGCTTGAATTTTGTTCCATTTTTGTGATCTATTTCTTCCAGTCTGTCCTGAGACAGAAAAAAAATATTAGATGAAAGAAAACACTATCAGAATAGTGTGCTTCCCTAAGAATGAGTCACTCTTAATAAAACAAAGCTTAGGATAAATCAATCAATACACATATTTTGCTAAATTTGATTTGCTGCAATTGCATTAGTCACACACACACAGTTTTACCAAAATACCCCTGAAGAGAGAATGTTTATTTTTCATCGATCAAATATAACCCAAGCAGATGTTAAGACAATTAAATTTCAGATGTAGGAAGAATAGTCTGGGGTATGAAAAAAATCATACATTGTTAAAAAATAAAATCAATCAAATTGTTAAACTTAGCAGAGAATATATGCTTTCCTTTAGAAATAATTGTTTAAACTGATATAAAACTTCTAACTCACAAAATGCAAGAATAGGGGAAGGAAACTTAATGTCTAGGAAGAATATCGTAATCATGGAGCATTTATTTTTAATGTATTTTCTGGATGCTGACAGTGCTGGCAAATGTTTAAACATGAAACTATTTGTAGCAGTCCATGTAACTGGCTAATAATTAAGTTGTTTCATTAAAATTTCAGAGCATACCCATCTGATTTCTTCATAGGGGGCTCAGACTTCAAGAGAACCTTTATATTAAGTTTGTATGTTTTTGGTTGCAGCTTCAGTGAGGGTGAACTTTAAGATGCATAAATTAAGGCACACACCATTTTTAAGACATGCAGAAGCTTCCTGGCACCAACAGCATCAGTATGGTATATAAGATCTTTATAAAAACAGTGTTTACTTTGTAGAAAAACACAATAAGTATAAAGACGTAGTCCACAAATTATTAATCTCAATATAATGTACACAATACAGTAACAGTCTCAGAAAATAATCCCTCTTGGTCTGATGTTTTGTAACATCACAACTGAAAGTAATCATTTTGAAACATGGCAGACCAATTTATAGAGATGCTGTAAGAGATTAAGAAAGTGAAAATATGATATATCCCTTTAAAAAGAGTTATTGGTAAATTTATAGGGACAGCTTTTTACATTTACAAGGCAATAATTAACATTGAGTACTGATGTTAATAACCCAGCACATCTTAAAACATATTTTATTATAAAAAAAAAAAAATCATAACTAAGTAATGTTGCTCCTGGAACACAGTAGAAATAAATGCATTCTTTCTGTCATAAGTCTTTTTAACCTGCTCCAAGGTCATGTCATAGACATGTCTGATTTTTAAACTTAAAGCATGTGTTTACATGTATCTGAAGATGAAGTGCTGAAGCTTTGCCAGGATGCAATCAGACTTTTAAAAGTCAAAGGTGTTCAATAAATGGAGCAGAAGAAGAAATCAAAGTGTTTGTTATGTAGGAGGCTGCATCTTGTGAGATGAAGGGGATGCCAGGTGGCGAAGGTCTCAGGAACACGGAGTAATCACTAGTCCATAACACTGCTAAAAATCACATACTAGTAGAGGGATATGATGTCAGCTTAGGTGGTATTAGACCTCTTTGTTCATGAGACATACAAAAAGGTCAATGTAAATGTATCCAGCATGTACTCTAAATACCAATGAGCATCAACTTATTTGACATGATCAGACATCAGGAACTGTATCTGATTAAAATAACACATATAAGGACTAAGAGTGATCTTTCAAATCAACCCTAATAAACAGGTAAACCTAGCAAATTTAAAAGCCTAAAACCACTTTAAAAGGTACAATATGTAATATCGACATCTTGTGGTCAAATTGGAGTACTCCAGTTCATGAAGAAAAACAATGTAATCCGCTCTGTCACTTACTCCTTCCCCTCTGGGAATTTCATGAAGAGCTGCCAGCTACTGATCGGCCAGAGCAAACACAATGACGAGCCAAGACGAGCCCTACACAGGAGGTTGATAAGTAAATAAATATTTTTCACCGCATTATCGAGTTGTTGGTAATTGAAAAATTAGCTTAAGTTTGGAGCCAATTATTTTACCGTGAGCATTGTTAGAAATGTCGGGAGGCGATTTAGTGTTGAAGGCTTGGCAACCTTGAAGGCCTATTTGTTATTTGCCCTGGAAACAGGATTTATGGTAACAGGAAATATATTGTAAACAAGGACTACATCCATTAGCAGCGTTTTTAAAATAAAAACTTAACCACCAGCCAGCTGAGATCCATATCTGTTTTAATGTCACCTTCCCTCCAACATGGTTGGGACATTAGACTTTTGTGTTACTAATTCACTGTAAAATTCTTACATAATTCACCTTTAAGGGAATAAAAATTAAATAAAGGCACATGATTCCCGACAAAATAAAAGGTGTCAGGGTTAATGAGCATTGCTTCATTATCTGAATTTAGTGAGATCTTGTATTTGGTAACAGTTTGACTACTTTAGCATATGAAGTATATTTTCATAAACACACTCCTAGACCTTGTTGGGAATCTTTCCTATAGAGTTGAAGGTGTAGCAATTTACTTGCAGAAATTTGTATACCTATGCACCTTAGCATCTTCAGACCCGATTCCAGAGTTTAAGAGTTTTTGTTTCCACGTCTCCACGTCGCAATAACACCCCCAGTTGACTGTGACATATTTAGTGGCTTCACTGCCAGGAAACGTTTACACAAAAGTGTTAAAAAAAATAAAAAATGTTGGTACGTGAAAACTAATGTTCCCTCTTTATCCAGACTTGTAAATGGGATAAATAAATTCCATACATTTTAAGACTACTTAAAAAGTAAAAAAAAAAAAATAAAAATAAAAATTACTTCATGTCCAAACAGTTACAGAGTAAACTGCACAGACTGCAAAAGGAAATAGTTAAGAAAATTGCAAATTAAATTAAATTTCACTGTGCATTGTATGCGTAATTTTGGCAACAGTTTATCCCAACTGGTACGTGCACGCTATTTAAACATCTCTATTTGACTTCCAGAAAGTCTTGGAACAGCTCAAAAAGAGAGCAGGGGGAGTTTGCGTAAGCTGTGCAGGACATGATTAATTTCTCCCTCTCTAATGTAAAAGTTGTGTTAATGTGTACAGACACACAACTGATCTGACAAGTATACATGACTATTATGCAAGGTTATATGCAAACAAGCAGATATTTACATGTGCAATGCAGATATAGTGACGTTAAACTTCCGTCTTTTACAAAATCAAATTCAAGTGTGCAGAGTCAATCTGAATCAAATTAAAATGCAGCGATGCGGCTGTAATTTAAGCAGATATTTGCACCTTAGGCGGCAGAACTCACACTGGTAAAATCAACAGCTAAAAAGGAAAGAAATGCTAATTCTGAGGGGAAAAGGCTAGTCCTCTCATCCTGTAGAGAAGCATGGCATTCCATTTCCATAAATATAAATGCAAAAAAACGGCAGATGAACAATGTCTCACTTCAAGAGGCAACCCTTGAATGCACCTACATGCAAGCATACACAAATTTAAAGCACAGAGGGAAAATGTGATCTACATGCCCATATAGGAATCCAGAAAAACTGATTTTTTCCAACAATGCAAAAGAGGGCATTTATTCTCTAGGAGAACAGGCCTTAAACAAGATCCAGGAATTACAGCTAGAATATAAAATGCACACTAAACAAGCTCGAGCTACAGCTGGGCCAGACTTATTACTAATGTTGGCCTAAATGAGTCTATCAAAGATTCTTTCTAGGATGTGGGCCAAAAATCACACACATACTGAGGAATGCTGTTCCTCTGCTCTGCAAAGCACAATTTCTTTAAAATGTTTCGTAAAAACCACTGAATGTGAAAAGGCCATTGTGCTTACTGCATTCCTTGTGAGTGGGCTAATGCTGAGCTGCGTCCCCACGACCTCTAGTTTTACTGTCACTCAGACTTTGAGCCCTCTGACACTTCTCCCTCTGGCCAATACTGACTCACAATTTCATAATCTGTCCACCCATCCATCTACTCAGCTACCACGCTACCGAACAAGGACCCTTCTGAAACACTTAGTAAGAGGCATTTTTTTATTAATTAGCAGAATTTCCCCCTTTAGCAACAATCCTACTCCCCGTCAAAGACATTCTCCTACGCTTCCATAAGCGTGCCTGCCTCTTCACATTTTAAAGATGCGGACAAACTGGAAGGATGAAGCACTCGGGAGGCGATGTGGAAGGCAGTAGGTGGGTGGATGTGGCAGAAATGAGGGCTTGCAGAGTGTTCCTTATGACAGCAGATTCAACAGTTAATGTGGACATGGAGGACAGCGAGACCTTGACCAGGGGTCATTTCATCAATAGCAAAACATGACAAATTAATCTCCCAGCATTTCATAATTACAAGCTCTCTGCTGAGGCACTGTCTTCCTCCCTGTATGCATATACAATGCCTGTTAAGACTATTTATAAGACTGGTATTTTTCTAAATGTCATATTACAATAACAAACTTCATTTTATTGTGATTTAATGTTAAAAACCAACTCGAAGTGAAGTGCAAAGAAAATTATAAAGGACTTACAAACTTTCAAGATAGAAAGATATGAGGAAAGGAAGAAAAAAGAAGATAGGATATAAGGAAGAAAGGGTGGAAGGATATGTTGCAGTAGGCAAGAAGGGACACAAAGAAGGAAGGAAGGAAACAACAAATAGGAGTGTTACGTCTGCCACCTATTCTGGCTGTAACTTGGCTCAGCACCATGGACAGTTTCTTCTCCTGCACTGGTCCTCCGCTCCTCCCTTTCCAGTTTGCTACCAGGGACAGCGCACTGCAGGCTGAGCTGCCCTGCCTTCCTATGTGTGTTATTCAAAAGGGTGTTCTGGATCGCATTGATGACCAAGAGAGTATGGCTCGACTATGAGCCTCCAGTCGTCAGATGCTCAGGGGCTCATATCTGTGCTGCTGTCCCCACTCCCTACTCTGATCTAGAGAGGAAATCCTTAGACTTTTGATTAGACAGATCCCCTGTGTGGTACCCAACAAGTCAACTATAGGAGGTCCAGGGGCTTGGTACATCTGGTTTAATCTTGATGTCCATGTTTAGAGCAGGTTCATAGGACTGTTTACCTTATCATTTAAAGCTTGGGTTGTTAATTTAGTCTAAATGATTACTTAGCTGCTTCTAATTGTTTAGTTTAGTTAATTTTCACTATTTGATCCATTGTACATTTACCCCTTTCCATTTTTCCATCTATAGAGTTATTATTGATGGCTAAATAAAGCCTTGTTCTTTATTTTGTTTTCTCACATCTATTTTGTTATACCTAGTAGAGATGGGCGATATGGCCTAAAAAATGTAACATGATCATTTCAGGTATTTATTGTGTTAACGTTACAAATAACTACAATATAATTTCATCTCTAAAATAGCACATTACGTTATGTTTAAGTTATGTTCCAGTGACTGTGCTGGAAAGACATCACACACAAGAACAATGTACGACGAATGTACTGCTCGGTTGCTCTGCTACTCCCCATATCTGCAGATGAATCTTTAAGATCTGCTTTAGTCAGTGAGGCTTGTACCCTACCGTGGCACTCTTCATACATCGCTGGCAGGGCTGTTTAGTAGGAGTACTTTCTTGAGGGCATGTGTATCTTGGGTCCAGCTTATGTAAGCTTGAATCCTTCTTTTTCGATAATTCGGTCAAACAAAATGCCACTCCTGCCGATAATTCGACCCATCATTTAATTTGCTTATCATAATGAACTAGAGCTGAAAACTTTTGCCCGAACCTGTCATGACCCGTCGGGTTGGGCCGGGTTTGGGCTTAATTTCTATCATTTTCCACAGGCCTAGAGTTTAAGCAGTGATTTTAAAATGCACAAATGGCACATTCTTGACCACAAAAAAAAAAATTCTAAAGCTTTGTGTGTGAATGGGTTTCCGTTAGTGTTAACTAAATTCCAGAGAGTGTCTGGGTTTTGCTCAGATTTACAGACGAAGAAAACTTATAATAAAGCGCTGCACTGGGCCTATAAAATGATTCCAAACTACCTGTCAAGATGTTTATTGCACATGTGTCATGATAGGAAAGACCCAGGCCACTCCTTCTATCAGATCAACAGAGAAAACATGTTCTGACTGCTGTTCGGAACTCTAAGACTAAAAATGCTTAAGTGTAAATGCACTATTACCAGACATCTCAAGTCTCAAGTTGCAGAAGTCCCCTGTATTTATATAGCAGCTCCCTGATGCCCACAGGTCAGATAAAATCTCCTGAAATCTAGAGCAAGCGGTCAGGAGTGCACACAGAAATGCATGCAGGTGAGACAGACTTTTACCCTACAGAAGTGGTTAAAGCTGAGGATCAAACTATTCTCTCAGCCACTCCCAAGGTCTCTTCCTGGGTTTTCAGACTATGGTCACCGTCTAAAAATTAAAATGTCCTAATTCATGTTCCGGGTCACTTCAGTTTGTTTTCTGAGTTCATAGTTTTTATTCCATCTTTCAAACAGACATTTGATTTCAAGTTGGCAGCACGGTGCATTATCAAAATGGTACGACCAAATCCAGATGTTTTGTGTTTTTTTTGCAAATTGATAATAGGTAGGCTTTCAGTTTCTTTATGCTCGTGTTTAAAGAGGGCAGGCTTGTGCAATAACCTCAATTTTAGAAGTCATGCATATGAGATAGCCTATTGACGGTACTCATTTTATTTCATATAGCTGCAGACTAATATATATATTCTTATATGGCCTCATTCATTATTTTATGCTTCAGATAATAGGCCTATTTGACCTGAATTTCAAACATTTCTCCAGTAAATTAAAAACCTGCCGGTAACATTGTCTGGTGCCAATTTTTTCTAGCGGAAACCAAGGTGTGTGAGTTTTGAATAATGTCTGGCTGTAATCGGGTTCAGGCTTTAATAAGCTGTCAATCAAAATATACCCTGCATCCGAATCCTTAGTATTTACTACATGCTACGTAGTATCCACTATTTGCCTGTTGATGCAGTGAATACTGCATAGCAAACGACCGAGTAGTAGGCATGAAATCGGGCGTACTGCTCCACCATTTTACCGGGATGTTTATGTTACGTTATGTCGCCTGTGGTCCCGTCCTCAGTAGCCAACGTCTTCTACGATTTTGGGGCTTCTGCTGCATTGTGGGATAGCGTAGCGAGCATCGGATTTCCCTTTGGCGGTAGTACAAACCTGGGAACTTTATGCCTCCTACGCCAATCCATACTAGAGATTCGGATCTACTACATGGCACACTTACTGCTTTTCACCTGCTCGTAGTAGGCACAGTAGAGGTATTCAGATGCAGGGATAGTCTTCGGGCTCAGGCCGAATGCTCTCGGGCTTGAGCCGGGTCGGGCCCGAGTACAGCTCTATAATGGACGCAGTTAGCAAAAGCGTCGGCAATTTTAATCTGACTGGGAATTTTCTTACCCTTAGGTCGACTTGTAGTTGACGCCTCCATTGCCTTGCATATCTTCATACATTCTTCAAACTCTAGTTTGTGTTTCAGATGGTGGAACAAATTGGATGCGTTTCCACTCTTTGTAACCACAGTTTTTCTGCAAACTTTGCATATTGTGGTATTTTTGCTCCTCACCTGATTTTTGTATAACCAAACAGTTCCAAATTGTGGAGATAGCACCTCACTTTAAAGCAAGTTCCTCCTCAGCTGCCATGCTTGCTTTCACTCCGCACGTGAACAGTGAATCTGTCGTGAACAAAACTATGTCATCAACTACACTTATCGTTATTATCACGAGGAGACCATTTTTTTATCCTGAGGAGGCTTTTCAACGATATAATGCAAATGATACGATACCACCCATCCCTAATACCTACCTTCACCACTCTACATTTTTAGGGTCGTAACAAGGAGATTACACAGGGAAATAAAGTCTGAAAATAAAAAATATGTTTCATATGTCCATTTTCTTTTTTAAATTGGCTCAATGTCCTAATTAGCTGGCATTTGAAGATAATCGATTAGCCAGGATCTTTTAAAGGGAGTTTCTGAGTAAGAAGGCTAAACACTTATGCAAACCGCTAGTTTTATATTTTATCTGTAAATAAATAGTAACAATACATTGCTCTCCAACTAAATGTGTAAAAATGACAGAAGTATAAGTCTTACAAATGTGTGTATGTAAAGGAAAACTTTTGGGGCAAAAACTTAACCTCAATAACAGTGAAGAAAACCTAAGAGAGCACCGTCAGTAGCGTGCACCCAAAACCACTAGGAGATACAAACTCTGCATGTACACCTACAAGAAGACTGATACACATGCTCCAATGTGAAAGTTGTTTTCATTCTTATCACACCAAATCCCAGTGTCACCTTCTGGCACCAAAATGTAATTAAAATTTGCTTGTGGAAGGGCAACCAAGTGAAAATCCACTTCACATAATTGATGTGGTTGCACATGACGAATTTAATGCTTGTCCCAAAATCCCAAACACACACATACATATTTACATTAATTAGAAATGGATTGAACAGTTATATCCCACACAACCGTTCATTTCAAACATGCTCCTATCCACTCACACACGCACACAAGATGATCCACTCAAAGATGGAGCAAACAGGTAGTATGCAGATTTGGTTTGCCGCAAATTAGAAAGATTTCATAGCTTTAACTTAAGCTGTAGCCTCAGAGTGTATGATGGGAAACCTTGTCCTCTCTTTTCAGTTCATTTACAGAAACAGCTGGGGGTGCAGAGCTAAGTGAGAGCAAAAAAGAAAAGAGGCCAAGACAAAAGAGGTAAAAAAAGAGCATTTTTTCACTTCGAAACTCACTTTCCTGCATCTCACAGTAAAACATTTCCTGTCTGTATCAAATTCTCAAGTTTCTCTTCACTTCTCACTTTTATCCACCTCTATTTTTTCCAGACAAATTTCTTCAAACTTGATCTCTTATATTCTTCAAAACAGATTTCAGAGTGTTGTGAAGATAAAATGGCAGTATTTTAGTTTTTTTAGTACTTTTTACAATCGAGTCTCACCAGTCAACATTTTTATTTTATGCTTCATCCCTTTCTGATAATATGTTTTCAACCCTTCCTCTAGCACATAATTAGAAATTTTCATTAGTAACGACATTGATCTTCAAGCTATCCATAAGCAGCTTCCAATTACACATGGAAAGAGGAAAACTAATCTGAGATAAACTGAATAATTAGATGGAAAGTTTAGTGACTGGCAAATATTCTGAAGATGGACTCAAATTGGGTTGAGACCAAGATAATTCCGCTCTATTTCATTTCCTAAAATTGCACACGTCTCACTTTAAAATTCATTATGCACACTTCCAATCATTGTTCCACAGTATAGTTATTTGGGTTGTGTTTATACTTCTCTGGTCAAAACAAATTGAAATTCACAAACTCAGAGGAGCACTGACAGTGTAAACTCTGTTTTTAAGTGTAAAGGTATTAAAATAATTCCTTTCAGATCTCCTTTTCAGAAACTCAGAGATTCAGTCAATTTAACCTGCTGTCAGGTATTTAGAAAAATGTGGCTTTAATAATTACACATTTTGTGAATTTCAATAATGTTTCACGCCTGAAAAAGACAAACAGAACCCACAACGGGTTTTGATAGAGGTGAGGGCGATGATGCAGTCTGCTGATCAGATTGAATAATTTGTATGAAGTTTCTTTAGCTTCTGCTTTCGCAAAAAGTGGAGGTAAATATATGCATAAAGCAAAGTATTATAAGGAATCTTAACACAAATGACCCTTGTGTAGATAAAAAGCTGCTATGTGAGCATACATATATATATATATATATATGCAGACTGTACCTTTTCACCGTGTCCCATGTTTTCATTCTTAACATCGCTCAGTGTTTTCCAGTTTATCTTTGATCCAAAGCTGGCTGACTTGGTTTCCGTTAGTGATTGGCTGTCAACTGCGTGACCTCCCTGGTCATACCTACAGAGTAAACAGAGAAAAAAAAAAAAAGATATATGGGGATAAACAAGTGCAATTTTGGCTTAAAAAAAACCAAGCACATACAGTTGAATTCAAAAGTTTATATCCACTCCCAATAAATGTCACACCAGTGTAGGGATTGATTTAAATTGTTCTGATCAAAAGCAGAATGACTGAACATCGTACATCTGAAATGCTAAAATTGTCTACTGTATATTAGTCGAAATTTAAGAATACATTTCAGCTTGATAAATATTACTCTCTTCTCATATGTATAAGAGAAAAATATTTTTTTATTAAATCAAACAAATACTTCTGGTTTTAAAAACATTGGAGCTCCATGTTGCATCACTGCTCCATCCAGAAAAAAAGACTGTCCCAAATGAATGAAAATCATGCTAATGATAAGTATATTTAAATTGGAACTGTAGAAAAGCCATATTTAATATTTAATGTAGTTTGTACAAGAATACAGTGTAAAGTTTAAATACGTAGTTTAAGATTGAAAATATCGTAAAATAAACACTACATACACTATAATTTAGTTTGTCATCAATAGAACTGGAAACGGATTTCTTCCCTCATCTTGTTCGTCATAAGATTACCTTGATTTGATCTGACACAAATCTAACATCCATAGATGCCATCCCAGATGAATCAGCTTTCATGGTATACATTATAACTCTTAGCGAGAAACGTGTTTAATTAGTCTGTGTATGCCCTTTATCTGTTCATTTCTGTTCCCTTTTATTATTCTATCAAAAACCTTCATGCATCAGTGAGATTGTTCTTCAAAATTCAGGCTGAGCTGGCAAATCAAAGCAGACTACAGATTAATCAGTTTCCTTCATTTCTGCAAACAAGCCTTACCCTGACATTAAAAATAGAAACACGAAAAATCAAGTCAAACACATTCTCTCTTCGTCAAGCAGTTAAATAAAGCAGTCAACATTTTATCTCCTGAAAAAGCCTAATGTGCAAATGCTGAAATGAGAACCAAACAGCAGCACAGATGACGGGAAAAGTCGGGGATTACTAAAGTATGAACACAGTGCTGAAAGGGAAAGGTATTATTTAGACTTCTTAGCATCAAAATCTGATGGAAAATTACACAGGGGTTATAACAAAAATAGCTTGATAAATTAAGCCTAAATGATCAAAGTTTTTGTTCTGATTTTTAGTGAATCATAAGAACTACTAAAGAAGAAAATCAAATCAAATGTTTCCTTCAGGTAAAACAGAAACTTTTCTTCGCCTTTTATCCAACTTTAAAGCTGCTAATTGTACTACATGCACTAGGAATGTCCCGATGAGCATTTTAGGCCTCTGATCCTGATCCGATCTTTTAATCTCAAAGCTGATCCATTTTTAAGACCCAATCCGATCTTTTGCCTTTAGTATTGAAATTTATAAAACTGAAACTATTTTTAGCAAGTAACCTCACTTAAGTATTTCTGGCAGGCTATATGCTGTTGTGCACAATGCTGTGCTTCCACTTTCGTGGGATTGCATTCACTATATTTTGAGTAAATACCAGAGTTAAAAATCCCACATAGTTCATCGTCTGTAAGATGCAGTGTTATTATTGTTTTTTCCTAGGGATGCAACAATACCAATTTTTTTAAAACAATACGATACAGACACCTGGATTTGTGTCCTTGCTGATGCAGAGTACAAACACCAATACTTCTACCATACAAAAAAATGTAATGAATTGGAATTCTTCTCTGCTTGTTACAACATATGATGGTGAATTAGATTTAAAAAAAACTAATAAAAATTACCACAAAATTAAAAATTCCAATTGAAAAATATACATTTTCTGATAAATTATTGAAGAGTTTCCACATTTTAAGTATCGGTTCATGGTATCAACAGATAACGATACAGCGCATAAAAAAGGTATCCGCCCCAATACCCGATACCAGTATCGGTAAATCCCTAGTTTTTACACTATAACCTGGAAATATCATATGCTCCCATACTCAGCATGGATTTCCTACACTATTTGAATGCAGCACAAGTGCTTCTCAGTTTCAGCCTTTTTCCTCTCCCTTGCTGTGGAAGCGATCATGAGATTGGGATCGGTACATCCTTAATATGTACACTTAATCCTCCTAAAGTACACATATGAAAAATTCAAAATGCATTTATTTTTTCCTTCTGTTGCCAGAATTAGGAACAGTCTTAATGAGTAATAAATAAAATCCCTCCACAGGAACCACTAATAGGAATCCAGTTTGATCCTGTTCAACAGGCTTTAGAGCACAGGCGGCAGCAGTTCAGAGCTAGAATCCAGGAATAAATATCTGCTTCTATTTCTCCATCAATCCAGTCTTGTCAAGAATCCTACTGAGACTCGACCAACCAACGGTCTCCTTACACTTGATAATCGGTGCTTTTGCACTTCTCTGTGCTTATTAGCATATGTGTATGAGAGATGGTTCAGGGTTTGGCAACAATACCTAATTTTATAACCACCGACTACACAGCAAAAGTGATCAAATAAGTGGAGTTTTGAAGAGACTACAAAAAAAACTGACAGCTCTTTTTAATGCAGAGTGGAAATACTACATTTGCTGGAGTTAAAATCCACCAATCACAATAAAATAAAAAGACCCGTCTCGGATTGGCTGGTGGTGGGGTTCATTTACATATAACTGAAGTTGCAAGGAGCGGAAGAGTTGAGCAAGCAGAGACAGAGCTGTGAGTGAGAAGACATAGGAGCTGAGCGAGCAGAGAGCAGGTGTTATTGTTCGTTGACAAAGGTATGTATTCTCAGATCAGTCTCACTGCACGATCAACTTGGTGGCACACCATAGGTCAGAGGTTTACTTTTTAGAATCACAATGATTGTAAACATGAATGGCACAACCCAAGTCAACATCCATGTCCATCTTTGTGGGAGGACTCTCCATCAAATGTGGCAAATAGATCAAATGAGATTGATCTATTTTGAAAATTCAATGACAAGATGTGCAGGTCTGTTGGGTGTCATACTACAAGATCTGCAACAATGACTGTAGTGAAATCAAGGGGGTCTGACCACAAAATAAGAAACAAAGAAAAAACGATGTGCTTTAATGTGTTGATCAATTGATTAAATCCCAATGAAAACACTTAAGTTTGTGGTTTTTACCATGGCAAAATGTGCAAGAGTTCAAGGATTATGAACGGTTTTGCAGAAGGAATTCTCGTCTTGGGAAGAGTCTGTGACGGAGTTATAGGATTTCTACAATCTGTGGACAGTTCTGGATGCGATTATCAGCATGTGTGATTGTCAGTGAAAACCAGTGTGACTCACCAGGCCCTGAGTCTGAAGGCTTCGGGTATATCTGGATTGATCATGATTGTTGAACTGAACAAAGCTGAGAGAGATATGCCCCCAAAATCAGACAAGCGAGCTCCTTTGATGGCAACAACAGGCTGTCTTGAGTCGTCAAACTTCTCCGCCTGGAGAAGAAAAAGAGATGTCAAAGACTGATATAGAGGAGAGAATGTGAGACAGTAAAATAAAGAGGTCACTCATGTTAATCTGTGGCTGGAACTTTTAGCCACTGAAATGTAATATCAGCAAAACTTTACATTTTATTAAATAGCCAAACTACAAGTTAATTTTCAAGTCATTTCCAGACTTTGCTGAAGAGGACGGATTAGCTCAGGCTGATCAAATGAGCTTGGAGAAGGATGGTGCCATGTTAGCCCCATGTGTCAAATCAGAGTGTCTGGTCCAGTGCAGCACTGAAGGTCAAAAAAGTGATTTAAACGATCCAACAGCCCAGAAAAGCAAATCATAGCACTCTGTATGCAAGACCACCCACACAGACGCCATCACAGATGCATAAACGCATGGGCTCCTTCAAAAACCCAGTTAATTACAGTTGGCTCAATGTGTTTTTATGATGCATTATAAATCCAGTCATGGATACACACAGGGAGGCAGGGAGGGAGATTATAGCTCTTACCTCTTCTCCCCACAGTGTGACTGTCACCACTTTGCCAGTGGTGTCTATTAGGTTGATGGCCCTCTTGGAGACTTCTCTGCTGGCCTTAGTGGTGATACGGGATACATCCTCTGCACTCTTGCACACTCCAATTATATCTAAAGGGAGACAAACAAATCTCTACTGACATTTAGCTTATGACACAGGAAAGCAAATACTCTGCTAGCGATAGGTTTACATACATAAAGTAGAAAATGACTCGACGAACGCAGATTTCTGCCAATATAGCTCACTCCCCCTTCCCAGACAGTAATATACATCACACCTAAAATCTAATCACTTGTTCCTGGTCCCACTGCGAACATTTCCTGAAAATTTCATCAAATTCTTTCAATAACTTCTTGAGTTATGTTGCCAACTAACAGACATAAATCGAGGTGAAAATGCAAACTCCTTTGCAGAGGTTCAGAGCCATTCATGTAGCTTATTTTTAGACTGCTTAGTCTTAAAAATATATACATATAGGTTTTTGTTATTATTTTGTGGGTATTTGTTAGAAACAATAAAATTAGTAGATGATTTGGACAATGTGGGTTCACACTGGATACCAGTGTCCAGTCTGAACCCATTTTAACAAAATGGACTGTGAAGAGCGCTGAACAAAAAAAGAGCACCTGCTCATACTTCAACTCTTTCATGAATTAAATTTGCATCTCAAACTGTTTTGTAAAGAAATGGTTTACTAACAGACGAAACAAAGTTTCATCACAAAACAAAAAAGTATTAAGTTTGGGGATTTCATGCTAAGAAGAAAACACTCAGAAATCAGAGTCGTCTGTCAAGCAGAGTGGTAGTAGCACCATTGTGGGGGTTTGTTTTGGTGCCAATGATCTTAGCTCAATGCACAAAGTGAAAGAAGGAGAAACTAAAGCCAAACTTATACAAACTGGATTCCAAAAAAGTTGGGACACTAAACAAATTGTGAATAAAAACTGAATGCAATGATGTGGAGATGGCAAATGTCAATATTTTATTTGTAATAGAACGTAGATGACAGATCAAAAGTTGAATCCGAGTAAATGTATCATTTTAAAGGAAAAACATGTTGATTAAAAATTTCATGGTGTCAACAAATCCCCAAAAAGTTGGGACAAGTAGCAATAAGAGGCTGGAAAAAGTAAATTTGAGCATAACGAGGAGCTGGAAGACAAATTAACACTAATTAGGTCAATTTGCAACATGATTGGGTATAAAAAGAGGTTCTCAGAGTGGCAGTGTCTCTCACTAGGCCAAGATGGGTAGAGGTTCACCAATTCCCACAATGTTGCGCAGAAAGATAGTGGAGCAATATCAGAAAGGTATTACCCAGCGAAAAATTGCAAAAACTTTGCAGTTATCATCATCAACTGTGCATAATATCATCCGAAGATTCAGAGAATCTGGAACAATCTCTGTGCGTAAGGGTCAAGGTCGTAAAACCATACAGGATCACAACATCATGGCTGCGTAGGAGAAGGATCCGGGTACTGAAATGGCCAGTCTGCAGTGCAGATCTTTCACCTATAGACAACATTTGGCACATCCTAAAGAGGAAGGTGCTGCCACACAGTGGTGAAAATGGCCTTGTCCCAACTTTTTTGGGATTTGTTGACACCATGAAATTTTGAATCAACATATGTTTCCCTTAAAATGATACATTTTCTCAGTTTAAACTTGTGTTCCATGATTTATGTTCTATTTTGAATAAAATATTAGAAGTTGGCACCTCCACATCATTGCATTCAGTTTTTATCACGATTTGTATAGTGTCCCAACTTTTTTGGAATCCGGTTTGTAATTCTTGAATCTCATCAAGATGTAACAGCTTGTTGGATGAAACCAAGATGTTCATGCAGGACGATTACAAACTAATCAAAACTTACGTAATTTTTGTTTAAAATTCCAGAAAGTTAAACAGAACGGTTCAAATGTAAAACAAAAACCTCCAAAATTGTATGTAATGATCAGTCTTGTGGATCTGAGTGAGATGTACATTTCTGACCAGAACTCTAGATTTCAAACTTTCTATTTAGTGTAAATTGCCCCCAGGTTATATTCCAACATTGCTGTAAGCAGTAAAGGTCATTAATAGGTGAGGCAGCTGATACCATCAAATCTAAAGAGAATTGACATCAGTCTTGCAACAGACTAGCTAAGTCTGGCTCCTTACTCCAAAACCACAACAAATGCACTAATTTCTTATTCATGTTTTCTGTCATGTTCATGGCTTTAATACTTCATTCAGGATAACACTACTGAAGAGCAGAGGCAACTGAGCTCTAAGCCAGCGGAATAACTTACTGTACAATGCTCAACAGCATTATTCAAATGAATTTGTAAAGAGCTCATCATAAATAGTGAAACACAAAACAAAAAGAGACAGATATTAATGTGTGATTGTGCACTTGCTACAAAACTGAGCTTTTCCAGATTTTTTTTTAAAACATGCTTTAATGTAATTCTTAAATTATGAATAAAAAAGGTTACATTGTACCTTAACTATTGTCAAAATTAGCATGTATTAAATTAAACCATACTGGATTTTCCTTCTTTGTTTTGCTTGCCCTGACACACTGAACTAATCTATACTACTATCAGATTTAATCAGTGTAATTGCAAGAGGGCTCAGATGTCAGCAAACCATCTTTATCAGTTATTTGTCCTCCATTTGTTAGCTGATGATACATACACTACCGTTCAAAAGTTTGGGGTCACCCAAACAATTTTGTGTTTTCCATGAAAAGTCACACTTATTCACCACCATACGTTGTGAAATGAATAAAAAATAGAGTCAAGACATTGACAAGGTTAGAAATAATGATTTTTATTTGAAATAAGATTGTTTTTACATCAAACTTTGCTTTCATCAAAGAATCCTCCATTTGCAGCAATTACAGCATTGCAGACCTTTGGCATTCTAGCTGTTAATTTGTTGAGGTAATCTGGAGAAATTGCACCCAACGCTTCTAGAAGCAGCTCCCACAATTTGGATTGGTTGGATGGGCACTTCTTGCGTACCATACGGTCAAGCTGCTCCCACAACAGCTCAACGGGGTTCAAATCTGGTGACTGCGCTGGCCACTCCATTACCGATAGAATACCAGCTGCCTGCTTCTTCTCTAAATAGTTCTTGCACAATTTCGAGGTGTGTTTTGGGTCATTGTCCTGTTGTAGGATGAAATTGGCTCCAATCAAGCGCTGTCCACTGGGTATGGCATGGCGTTGCAAAATGGAGTGATAGCCTTCCTTATTCAGAATCCCTTTTACCCTGTACAAATCTCCCACCTTACCAGCACCAAAGCAACCCCAGACCATCACATTACCTCCACCATGCTTAACAGATGGCGTCAGGCATTCTTCCAGCATCTTTTCAGTTGTTCTGCGTCTCACAAACGTTCTTCTTTGTGATCCAAACACCTCAAACTTGGATTCATCCGTCCACAGCACTTTTTTCCAGTCTTCCTCTGTCCAATGTCTGTGTTCTTTTGCCCATCTTAATCTTTTTCTTTTATTGGCCAGTCTCAGATATGGCTTTTTCTTTGCCACTCTGCCCTGAAGCCCAGAATCCCGCAGCCGCCTCTTCACTGTAGATGTTGACACTGGTGTTTTGCGGGTACTATTTAATGAAGATGCCAGTTGGGGACCTGTGAGGCGTCTGTTTCTCAAACTAGAGACTCTAATGTACTTATCTTCTTGCTCAGTTGTGCAACGCGGCCTCCCACTTCTTTTTCTACTCTGGTTAGAGCCTGTTTGTGCTGTCCTCTGAAGGGAGTAGTACACACCGTTGTAGGAAATCTTCAATTTCTTAGCAATTTCTCGCATGGAATAGCCTTCATTTCTAAGAACAAGAATAGACTGTCGAGTTTCAGATGAAAGTTCTCTTTTTCTGGCCATTTTGAGCGTTTAATTGACCCCACAAATGTGATGCTCCAGAAACTCAATCTGCTCAAAGGAAGGTCAGTTTTGTAGCTTCTGTACCGAGCTAAACTGTTTTCAGATGTGTGAACATGATTGCACAAGGGTTTTCTAATCATCAATTAGCCTTCTGAGCCAATGAGCAAACACATTGTACCATTAGAACACTGGAGTGATAGTTGCTGGAAATGGGCCTCTATACACCTATGTAGATATTGCACCAAAAACCAGACATTTGCAGCTAGAATAGTCATTTACCACATTAGCAATGTATAGCGTGTGTTTCTTTAAAGTTAAGACTAGTTTAAAGTTATCTTCATTGAAAAGTACAGTGCTTTTCCTTCAAAAATAAGGACATTTCAATGTGACCCCAAACTTTTGAACGGTAGTGTATATATATATATATATATATATATATATATATATATAGCCCTTGTCAAATTACTACGTTAATTGCGATTAATTAATTCTAGCCATTTTTAGCTCAATATGTTTTTTATTCGTGTTAATCTATTTTTTAATATATACTCTTTTTGTTTCTGCATGCTAGTTGCCTTTAGATTAAATCTGTTTTTATGCTTTGGGCTTCTTGTGCTTGAGTTGTTAGGTCCAGTTGTATCGCAAGCTATTATTTTAAAAAATAGCGTATATGTTACATGTTGCTTTAACCCATAATACAGTGGGAATCAGAGAGAAAGTAAATGCTGGGACTGCATCTCTTTATGTGTGTTAAATACAATAAATTACTTTATAAAACCATTTTTATTTTATATATATTGTTATTTTTTTTAATTTAAAAAATTCCATAAAAAAACATTTTTTATTTAAAAAATGTTTTTTTCCCAAGTTCAGGTCCTCTACCAGAGGCCTGGGAGCTTGAGGGTCCTTCTCAGTATCTTTGCTGCAATTTTCTGGACTGAGATCTTTGCTCGGTCTTTCTCCACTGTCTTTGGAGGTGTTTCCCACTTTGACCTTGGGGTTTCCAGCCCATATTCCGCAGAGATGCTTCTGTATAGTATGTCAGCCACTTATGAATGTATGCTTTCCCTGCCATATATATATTATATATACAATTTTTGTTTAACTATACTAGTGTAATGAATTAAAATGAAAAAAGATCAAATGTATGGTTTTTCTCAGCTATTATGGTGAGATTAAGATGAGATTAACTACAGATATGATGAATTAATCTCAGATTTTTTAAAGTCATGACAGCACAACTTTATATATATATATATATATATATATATATGAATATATATAAGTTAGGCACAATTATTTGTTAAAATCTCTAGGTTTTAGAGATTTGTGACAGCAGCACTGGTGGCCATACATCAAATAGTTGGAAAATAAAACCAGTTTTGCAAATCACCCATTTCTTCATTCTGCACTTTCTGTTAACCTCGATCTAAATTCTTGCCCACTCCTCCATTCCTCGGTTTGCTCTCAGGTAGTGTTCTCTCAGTTTAGCTTAATTCCATTATGATTGAAACTATGTCATCCACCTATGAACTCCATTATCACAACAGGAACACGCTGACAGTTCTCATACTATGTTATAATCCCCTATTTAACAAAGGCAGAGACTATGCGAGAGAAAACGGAGAGACGGCAGCTTAGGACGTGTAACACTGGCCTTCCATAACTAACACAAACGTGCTCCTTTACCTAAACCTCCCAGTAGATCTCTAAAATGTGCACAGATATGGTGTGATGTGATAATCTGGTGATTCTACAAAGTAGGCAAACAAATCCTGCATGCAATTCACATAAAATAAATTTGAATCATTTAAAGTGTCAAAACTAATTTATCATCATCAAACTTTATTTCCGACCCGATCTGCTCCAGAGTAAAAAATAAAATAAAATAAAAAACAGAAAAGAGGACGAACAGCACAATAAAACAACTGAATCAGTTATGCAAATAAACATCACCTCCAGTGTCCACAGATTTTTTCACCATAAATAGGCAGTGTACATGGGGGTACAAAATGCTTTAAACAGTGTTATTTAACATATACAGAGCACATTAAAAAACTTCCGGACAAGCATGTTAGGCCGCACATATTGCAAACGACACTGCCTATAAATGTCTCTATCGTCAAATAAGTCAGCAGTGATATAATGTCCCAAATATTTGATTTAATCACAAACGAGTAAAATGCCATCAGATAAAAAGAAATCAGTAATCGGGCTTGAATGTGGCAAGCTAAATGTAAGTCAGCATTGTGAAAGGTCTGAACCGTGAATTCCTTATTTAAAAACATGGGCCAGTTTTGCAACTTCCTTTTTCACATAAACCTAGGTTGGTTTTTAATGGGCATCAGCAGGTGAAATTATTATTGTTTTTTTAACTGCGCGGGTTGCAAGGATTATATTTTTCCAACATTAAAATTAGTTTGATCAGGTGAAGGATTAATGGTGAGCCTAAGTCCCGCCCTTCTACTTCCGGTCCATGGGTCCCATTATGCCAAAAAAATGAATGAGATTCAATGGAGCGATAAAAGTTATTTTCTGATCCAGTTTGAAATGAGCGGTGGAGCAAACATATGATGTCCGTGAATTTTAAAAACTAATTTTGATGCAGAGAAAACGCTGATTTTAGACTGGAAGCAAAAGTTACTTTAGGTTTTGTGTAAAAACGTTTAGTGGAAAACAACTACAGAAGAAGAAGGAGAGCGAGGGCCGTAACCTCCAGGCTGAGGAAAAGGAGCATTAAACACGGAGAATACCACTATAAATCTGATCATGTGGAAAGACGCAGCTATGTCGAGGGTAAAGCAGTCGGTGCAGTGAGCGCCAGCACGGAGGAGAAGCTCTACAAGCTCTAGGTGAGTGTTTTACGTTCTATAACTGGTGCTAGCACCCGTTACCAAAATTGCGTCATGCATGCGACTTCTGACTTCTGATTTGTAGGCATTTTAAATGCAAATTTTTACAATAAAATAAATCCCAAATCATTGGACAAAATGTACATCGTGAGTTATCATTTAAATCGAAGTACAACATATGTGTGATTCAGGATGTAAGACAAAGCAGACCAGAAAATAACTTTTATCGCTTCATTGACTTCCATTCATTATTTTTTCAATATGGGGACCCACGGGCCGACCGGAAGGGGAGGAGACTTAGGCTCCCCATAAGAATCAATCATCACATAATACTCAAGTCATATCTAAGGACGAAATACAGTGACCAGTTAACCTAATGCCTGTCTGAAGAGTACTACGCAGCTGATAGCTCCCACTATAGTCAATGGGACCATTTCCACCAATCACAAAGCAGCACGAATAGAATGCATTTCAGATGCATTGCGATGCAGCCCTCTCTTAAATTTAAGTGGCAGGACTATTTTTTGTTACATGCTATGCTTCTAAAACTTGTCAATCTCAGGATTTTAGATTGGACCAGGCAGGGAATCAGACACACAAGCAGTTTAAAACATCCAGACATTTTCAAAATCAAACATACGTGCAGGTTTCCGATTGCTTAACTACAAAACAAACAAAAAAATACATAACAAAACATTACTACCTGTGAGACCAGGGTTGAATTCAGTCTTTCTGTGGGTCTAATTTAATATCCCGGGATCAGCTGCATTGAACATGTTTGCAGCCGATCAGTGTCTGAACGCATCTGGTGGAAAGAGACGTGCTGGTGTATTCGAGAGTAAAACGAGTCCATTACATTACGAGATGATTTACATTACAAGGGGATTATGCAGCTGGTGGAAAGCAAGGGTAACAGTCATGTTTTTAAGACTGTAGGAAGAAGGTAGAGTACTTTCAACACCTCATTCAAAATTATTTATTTCACCACGTTTCATGTGTGGTTGCTTGATGTATTCAGTGTAAATTAAAAGTAAATAATTTATAATCACTCTTTTAGTATTGATTTGAAAACATTGAGCCTTACCAATGATGTCGTCTTTGCCTCGGTTTTCCAGGTCTCCAATAGGCACAAAGTCACACTGTACCATTGGTATATCCTGACAGTCCGTACAAGGCACGATAGATGAGTGTGCATGGAGGGTCATCTCGTAGTCATTCTTCAGTGTGGTGTACTGTTTGTTGGCTACCTTTAGAGTAGCCTTAGAGATGTAGTACACCTGGAAGAAAATAAATGGGTCAGCTAAATGCGCTAGCATTATAAAATTAGACCTAATCAAATAAATTGAGGCAACAACAAAGACTGACAGATCGAACCCCATAGGAAATCTATTCTACAAAAACATCCTCTGATCAAGCAGAACTTCCTAATAAAAATGGAAAAAACCTTCAGGTCAAACAGAGTCTCAGTATCCCTATCAGCCCGATCACTTCTCTAATTCACCAGAAAATAAGCAGCAGTTGAGAGCTACTCTGCTTAACAGCATAATTTAAACTCAATCTGCTTGGCTCTCTTCTTCATTTACTCTCCCAAGGCTCCAATATCCCACCTCTCTCTCTGCCTCTGGGTTTGTTTCTCTGAATCTTTCCTTTCCTTCCTTTGTTCCTTCCTGCCTTTCCTTCCCTTTTAATTTTGCACATACAGACATTCATTTCTGTAAACAGTATTGTGACTGCTTCAAGCCACTCACATACTCCAACTTGGTCAGTCATCACTCAGATCGTGAACAAAATACGGATCACTCCTTACTTGGGGGCAGAGGGCACAAATTGGATCTAAGTCTGTGTAGGAATCCCTGTTAGAGGCTTATACCAGAGTCAGTCTGACAATCCAAAGTACTGACCAGGGTTAATTGATATTTTTATGGTTAAGTACCATAAATTATGTTGAAAAACTGTTAGATGTTGGTAATGCCACACTTATGCAGCAATGTAAATAGCACGCCTTTTATAGCATCATATGCGTCTTAGTCTTCTTCCATTTCTTGGAATTTAGGTCTTTTGGGGGGCACTGGTGGCCTTTCAAGATTGGCAGTTCAAGCATTATATAGGTGCAAATAAAACAGATTATCACTGAAAAGTAAATTTATTTTAATAAATCAATTAAAAACTGAGAGACCCGTACATAAATTAATTACACAGAGTGACACAACATGTTAATTTCATCTAATTTTGATGATTATTGATTCCAGGTTTAGGATTTTCCATTAGGTGTTTTGTTTTTTATTCCCAATGAACTGCTGTGCACACTTTGGGCTTGATTGACCTATGTTCATTGATAACATTCTATTCAAGACACACCTGGAATACCGATACAAAAGGTGTCTATAGCAGGAAAGAATAGCTGAGTATATTAAAAACGTATATTTCTATGTTGTCTTGAAACAGGCTATTGAAAAGAAAAACCACAGATGTAACTTCATAATCTTTGAGTCATGCTGCAGCAGCCTGTTACTGCAATGCAACGAAAGGTCACCCCTTCTAAAGCCTAGTTTATACTTCTCCATCAGCAAGTTTGCACCCAGACGCATTGACAGAGACATTTTTTCTGTTATACTTCTTAGGCCAAATTTATACTTCTCCATCTTTGTCGAAAAGGACTAATGCAGCAACATTATCTGTCGACGCAAGGGCACTCCATCACCTACCTAGGGACAGACGGAGTAAAGCTCCATTTTCTAACTTTCCGTCTACGTCAACGGGGAGTGTATGCCTGTGATTGGTCAGCTCAACAACAGTCGAAGATCGTTTCACCAGAACGGTGCTCTAAAGTCGCTGTAATCAGTAGTATATGCAGTGTTTGGGCACTATTATATTGGGATGGGTATCGTTAAGGATTTATCGATACTACTACTCTTAACAATACTCCTTTTCGATCCGGTACTTTATCGGTCTCCTTATCGTTACCTTTTTTTTTATGACTTAAAAAAAAGGGGAAAACACAAATAATGAACTATAATTATTTAATTTTTTTAATAATTGGAACAGCAAAGCACAGAAAATAATTAACTAATAAATAAAAAGTATTAAATTAATAACCTAATAAAAAACAATATAAACAAATTATTTTATATATCAAAAACTACAAATACTTTGTTGTCTATTTAAAAAAGTTTAAATTATTCAAACAAAAAATATCATAAAATAACCTCTATAAAACAATGGCCAAAATGAAAGATTTTGAATGCTAAAGTGTATAGCGCAAATTAAGCCGTGAGAACATTGAGAACAACAATTTAACATCCACCCATCCATTTCTTTGTACCGCTGCATCCTGCTGCAGCACTCAGGCTGTCAAAAAACTCTGTTTTAGTGTATTTTAGCAAGGTGTTTACTCAAATTACTCGTGTTTTGGCCTTTGCAAGCAAAGCTTTTATTGCATTGGTGACAACGTGCATTGTCGGCTTCTATTTTTGTAAAACGAAGCCTAAGTTTATATCGTTTTGTTCACTCTGTCATTTTGTCTGTGTACCTATTGGTGCACAGAGCTTGCAGTGAGAGTGCTGCGCAGCACTCGCTACTCCCACCATTAGTTCCCACAGCGTATGTTTGTTCAGGAGGAGCGGGCTGCCAAAAGTGTTTGGCTTGTGTTTTTATCCCCTAAAAAAGATTAATACGACCTTAATTTTACTGTTAAGAGGACCGATTAGCTTCAGCCTTATCGGTCTGGGTGGAGCATCAGAATCAGCCCCGGGGCTAATTTAATACCGGGTTTCGGTACCCAGTTTTAAACTAGCCCCGGGACTCATTCTGACGGTCCACCCATCACATAGATGACCTATTGTGGATTAAAAAAAACAATTTACGCCAACAGGTGATGGATTTTCATGACTGAAATGAGGAAACTGTAGGCTACTCCATAGCACCATCCTTTGCAAAATGAAAGTGTGTAATCCGGGCACCAACAAAAATCCAAAACCTCATGTCAATAACTTCTTCTGCAAAATCCGACCATTAGATTACAAAAAAAGAAAAAAATGAGTTGCAACAGATAATAGCGCAAGCATTTAATTTCACTTTTATGTGTAGTTCTCTGGTCATGTTTTGATTGAACACTACTTAAATACTACTGACTAGATATAAACTTGTCAGACGATTGCTGGAGACAGGCAACCCCACCAATTGAATAAGGTTTATTCAAATGCTACAACCTAAAGACCTGTTAAAAACAAATTCTTTGTTGCTTCTGTTTATTGTTTGGATTCCCCAACCATACGCCAAGAAAAAAAGAGAAGTTTGTAGTGCAAAGACACTGTAGTTACAGGCAGTTCTGTGACTGAGTTACTTTTGATATTGCAGTTTTAGGCATGAAAAAGCATGCCATGTAGTGCTATCTCCCTGTCTATCAAAATGACAAATAAGCACATACAAATTCAGAATTTATTGGGAAGAGATCCTCTAGTATTCAGCCCATCAGCAACGAGGATGTCAGAGTGATCATAAACACACTTTTTGATAGTGGACGTTGTTGAGGTCAGCACTGATGCCAACATTCTCAGAGGGGAACTGCAGCTGATGGATATCATTATTTGTGCATGTACAAAAGCATGTCTGTCAGTGTAAAAAAAAGGAAGGGAAGAGCATATCCCTAGAATTAGAAATAAAAAACATGGAGAAACAACTTTCAGTTTCTATGCCCCATAAATCTGGAAAAAACTTCCAGACGACTGCAAAGCTGCTGAATCGTTACCTCTTTTAGAATCAAAGATTAAAACTCTTCTCTTTAGAACTGCCTTTGAGTAATGTTCTAATATAATTTTTTACATTAATACATTTTTGGGTTTTTCCTAAATTGCTGTTTTTAATCATATGTTGTGTCTGTTTCTCTACCTCTAAATCATGTAAAGCACCTTGAAATGTTTTATTTTATTGATTGTCATGTTTATGCTTAATTGCTGTTTTTAATTGTCATACATTTACCCTGTTTTTGTCTTAATACTCTTTCTAAGATTTTATCATGTGTTTTTGCTTTTTTTACTTTTTATGCTTTTATCATATTTTTGGTTTCTTTCCCAACAAATCATATAAAGCACCTTGAATTACCTTGAGTTGAAAGTGTGCTATACAAATAAAATTGCCTTGCATGAAAGAAAAGTATATTATACACTACCGTTCAAAAGTTTGGGGTCACATTGAAATGTCCTTATTTTTGAAGGAAAAGCACTGTACATTTCAATGAAGATAACTTTAAACTAGTCTTAACTTTAAAGAAACACACGCTATACATTGCTAATGTGGTAAATGACTATTCTAGCTGCAAATGTCTGGTTTTTGGTGCAATATCGACATAGGTGTATAGAGGCCCATTTCCAGCAACTATCACTCCAGTGTTCTAATGGTACAATGTGTTTGTTCATTGGCTCAGAAGGCTAATTGATGATTAGAAAACCCTTGTGCAATCATGTTCACACATCTGAAAACAGTTTAGCTCGGTACAGAAGCTACAAAACGGACATTCCTTTGAGCAGATTGAGTTTCTGGAGCATCACATTTGTGGGGTCAATTAAACGCTCAAAATGGCCAGAAAAAGAGAACTTTCATCTGAAATTGAAGATTTCCTACAACGGTGTGTACTACTCCCTTCAGAGGACAGCACAAACAGGCTCTAACCAGAGTAGAAAAAAGAAGTGGGAGGCCGAGTTGCACAACTGACCAAGAAGATAAGTACATTAGAGTCTCTAGTTTGAGAAACAGACGCCTCACAGGTCCCCAACTGGCATCTTCATTAAATAGTACCCGCAAAACACCAGTGTCAACATCTACAGTGAAGAGGCGGCTGCGGGATTCTGGGCTTCAGGGCAGAGTGGCAAAGAAAAAGCCATATCTGAGACTGGCCAATAAAAGAAAAAGATTAAGATGGGCAAAAGAACACAGACATTGGACAGAGGAAGACTGGAAAAAAGTGCTGTGGACGGATGAATCCAAGTTTGAGGTGTTTGGATCACAAAGAAGAACGTTTGTGAGATGCAGAACAACTGAAAAGATGCTGGAAGAATGCCTGACGCCATCTGTTAAGCATGGTGGAGGTAATGTGATGGTCTGGGGTTGCTTTGGTGCTGGTAAGGTGGGAGATTTGTACAGGGTAAAAGGGATTCTGAATAAGGAAGGCTATCACTCCATTTTGCAACGCCATGCCATACCCAGTGGACAGCGCTTGATTGGAGCCAATTTCATCCTACAACAGGACAATGACCCAAAACACACCTCGAAATTGTGCAAGAACTATTTAGAGAAGAAGCAGGCAGCTGGTATTCTATCGGTAATGGAGTGGCCAGCGCAGTCACCAGATTTGAACCCCGTTGAGCTGTTGTGGGAGCAGCTTGACCGTATGGTACGCAAGAAGTGCCCATCCAACCAATCCAAATTGTGGGAGCTGCTTCTAGAAGCGTGGGGTGCAATTTCTCCAGATTACCTCAACAAATTAACAGCTAGAATGCCAAAGGTCTGCAATGCTGTAATTGCTGCAAATGGAGGATTCTTTGATGAAAGCAAAGTTTGATGTAAAAACAATCTTATTTCAAATAAAAATCATTATTTCTAACCTTGTCAATGTCTTGACTCTACTTTTTATTCATTTCACAACGTATGGTGGTGAATAAGTGTGACTTTTCATGGAAAACACAAAATTGTTTGGGTGACCCCAAACTTTTGAACGGTAGTGTATATATAAAAATATTGATAATAATGTAGCTCCAACTGCATACAGGGTCAACAAGAGATCCTCAGTTGCTATTTTTTATTTAAACATTCCTGTAGTTGATCATCTCCTTGTTGTGACAACATTTCGAATGACACATATTTCTCTTTCTTGACAGTAGGAATTTTGTTTAAAAAATGTGTTCAATGTCATCACATCATATGAACATTTTTAGACAGAAAACTGATATTTCACAAATTTTCACTGATATTACAGATGTAAAGTACATAACACTGTGGTCTGTATTACAGCAGACTGAAGTCAGCACAGCAATACACAAACAAGCAAATTAAAGTGCCACAAAAAATAAAAAAGTGCTTAAAGCTTTCAGTTTTTTGAGGGCCATTCTCAAATTTTAAATAAAATAACCATAAATCAGCCCAAAGAAAAGTGGTTTGCCCTTCTGCACATCACAGTGCAAGGTGAAATACACAGTACCTCCAAATATAAATTACTGTCATTTTCTACTCAACCTGCTAATGGTAATAGCTTCATAGAGCTTCATCTATTTGGAATTGTTGTTCAAATATTTCTGTGTGCATTATTGAAATCTCAAAGGATTGTTGAAAAGCAAAATTTGGTAGATCATATTTCAATGGACATACAGTGATGCTCTGAATACAAATATAATCAGCCTGTTGGATGGATTTCCTCTAGCCTTGATGCATAAACATTAAAATTCCCTAGAAATAACAAAGTGGTGAGGAAAGTTTGATGATGGGTGGGACAATTTATTTTGCCAATGTACTTAAATAAGTACATCACAAGTCTTCATTTTCTAAATTATTTGCCTGTTTGACATTGTGTTTAACGTACAGGGTAGTGGATAATAACTCTTAGATTTTTAAAGAGTGGAAAGGGAGCACGGTGGAGCAGCTGTCAGCGCAGCTCACCTCACAGCTAGAAGGTCCTGGGTTTGATTCCCGCAGGGAGTTGCTGTGGGTACTGAGGGTGTGTCTGTTCCTCCATATCATCAGCACCCACACCCTGGGTGGGGTTGGCGAAAGGGCCTTTCTGTCTGGAGTTTGCATGTTCTCTCCGTGTTCCCTTGAGTAGCTAATGTGAGCTACTCCCACAAAAACATGCACTAGTTTTGGGCTGTTCCCCTCCTGGCTGACCGGGGCACCTGAGGGATTGGGGAGGATCCTGCTGGGATAACGTTATTTTCGTTATGAATTTTTAATATACCACTATACTGGTGAATAGCTCAGACAACTTCTGGAACATTTAATGAGGGTATGTGTTTCAACACTTACTGATTTCACTGCTACACGCTCTTCACCACGGCGTGATTAGTAACGTTTTAAAAATTCCAAAAAGAGGAGGAGTCATGTCTAAAGTTTGGAAGTGTATCGGCTTTAAAAAGTCTGACGACGACCGAACGGCATATATTGATGACTCATCGCAATCTGCTGGGATTCCTTACATATAAAACTTTTAACTGATTGGAATGTTTGTATAATTGTATTTAAATTACCTTTGTTGTAAAGTGCCTCGAGATGACATTCGTTGTGAATTGGCGCTATTTAAAAAAAAAGGGGAATTTTTACAAACGCTACTGCGAGTAACCAGTAGCGGGGAGTGTTGAGTGCTATTTCTCCATCTGTAGGTTCACGTGGTCAACGGCGGCAAAACCAGTAAGAAAGAAATCAAAAATAGCGGCAAATATGTTTTACATACCAGGTACGATACTTCTGCCGTTTTCTTTTTTTCTGTTATCTGAATATTAACTAGGGATGCACCGATCCGACTTTTTCAGTCCCGATACCGTTGGCTGGATTTTTTGTATCTGTCGATACCCCATACCGATCCGATACTATTTGTGACAGTGTGGAGGTCCTGTCACTATGGCTCCGATAGAAGATGTGCCCTGGCTGCTTGGCCACAGGGATATCCCTTTGGCTGACTGGTTAGCGCACATGACCTTTAGCTGGGAGTCCCGGGATTGAATCCCGCCTGGGTGTACCTTGCCACATATTGTTGAATTAATAAACTGTATAATTTCTGGTGCCTTTCTTGAAGAGACTAAAGGCACCAGAATTTACAAACTAAACATAACTAAGACAAAATAACAGATGTAAAATATAAAATTACCACAAAAATAAAATTTAAAGTGAAAAATTAAACTTTTTTGGTGAATTTGTTGCAAGTTTAACCGATACCGATACCAGTAGATTAAGCAGTATCGGGGCCGATACCCGATACCAGTATCGGTGCATCCCTAATATTAACTCCAACCCGCAACCCTTTAAGAATAAGTGGTACATATAATGGATTGATGGATGGACCACTAAAGTTATTTATTTGGTAGAAGGTAGGATGAGAGTCAGATTGCTGTTAGTCAATCAGAGGAGAGATGTTTTCATACCATGGATAATAATAAAGAGTAATGATGCGTTCACACCGTCCTCAACGTCAGCGTCAAAACGGCCAAAATTACATGTAAAGTCTATCGTTGAGCCCGTCAGAGGGGCGTCAAACCCACCTCCTTAATACTAGATAAATAAACTTGTCTTTAGTGAAAATTTACTAGAAACAAGTGAAATTATCTGTCCATGCCGTAAGTACATTTTTACTTTGAGAAAGATTTTTGTTTTGAATGTCATCTGAAAGCTATTTTTGCTTGAAATAAATGTAAAATAGTTACATTTTAGATATACAGACTAAATAAGAAAAAAAAACTACAATTTACTTGAAACAAGTCTAATCATCTAAAACATGAAGCTGGAAGCCAACTTGCAATGCTCAAATCAAGATGGAGATGATGATTTGGCGAGATTTAAGACAATAAATCTTGCCAAGCTATAAGGAATTTGCAGTGCAGGTTTTTTTTGTCTGGTCTTGAAACAGGTGTTACAACTCATTTAAATCACAGCAGTGCATCGCCACACATCCATGCCAATTCTCTCATCTACATTCCTTGTCGGCACAGTACAGACTACGATTAAAATAAGTTTAGCCTTACACAAACTATTTCTTTAAAATCCTGCAACCTGGAATGCAAGACAGGAGAATCAGTAAATTCACCATTACAAACTGAATCAGCAAAACTAGCAGCCATTTCTGAAATGAATAAAGAAATGTATATTTTCCTATTTAAGGTATTCTTACTTAATTTAAGACGACATATACTTGAGATTATACAGACTATTTAGTAAAGCTTTGGCACTGCTGTGTACATAGATTTAAAGTTGCAGCTATTCACTGCTGATAAAGGTCCTAATCGATCCAAAAAAAACAAAACCAAAAAACAATGTGGAAATATGTTTTCTAACAGTTCTTACAACTCATTAAACCAGTAAAAAGAAAAAAACACTTAAACTGTAAAATGTTTGCCTAACAAAATGCTCTTATTACTTAAAGAACATGGAGAATGTGGATGAACAGGATCTGCTCACCTTGCCTTGCTCCACTAGAGAGAAAAACTTGTCCACTTCGTTGTTGAAGGCTGTGATCTTGATTTCGCCCTGTTGATCAGCGAAGTAACATTGCATGGATAAAGCAAAAGCACCACCATGTGTGACATGCAGTACATACACAAATGTCTGAACATCTCTACTCACACTCTCATCCACAACCTCAAAGGAGAAGAGCTTGCCCTCCCCTCTGGAGTTACTCCAGTTACGGATATTGGATTTGTTTGTGACTCTTGCTCTGATAGTCCACCTAGGGACAAACAGCAAAAAGGCAGATCAGCATGTAGGCAGTAGATGCTAATTGACAGTATGGTGTAGGTGGTTTTGGTTGAAGAGCTTCCTCCTATCTGATTAAAGAAAACTGGTGCTTAAAGAACCATAATGCCACAAAGAAAACATATCCATGATCACAGAGTCTAACTACAGGAACACATTGTTCAACCAACTTTTTCAAATAGAGGAGCAAATATAATCTTTTATAAGGTTGGAGCCTAAAGAGAGGGGGACATTTGACCATTTCTCATAGCACAGTTTATTTAGTTTAGGAGTGGACAACTGAAGACCTCCACAGTCCATGTCCTGCATGTTTTATAAGTTCTGCTGGTTCAGCACACTTGATTAAAATAAATGATTTATAATACAGCTAAGTGTTAAACTCAAAAGTTAATTCAGCAATGAATTCAGCTGTGTAAGGGAGAGAACATGTCTAAAGATGAAAGACACTGGCTCTTTAGGTATGAGTCTGCCAACCCTGATGTCATCCAGAATCCCAGGCTGTCTCTTCAAAGGTATAGGGAGCGAGACGGGCTTGGAAGAACAATTATTTTATGTCTGAGTAACCATTTCCATGTTGATTTTAAAATGTTGTAGCTCCTGGGCACATTTGACTCTTTTGAATATCTAGCCATTAAGGATCTTAACAAAGCTTTATTTCTAACATTATTAACACCACCGAAAACTAACACCAATTTCTCTAATGACCTATAATATGTATGGACTATGACTAATTAATCATTGTAGGCAACTTCAATATCCATATTGACTACCTTCAAGATAGACAAGCAAAAACATTAAGTAACACTCTTCATAGGTTCGCTCTAACCCAGCATATCAAACAGCCAACACACAATCGAAGACACACTCTGGACTTAAATATTAGCAAAGATTGAAATATCTCAAACATCTATGTAGTTGCTATTGGGCAATTTGACAATCTTGTTTTTTCTTTGAAAGCACTCTACCAAACTATCTAGCCACAGTGAGACCAGTGTAAAACAGCCTTTCTTAGGGGACAGTTCAGTTGAAACTTTTACATAAATCTAATCCCCACCACACCCCTCTCACCTCACAGCTCCAACTTTGTAAACAAGCTGGAGGATAATTTCCACACGAAAAACTCAGACATTATCGATACTATTGCTTCAGCTAAAGTTAAAGTAGTTTTGGGTAAAAGGAAGTCTCCATGAATTAAGGATCCACTGGAGTGTCGACGAGCCGAGAGAAAATGGCGGAAAACCGACTCCAGGTTCAATATGAGATGTAAAAAAACAGGCTGAACAGACACCATTTAACTTTGAAAGATGCAAGGAAAAGGTTATTTTCACAAATCATTAACAGAAACTTTAAAAATGTGCAGACTTTGTTTGCAACAGTTGAGAGACTAACCAATCCTTTAGTGACAGTAGCTCCTGAACGACAATCCACCAAGGCCTGTAATGAATTTGCCAGCTTTTCTAAAAAAAGATTCTAACAATGAGAAATTCAAGCTATACATCAGTACAGAGCCCACCACCAGTGCAATCCCCAATCAACACCAATTTAGAGAAAATGTCTGCATTCCATGAATTAAACCAAATAAACCTGGATACAATCATTAAGCAATTAAGCTACACCTCTTGCTGCCTCGATATCCTACCCACAGCATTTCTAAATGAAGTTTTCCCTGTTATTAAGTCTTATCTGATTCAAATAGTTGACTCATTCCTCCTGTCAGGTGTATTACCCCAGACTTTAAAAACAAGTTATCAAATCCCAAGCAGTCATCAAGCCCCTAGTAAAGAAAAACAGCCTGGACAACACACTGATGCAGAACTACAAACAAATCTCTAATCTCCCATTCATCAGCAAGATTCTTGAAAAAGCAGTGTTTCAACAATTAAATAGCTTCTTAACAATGACCAAACACTTTTATACTTATCAGTCTGGTTTCTGTGCTCCGCACAGCACAGCGACTGCCCTCGTCAAAGTTTTCTATGACATTTGCACAAACATAGACTCTGGTAGATCCACGGTGCTGGTTCTGTTGGACATCAGTGTGGTGTTTGACACTGTTGATCATAAAATACTACTGAAATGACTGGAGAGCTAGGTCGGACTCGCTGGTACAGTACTTGGCTGGTTTGATTTCTTTGTTTCAATGGAATTTTCTCATCAAAACAAACAGAAATCACATGTGACGTGCCACAAGGCTCCATCCTGGCACCTCTTCTATTTAACATCTACATGCTCCAGCTAGCCCAGATTATAACAATAACCAATAACAACCAATAAGATTAGTTACCATAACTATGCAGATGACACTCTAAACAAAATGCATATTCATTGAGCTAATCAATGGATGGATGTGTTTTAACTTTCTCCAGCTGAATCGAAACAAAACTGAAGTAATTATCTTTAGACCTAAAGAGGAACCAATACAAGTCAGCACACAGCTTCAGTTAAAACAGCTAGTCCTGTAATGTAAATGAGAAATGGTCTGAGTCCTGAACCTCCAGGGTCCTGGTGAAGCAGCTTCAGTTTCTATGCTCCTCAAATCTGGATCAAGCTTCCAGACGAATTGTTAAGCTCTTTTAAATAAAGGATAAAAATCCATCTCCTTAGAGCTGCCTTTGAATACTGTTCTAATATAATTCTGTGTGTTAGTTGATTGTTGTTTTTGTTGTTTTCTCTAATGTTGTATTCTATGCTTTTCTTAAACGGACTATACATACGTTTAACTACAAATATATAGAAATAAAGAATTTCTTCTTCATAAATGCTCCAGCAATGCCCTGGTCAGTAGAATGAGCCCTGGCCTATTTATCTCAGTTGCCTCTACAGTATATGCCTGTAAATTTAATTAAATAGCAAGTGCTAAGGTCAAACAAGCAGATTTGCCAACTGCTTTGCAGTGGTAAATTAATGCATAATGACGTCATGCGTGATCACACTCAGTAGCATTCGCTATCTCCATCATAAACAGCCGTGGACTGAGAGGTAACTTTTGAAGGATGGATTTAGCTGAGTATAAGTAGAGTGGCTTTTATCACCAGCAAAACTCCAGCCCAGACCCCAACTAAATTTACACAACAGTAATCTTTCTTACCTCAGTTGAAGTCATGCCTATAAATATGTAAATAGTTTAGAACGGGACTGACTCAGCTGTTGTTTCTGTTTGTTCATGAGTGAGCTCATACACAGCATGTGTGAGCCCATTCAGGCTGCAGTTAAGCGTTTGGCCTGAGGCGGCATTCGCGAGCACAAAACTTTCAAACTTCACATAATCTATTTAATTGCTGGTTTTACACTGAATTGCAGTTTTACTTTCACTGATGTATTTTTTATGCTTTTCATGTTTTTATTCCTTTATGTACTTTATCTGATTGTTTTATTTTTATGCTTCTCCATGCTTTTATCATTATTTGTTTCTTTTTTACCACCAAATTGTGTAAAGTACCTCGAATTACCTTGCTGTTGAATGTGTGCTATACAATGCATTTCAGATAGTTTGTAATGTACATCTAATTTAAAAAAGGTTGCTGGCAGTTTTGGAAGAGAAACAGGCCCACTGCATAACAAATCTTCTATTATACTTAACAATAACCATCTCTTGTTTCACACCAGACTTGTAGGATAAACTTAATGCATTCTAACTAGTCTGGATTAGATAAGAATAAGATAAGAATATTATATTACTGCCACCTAATTGTACACTTAATAACCCATCTGTGTGAACACCTAGAGCCTGATTTATCAAAATTCCAAATAGAGTGAGAAATTGCATGTGGTGAAAAAAAAATGTCACCACTGGGTTGTCCTTAATTTGCAGGGATCAAATAAATTGTGTGAGCAATTTATAACAGGCGCAAGGAGCAGTATTCAAGTTAGGAATTTGCGTCCACTGCTGTGTCTACCTTTCTGCCTCATGCACTCCGCTACAGCAAGAGAGAGACGGAATGGGCGCAGTGGATTTATGATAAGTCTTAAAAAAAAAACTAAAAAAAAACAGCGGTCAAGTCTATGGGAACTATTAAGATAGAATGTCTATGAATTATATTTTTCTTTTGTCAATACTAAACTTAATGTGTGCTGTGTACAAGCGCTACTCCTGCTCCATGCAAGTGTATTCTAGAGTCTGACTGATTAAAGGTGCAGCTTGTCCAGAAAAAGGATGCTCGCAGTCCTGACTTGTCCATATTCTACTAATATTGTTAAAATCCACCACACTTTATCTCTGCCTCTATTAAATGCATTAACGTAAAGGTTCAGAGCCACTGAAAAATTGAATAAATCATCTGAACAAATTAGAGAACTAAATGGCATTTATTATTTTTAAAAAATATATCAAAATCTTATTTTAGTTTGGGATCTACCTGAATTTTTGAGGTATTTTATTGAAAGCTGGAATTTGCCTGTTAATTATATCTGGCTTTTGTATGTAATCTAAAATGTATGACTTGTGTTTTTAAAATGTCATACATGTAATTGTCATTGATTATTATATACATGATTATTATATTTTATTAACTGTACTCTAGGAAGATTAGTAACCACCCCGGTGGAAACTAAGGGACATCTAAATAAATAAACAGCAGGTGCAGATGCTTTAAGTGCAAAGTGAATTATGCTGCGACTTTGTAAAAAAAAAATTAGGAGGAAATCGAAAATAGGCACTAAAGCAGCCGGCGCAAACAGTTTCATGTTTCATATAATCACACTGCGCCTGGAACGCCTAATTATTTGCGTGTTCTCCTCCCAATATGTTGCATGTTTTGATAGAAGCACCCACACTGCATATTCATTAAGGACTAAAGCACCAAATGGATTCCGTGCACATTGCCATGGGTTTAACAGGTGCATTCTTGTCTGCGCATGGTTAGTAAATCAGCTTCAGCATTGTGACACTGCGTGTTTTGAGCCCATTTTAACAACCGCAAACTTTTGATCAATTAGGCCCCTAGTCTTTTTTTAAAAGACTGTGACAACAGTGAGAGTTGTGTAGCGTGTCTCTTTTGTTAAAGTCCGGAAAGAGTTTAAAAAACTCCACATTTAGGCTTAGGAAATGTTTTTCTCTTACTTGCTTAACAATGAAGATGCCACCCTATGAAAAGAGTATGAAAAGTTGTTTATATTTATAATTTGGATACTAATCCAACCTCGTTCATCAGGCTTCCAGTTGTTTTAAACGTTCTAATATTGCTTTGTACAGTGCAAATGGGTAAGCCATTTTCTTGAAGAATGAAGCTCTACACAAACTGTCATGCTCAAATGGTAAATGCTCTAGTCTTTCCCATTTTGAATGGTAAGACAAACAGCATGTATATGTGTATCATATTTATAAACCAAAGAAACAGAAACTAGGGCTGGACGATAGTTCGATAGCAATATATATTGTTCGATAGACGTGTGCTGTGATAGAAAAAACAAAGGGCTGGATAAAAAAGTTTGATAGAAAAATTTCCCATCATTTTTTTCATTAATGCCTATCAGGTAGATCAATACAACAATCATTACTAACTCCAAACGAACCATTAATGCTGACCAAGCAGCTCTGTCAACCACCCCTCTCTCCTTTCAATGATTGAAATGATTTGAGCTGAAACAAAAAATTTTGATAGTCCCTAAGCGAACCATCCCGGTAACTTCACATCGGTCAGATGTCACAGGAAGGGAGCAGTGGAGGAAGTTGTTCTGAATAAATGTCAGTGGCTCAGGTAAAGGTTGCGTCCAGTTATGAACAGATACTCGCCGCACTAAAACACTAAACGCAGTGATAATAAAACTACGATCAGCTGTCTTAAGCAGGACTCCCCTCTCATGGCTCGCTACAAATCTGTTACAGAGACACAAGAAACTTACCCAGGTGCAAACAAAACCTGTGGCTCGCGCTGCTTCAAGACGTGGCCCTTAAAATGTCCCCCCAGTTCTACTCCTGGTGCTCAGAAGCGACACATGCTTTAAAAAACACAACATGGTTGGATAGACCTGCTGGCTTCAGCTCTCAGTAACTGACTGGGCTACAGTGGGTTCCATCTACACTCTAGTGAGTAGCTGGTTAGCTTTACCAAACAGCTGAACCGCAGCTAAACTGAATTAGAATAAACTTTATTGTCCAACTAAATAAAAGGTTTCAGCCATTAATATTATAAAGTGTTGATTAAAAAGCATCAACATAAGCCTTTAAATTACTAACCTAATTGAAAAATATATATAGTATAATGGTAAATAATATTACTTTTCTTTGTTTTTACTGAAGTTACTCAGGTCTCTTGATTTGTTTCTGTGTCTTACAAACTTAGTTATGATAAAAAGAAGTGTTTGAAAAATTTCTTAGCTGAATTTTTTGTTAAAATTATTTCATTGAAGAATAACAAAATGAGCTGGGAGGCATTTAAAATACAGTACAGACCAAAAGTTTGGACACACCTTCTCATTCAGTGCGTTTCCTTTCTTTTCATGACTATTTACATTGTAGATTTTCACTGAAGGCATCAAAACTATGAATTAACACAAATGGAATTATGTGGTACTTTTCCAAAAATTGTGAAATAACTTGGCCTCCAAAGTCATCAGACCTGAACCTAATCGAGATGATTTGGGGTGAGCTGAACAGCAGAGTGAAGGCAAAAGGGCCAACAAGTACTAAGCGTCTCTGGGAACTCCTTCAAGACTATTGGAAAACCATTTTGGGTGACTAACTCTTAAAGCTCAACAGAATGCAAAGCAGTAATCAGAGCAAAGGGTGGGTACTTTGAGGAATCTAAAATATAACACATGTATTCCATTATTTCACCCTTTTTGTTTGAGTACATACAGTAATTCCATACATAATCTGTTCATTCATAGTTTTGATGCCCTTAATTGAGAATCTACAATGTAGTCATGAAAAGAAACTCATTGAATGAGAAGGTGTGTCCAAACCTTTGGTCTGTACTGCATATTCTTTACATTTTGTGATATTTATTGATAATTATAGATATCGATCAATATTATTATTCCTTTATCGATTTGCTCTTTTTCTAGATCATCCAGCCCTAACAGAAACTCATTTATTACTCATCTGAGTGACGTAAAACGAAAAGCAGGAATTACAAAAAACAGTAACATTTATATTATAGGGATTCTTAAAGCTGGCAATAATTTATAAGGGCACTGTATTACAACTACTTTAATTCTTGTAGCTAAGCCCGTTTTCTTTATGAATTTCCATTAACAGCATACCTTCATATGAATGCAGACAGGTTTCAATATCAACATATCATTAGATAATAGATTTCAAAGGTCATGTTTTTAATATCAGCACAACTGAACAAAAATTAGAGATGCACATTAGACAATACACAGAAACGGCATGTGAAAGCTTTTAAAGTTCCAAGAAAGGGAAAATAACTTTCACAGTTTGAACATGGTGTTTCACATCTACCAACATCTGAATGCATTTGAAACATAGTGCTCGTTCTGTTTTGATCAAGAGACTGTGAAACTTCTTTTGTATTAGTATAATAATTGTTTAGTGGAGGTCATACGCAACACACCTTTTCCTGAAAATAAATCCCCTATTATAACACGGCTCAGAGCGAGCAACAGTTCCTGCTAAATATGGGTAGACCTGCCCCACCTGGGTTTGTGATGGCCAAAAGTCAAAGCAGAGTTTGCTCTCAATCCTCAACGTTCTGTCTCTCACTTGCAGAAGTGTAGAACTTTGTTCTCCTCCTAAATCATCCTACAAAAGCACAACTTCTGAAATCATCCATTTCACTCACTAAGAGTGTTCCTCAACATCAATGCAGTCATCAGTTTATTGCAACACAAACAGGTACAGTTATCTTTGTAGCTTGACATTTTATACAAATTTATGTTATCAGAGCACAAACATGGTGAGTTAAAAAGGTACCTTTACTCTAATCTGGACAACTGTTCTGAAACAGAAACAAGTGCACTAAATGCCAGAGACAAATGTTTAATGAAATGATAAAAAAGCAGTAAAACTGAACACCCTGAGGAGAAAATGTAAGTGTGAAGGAAAAAGGACACAGACAAGGTTGGCCAAATCCCCTACGGGCCAAATAACAGAATCAAAACCTCAGCAGCAACCCATAAAGACCCAGCAGTACCTGCCTTAAAAAAGTCAATTTCTGAGGCAAGATCAGTCATTTTACTTCATTTCCATGCAAATGGATTGCAATACATGCACACGCTCAAGTCCACACAGCCACTCACATTCGTATAAATAGAAAAAAAAAGCCTACACGTGCAAGCACTGACACACTTTTTCAAACATGCCCCACAGTGTTTCAGAGAAATTGCAGCAAAAATGAACCGGGCACAACAATCTGAAAATAGTTTGGCTTATGACTGAGCAAAGGAAAAAATGACCCAAGATGAAATCACAAACGAACAGTTTAATAAGAAATAGAAGTAAGTACATATAAGTCAGTGTTTTCCAAATTTGCAACACAGAATTTAAAGGGCCTTGTATCCAGTAAAATCAAGTTTTTGGCGTTTTCAACCATCTGGTAATTAGAAAAGCTCACCAGAGTTGTTTTTGGCTTAATTCACGCATGTCTGAGCAATCCTCCTAAATTCTGCTCTCTGAGCAGCTGCCCCTCCCTCTCCTAGAAAACGAATGAGTGTTCAACAATTGCCATCACTAGTTGAAAACAAGGGAGTGCTAAAGGTGTCTGCACTGCCCCTGCAGGCAGAGCGGCTTAACTCCACTAGAGTTCCAAACACACCATCCTCCTTCTCAAAGCTCCTTACCGCTTCTGTTTTCAGCATCTTAAAACAGAGTTTTTATATTGTTTACTTTCTCTGTGAAAGCGCCCATTTGGCTGCATGGATTACAGGACTTTATTCTACACTGCTAAAGAACAGCAGCTGGATCAAAGAACAAAGATGCCTGATGGACAGAGAAGTAAGTAGCAACATGCTAATGCTAATGTGTGTTAGCCATTTATCAAGCTGCTTATGTAATCTTATAACAGCATTGTGTGGTTAATTAATTGATCTGTAGCATCTCAGAATGTTCAGTAAATGGGTGCAAACCACATCCACGGCTTTTTTATATACTGGGCTGGAAAGATTTGCTTGCTGGGATCAGCTAGTTGTTTTCGGCTCTGTCTAAAAGCCTGGAGATTTAGCAACTGAAATAAGCTTTATTGACTCAGTTTTTTACAAAAAAATAAACTAAAACAAATGTCTGAGCCCTTAATACAACAGAGTTTTATTGTGTGCTTTTCAAATTCACTGTCAGAATACTGTTTGAGATTAAGCTCAGCACTGTTTCTCTCAGTCTGGGCTGCTGTAGCTCTGCATGAAAGAGGAGCGGAGCGCAATGAAGTGGGGGTGGGGTTGGTGAAGGAGGCGGGTTTATAGAGAAACGAGTAGTTTTATTTCGTGGTCCAACATTAACTACAGGATACAAGTTACATTTTAGGACAAATTAATACTGTATAACACCAACGGTAACATTTTAGCATATATATATGTCTATCCCACAGGTCCCAAAAGCTGTAAAATAGTCCCTTTAAATTGCAAACATAAGTCAAGGAAAACAAGGATATGCTGGCAAGTAGACTTACTTGCTGATGTATGGGTTGAGGGTAGCAATGGGGAACACTTTTGTTGTAGAAACTGGGGAACCGACAGAGGCTTTCATGGGTGAGCCTTTCATGGGTGAGCCCTTCATGGGAGAGGTCATCATTGGTGAAGCTTTCATAGGCGAGGTCTTCATGGGTGAGCCTTTCATGGGAGAGGTCATCATAGGTGAACCTTTCATGGGTGAAGCCTTCAAGGGGGTTTTGCCAGTAAAACCTTTTCCAGCAAAACCTTTTCCCCAGCCTTCAGAAGGGAGAAAAAACGGTCAGTGGAAAGCTAAAGCAGATAAGCATTTGATTTGGAATGTGAATTTAATAAAAAAAAGCCTAATATGTATTAGCAATCTGAATTATTTAGCGCTCAATATGTTTGTCTCCTGATTAATTAAAACCTGAATTAACTCCACACTTACTGATACCCTAGTAAACGGAAAGTTTATCAAGTATGTCAAATTCTGGCATACCTTATACTTGCAGTCAGGTTAACTATAAAATAATTTAGATTTTTCTAGGTTAGAGTAATTAATTTTATATTTTAGCTTAAGATAAAATTGCAGAAAAAAGAAAACTTAGATAAAGCACAAATAAATTGTAAATAACATGTACTTGTATAGCACTTTATTTAGTCCCTATGGGCCCGGAAGTGCTTTACACTACATTGAGCCATTCACCCATTCACGCACTGGTGATGGCAAGCTACATTATAGCAACACCTGCCATGGGGCACACTGACAATGTCGAGGCTGTTGGACACTGGCGCCACAGGGCCCTCTGACCACCACAAGTAGGCAACAGGTAAGGTGTCTTGCCCAAGGTCACAGCGACCAAGTCAGCCAGAGCTGGGGCTCGAACCGGAAACACAACGGTTACAAGAAGAGCTCCTAACCCTAAGCCACAGCCACCATACAAAAGTAGAAAAGCAGATTATGAAGTGTTTTTAATATAATTTGTGTGCTAAAGTGAAGCAATTTCCAGTTGGATCTTGCACCGTGCACTCCAAGGTTCTGAGGAATGAAGAAGAAATGGGCCCACTGTATAACAGAACATCAACCTAGCATTTAGCAAATTCCAAATGTTTATATTTGTGACATTAGGAGAGAAAATGCTTCTTTCTTGCATACCTCCCAAACAACCTGCTTGTCTGTAAATAGGTTCCACTCCAATAAAAGATGTATACATTTCAAAGCCTTTTATATGTTTACCAGAGGTGCCAATTAAGTGTGCAAGGCGCTACATATTGAAATGGCTTTATAATCATTTACTTAGGCCATGATGGCTACCTAAATGAAATCACCTTAAAATATTCTTAATCCCCTTCTACTCTCAGTTTATGCACATTAATATATAGATTTATTTTCTCTGGTAAGACAGCCAATCAATTAGCATTCTAAAAAATGCTGTACCCTTAAGCCAAATGAAAAAGAGCAACTGCAGCAACACATGCATGTTTGCTTTTAAAACATTTATCTGGATCAACTCAAAGAAAAAGAGGGCAACAAAAGTGTATTTTATATGAAAAAGTGTGACATCACCACTATAAAACTGATATGAGTGAAAATATTAATGGAAGACCACTTTGTTGTAGGCATTAGCTCAGACGAGTTATTATTGGACTGAATCACCATATATGTTATCCATTCAGCTGTAACGCAAATCAAACTTCTCAAGTTAAAGACGAGTTTAGTTTCAAGAACTGCTGAGCTCTTTTCTTCTGTTCTTTTGAGCAGATGAGATGCCAGAAGACAGTTTGGTCCAGCCCACAACCTCATAGGGTGCCATCTCACCTCCTACAATAGAGTAGCATCAGCCTAATCCAAATGATTCAAATAAAACAGTTGAGCTGTTGTCAGCATACTTTTCATGCAATGCTTTGATTTTAGTGGTATGTGAGAGGTTCCATATTGTATAATAGTACACTGGTGAATGGACTGTTTGAGACAAAACTAAAATTCTAATTACATACAGATTCCATTCCCGATTCAGTGCTGCTGCTCTCAACATATTATATCATATTGATCTCAAATTCAGGTTTGTACTTCTGCATGTCTGTTGTGAGTACATAGCAAGAGTGATATAACAGACTGAACATCAATATTCATGCAAATCCTATCCAGATGGAGTGTTTGAGAGAGGAATTTCAGAAGAGAAGGCAAATTAGTGACTAAAACAGGGAAGTGTAGTGCATGGAAGGATCCTAATGTGTGTGCTTTAAATGTGTGTGAATATTAGATAAAAGGCAAGGCAAGTTATTTTTATCTGTACAGCACACTTTCAACAAGGTTATTCAAGGTGCTTTACATGATTAGGTGATAAAGAAGTAAAACATATAATAAAATCATGGAAAGTAACAACAGCAATTAAGACATGAAAGCATAAAAACATGAAAAGCATAAAAAGCATTAAAAAATGCAAGAAACGTGAGAGAAAGTAAAACAGAAATTAAGTGCAAAAGCATTAAATAAACATTAAAGAAAACAACAAAAACAGCAATCAAGCATAACATACACAAAAATTTATTAGCACATTACAAGACATTTAAGAAAATTATTTTTTTTTAAATAAAAGATTATTAAAAAGAATATAGGAGGTACAGCTAAACATATGTCCGTGAAAGATGGCTTTTAGCTGAAAACATTTTTTTAAAATCACTTTCTTAAAAAAATATATATATATATTAAAAAAGATAGATGAAAAAGGATATTTAATATAGAATTATTTTATTGCCATGTTATGGCCTACACGATCATGTTGGACAGGGCAGACTTGACACACTGTTACACGTACAATCACTTGTCACCCTCTACTTAGCAGGTTATTTGCTAAGTAGAGGGTGACAAGTGATTGTCACCCTCGAGGCTGTTGGACACTGGCGCCACAGGGCCCTCTGACCACCACAAGTAGGCAACAGGTAAGGTGTCTTGCCCAAGGTCACAGCGACCAAGTCAGCCAGAGCTGGGGCTCGAACCGGAAACACAACGGTTACAAGAAGAGCTCCTAACCCTAAGCCACAGCCACCATACAAAAGTAGAAAAGCAGATTATGAAGTGTTTTTAATATAATTTGTGTGCTAAAGTGAAGCAATTTCCAGTTGGATCTTGCACCGTGCACTCCAAGGTTCTGAGGAATGAAGAAGAAATGGGCCCACTGTATAACAGAACATCAACCTAGCATTTAGCAAATTCCAAATGTTTATATTTGTGACATTAGGAGAGAAAATGCTTCTTTCTTGCATACCTCCCAAACAACCTGCTTGTCTGTAAATAGGTTCCACTCCAATAAAAGATGTATACATTTCAAAGCCTTTTATATGTTTACCAGAGGTGCCAATTAAGTGTGCAAGGCGCTACATATTGAAATGGCTTTATAATCATTTACTTAGGCCATGATGGCTACCTAAATGAAATCACCTTAAAATATTCTTAATCCCCTTCTACTCTCAGTTTATGCACATTAATATATAGATTTATTTTCTCTGGTAAGACAGCCAATCAATTAGCATTCTAAAAAATGCTGTACCCTTAAGCCAAATGAAAAAGAGCAACTGCAGCAACACATGCATGTTTGCTTTTAAAACATTTATCTGGATCAACTCAAAGAAAAAGAGGGCAACAAAAGTGTATTTTATATGAAAAAGTGTGACATCACCACTATAAAACTGATATGAGTGAAAATATTAATGGAAGACCACTTTGTTGTAGGCATTAGCTCAGACGAGTTATTATTGGACTGAATCACCATATATGTTATCCATTCAGCTGTAACGCAAATCAAACTTCTCAAGTTAAAGACGAGTTTAGTTTCAAGAACTGCTGAGCTCTTTTCTTCTGTTCTTTTGAGCAGATGAGATGCCAGAAGACAGTTTGGTCCAGCCCACAACCTCATAGGGTGCCATCTCACCTCCTACAATAGAGTAGCATCAGCCTAATCCAAATGATTCAAATAAAACAGTTGAGCTGTTGTCAGCATACTTTTCATGCAATGCTTTGATTTTAGTGGTATGTGAGAGGTTCCATATTGTATAATAGTACACTGGTGAATGGACTGTTTGAGACAAAACTAAAATTCTAATTACATACAGATTCCATTCCCGATTCAGTGCTGCTGCTCTCAACATATTATATCATATTGATCTCAAATTCAGGTTTGTACTTCTGCATGTCTGTTGTGAGTACATAGCAAGAGTGATATAACAGACTGAACATCAATATTCATGCAAATCCTATCCAGATGGAGTGTTTGAGAGAGGAATTTCAGAAGAGAAGGCAAATTAGTGACTAAAACAGGGAAGTGTAGTGCATGGAAGGATCCTAATGTGTGTGCTTTAAATGTGTGTGAATATTAGATAAAAGGCAAGGCAAGTTATTTTTATCTGTACAGCACACTTTCAACAAGGTTATTCAAGGTGCTTTACATGATTAGGTGATAAAGAAGTAAAACATATAATAAAATCATGGAAAGTAACAACAGCAATTAAGACATGAAAGCATAAAAACATGAAAAGCATAAAAAGCATTAAAAAATGCAAGAAACGTGAGAGAAAGTAAAACAGAAATTAAGTGCAAAAGCATTAAATAAACATTAAAGAAAACAACAAAAACAGCAATCAAGCATAACATACACAAAAATTTATTAGCACATTACAAGACATTTAAGAAAATTATTTTTTTTTAAATAAAAGATTATTAAAAAGAATATAGGAGGTACAGCTAAACATATGTCCGTGAAAGATGGCTTTTAGCTGAAAACATTTTTTTAAAATCACTTTCTTAAAAAAATATATATATATATTAAAAAAGATAGATGAAAAAGGATATTTAATATAGAATTATTTTATTGCCATGTTATGGCCTACACGATCATGTTGGACAGGGCAGACTTGACACACTGTTACACGTACAATCACTTGTCACCCTCTACTTAGCAGGTTATTTGCCAAGAAGCTGGCTGTTCAGTTTGAATCTAAGCCTACCAGTGGAAAGTTGAGTGGAAGGAAACCGTAGAAAAAAAAGTCAACTTAATGTTCGGACTATTGAGCGCACCTGAATATGAGCCACACGTTTTTTCTTTCCCTAACTACCTGAAAGTTGGCAGTACGGCATCAACACAACATAAAATGAACATGTCTGTTTAAAAAATAAAAGATACATTTGCCTGCCACAAAAATCATTAGTCACTCTCTTATAGGGATGCCACAAACTATTATTTTGATAATTGACGAATCACTAATTATTTCCTTCCTGCCATTTAACATCTAAAGTCAGAGTAAACATTACATTCTGACAAAGTAAGTATTTTAATGAATTAATAATAATAATGAGCAGCAGTCTTTTGTTGCGACAATGCACTTTGATGTCCTGTAAGCAGCAGGAGCTGCTGATCTGTGTATGAACAGATCAGAACCAGCCTCTAAGTAGCAGCTCAGGCCATAGAGGGTGTCATATGAGAGAATCTGGACAATTTCATCAATCTATGATGACCCCTGGATACCTCGGAGAGAAGGTAAAAAGCTCACATTTCGGGGGAGAGAAGAGAAAATTGCTATACTGTCGAGGCTAATTTTAGAAGCTAACAAGCTAACCAGCTCACAGAGGCTACTGTCTGTATTTGTCATTAACCACAGCGGGTTTCCCTTTAAGAAGCTCAAACCAAACATCTGTTCGGCCATAAGCACGTTCTACTTTTTGAATTCTGCATTACGCATAGGGCTGAACGATTTTGGAAAATAATCTAATTGCTATTTTTTTTCTTCAATATTGCGATTGCGATTTAATATGCAATTATTTTTTGGGGGCTTTTGTCATGCATTTTTTAATGAATGCAATCAAAAATATTGTGTATCATAAACAGATTTTTATACATAATTTATTCTGTTCCATAAGATTATTTACTGATTTTAAGACAAAGGCAAATATTAACAACTTTATCTACTTTTAATCATCACACTTGATGGTTATCGGCGTCGTTCGGCAATCAAGGTTTTCTTCCTTTTGATAATAATTCCCTCCGGCTGCAATGTTTTCCTCCGTGTCGTTATCCAGGAAGTAGGATGCTTGAAGGAACAAGCTCTGATTTTTAATTCTCCATCGATCTAATGCACTTTCAGACTCTGGTATGGCTCCGTAGAGCGGTTTGATCTCAGTTCAGTTATTGCAAAATACTCTGCTGTTTTCGGTGCGGCTTTAACTTTCTGTCTGCATTTTTTATACAGCGCAGGTAAAATGTGGCTAAAATGTGTTCGTGAGATTGAATCCTAGCTTATCCATCATGGTTAACAAAGCATACTTTTGGCTATAAAACCTGTTATAGCACGAATTATTTCAGTGTGCCGTTTTTTTTATGTTCGCAAGGAGCGATTCTTTCAAACAGCTCGGTCAGCGATCCCCGTCGCCTCGAAGTTTGTTTACTGGAAATTTAAACACTGGTGGCGGTCAGTTTAGCCGTGCAACTCTCATATATGGTGGTGTGATGTTTTTAGGTGTTGATAAAGGTTCCTACTGTAGCCTACCTCGTGAGGCAGCAACAATACCAAGACGGCGTTGCGAAGCATCAACGTTGTCATAGCAGATATAACTTCTCACAACTGATGTACTGTTCCTCTTTGGTACTAACTATTGTGTAGTGTTGGATTCTGTTAAGCTTTTGGTCATTTTATAACTGGTTAAAGTGCAGCGTTTCTTTCTCTCCCTGCGTTGTTTGCAAGTCGCGTGACTTTACCAGATATGTTTATATCAAGTCAAATCCCAGCCTTTGCGATTTGGAAATCGCATTTTACCAAATCGCGATTTAATTGCATATGCAATTAATCGTTCAGCCCTAATTACGCATGCTTCTGTTTTTATTCAATAAAACTCTCCAGAATTTTAGAGCAAAGTTATCAGCTCACTGCTGATACCACTGTTAAAGCTTTTCTAAGCAGCAGCTGCTGACCCCAATTGCCACAACTGCGTATGTAGGTGAGGGGCAGAAAGGCAGACAGAGCAGATAAAGGGCTTGCGACCATTTTATGAGAAAACAAAGCTTAAAAAAATTATAAATGATTAAATTGTAGAGAAAAAAATAAACGTTACTCATTGACGTTGTGACGAATCGTGGCAGCCCTACTGTCTTCATCGACTTCTTGTGCGTTTTTTACACGGACTCAGTTCTTTCCGGAGCCTCCTCCAACATTTCACAACTAATTACTTGATGTCAAGCTTATTTGCAGTAGCTTTATTTCCTTCTTTGACAGCCAGTTTTATTGTTGTTGAAGTGCAACTCACCCCAAAATCAGCTGTTTTTTGTTGATAAACTGTATAAATGAGTCTATAGTAGCACTTTATACATCTCTGGTCATTATTTTATTTATTTTAGTAAATTTTAGTGAAAATATTAATTTTGTACCAAAAACAATTAGTTTAGTACCCCAACTGGTTAAACAATTACACTGCACTGGAATTCCCTACAATTCGAATCATGCATTGCTAACGGTCCAGCTCGGGTTTCTGACGTAGGCCTTGATTAGTGACGACAGTGCCATTAACTGCTGCAGCACAAATTGATTTAGAGCAATTGGCTCAAAACCTGCGTGCTCCATTATGTAGGTGGTTACCCCTACTTGCTGACATTTGCGCATTACCTATGACAAAGGGATTAGCTAATATGAGTAAATGAAAAATAATCTGCGCTAAAAGTTCATTGTTAATGCAATGTTTGTGATGGTGTGAAAAGTTTTTTGCACATTCCTGAATGATTTCCTCATCATGCTTGGGATACTTTATACCTTGGGCATTTCTTTACAACACATATTTCCTGTAGCGAACAATGACGTACAGTGGCTACAGGTGCTCCTGTCGAGGCAGAGTAACGAAATTACTTGAGCTAATCTATATTTAGCATTAGATTTGGTAAATACAATGTACCGCTCACAGACGGCGCTCATTCTATGCCACGATGCCGTTAAAGGCTCGGAATCTGCTGCTGCCCCAGGCAGAGAACGGGACAACAGCTCGAAACAATATGGATCAGGGCCGCTCGCCTCCTCCACAGAATCTCCCTGTACTCCTTTCCCTCTAGTGTGGAGAAAATCTTCAACCTCCAGATCATTTCCCTCTGAGGCAATGAAACTTAAGTTACTATGGGTCTCTCAAATCTTTCTAGCCATCTGTGACTCCGCGCTACTGCCTGCAACGTGCCAGTCACAGCCCAGACCACGCCCCGCCCCTCATCCACCCGTGTGTTCCCTGGTGCGCCAGACAACGCCTCCTTTTGAGCCGTTTTTCAAAAAGAAAAGTGGCCGGGGGTTATACTCTGGTAGGGGGGTGAGTTACTCTTTAACTTTAATTCTGCATTATATGCATTTCTTCATGCGGTTTCCATGATGAGAATGTGTGCATGAAAATGACTGTTAGTGTCTTCTTTGAAGACCTTTCCCCTCATCTGTCTCACTTTTAGTTTACTGCTATTGTGTCAACAGGAGGTTTTTAGCCAGTAAAAAAAAAATCTATAAATTAGCTACATGGTTGTACAGGACAAAGGGTCCTAAGCAAGTGAAAAAAGTAGTGGGTTATAGTTCGAGAATTACGGTACTTTATGAATAAGTCCTTTAATTTGAAAATCAAGGTTATGGTGTGGAGGTGTAGTGCAGGGAACAGAAACCAAGCAACTGAAGATCACGCAGGACTTTTTTGCAGATAGTGATGATTTGGTGAGTCACTTTATCTCCAGATTTTGGTCCACTGTGTTTTATCAAGTCCAAAGTCACCAAATGTTCTTATCAGGAAATTTTTACAAAAACTGATGCTTCTCTTCGATAAAAAACTTTATAGAGAAGCTGATTTCATTTTCTGGCAATACTTAGCACATGCCCACATTGCCAAAAGTGTAAACTAATAATTTAATAATCACATCCTCTGGAAAACTGAATCATGAAAATTGCCAGCTATAAAAATATGAAATATATCACTATGAGTCAACTAAGATTTTGATACCATTTCAATTTACTCCGATGATCCTTTACACACAGGAAATGTTTAGCTTTTGAGGGAAAAGAAGTTTCAAGACAAAGAGAATGGTTAGGGATGAAAAATTTATTTTTAAAAAAATTAACTACAGCTAAATTATTGCAGACCTCTTTTTGTCATTTAAATAAAAAATGCCAAGACATTTGAAAGGTGGTCTATTCCAAGCAGAAGTTACTGATGAATATCTAAATGGGAGCCCCAATATGTTTATCACTACCGCTTCATGACCTCTAACTTTACAGCAACCGTCAGTAAACCATTTTTTGAATATAGACCAGCATGAGATTTTCAAAGGATCGTAAAATTACCACAGTATAACAAAAATATAGATGATGATGTAAGTGCTCCGTAAAAAAAAACCAAATGTTTATACTGACAAAGTAATTAAATGAATCATATGCCTTTAATAATTTCATCTGTAAAATGTATTATTTTAATTCTGATATAAAAAGAATTCCAAAGAAAAATATGGTAAAGATGCATACTAAATGTTGTGATTTGCAGCATTGATTTCTTTGAGAAGCTGAATAAGCCCAGCTATATCAGCTCAGAAAGCTAGCCTGCATGACCCAGACTGCCACAAATACACATGAGGGTAGAAAGGCAGACGAAACAGCAGCAGTTTTGAGAGAAAAACAAATCTTTAAAATAAATGAAAACGTTGATTGATACATTTGTTGCCGGCAATTTTGGTAATCAACGTAATCATGACTAATCGACTTAACTTGGAAGCATAACCTTAGATTTTAAGTTCACTTATTTACAAATGACCAACATCAGATTACTGCAACATTTTGAAAGGAAACTTTTTGATATTTCTCTGAGGCAGTTAGGAATTTGGGTAGCATAACAGAAGTCAAAGAGGCAAGGAGTCAAATTTACTACATGTGACTCAATTTCTTGAGGACTATGAAGACTTAAAATCCTAAACTCAAACCTTCCAGCCAAGCTTCAAAAGCTGATGTCTTTAGAATGGCCAGAGCTAAATGTAAACACTTGCATTGTGATATTAAGTAATATTTGACTCTGAAAATTTGACATGGAAAATAACGGGAAAATTATCGAGCTTAGGTCATATCGTATCATATCATAGAGGAAATACCACCTTTACATAAGGCTTGTTATTTTGGCAACAGAACAGTGCAGACAACATTGTCAGCACAACAGATAAACACAGCTGCAGATTCACTCTAACTGCTGGGATCTCTGAGGTAATGTTGATCAAAGGAACAAGGAAATGCTGAACCTCATCTTTGCTGAGTCAAATTAGTCACGTCTGTCCCTCTCCCCCTCCGTCTGTTCATCGCTACAGGAGAAACCAGTCCTAACACAACATTCAGGAAGCCATGAACTGGAGGAGCCATCGGCCCACACACACTCCCTCAGTCACAACACGCACATGCAGACAACCACCTACAGAAACACACTATATTCCAGGAACTCATTATCCACCCACCCACCTACATCTTCTATTGAGTAGGACGACTGGGTATGTTCCTGCCTCATAACTAAAGAAATGTTAATACTGACAACAGCGGGTGCTGGATAAGCTAATAGGAGAGGATTTGATCCAAAATAAGATAACTTAGGCAGAATACAAAGCACCTTGTCCAGCAGACAGCAATTAGCTTTAATTCAGATGTCTTCTATTACAAAAAAAGTATTTTGTTAAAAAAAAAAAGATGACGAAGAACTGCCAATTTGTATTTTTTTTTAAATGGATATCTTAGCAGTAGATCTTATGACCCTGATTCCACAAAAATTTGAAAAATGTCTTTGATTAAAGAAGTGATATAAGCCCTGTGTGAAAATACATGTATTTTTTTAACGCAGGCTTTCATTTTTTGCTCAGTAGTGCAATTTTTTGGATAAGAATTTGTCTGTAAAGGGTTTCTGGTTTATAATCAGAACACAACCATTAAGGAGAAAATTCAGTAACTTTAAAGTATCCACCAGCACCTAATATTCAAAGTGTGAATGGCTCCCTCTGTTGGCAAGATTGGAGAGAGTATAACACAAAATTTAATAGCGTAATATTAACGTTTTCTGTGTATTATAGGAATTTGCAATTTTTCAGACTCTAATTAATATTTTCCTTAACTTGTTCGTTTTTTTATTTGAAATGCATTGTTATTAGGTCTTCTATGCCTCTGCCTTCTATGTATTAACTGCATTTCTTGTGAGGTCTAAATTCTGTGACATCTCAGTGCTTCTCAAAGCCGAAGTGTCCTTGCCAGTCTAGCAAAAAGAGGAAATGGCACAGAATCTAAGCTAGTTGAGGTCTGCTGTGTTCTCTATGATGTTCTAAATTTTCTGTGATAGATAATTTGGGTATTTAATTAGCTGTAATCTTCAAAATGAAAAGAGTTGAAAAATATCAATCGGTCTAAAATGAATCTATGCAATACACAAGTTTCACTTATTGAACTGAATTAATGAGATAAAATGAACTTTTAGGTAATTTTCCAATTTATTGAGAAACACCTATATATCCAACAACCTGAACAAGTATCAAACCCTAAGTCCTGTTGCCGTTTTAAGACGCAGAGTCGAAACATACAGAAATGTCATGCTTTGGCTTTCAACTGGTCCTTTACCTCTGTTGTTGTTGTTGGCGCTGCTAGAGGGCCCAGGTACATCATTGGCTGAGGCAAACGATGGTTCAGAGGTCGTTGACGTCACCTTATGTGGAGATGACGGTTTACCTGTGGGTGAATCAAATATCATAAAACACCCACAGGTGCCCTGAATTATTGTTTTTATATTTAACTACAAACAACTAAAAGAACTATACCATCTGTCGAGTATGGACTGGGATTTCCAATCTTTCCTCCAGCTTCTTCTGCTGACTTCAAGATCTCCATTTCCACAATGACGACAACATGCCTAAACAAGGAAAACATATATTTTTAAACAATTCAGACTAAATCAATGCTTATAATACTGCTTTGGCCTTGTAAGATTGTAAGAGTAATGATAAAAATATTCTCATCACAAAGCAAAACAGTGGCTTGATTCTGAGGAAAACAAAGATATTTTTCAGTTTTACAATATTGCTCAATAAAAGAAAATCTAACGTAAAAGCTATAAAGGAGAAATAATACAGAGGAAACATATACCTGCCATCTGACAAAGTGTTAGTGGTGGTCCTCTTTAGCACACAGACACATTGTGGTACAAGGAGCTTCTCTTCTGCCAGATAGTTCAACTGGGTGGCCATCAGGAATGCTGGACTCAGAAACAGATGCAAACAAATTAGGACTTATCAATGACAGAAAGTTACACAATTAGTTATACAGCATTGAAATACAACCCATTTAGTACATTTGAAGAGCAAATGAAGGCTTAACATGCAAAGTGATTTTTTTTTTTTAAACTAGTAGTTTTTATTTTTGTCAGTTGCATTGCTCTTGTGATCTATTGAGCAGAAATTGAAATACAAGTTTGATAAACCACACAACCCGAAAATAAATATTCAAAAAATTTCAATGGCCAAATTACCACCATCTAGGCCGGAAACGTGTTTTCATGTATGCAAAATATGTACTAAAAGAGATCATTTCTGTTAATAAATTATTAATCTGAATAATGTATTATTAACCAGATCATTATTAAGTTAATAATTTAATCAAACTTGTTAATAAGTTATAATTCCGTTAATATCTATTTGTGAAGAAATATCAGAGCCAGGGACTTCAGGCTGGTCCTGTTCTTGACATTACTGTGGAACCACTGGAGATGATGGTGCAAAGAAAGATTGTTCATCAATCAAAAAAAAAATAAGGACAACCCTGGGCATCTTCTTTAAGATACCATCTTAAAGATAATATTAATTTACTATACTACTACAACGACAAGAGTGTCTCCAGTCAAAGGCTTCTTCAGTTTTGTATGAAACACAGGCCGCTACAACAAATGATCTACAACAGCTCCTCAAAGAATTAATTAATTAATACCAGCTACAACAACACTTGATTTCCCTCTGGGATCCATAAAGCCTTTTTTGAATTTGAACTGAATTTGAATATAGGGTGAATAATAATTATTTGTGTTGTAATTTTACTCCACTGAACATTAAACATTTTTTGAGAAAGCAAATACCAGGTTGTATTCTATTGTATCAATACGATCAAACCACAACCACATGCTGGAATGTTTTAAGAACTTTAAGATACTTACAAGACAAGTAGTGCTGACCATCGCTCATCATAAGGCGGTACCTGGGTGGGCCTACGGTATTATTGATCTGACGTATGTTCTAAAAACAGAGAAGGGAAGTCAGCAATACAAAACTAAGAATTTACTAATTATATTTCTTAATGCATCCTACTATACAGTAATTACGATTCAATGCATACTGTGTGAACTTCTGGATATAAAGAGATTAACATTCTACAAGAATGTGATAAAGTTCTGATGTTATTTTATTCTTTCTAACTGATTCTGCCTTTTAGCTAATTCTATAGTGATAGCACATAAAAGACAGATATGGAGCCAGAGATATACTGGGCCTGACACCTACACAACAAAGTTAGAAACTCGGCAAAAAAGTGAAGTTTTTAGTCAAACAAATTGGAAACTGGTGTTGGCCCAGAACATTGAACATTTATTTTATGTCATGCAGAAACATAGCAAATATACATAAACACGAATACACATATCTGGTTGCTCATCAGTTGCATATTCTAAACCTAAACAGAAATTCAGTTTACATTGTGAAAAAGAATTTGTCAGAGTGGGCTCACACAAATATCACTTACTAGTAACTGCAGCACTGGCTTGTCTAGTTGGGATCCTTTGAAGAGGGCCTGAATAACAACACATGTGAACCTATTAGTAAGTCTGGCCTCATTCTGTCGCATCACATCACTATGATGCTAACACAAAGCTACAAATTCAACATCTGATGTTTTATTAGGTGGCACTTTGTTCCCACGGCTTCATACAAGTTTTACATGCACAAACATGACAGTGCGCAGGCAGTACCTCTCGAACCAAATTAATATTCACTCAAAGATGTAAAAATGTGCACCAAAATTGAACGGAATCACTACATATAATACTGTTACACTGTTTCTTGAAAGGTTAGACGTAAACTCAGCTACCACTGTGGATACGTCTGTGAGGCTATAAATATTTTTAGCTAATGCTAGCAGATTTTGGACGCAGTGCTCTATTTTTTAAGACAACCGGATAACATTTATTTAAAATTAAAATGTAATATTCAGTTATGCTACAAGCTTACTTCAACCGCCCCTGGTGTCAGTTTTACAGTCATGTCCTCTCCGTAAAATTGTTTTAAAGCTCACAGAAATAAACTTCTACGGTGCGTATTTTAAACAAAATTATTGCACTTCTCGCGAGATAAGCAAGGCAAGCGAGAAAAGTGAAAAACACTCAGAACCCCATTTGACACAAGTAAGCCTTCAAAATAAAAGACAGCGTCTGTGAATGGTTACAAGGACCAAATAAATTTATCGAAAACATATTTTATTTTGTGAGTGCTTTACTTTTGTGTAATTTATTAATTCACTCGTTTGAACAGCTACATAAAAAAGAAAATAATATTTATTATTATTATTATTATTATTATTATTATTATTATTATTATTATTATTATTATTATGTGAGGCATCTGTGGCTAAGGAAGCTGGAGCTCGTCTTCCCTGTTCAAGCCTCAGCTCTGCTTGTCTCTGTCGTGTCCTTGGGCAAGACTTCACTCACCTTGCTTACTGGTCAGAGGGCCCAGTGGCACCAGTGTTCAGCATCCTCGCTTCATTTTTTATTGTGCCTTAGCCAGGACAGCTGTGGCTACAATATAGCTTGCCATCACCAGGTCATGAATGACTGAGTTTAATGTAAAGACCTATGCAGCGCTAGACCTGTAAATGGCCTGTTATTTACCATATTATTATGTATTTGTTTGTTTATTTTTATTTTTTTTTTTTTGCTAGACCTACCACATCAGAGGTATGTACTTCATTATTTTTTAATTAGAATCAAAATTTTCAGCAAATCTTTGTTAATATTTTAAAATATGATGTAGCCTAGATGTTAAGATTTTGGGTTTTCACAAAATAAAGAAGTAGGCTATAGTGCAGTCTGTACATAATTTTCCTTTAAAACATAACAGCTGTTCCTGTTTGGCTTTAAAATATAAGTATTATTACTTTTAAGGGAACTAAGACAAGGCAATCCATCGAGAAACCTAAGGGTTATTGTAACTGGAATTACACGTCAACAGGCCTATGTCAATAATAGCCCATGTATAAGCTTGTATAAGCTTTTATTTAAAGGTTGATATATTTTAGACTTTATGTAATACAAATGCACTCCACAAAACATTATGAAAACATATTGACATATTCATTATGTTTCACACTGACCAAATTATCGCCTTGGTTATAAGTCTGCAGTTTCAAGAATTTGTCACGAACATTACTATTTTTTTAAATAATATATGCATAGGTAGCATATAGTGCTGATCTTAATAAACAGTCACATAAGACTATAATACAAAAATGAAAAGGGAAACAACAAACACATTGCATCTTCACTTGCTGATCTGCTGACTCCTCACTCATCTCTCTTGGCATAATCACTGATATTCAAAACCCCAATCTGCGGAATTGTATACATTGATTCATTATAAAACAATATGTTTGAAATCACCGCCAGTTTTCTATTAAATGTTTACACAGATTTCCAGGCAAATATGAGAGGCCTGTAGGTGTGGGGTTTTTATTTTGAAAGATTTCACCGGAGGCTGTCTGTCAATGACATTTGCTTGACTGGGATGTTGTAACACGGCAACATGCTGGTATGAAACTGTCCCACAACAATCTTAAAATCTTCCCCGTTTGATGATATAATGTCGTGATGTCCTACTAGTGTTGATGATGGATCTCCCGTGCGTGCAGTGGCAAGATCACGTTGCACACAAGTGGAGTGAACTAGATCCTGAGCTAAAGGAAACATTTACCTCGCTGCTTGAAATAGATGATGTCTTTAAGTGCGCTTTACGTCTGATAAAGTAAGTTTCTCTTTACTAGCTGTCGTTTGTAAACAGGTTTTACTCGTTGGGACATGTTATATACTGCAGTTTTGTTATCCGAAGCTGTTTGGGCTACAACAAGATGTCCAGGTTGAATTGTTTCTAGTTATTCATTTTAGCATAAGTTCCTTGATAGCTTCGGACAAAGCTCAGTTCTTGGGAGAGAAAAAAAGTGTCCTTTTCTTTTCCAGCCAGCAGGATCTGGACGCTTTGCAGTTGATCTCAGCAGGATTCTCAGTAAATAAGAACGCGGTAGAAGCAGCCAAATGCAGGGAAAAGGGTAACTCCAGCTTCAAGTCAAGAGACTACAAGTCTGCAGCTCTGCACTATTCACAGGTGAATTTACATACTTTACATACTATTCATGTAGATTAATTGCAAAGTACTAAAGTATTCAATGCACCAACCTGTTATGGTTAATATCTTAATAAAATACTGGTTGACTGTAAGAACATCCTGTATGCAAATACTTCTTAAGGTATAAATACAGTTTTGCAAAAGGGTAAACTGCATATTATAGACAGTGAATGTACTCAACCCCTATGACAAGTGAAATTTAAAAAATGTCTTGTTATTACAGGGAATATGTTTTGCTCCCCAAAGTTCAGAGCAGCTTTCTCTCTGCTATGCCAATCGCTCTGCTGCTCTCTTCCATCTTCAACACTATCAGGTAGGGCTCTTCATTATCAGCTTTTCTGATTTTATTTTTATTTTAGACACGCTTGTTGATATCTGGTGGATTTGTATCAATTTGTGCCCCACTGCATCAATTACTAATGGAAAATAATCTGGACTACTGACTTTGTTAATAAATCCGATATAACAATAAGTAAAATCTAAAGTGACACAAATGCATAAGATGAAATCAGGTATTGAACAAAAATGCTTTGAAAAAGCATTTGTCCCCTTTTGTGTGTTTTATTATCAAACTATTATGTTTTAGATCATCAAACAAATTTCAATTTCATAGAAATATAACCTGGGTAAACACAAGCATTTTTCTCTATCATAATTAAATTTTTAAAGAAAAAAACCCAATCCATAACAATATAAACCTTGGCAAAAAAGTAATGAATAAATCATAGACTAACTGTGATGACCTACATTCTTTGTAAAGAGTGCAGAATTTTATTTGACATGCATCACACAAGCTAGAAGACTAGACCTGCATAATCAAGAAATTCGTCAAACAGAACCTATAACTAAAGCAGACATTTATATGGATAGTGATAGTGCGTGAGAGAGATTAATGCAGCTGTCCAGGAATTGTTGATCCATTAACTTATGTTCTAATTTCATTTCTAACTTAATATGCGCTTTGGGGCTATGACTTTCTTTTTTTGTTTTCTAATGTTATAAATAATTATTATGACTCAAATATTAACCATTGATCAGTTTTTTCCCCCGTTCTTTTTACTTGCTTGTTTTTTTTTAAATCATCAATCTTGTATAGTGTCTTTCAGTTTTAAGAAAAGTGCTTTATAAAATGTATAGATGTAGTTATCATATTATTATTATTTTTATTATTATTATTATTATTATTATTATTATTACTCTATGATAAACTGTGATCTTCTTTTCATTCACTTTCTTGTTCCTATTTCACTACATTTTCCCTTGTTTTTGGAAAAAATAATCTGATTGACCCATAAATGCTATTTTACTTTTGATAGTGAACTGTGTGTAGTTACCAGATGATATGTAATTTGCATAAAAGCTTGAGTTCTCAAACCAGTATCTCCTCCTTCTGGTTCCCCTCTCAAAATGACTCCAAGTGAAGAGAAAAAAGTCAACATGGTTGTAAACGACCAATTCCTAAACACTTTCATCCATAATAATCTCCTTCCTAATTGCATTTAAACCTCCAATATATATTTATTTTATAGACTACACTCAATAAAAAAACTAGTAATGTTATATTTCTGCTTCCATAGTACCAGGAGACATAGCAAAGACCCCACCAATAAGTCCATATTAAATGTACAAAGTGTACATCTTTTAACATGATTTAATTGAAGCTTCTATTTTAGGCTGTAGTTGATTAAAAGTTTAAATAGAGGTAATCCTCTGTTTATGATGCAATTTGATTTTACAATTTCATGATTATGTCTCTGTTTTTTAGCAACTATGTTTTTGGGAGTTAAGTAGAACACTACTGATCATGTTAAAAATCCATCTATGATCCATTTCCTAATCCTCCTATATCTATGTTCACATTGTTTTACACTTTACTCTTTGTAAAGCACTTTTTTTCAATGTAAAATTGTTTTTAAATGTTTATCAGTTCACACTTTAATGTGTTAATTAGCAACATGAAATAAGTGTTAAATTGGGGCTGCGATGGACTGGCGGCCTGTCCAGGGTTTACCTCGCCTCTCGCCCATTGACAGCTGGAGATAGGCACCAGCACCCCCGCGACCCCTTAAGGAATAAGCGGTTCAGAAAATGGATGGATGGATGGGGGCTAATTGCTCTTTTACTGGCTGTTCTTTAAGACCTCTTAATTTACCCTTAATTTTAAAGTCAGGATCTCTTGGTATTGACCATTAAAAAAAAATTCTAAAATGTATTTATTTTAATTTCTCTTTACTTTTCCTGATCAGCTTTTCTGTTTTCCATAGGAATGTCTTGATGACATCGACAAAGCCTTAAACAGTGGTTATCCAGCTCATCTCTCACACAAACTGCAGGACCGTCGGGCTCTGTGTCTGAACCACCCCTCTGTATCGGAAAAAACAGTACAAAATCAACGCAATCCTGTCTCAAATGATGAAAAATGCAGCAAAAATGTTACGTTACCATCCAGTGAAGCCTTCAGATTCTGGATTTGTCCTCAAGTTTCTGTCGGCTGCAGCAAGAAGAAAGGTTACCACCTGGTGGCTCTAAAGAGGATCACAGCTGGAGAAGTGATTTTGAGTGACAAACCGTTCAGCTGGGTCCTCATTCCAGGAGTTGAGAAGGTTAAAGGAAATCGAGGACAGGAGCAGGGCACACGGAGGGAAATGCTGTTTGGAACAGAGCACAGACGATGTCACTGGTGTTTGGCTGAAACTTTGTGTCCCGTGGCATGTAAGGGCTGCAGCTTCGGCCGGTATTGCTCAGCTGCATGTCAGTGGGAAGCCTGGGAAGAGCATCACCACTGGGAGTGTCCACTGGGAGCAGATCTTGCCGCAATGGGTGTAATGGCACAGCTTGCTCTCAGAGTAACGCTCAAGGCCGGGATTACAAAAATTCAACTAGCAAGGCAAACAATCCGAGATGAGCAGAGAAAATCTAAGCAGTATAATCCATACTTGACTGTGTTTCACTTGCTGCACCATATAGAGAACCAGAGCACTGGTTTGCGTTTCCTATGTGCATTTACTGTGGCAACACTTTATCTCAAGCTCAGCAAGGAAGGTCCTCTTCCTATAACTTGGAAGCTTAGTGATGCTTCATCAATAATCAGCCAATCTCCGGATGGACCGAAAAAGAAGGGAGAGGACACAGAGTTGTGGGTTGTTGGAAGTGCAGTTCTGAGACACATGCTGCAACTGAGGTGTAATGCGCAGGCAGTCATCACACTGCAAGATACAGGTAACTTTTATACACATGTTAAATGTCCCAATAAACAACTGAAACTTAGGTTTTCAGAGGCTAAAGCAAATATTGGTGTGTAGTGCCTTGCAAAAATATTTTTACCCTTTCAACGTTTCCACATTTACACACTTTATGAACCCACACTTTAATATGTTTAATTGGTGTTTTACCCAATAGAACAGCAAAACAGAGTAGATAACTGTGAAGAGCACACTTTTGAGTTTTGTTTCTCTTTTTAATCTATATTCTTAATACCTTATAGAACCAGTTCTCACTTTTTTGCCAATGCTTCTTTAAAAGCAACCAAAGTTTGTTTTGAAGGGATTGGAGAGCATCTGCTGCAGATTCTCTATTGGATTTGGGTCTGGCCTCTGACCGGGCCATTCTAATGTCTCATCTGACCAGAGCACCTTCTTGCACATGTCTGTTTTGTCCACATGACTTTTGGGAAACCTGTTTCTTTCTTTTAGCAGTGACTTTCTACTTCCCATTTTTTCATTTGACAAGATTTATGAAGTTAATAAGGATTAGCTTTCCTGTTTGCAATAAATCCTACCGAGGGGTTAAAAGAAATACCTGCCAAACTTTTCAGATTCATTTTTGTGTTTATTTATAAACCAAATATAATTTTATTTTGGCAAGGCAATTTAATGTGTCAAGCACACTTTCAACAACAAGGTAATTGAAAGTGCTTTACATGAATCAGCTATAAAGAAATAAACAGAACATTTGATAAAAGCATGGAAATTAAAAGCAATTAAGATCAAGAATAAAAAATACATTAAAATAGAATAAAAAACTATGATTGAGCCTAATATTCATTTACTCAAAGCTCTAAACAGATAAGTTGTAAGTTTTGATTTAAATAAGTTTTGATTTTAATTTACAGTTTGTGGCTGACAAACTGTAAAGAAAAGTACAAGGGTATAAATACTTTTGCAAGACTGTGTAAGTGTAATACTTTCGAATCAGTTTAAGAAAAACGCAACATTTAATTTATTGTCTTTTCCCTCTTACCAGGATCTGAAAACTCACAGGTGCAGTCAATGGAGGAAATTCGAATTGCCACAGCAATTTTTCCAACTCTCAGCCTTTTGAATCACTCCTGCTGTCCCAACACCAGTCTGGTGTTTAGCACTGGAGCAGCTGCAGATCCCTGTGGCTCACAGGAGTCCGTAGGTCTTAATCAACGTCTCATTGGGGAAGGACACCAAGGCCGGGGAGTCACTGTGACAGTCAGAGCAGCTAGAGTTATCACTCCTGGAGAAGAGATCCTGCACTGCTATGGTCAGTTATCATATAAGAAACCATAAATGCAAGCAAGCTTTTCCCTTTCTGTTTTCAAAAAAAATATTGAACTAAATTAGCCACTTTCATGAGAATGTATGTATTAAATTATTTTAGTATTTACTTGTAAAAACAATGGATGCCCCTCCAAAAAACATCACAAACAACATCATACATCACAAAGACATAATACATTAATTTATCAGTCTTTCCTGGAATCAGAATATGTTTTTAAAAATTTGAACAAGTTAAATATGTGATACATGCCCTCAGGACCCCACAACAACAGGATGGGGACTCAAGAACGGCAGCGTCTTCTGCAGCAGCAGTACTACTTCCTGTGTGAGTGTGAGGCCTGCAGCGTGCAAGAGGAGCTGCTGATAGAGAGCAGCAGGAATGAGTCAGGACTCCTATGTTCAAAGTGCAAAGGAGCTCTTAAAGTATGTAAGAATCTGTTTATTTATTACTCACTTAGGATAATTTCCTATCTACTCTTCTGTTTTACTGCTATGAATTGTTTGTAATCAATATTTAGTATATTTTCTATATGTTTTTTAGAAAAACAAAGGAAATGGATTTACATGTTCCCTTTTATCCTGTGGTCATCAAATATCTTCAGCCGATGTGCACCACAAGCTGCAGGAGGTCATGGTTGCCTTGGAGAAGGCTGTGGAGCTCATGGAAAGAGAAATTCCAGGTTTCTTTGTTAAACTTCAGCCTAAACGCTTAAGGCAGAAACATACAATTAAACAGTTATAAATAATCCTCTCTCCACTGTTCTGTCATCCAGTGGAAGCTCTGCACCTCCTGAAAAGGACCAGCAGGCAGTCTGGACTTGTACTCGGAGAGACTCATCCTCTGCAGGGAGAGTTGGCTGATGCTATTGCTAGAGCTTATGCTTCAATGGGTAAGAGTTAGAACTGTACAGTTACTATGTGTCATGTGATAAGATCATGTGATAATTTGCCCTTATCAAATGAGAGGGTGTGTTTATGAATTTTTTTAATCTATAACTAAAATATCTGCCTACGTTTTACTAAAACAGTTTGTTTTTTTCCTTTCCTGATGATTATCAATACATTATCTGAATAGATTGAAAAATATTTTTGACAAAAGGGGATGCAACAAAGTAAAATTAAAAAAAATTACAAAACGAACATTTATTTTCTTATACAGTATATTTTAGAAAGATCATATTTTAAAACCAGGAGCACGACTGAGAATTTAATTGAAGAGCAACACTTTGAAAAGAGAAAAAAAATCTTCCTTTTGTTTGCTTTTGTGAGCAGAGGTATCACTACTGGCATCAAATTATGCCCATGCATATTTACATTTTTACATATGTGGTTTCAAAACCACCCGCAAATCTCATACCTTTTCTAGGTTTTAGTCCTTTTTTAAGCTCTCAGAAAGGACCAGCATGATTAGAAACAACTAAAAGAGAAAGTATATACTAAGCCATATTAAATCGCAGCTAAATTTAGTTGGTCTGTGTTTCAAAATAAGTAGATATTACGGATTGCATAGCTGTAGATATTAGTATGTGTATTGTAACCTAGACAATTATGACACCACTTTAGTAGCAGAACAATAACTTTAATGAACACACCTAAGGCAGCTCTTCCTTTCACAGATACATTTCAGTCACGGTTTCAGCACAGAAGAGGTGCATAGCCTTCTGGGAAATCAGGTGGGTAGTTTCAACCCAGACACCGCTACACTGCTCCCCCCAAGCTGCCCCATCAACAGCGAACACCCCAGAAACTATGACATTAACTTCCACCCTGCGTAACCACAACACACATTTTACAGATCAACAATAAAGTCCTGAAATCTTGTCGGAAGCTGCCGCCGCCGCCGGCATCCAGGTAGACAACACAGAAACTTTGCGGGACATGGGCCAACACCCTCTCCATCAGGCGGTCGAAGGTAGCTGGGGATCACAGAGGCCGAATGGCATCACCTTTAATTGCCACAGTCCCTGGCCAATGGTAAATGCAGTCTTGGGACGGGCTTCCTGGGCCAACTCCACCTGCCAATACCCACTGAGGAGGTCTAAGGAGCTGAACCAGCTGGACCCCGCCATGTTATCAAGTTTATCATCGATGCTGGGAAGGGGGTTGGAATCCTTCCGAGTGCTTTCGTTTAACCAACGAAAGTCAATGTAGAACCGCCAGCCGCCATCTTTCTTTCCTCACCAGGACCACCGGTGCTGCTCAGGGGCTGTTTGAAGGTTCTATGATATCTGTCTCCAGCATCTCCTTGATCTTCTTCTCTGCTGCAGACCGCCTCAACAAGGGCAACCGGCGTGGGCTCAAACAAATGTGTCTTGTCTCACCTGTGTCGATGTTATGTTGGACCAGGTTGGTACGGGAAGATTCCTCATCCTTGACAGTTAAAATGTCTATGTAGGTGTCAAGCACCTTCTGCAGCTGCCTGCACTGCTCCTCGCTCAGCTCGTTACAGCTCCTTTGGTACAGCTCCTGCACTGCCTGTCTCGTGTCCTGCGACGGAAGTCATGTGTATCTCTTGCCCATCGGTTCACCAGGCGGTCGGCATATTACCCCATTATCATCTTCCTACGGTTCTAGTATGTTCGCTCCTCGTACTCCCTCTTGGTTTTGGTGGCAGAGTTTAATGGTTATATGGTTCAAATAGAGTGTAGCTGCGGCCACATCTTTGATGCTTTTCTAAGCTATCAGCAGGGCCAATCCAGTAATGCAGGGGTCTTGGATGTCTGCCAGCCAGAACTGGTGTTTTCTTTTCCGACCCTCCACCTTTATTTGGAGAACCTGTCGGCCTCTCCTCTGGGTCCTGTCCCCAGTAGCTGTGACGACACATCTCTTTGTTGGGACCCAGCCCCGGGGCACCGGTAGTTCAGTCCTGGGTAGGACCCCTGGTCGGACCAAGGAAACAGTGGACCCAGTGTCCATTAAGGCACGAAGAGAGATTGAGCTTGATGTTCATGTACAGTCCACATGATCCCCCCTAGTCGGCCTATTTGCCATCTTGACTCAATAATAAGGGTATGCTCAGGTGGTGGTAGGCCCCCTACAGTACCACCCCTTCTCAGTTTAAAGGCGGAGGGAAATCTTGTTGTCGTGGGGCGGGAGCTGGACAGACCCGAGTTAGGTGACCCAACTCTCCACACCGGAAACATTCCGGTCTCTCTTTTGCCCCACTGCAGACATCGTGGTGTCTGCAGTGGGGCAAAATGACTACTCATCACTCTGTCCTCCTTTCCATCAGTTTCAGTAATGGCTTTGGCTAAATAAAACCTCAGGGTTGGGTTGTCATGCTGAACACGTAACATTGGTTCTACCCTTTCTGCTTCCCCAAGGATCTCTGATCAGCTGCCCAGGGGGTGGATGCAGATATTCTCCCGAAGTTTAGCCGGTCAAAGACGTCTAACGAAGGCCTGTAGAGCCAGTTTTTTCCTGCACTCCTGTGTCCAGGTCTGGGTACCCCCGGCGTGTTTGGAGTAGAATGTCTGCAGCGTAACATCCCAGTGTCTCATTGTTCTCTTGCGTGCTCGGCATAATTCCTCTTCCCAAACCGCCTCTGAAGAGCCTCCTGGACCAAAGTCCAGTCGGGACGTTCCTCTGGTCTTAGGTCAGACAGTACCTGAAGAGCTGCCCCTTCCAAGCTCAGAGCAACGGGCAATAATGTCTCTTCATGTGACCAGCCTCACAACTCAGCAGCCAAACTGACCGGAATGAGGTAACCTTAAAGCACCGTCTCTCCATAATAGCGGGGAAGTTTAGGCAGGGCCGTCAGGTGGCGCGGTACTGATGTCTCTGTAGCAGAGGTCCTCCCCCCCGGTTGTCGTATCACCTCATTGGGGCGGGCCGTTGGAGTGGAAGAACCTATCAGCCTTAAGAAAGGCTGCCAGCGATCCATGTGGCTCCATTGGGCTGGCTGCTGCAGGGGTGTGTCCCCCCTCCCACTTTGGTCTTCGGCTGGTTTTACACAAGATGAATCGTGATTCTCATGCCTTCTGTCACGTTTTCACTGCAGAGAAGGCGCTCCATCCAATTCTAACTCTGCGGAAAATTGCTCAATTTCATTCACAGATGTCATCTTGTCTCACACTTCTGACACCAATGTAACCTTTGTAGGTTGGGTAGACGACTAAGACACCAGTTTAGTAGCAGAACAACCACTTTAATGAACATACCGCCGTCACATGTTAAAGACCCCGAATACACATCTCTTTAAGCATGTAAATGTATATCGGCATCAACATCTAGCTATTGTAATTACAATGAACAACTAGACAAAGTTGATGGTTGTATCTGCAGTCTTGGGGAATTGGTTTTGGTGTTAGGAAGCTGTAAATTGAATATTACGTTATTACAAACAATATTACCTTATTTCTCTGATAATTAACTTCTCCTTTGCAGTACACAAAAACGTAGCATGTGTGGCAGGTCTTGCGCAGCACTGTGATTACGCAGGGGCTCGTGCGTGTCCACGCATACGCAAGATGTGTGTCCCAGGCCTGAGGCGCAAGAACACGCTTCTCCATTGACTTTACATGTAGACCTGATGCCCACAACGCTTCAAACACGATCGGTGTGATCGCACCGAAAGAGAAGATATTTTACAAACTACTGAGCAGAGATTTTATGCAGATAATGGATGTTCAGAAGTCAGTCAGAAAATCAGTTTCTGCAGGGAAACACAGTCTTTCAAAATCTATAAGAAAATTAAAAGTAGCCAATGTTGCCTTTGAATAGACTTTGTGTCTTTACTGTTTAACTTTAAGTTGACTCTGTTTGCAACAAGATTGTTGATCCTGTGCAACAAAAACATCAATTTAGAAATGACATCATCTTTTTTTTCTTCTTCTGTTTCTGCAGGTGACTGGAAAAATGCAGCAACCCATCTGGAGCAAAGTGCTTTAGCTACCAGCTCCCAGTATGGAAAAGACAGCCTTGAACTGGGACAGCAGCTCTTCAAATTAGTTCAGCTCCACTTCAATGGGTAAGTCATGTCAATAGTTTGTCCTCTTATTTTCAGTCTATAAACTGGGCAGTTCTACACCAGCTCTACTTATTAGTGTTTCCTTGTTTTGCCCTACATGTTAAATAGAAATACCAGCTTTGTGTGTGTTCATTTTTTTTTCTTTCCTTTCTTCCAGTGGTGCCAGAGACCCAGCCCTTTCTGTCATTCCCAAGGTCAAACAAATCCTCTCCCTCCACTGCGGTCCTCACTGCCCTGAACTACAGGAACTGAATGCCATGGAGAAATGTCTGAAAGGGTCGACGTTTTAGGATTAAACCCAACTGACCACATTTAAAATCTAAATATAGTATTTGTATTAACAAAAACTGAAGAAAATGAGTTCAAATTTCTGATCAAAGGTGTTTTGGTTTAGGAAAGAGTTATTTTTTTGTCTGTAAGCACCTGTAAGCATGTGTGTCTGTGTGTGTCAGAATGGATCCATCAGTAATTTCAATTTCATGCTTCAGTTGTAGCCTGCACTGTAAAAGAGAACCTTTCCACCAGCTACTTCCAGGTTACAGGGACACTGAGTCAAACAGATCTAAGCATTTGTTATAGTTCTGGACTTTTCATCTTTTTTGTGTGTGTGTGTGTGTGTATGGGGTGGGGGGTATCTTGTTTAGAAACCTATTAAGAATTATTTAAAACCAAGCAAATTTCTCTCCAAAGTCAACCTTGGAAGCCTGAATATGCCGTTCTCTGACCTTTAGATGGCAGTAGTTGTACACTGACTAATTCAATTTCATGCTTGAATTGCTGGAAAGCAGCATGATGTTTTGACTCTTGAACCTGTGGTGCATATCCCTCGGGACCTTCACCCTAAAGTCCCTCATAACTCAGTTCTATTATGGCTTTATTAACGAATAATGACAGATCCGATCAGAATACGCACTTTTGTAAAGATTCTGTAGTTTCATCGAATAAACAACTAATGTTGATAAAAGACAGTAAAACAGAACACACATCTGGAAGTCCCCAGGGATCCACTATTTTGAAGGTGGCCAATAGGACAGATTTGGATTTATGCGTGGAAGTCAAGGTCAAAAAAAAAAAAAATAAGTGGTGGAATCAGGTCACAGCTAGTTTGCACTGAGCACAGCAAAAGGCCAAATATTTGGTAATCAGTCTAATGTCCAGTTCAAACAAAAAATAATAATTTGCAACTGCTGCACTGTATATGCAGAGGCTTTCTGAAGTGCACATAGTCCTATTAAGATGTTAAGTTAATATTAAGATTTTGATAAATGAATTCCAAACTTTATCTAACAATTGATGTGACATTTATTTTGAATAATTCATCAATTTACTTGAGTTACGCTGAGTATCAGTTATAGGGAGTTCAGCTGCCAACTAAGATCATCCAGATTCAATTCACTGATGCAATCTTTAAATTTGCCATTTTTAGTTCAATGTGTCAAGCTCTTCCCATGAAGGAGAATGTGGTATTTGAAGGTCTCAACATTCTGTATGACATTAAATGTGTTTTTAATATTTTTTTAGACTTTTTTTTTTCCTCGCTCCGGCTTCTGTTTCTTTTTGTATTTTGAAGCTCTTCTCAGAACTTGTAGTGACTGATAGAAACTATGGAAGACCTGCAACACTTATCAGCAAGTACAAATTATATTTTCGTTTACATTTAACAACAATCTGCTGTATTGAAGTGTCAAGGCTAAGATTTTATTGCTGCAAGGTCAAAATCTCCCTAAACCTTTTGGGAGAAATAATTCAACATGGAATGAAGGAACACTCCACGTCCCGAGAGTCAGCTTCTGTAACCGAGGATCGGCCTTCATAGTACACCTGACCAATGTGGCCCCTCCCACATATCGTGAGCTCATGACAAGGGGTGATTTGGGGCATGTTGCCTCTATACCGCCTGAGCCCAGCACTGCCCAAAGACCTGGCCACCAGGCCTTGCTCCAGAGGGGGGCCCCATTGAGCCGCCTCCGGGCAAGGGAACATGGATGGATGGATGGCATGAGCCAAACTCCAACATTGGTTGACAGAATCATCATCAAAAGCCTGAACACTATGAAACACAATTTAGTTTTGATGCATAAAATTTAGCTGTCATCTAAAAAGAGCATTTTCATCATGGTGAGTCAAGCATACATACAGTAATATATTGCGTATGGCAGTAGATGTCTTTATAATCTGAGTGATTTAGTCAACTTCTGCAGGGTTTGAGGTGGGAGACTGACAGACACTAAAGAAAGAAGACTGGATGCTAAAATTAATGGGTATTTCAACAAAGTATCCAGCGCATGCACACTTATGCAACCTGGTAATTACAATTTTATTATATACATTTTTTAAAGGTTTTTGTTTGCACTAGTGGCCTTTATTTGAAAGTTGTTGGACAGGAAGAATAATAGAGAGGGGGGGAAGACATGCAGCATATGTTATGGGGCTGGGAATCAAACCCCAGACAGCTGCGACGAGAGCCGTAGCCCGTGCACGGCTTGGGGGCGCCCGCCGCACCACCACGCCAATTGAAGCCCCATTTAATAACATTTTTCCCTAACATTTCCTTTTTTTGTTTTTGAATTGTACAAGCTGTATGTTACATAAAGGGTAGAACATATGCGAAAATATTTATAGCAGCTTTAGTTTTAAAAATTTCATAAAGTCAGAATTTTAACAGTAGGTTTGTAAACTTTGAGAGCCATGATAATGATTGAACACGTAAAAATTCCAGAGAATATGCAAATTGAGTTTTTTTTTCTCTCTCTTTAAGCTCAGTAAGACTCAAAGACTTAGAAAGAGAAAACAAGTCGGTTTTATAAGCTGAAAAAAAACATTTGAAATGTTTTCTGTTACACAAAAGCCTGAAGATCTGTCGACATACAGCTTTGTGCCTATTCCTGTATATCATAGTTTCTATTCGTTTTCCAATCTTGCTTTATCCTTTCAGGGTTATTAAGGAAGGGTGGAGTTGGTTTGATGGAAACGATTCCAAAATACGCCAAGTACAGTTCACTCGTCATGGACTGCCAAATGCAGAGAAGCCCTGCACTTACACCGCATGAAAAAAGGAAAATAATTCAAACTGAAAAAAAGAGTGTTGGCAATAATGCATAGGCTACTTTGGATGACCATAGCCTCCTTTAACAGCCCAGATCTTCCAAATGGACTTTACCCATCATGATAAATCATCACTAGTCTTTTTTATTGTTATTGTTGTTTTGGTATTGAATAGCTTAATCCCCCACCTTCGGGTATCTTGATTAATTAATAAAGCATGAAATGTTTTATATACCCTGCAAACTTTCTCCTGTCATTCTTGAATAATTAATGTTTATTTAGTTAATCTTGTGTTTTTATGTTTTTTTTAAATTCATTTATGTAATATTTTGTATGCACAGCACTTTGAAGAAACTTTGTTAAAAACATGCTTTATAAACTTGAACTATTCTCGGAATATGTACTGTCCAAATATAATCTGTTTATTACAGGCTTTCTTTTATTTTATTTTTTATTTTATTATATTCAATACCATGCATTTGATTTTGTCCATTTAATTTTTGCTTTTTTTTTCCGGTCTGGCATGCAACTCAAGTTCCTAATTTCCTAACTTCCTTGACTTTCTACAGAATAATAATTCAGATTGTTAATTTAATTAACATTTGAAATGTCTGATGCCACACCTTTTTAGATGTAGACTTTTGAAGAAGAAGAAAAAAAAGAAAATAATTTCTGGTGTATATTAAGATTTTCATAATCTCAAGATTTCAGGCCAGTGAGACAGTTGACAGTTGAGACAGATGAGTGGATCTACTTTTTCAGGTTTGGAAAGGAAATACATTCCGTTTTTTCCCTATATCATGGGCTTTGTCACTGCTTAATTCTCAGCCTGAACTACAAATCAATCAAACAACTTCTGCCAGCAGATTTCTCAGACAAAAGTAAGGAAAAATTAAGTGACACAAAATAAATACTTTTCTTTCATTTAGGAGTTTGTGTTCCTTTTTAGACACTATTTTTGAACTGACTATTATCTGACTCATTTTTTAAAAATATTTTTCCCAATGAGATACACTTCAAATAAGGCTTTTCTTAAACATGTAGTTAATTAAGCCCTTTTAAAACAAGATTCTTGTGATAAATACATTCCAAGTAATTTTTTTTAAAACATTTTTTAATTTTAAACTTTTTTTGTTTCATTTTGAGTGAAGAAACAAGACCTTTAAATCAGAATCTTGATTGAGGAATCATAAATAATCATAATATGAGCAGTACCGTTTCCTGTTAAAGATCAATTCTTGTTGTTTGAATGGGTTTGCATGGTCTATGACAGAAATGTTTCCTAAATGCATGAGTTTTGTGCTTGTTAGAACATATTGTTTCACTTACAACTTTTAAACACATGTTCACATTAGACCTAATCATTATGAAACAAAGTGCATAGTTAAAAGCTTACATTTCACAGAGTCAAATGTGTGAACTTTCAGAACCAGTTTTGATGCAGTATTTATGTTTAAACCCCTGCAGTGATAATTATATCTGCTACAAGTTTTCAAGCAAATATAGTGTGTTATTATGAATGGAAGTTGTTCCAAATCCCTAAAGGAAGAAATATTTTAGATATACTCAAATTATGAAAATAATTAAATTTGCAATTAATAACACATGTCTACAAACCATTTTTTTTTTTTGGAGTTTTACATGCCTTTTTGCAAACGCTCAAGCTATGAGTTTTCTTCAATAGTGGCTTTCTCATTGCTACTCTCCAGAACCCGTGCAACAATGAAATGTGTGGTTTGTAATATAACACAACTTGAAACTGTTCAATGAGTGTGAATAGATTTGCAACATACTCTATTTGGTTTATGATTCCATTACCACACCAGTTTAATAAACTCTAATTTTTTTACTGACAGTTTCATATGTCTAACACTAGAACCATATGGAAGGTCTCATGTTCACCTTTTCAGGTCAAACAATCCTCCCACCCATCATGATCATTGGCTGAGTTCCTCATTCCTCACTCTGAAAGCCCCCTCAAATTCTCCTATCTCTCCATTAACCTTTTAGTGGATTTGTGTCAGCAGTCAGTCTCCTCGGTGCTCAGTCTTTCAGCTCTTTTCTCTGCTGGAATCTGATACATGATGCAGGGGATGGTAATCTGGCTGGGCTCATGTAAAAATAAAATCCCCATTTCCTCCTAGGACAGACATTTGTTACCAACTATTATAAAAATTGCATATCAGTTGTAGCATCTAAATCATCATTAAAAATAGAGAGGGAGAAAGATGAGAGGGTTGTGGGTTGAATGAGAATGACAGCCTCTGCATTTGAGGGCTCGAGAGATGAGCTAAATTTGGCATGTGCACATGAAAAATGTGTACACTGGACAAGGTGAGGGAACTGGGCAGCAAAGCCGTTGCCAATTATACTCCTGAACAGCCTGCTCACCTTGCTGGAATACCATCACACAGCTATGAGTAAGCAGTGTGAAACGCGGGTAGCTGGAGTATGATTGGCACCTCAAACAGCAGATGGTGTGACCTATAGGATGGAAGTGCTGTTCTGCCAGTCATCTATTATGGCTGAACAAAGCAGAGCAGCTTTCTTCTTATGAGAATGATTTAACTTTACAGCTGGATAGCAAAGTAAAAAGTAAAAACCTAAAACAAATGATGCAGGCAGATGCAGGCACTTGTGCACTTTGAGGGAAGGAACACATAATATTTAATCTAAGGTTACAGGTTTAGTAAGAATCAATCTTCTGTTGGTAGTAGTGTAAACATTGTAAAGACTTGTTCTGATTAGATTTTGTTTTCAACCAGCATATCATATTGTATATTTTAGCTTAATACCATGCTAAAGCTGAATCAATTTTTTTCGAATTTAGCTAACAGAAATAGTTTTAGTGATGGCAATTTACCTACAAAAGGTCTAAATGATGCCAGACAAAAGGGTGAGTCTTTATAGTGTGTTGTGCAACAATACAAAGCTTTGGCTTTGAAAACAATAATAACAAAATGTGTTGCCACAGTTACTTTGAAATAGTAATCTGCTTACTCATTCAAAAAGTATGATTGGTTCTTTGCTGTTTACTTTATTTTAGGAGTAACAAGTTACTGCTAGTTACTATCAGCAGCTGCCAATAACACTCCCCACCGCCTCAACATAAAAACAACAACCGGTTTTGCCAATATTCACTTTATTGGAAGTACATTTTAACAGGCCAGAAATATGCTTGCTTTCTAACCTCATGTAACCTCTCATTGACACCAGACAACTGGAGAGTTCCACCTGGGGGCAGAGTACACAACTCAAACCAGATAGAGTGTTGAATTTGTAGGGTAGAAACAGAACAAACATGGTGACCATGGAGGAGATAATCAGCTGTTTAAGTTTCAGATTACAACAGAAAAAGACATCAGCAGCGTTGTAGAAAGTAAGACCATATTTGGTATGGAAAAAGCAACGCATTAAATTAGTCGTTACTGGAATACATGTCATATTAGAATAATGCAGTACTAAGTAATTTGTTCGTATCACTGTTAATAAATGCCGGGTAATTATTAATAAATCTAGTAATCTTGGTCAAAATTACCCAGCTGGGGTGCCACCTTATTAACAAGAAATAATAGCCAAATAGTTTCCTCAGTTATTGCTGATGAATACTACCTGATAAATACAATAGATTAAGTATTTAAGTTCAGCAATGATGCTCTTGAACAAGAGGTTCTACAGACATATTAATGGAATAAGCAAAAACAACTTCTCTCCAAACTCTAAGAGTTTTTTTTTACAAAAAAAAAAATCTATCTTCCAAATAAAATACTTTAATCAACAAACTCTCTAAGGCCACGTCCACACTAAGCCGGATAATGCCTTAAACGTATAATTATTTCGTCTACACCCCCCTATCGTCCACACTAACCCGGCGTCGTTTAAGGTCTGTGGCCGGACAACTATTAGCCGGATTAGAGAGCCGTGTAAATCCTAATTCAACGGTTAAACGAGCTAGTGTGGACAGCTTCCCCGGATAATGAAAGGAAGTGGCGTCAGTGAATGCTGCGTCAATAACAATATGACACTACAGACAAAGACAACAGCGAAGAGTAATAAATCGATCTCGTCGTCTGTCCACACCAAAAACTCTCTCTTCTTCTGAGCAGCTATTGTTCTCTTCGATTAACGGGAAAAGCAGATATGTACTGTGCTGTAGAGCTTCTTGTATATATTATGTAGGCGCTGGCGTCACGTAGATTATACGCATGTTTTGTGCGTCTTTTCGCGCGTGCCCAGTATTTGCACAGGTCGGTATGGGATTGCGCAATCATGGGACCTTAAATGGGGCGTAAATGCTCTTGTTGAGTGGATAACATTAGGCGTCTAACTCCCCGTATAACCTTATCAGCTTAGTGTGGACGTAGCCTAAGATAGTGTTATGGGAAACTTTATTAAGAAGGATCTGTTCTGTGTATATATACTGACAGAACTGTGTGCTATTTCTTCATGACATAGTAATTAATCTGATTATATGACACTTTATAATACTAGGTCAGGTCATGTGAACTGATATTAAACTCCTGCATCCTATGCTATTATGATAACGACTCTCTGTACACTGGACGTCCTGACATTTTGCAAGATTGTGCTTCTGTATCACCCGAAGACGCCTGGGAGTCTACAGTCTTTACTCTGAAGAAATGTTTACTGATATGATATTGATAGTAGTAACGTTGACTGACTCTATAAAAGGCTGTGTTAGTTGTTTGGAAGCAGGCTTGCATAGATTGGCATAACAATCATCTGATAAATGTGATGAATCTCTCTTTCTAACATTACTACTAGGGCTGCCAAATGATAGAATATTCAGAATTTAAAATTTTAAAACAAAAACCTTCAAGAAAAAAAACGGTAGATTATTGTCTACATATATTTGGTCGCTTTGTAATCCTGTAATCCTCAGATACCTCCATGAGGAGGGTTTGTTCCGCTGCGGAGAACATTTCTGAACATTCTTTTCCCTCGTTTTTCGGCATTTCGGACAGTTTTCGTTCTCAACTAGAATGGGCTTTTTATCTTCCCTGTGGGCGTGCACAAGTTGAGGCTTAACAGGTGAGTATTGACTAAGTGTCAAGTGGAGCCAGCTGATTTCACTTGATGGAACGACCTCGAGCTAGATCGGGAAGTGGAGCTTAGTCAAGCTTCAAGCTTACACCTAAGCCTGGCAATTCTTAGCTACGTTGATGGAATACCCCTCAGATCTGTTTGAGAAATTTGAAAATCAGGCCAAATTAGCTTTCAACTTTCAAATGATGTGAATTACTCACACACCATTACAAAAGTATTTAAGAATAAAACATTAGTAGAAAAATTTATAGTAATATCACAGTTCAGTATGGGCCACAAGAAGTGTATGGAAATATGCCAGTTTAGCTGTACTTTATTGGGCTATGTTGCAAAAGCACTGAAAAGGCCTGCTGTAATTTGAAAAATGTTCTCTTGTGAAATTAATTGGCTGTATAAGCCTAAAAAAATACAAAAACTAACCATAATTTTAGAATCTTCCATCACTGCCCTGTGTTTTTCTGGATACCAGTCCAGCAGAAAACCCGCCAGTCACTATTTCCCACTAGACACATATACAACACGGGTGGCTTTTCAGTCATGATAATATTAAAACTTTGGCAACAAAACTTGATGGTATATGTAAGAGAAATACATGGGGTGAATTTAATCCATGCAGTTTGTTCACCTTCATGTGTAACTTTCTGTTTATTAAAATATATGATGAGATTTGAACGTGTTGCCTGGCATTTATTGTGACAGTAATAATTGTTACTGTTGATTTAATGGGCTAAGAGCAATTAGAACAGGAGCAAAACTTTATTTTTGTTCCAAAAATATATTCCTGAAAAATGACGGTAGCTAATATAAAAGCACAAAATTGCTTTTGCATGAATTATTCATGGACCTTCAAGAAGTAATAACCCAGGTGGTATATTTCAAATGTCCAACAGGTAAACAAATAATATTGCGGAAGATGTTTGCTTCAGGGAAATTGACGTAATTTGTTTACTTTGTGCACTTTCTTTTCTGTCAGGTTGCCTTTTGTGCCACCTGAGATATTAATTGTAAACAACATAAAATCATTTTCTTGCAAAACATGCACAAATGTTTATTTATTTAGGACATCACAAATTAACCAGGAGTAATTTTTGTACTTTTCTTTGTCTGATTGAAGAGAAATTATTCATTAGGGCTAAATTTTATTATCTGAAACGTCTTATTAGGAAACTGCAGGCATATCTCATTATGTGGGTAAAGTCTAAGAATAGAATAATTTTTCTAAAAACTCTCCAGATAATAATGACCCTTCCTCTGTAATTTATTTTCACTGTAATAAATGTCATATAATGTCTCCCTTTTTTTCAAATATCCCATTTTGTTCTTCACGGTAATGGTATAAGTATTTTAAGCTCTGAGGAGAAACATGGATGGATAACAAATCCATTTAGCTCCATTACTGCTCAGTCTTCTCATTCAGTAGTCTCCTGTCCTTGCAATGTAATATGATTCCTTATTGCCTTTCATCTCTTTTGCTTTTTCATTTTGCAATAAGAGTGTGGGATATGCTTCTGTAGGGGTTTAGGATGCATTGCTGAGGTAAGTTTAGGGTCAGGTCTGATGGTAGTCATAAAACCTTTTAAAACTGCTAGCTAAAAAAAAAAAAACAGTTTGATCCACATCTTGAGTCACACTTCTTAAGCAATGTTTGGTTAAAACTAAAACTTCAGAAATGTCATATTTGCAAATATAATTTTGGTAAACTGAGCACAGACCAAATTGTCCCCTTAGGGGGTCCCGGAACCCAGATTGGGAACCACAGATATAGAGCTAAGTGGATTGTAGTTGATTGTAGACTAATTTAAACATTGTTTTGTCAATATTCCAAAATATAAACTACAAGAACCAGCTTGAAGCAATGTGCTCAAGATCCCATACAGAATGCTTGAGCATTAACTTAAAGAGTATCAATGAATATGTATTCACATAAATTAAAATTTACCTTATTATTTCCGCCATACTTATTTTAGACAATTAGTTTAGTACTATGCATTTCTGTATCCTAAAAACACAAAATATTGTTTGTTTAAAATACAAAATATCAAGATAATTTATTCTGTAAACATAGCTTCACTGACTTGACTACTCTGTCAGTAAAGATTTGCATTGCTACAAGTTGACCGAGTCTTAAATAAACACAGATTTAGGAAAATGGCTGAAACTCTTATTCAGTGTTGTCAAAGTTGCCTGTTGAGTCAATACTTGAGTAAAATTCTGTGATTGTGAAAAGTGCTTCGTGGTGTTGATGGAAAGGATGACTGAAAATGTGTGAAAACTTCCAGAAGCAGCTGGATATCTTTAATGAATTGTTTTACAAAAGAAAACAAAATGCATGGCAACAGGCAGTGTGGATAAAACTTGAAGGGCAAAAAGCATTACAATGTAAAAGCTTGACATTGATACAGGAAAATACACAATTAAAAAAATAAAGGATGTCAAGGAAGTATTACACTTTACAACAAAGAACAAAGCTATTGGGAACAATTTCAATAAGCAGTTTGAGAACTGAGTTCATGGGCATCAAAGTTCAGCGAGGCAAAAACTCCTCAAGAGATTGTTAATCTAATTTGAAATTTTAAGTAGATGCCAACAGTCTTAGTTAATCCATGATACAAATAAAGAAAAATTAAGCAATAAAAACGTAAATCAAGGTCAGAAAATTTTACATTGAACCATAATATAACCAAAAGATCCTGACAGAAATCACTAGAAAGTAATATCTCACCATAACATATTTCAGACCTGTACCAGTTGTCAGTTGCTCAGAAAAATAATAAGTTAAAGAAAGGTGAGAAATGACCACTGATGATTAAAATTCACAAGCTGTGGTCCAAGCAATACGTGAAGATGCATTTTTTCAAAGATTTTATTGGCCAACAAAATGAGAGGGCATCTTGATAGATAGGCTGTAGTGGATCACTTATAGACCCAAGTCATCAATTACAGCCAAGGGGAGGAGGGATAATGCTGCAGGCAGCTGTCTTTAGCTATAAGCTAGTTTGACCTTTCATAGTGAAGATTAACTGAAAATCTACTCAGACGCCCCTTACAGTTTCTGGAGGACATTGAGCTCAAACTATAAACCTGCAGCATTCCAGAAAGCGGTGGTCTTTGATTAACAACTGACTTTCCAGGATTATTACTGATTATTTTAAAATGCATAAGCAGTGTTGGGGACAATACTTTGTAAATGTATTTGATTACAGAATTCTGAATACCTGCTTTATAATTTATTTTGTAACACATTCCGTTACTTTGCTGAATCCTGGTACTGTATATTAAATACTTGGAATACTACCCCTTCAAAACAGCATTTAAGTGTATGAAATGTCACAAAATGTGCTGGTAGCTACTCCCGCAGGAAAACAGAGCGTATATTAATACTAAACATTATGTACTGACTGGGTAAAAAATAAAGTAATTATTTTTGGCACAACACTGCTCTCAGCGACCAAAACCAACCAACCCCTAAAAAAAACAATTGTATTTTTAGCAGTAATATCTCTTTACATTTTATCAGATTTTTTGTTTAGTCATTTTAAATGAAGTTTAGCTGTTTTGCAGCCACAGCCAATTAGGCTATTTGTGACTTTCTGTTTTAAATAAGCAAAGTATTGTAAACTGACATTCATTGCACTCCAAATGGAAAGCTTTTATCTCTGTAGGGAATCCCATCACAACAACATATAATGAAGCTAACGTCATGTCACATACAACCACTGTACCTGTGAGAAATGACCTAACTAACACGATATAGGCCCTGTCAAATAATGGACATAAAAAAACAGTGGTAGATGATATTGTTTTGTTTTTGTACATCATTGCAGTGTCTTTTCATTTGTTAGTGACTTTCACATACCTTGAAAGGCTGGTCAGCAGGCTTTGTTTCTAGTTTGCTGTTGACATTGATGATGTGCGGCAGTGTAGTTTCTTGAGACCCACCAGCAAAAGTTTACACAAAAATGTAAGAATTTTCCCACCTGGATCCATCACTAACCTTTGCAAACATATTTTAGGTAATAGTATGAATATGCTGTTTTATTTATTGACACTGAATTACAGCTGCTCCAGCAATCACTGGAGTTTGCCTGCATACTTTACAGTTTGACACCAGAAGCAGTGTGACTTATTACTTGTTAATGTTGGTGCTTACTGGTCAGGAGTGCTTCAGCAATGGGATATCTATGGTTTCGGTGGCATATTGTATAGGGGTATTATGGGATAGTCTACTCAATGCGAAGAAACATGTTTCACAAAAATTATATCTTCATCTTTCAGGTGGAAAATGGAAAAACTCGCAAGTATTCCAATGGTATTACAAAAGTAACCATATTCCGAATACCATGTTTAAGAATAGTAACTTTAACGCAATACAGTAACCTATAATTAGTATTCTAAATATGTACTGCCGGAACATGTATTCCGTTACTACCCAACGCTGTGCATAACGTACATATATTGTAGCCGACATTTACATAGCTTTTCACAAACTTGTTAGTGTCTGAATATAGGCCATATATAACTCAATGCCCAAGGAACATCTTCAGTCTCAAAATTGCTTTTAATTACCATTAAAAAAACATCAGCAGCAGCAGTTTGAAAACTCTGGACAACTTACTGTAGCACTCTTATCAATTTATTCTATTGCTTATTTGAACTTCAATAACCTTTTTTTCTGGAAACACTATTAATATAAAACTTTATTGCATACAAATGTACAGCAACATCTATCTATCTATCTATCTATCTATCTATCTATCTATCTATCTATCTATCTATCTATCTATCTATCTATCTATCTATCTATCTATCTATCTATCTATCTATCTATCTATCTATCTGTTAAATGTTCAAATGAGGCAACCCTGATGTTTGTTGTTCATTCGTAATTTAGCTTACTAATATCAACTACTATTTAAAAGTTGGGTTATGTTTTTACACAAAAGTATTGGAAGTCTAACATCAAACCATGGAAATATTCAGGGAGAATATTAATAATTAAACAAATTAAAGGCGACAGTGCTGGACTCTGGCCTGTCCATCTTGCAGAGTCCCCCTGTCTAAACCACAGAGAAAGCAGCAGCAATTCACCCTGGAAAGTTCACCCTGACAGTGGTTGGATGTGATGAGCAGTCTGCCTACTGATGTATGGAACAAACTACGAGTCTGACTGCCCATCCATGCTATCAATTAATATCAGCTTTTACTTTTCCCTTCAGAACTGTCAGATGACAAGAGTGGATTTATTGGCCGACAGTGGCCAACAAGGGCTTCACCTTTCCTTTTATTTACTGTTTACAATGTTTGGATAAATAACTGCTGATTTGTATGGAGTAAGATTTATTATGTGGTCACTTGAGTATCTGATGACCTCTGTGAACTGTTGAAACTTGAAGCTTGAAGCTTTAACCAAACCCAAATTCAGACTCTGATCTCGGCCCTGACCCTGTGTGATCGCTGCTCCTATCCCAAAATAAATTACATATCAAATGCCAATTAAAGTCTTAACACAGACTTAGTTCAACTAATTATTGCTTTTATCCTGTTAATATGTTGGAAAATATTGAGAACCTGAAGCGTAAAAATGTTTATAAAAACTATTAGATCAAGACAAAAAACTGAAAATTCTTAAGTTCTAACGTTAAGACTGAAACCAGACTAGTGTGCACTCTGACTGATTAACCCTTCCGAACAAGACTGGCAACAGTTCACTATCTTCCCCTGAGTCAGACAACTGATTCACTTTCCAAGGTGCCATCGATACATTTCACCCCTCAACAGCAGTGCTTTAATCGCCACGGGGGCTTCAGTGTGATCAGTTACTGTCAGCCAGAAGGACACACTGCGGTCAGTTGAACATCAGATATCAAGCGTTTTGTAATTCAATCTAACCAAAGACAGGAGACGCCAAGTATCCATATCGTCTGTTTGTCGCGCACTCATTAGAAAACCACTGATCACCATGGAACACAATGAGGGTAAACCTGTGCCTTTAGAAGGAGTAAATATTATGTAATACTAACAATTAGAAGTAGTTAGAATAGTTTATTAAAGAAGTAGATGGTTCACAGTCTTTTTCAGCTCAAAAAAAGGCTATAAAAACAAAAGCACTTGCTTATAGTATAGAACATTTTTGAGGGAGGTCATTTTGCAGTAGGATTACTGGGTATCTCTGAGCCACTTTGTAATTTAACCTTAACATCTTCTTGAGAGGTTAAGTGTCTAAATCAAAACATTGTCAAATAGCAGCTAATTGATCTTGAACACTCTCTAAACTATGTTTTTTTCCAGATTAAATACATTCTCTTATTCAAACTTTGAATGTTATAGGACATGAAAGGACCAACACATAAGTCTGTCTGGACTCAAAATACATGCATTTATGAACATAAGATTTGAAAGCAGGCTTCATCTGCAACATGAATAAACATGCAGCAGATTTGATGGCTGTAAGTTGTTATATACCATTTTAATTGAATAGTGTTTTGTCTATCTATATCCCTACATCCATTTCTTGTCTTTACCTGCTTAACCCTGCAGAGTCATGGGTGGGCTGGTGGCTATGCCCAGCAATCATTGGGCAGGAGGCAGGGCACATCCTGGAGAGGTTGCCAGGACAAACAACCATGCATTCATGTGTTTGGACTGTGGGAAGAAGCCAGAGTACTCTAAGAGCACCTACACATACACAGGGAGAATGTGCAAACTCCATCCAGGAAGACTCCAGAAGACTCCCATGTTCATATTGGGAATTGTGTGTTTTGGGTAATTTTTTTATTCGTTTTCTGCTACTCATAGAAAAATAAGTAGGGCGGGGGAGATTTTTTAGTTTCATTTAACAAAATAACTTTCTGCCAAATGTGTGCTGTGTCCCCTCATGGTTTGAGACAAACTCAAATGGAACGTCTTTCAACAATGCCTTTCTTTTTTTGCTCTTTTCCATAAAGTTGGAGTCTACAACTTAAAGGTTATCCTGTCAACAGATTATTCCTCATGTGTTGTATATATTTGCAGCTCCTCCAGTGCTACCATGGAGCGCACGTTTTTTTTTTTTTCCCATTCATAAATTTGAAAAGGATGCAGAGTCTATAAATACAGCCCACTTCCAGCCACTCATTTTTCTCCTTGCTGCTACTGGCCGGGGTGGGCAACAGAAGACAATCTCCAACCATCTTCCTTTGCTGGCAGAGGAAGGCCTGAGTTTCTGTGAGAAACTTGCTCTAAAGGAACCCAAAGACCATTTCAGGTGAATCTTAAACATTGATAAACAAAGACTTTGTTTATCACCAGAGCCCGATGAAACCCCCTCTGAGTTTTAGACTGCCGACCGCTGAGAAACAAAGCAAGAGCCACATGTGGTGGGGGACCTAAACCACCCAGAATCTGTATTCAGCCACTGCCAAAGAGCTGATGCGAAGAATTGTTGTGCTGGAAAGCTGCCAAAAAAGTACATTTATTGATCCAAAGAATGTTTTAATTTTCCTTACATTGTTTTATGGTTTACACAAAAAAATCAAATGTGCTAAATTAGTTAAAACTAATTACAATTGATAAACTATGTTAGCTTTCATTTTAGTATCTTCAAATCAAGCCCTGGGTTCTTAGAGCATTGACAAAGACATGGAACTCACAGTGGTTTAAATACACAAGAAAGGTAATCAGGAAGACAATCAGGGAAACTCTGGACAGCTCGGGACAATCACGGCAAGGGAACTGCATTTGGTATCCTGTTTTTGAAAAAATTTAGCAATGTTGACAAGTCAACCTATTTGAACTTGATTTGGGGTTCAGGGTCTTGTCTGAATATGCTTTGACATTAAGTGGCAGAAGCTGAATATAATCTGGGAACTTCTTAGTAGTTGGTTATAACGGTGTTGACGATTTTAATTCCCATATTAGCTTTACGTAGGACCCAAATGAGACTCCACTTTAAACCGGCATCCAAAATATGTGCAAAATTGTATATCATGCTGAAAATTTTAGAAAGGACTGCGAGTGGTTGTACAGTCTAATTTGTTTGCATTATTACAAAGAAACCAATCATAATGTTCAACTCTTGACACAAATAGTGATCAGCATCTACAGCTACCTGTGATTTTGGCTTTGTTGAGTCAGTTGTGTCTGTCTGGTTCTGGTCCAGTCCATTACCAGCCTAAATGACTAATTAATGGTCCAGGGACAGCTGACACCAGCTCCTCAAGATCTGTTTACACCCCCGTCCATTCCACAGTTCTTCTTCTTAACTTCTGCCTTCACCCCTGTTCTCTCCCCCCACCTTCTCCTCATTTCTTATTCATTTGGCGATGGCATACTGTTCGGGGCGCAGGTCTGCCGACAGACAGATGGAGAGATTGAAGGGTAGGTGAAGCAGACTGTAGAGGTGTGCTCTGCATTTGATATAGGAGGAAGGTGGGTCATATATCACTATCTTTACTGAAGGAGGGATAGACTAACACTGATCTTCACCTTCTTACACACCCAACACTTCTTTCTCAAGACTGTAATGGAAGGTCTGATGGATCTCATTATGATTACAATGTACAGTTCACAGTTACTACAGTGTTTTGAGACTGCAGAAGCCTTCTTATCTATAGGTAATCAAGTTCACCAGGAATAATTGGGATCACTGTTGAGTAATTTTAATCACTTTTGTACACAAAATGGTTGTTGATCCCATTCACTAAATCTTTTATGCTAAGTTAAGCAAATGGACTGCTGCCAGATGAGGACAATGACTGGGCTGGTCACAAAATGCTTTTTTTCTCACTTAGCTAATTCTGAGGAATATGGCAACCAATAAAAATGTACCTATGGGTGGAATATACCTTTAAATACATTTAGATAGTTTGGACACACAAAATTTCACCAGAGAGGCGTGCTGACCAGATGCCCAAGCCAACTCAACTGGCTCCTTTTGATGTGGAGGAGCAGCGGCTCTACTCCGACCCCCTCCTTGATGACCAACCTTATCACCCTATCTCTAAGGAAGAACCCAGACACCCTGCAGAGGAAACTCATTTCAGAAGCTTTTATCCGTGATCCCCTTCTTTCAATCACTACCTAAAGTTTGTCACCATAGATAAGGGTAGGAACATAGACCGACTGGTAAATCAAGAGCTTCGCCTTTCGGCTCAGCTGTCTCTTCACCAAAACAGACCGTTACAGCACCTGCGTAACTGCTGACGCCCTACCAATCCGCCTATCGAACGCCTTCTCCAAGTCCATAAAACACATGTAGACCGGTTGGGTGACCTCCCCAGAATCCTCCAGGACCCTGCTGAGGGTGTAGAGCTGGTCCAGTGTTCGACAGCCAGGCAGAAGATCTCATTGTTCCTCCTGAGTCTGAGGTCCAACTATCTGTTGGTCCCTCCTCTCCAGAACCCTCGAATTGACCTTACCAGTGAGGCTCAGAAGTGTGACTGTAGTTGGAACACACTCTGTGGTTCCCCTTTTTAAACAGGGGGACCACCACCCCGGTCAATCCAAGAGAACTGCCCCCGATGTCCAATATTGCAGAGCTGCGTTAACCAACACAGCCCTCAATTAATCTAATAAGCATTCACATAATCAAATTTAATATAACTTATTATATGTTTGTGTTGCAACTATATGTCTCCTCTAATTTAGTATTAGAGCAACTCTGAGAGAACTGAGGATTTCAGATGGAAAGGAAACTTGATTCACAATGTCATTACCATCCAGGTAACTCACATAAAAGTGTACGGATACACACGCATACACCAGAGTTATCACTGTAGTCAGGAGATAGGGTTGAGTAGCCTGAGGTAAATCAATTTTCAGATTCACTGTCAAATTGAAGGCCCCGCTGAGGGCACTGTGACAATATCAGCAGCAGCTAGTGTAAAGCAGCCGTCTCTAAATCAGCTCTCTGTGCAGGGAGATAGAGCCACCGTCCATCAAGGTGGTTCAGGGATCCTGCGAAGAGAAGAGCATGACTGAGTTGGTGTCCTTGTTTGTCTGGAGAAACAAATATTGACATTAATATAGCTCTTTCGGCTTATCAGGAACAACAGCAGTAGGGTCACTTTCCATTATTTTCACATATGTTGTCTTTCTGTATCTAAATCTTATGTTTTATATCTCAGCATGTGTCTATATTTACACTGCAACCGTGATCATTGATGTTCATTTGTTCTTGTGCTTTTAAAGATGACAAGAGGCTATATTTTATGGTTGCAAAAGTCCAATTGGGTAACCAGTTTGATATAGAAATATATTAACTGTAAACACAGAGTATAAATATAAATTCTCATCTGTCTGTATTATTGTTTTTTTTTTTTTTGCAATGAAAGGGAATTAAACCAATTCCAGTTTTCTTGTAACAACCTAAATATTCTGCTCTAGTACATTCTATTCTCCAGTGCTTTTGAAAAAATATTAAATAGCCTTGAACTTACCCCATTTTGTCCCTTTTTAACTCTGACATTTGACTGATTTTATTGCAACAGATCAACACAAGTAGCACATAACTATGAAGTTAAATAAAAGACTCATATGTTTTTAATAGTTTTTTTTCCAACAAAATAAATATCAGAAAATTATGTCACGCTCCTATATACATAACCCTGGGTTGGACGTTTTAACAGTCAATCAATCAATCAATCAATCAATCAATCAAACAAACAAACTTTATTTATGCAGTGCTGTTCATACAAAAAAAGATGCAGTTCATAGTACTTTACACAATAAAAATTACCCGACACTATCCCCCCCAATATATTCACATTCATACGCCCCACCCCCCAATCCTATCCACATGTGCGGACACACTCAGGAGCAACATTGAAATAACATTAAAATATACAATAAAATTGACAATCAAATGGACACTGGGCTGAGTACAGATGACCTAGGTTAGATAAGGAAACACCATCAAGGGAGCCATCTGCACCAGCAACAGCAGATCGACAGCAACAGCCAAGGCTCTGACCAGGGGCGTCCAGAGGAGACAAGGTCGGGACCTCCAACTCCACCCAAGCACTACTTAGAGAGCACCCAGGCAGCCACAGCCAACCACCGCTCCCGAGGCCGAGAGCTCCCTCAGAGGAAACACTGGAAAAATGTGTCTATTTATTTGTATAAAATAACAGGAAAAGATGTTAAATACATAAGTCAATAAATCAGTCAATAAATACAATAGATATATAAACTAATATATAAATAAATAAATAAATAAAGAAAGAAAGTTAAACTAAAAAGATAAATACAAGTTCAGGTAGTAAAGCACTGATCAATAAGGGCAATAAAAAAATTAAAGGCAAATAAATAGGCAATAAATAATAAGCATTTAGATGTAAGCTAAAAAGGCGAGTCTTGAGCCTGCTCTTATAAACATGAACGTTTTCTGTGGCGGTCTTTTCAGAGGTGAGGGCCATAACACTAGAAGGACGCCTCACAGTGGGTGTGTGTCTTGACTTTAGGGATGATGAGTAGACGGCTGCGAGAGGAGCACACAGACCACGAAGGTTCATAGGGTTATAGCATTTCAGAAAGATAAGAAGGCCCGAGACCATTAAGACACAAGTAAACCATTAAAGAAACCTTAAAATCAATCCTATCCTATCTACTTGGTCTTTACCAGCTACACATGAGGACGGTAAAAAGTTTTTTTTTTTTTTTTTTTATCATTCCGCTGTAGTTCTAGCTGACTCTCAGAGAGGCTTGTTGTCCTGAGTGAATGTGAGCTTCTGCCTGGGTCGCTTTCTTGTTAATGCTGAGAATATATTACATAAGGGATAACTGTTTACCTAAAAATCGACATCTAAAGACAATTCATTCAATTTAGTTTAAAAGAGTCGGAATAAGAATAAGAATTGATTACAAATGAACGCCACACCTTAGGTTATAATCTTTGAACAAAATAAAAAACCAAAAACTATTTTCATTCTACTTCCATTTCAGAAGTATGTGTTACATCGTATTATTCTGTGTGAGAAAATCCAACTGAGATATCTTAAATAAACTTAGTTTTTATTTAGTAACACAATGACAATCATAATTTTAAAAAAATGGTGGGACCTGGGTCAAAGTGGAACTTGTGGTTGGGAAGTTAAAGGCCACATACTGTATCTGCTCATGACTACATGCTGTGTTCTGCCGTCTCGAGCTTGCAATATTTCTGAACTATGGGATGCATTTAACTATTTTCCCTTCGTCCTTCCCTTTTCATGCCAGTATAATACCCATATTATTTAATTTTGAGTGTCTTATTTTGCTGTTTGCTTTTAAACCAGATTGTTTTTTTTAATAAATGCAGTGTGGAACTAACCTGGGTTTTGAAAAGATCCATCTTTATCTTCCTTGTTGGTCCCTTCTGTAGCTGGGTATGAAAAAACAAAAACTATCAAACACATACATATGGAGTGCAATAGCTCTCAGGGTAGTTTTAACTCATTCAAAAGGTCTGCAAATAAAGTGCAATGTCTGCTCTGGATACTGAACTGAAGTTAAAGCCACTATATAATTTTAACTTGGGTTTTAGTTGTCTTTCTTTTAAATAATATGCTCATATGCATGTATGCTTGATTATTTGAAGTAGTACTTACAATATTAAACACAGTCTGACTAACGATGAAGTTTAGTTTCACTCTGAGCAGATATCAAAAATAACAATCCTCCAATCTTGCATAGTATTCCAGATATAACGGCAGGAAGACTAAATGAAACCAAACTCAACTGCTCCTTATCCTGTTTCTTACAGCTCACCAGTTAAACAGCACTTTTAGGGCATTCTCCAAGCACTTCCACTAGGGCACTTTTAAATTTACACAAATAAACATATTATGATATAAATATGTTAATCAGAGGGGAAACACTGCCTGACGGTCCTCTCAGGATCTTTTCCCCCTAGGCTAAATTGGTAAAATGAAATGTTGATTTGCTGAAACTGCATAGAATGACTTCTTTACAGGTAACAACATCTGAAAATAATTTCCAAAGGGAAAATATTATCTTCTGTTTACAAAACAGAATTTATTATTATTTTTTTTTTACTACTTCACTGTACCAAAAATTAACCATACCGAACTTGGATGTTTGGTGTACCGGTACACTCCTAAACAATAATGTACATTGCAAAACAAAACATTTTTGGCTCTTACAGAAGGGAAAAGAGAAGACAAGCACCAGTGTGCCTCTGCTAGTAGGCTACTGTCCCATGTGGTGAGTGTGTGCGCCTTTCGCTCGTTCTGTGTGACAGGCGTCAAAAATACTGAAGGAGGGCAGATCAGCAGCCTTTCCACGCAGCCAAGCCACATGTCCACTGCTCAGACGCGCAAATAACCCAGGGAGAGATCGAGGTTACAATGGGTGGAGAGTTATTCATATCCTGATCGTTGGAGATCAGCGCCTCGCTTTCAGCGCAGACTGAGTCGACTTTACGTCATAATTTGAAGCTTTTAGACAAACAGTGAATTAAAAAAATGCGGACAACTCGCGGCGCTGAACATTTAAGTTGTGTTTTCTCTTTTTGGAATCAGTGGGGATTGCATTACGTAGCGCTGCTGTGTTTGTTGCCTTTGCCAGTCAAGACAGATGACACCTGCCCGTCCTCTTGCAGCTGTGCCAGGTACTCGGGGACTGTGACCTGCTTACCTGATGGGGCGCAAAACGATCTTCCTTCGGACATACCGACATGGACGTCCACTCTGATAGTTAAAGGTCGAAACATCTCAACTTTACCTCAAGGTGCGTTTACTGTCAACGGCACCGAGTTGGAAATGAGGACACTCTTGCTTTCTTACAATCGCATACGGACCATTGAGCCGTACGCTTTTGTGGGACTCCCCCGCTTACATCTGTTAGACCTGAGCCATAATCAGCTGGAGAGTATCTCATCCAGGGCTTTCCATGGACTGCCGGAGCTGCGCTCTCTTTTTCTCAATTACTCTGTTTCTCCCGACGCCACAACGCAGCTTTCAGGTGCGCTCAGCGCGCAAAGTTTGCGTAACCTCCACAGACTGGAGCTGGCGGGGAATAGGCTAAAGTCTATCCCGATGGAAAGGTTAGATATCTATGACTTGCACTTGTTAGTACTCATAAACAACTCAATTGAGAACATCGGAAGAGAAAGCATATCAATTTTGTCCCAGCAAAGACGTATTCGCGTCTTCTTGGCTTTAAATCCATTTCGATGCAACTGTGAACTGGAGGTGTTTTACTACTGGTTAAAAAATTCATCGCAGTGTCAGGACGCTGAGCGGATCCTTTGCAGTGAGCCTGAAGCGCGGAGGGGGGTCCCCGTGGAAAAACTCCGAGGAGAGGACGTGGATTGTATGAACGAGAACCTGGAAGCAGTGTCATACGTGTTCCTCGGCATAGTTCTGGCTCTGATCGGAGTGGTGTTCCTCATGGTGCTGTATCTCAACCGGAGAGGCATCAAAAGGTGGCTCAATAACATCAGAGAAGCATGCAGGGACCAGATGGAGGTTTACCACTACCGCTACGAGCAGGATTCAGACCCCAGGTTGGCCAACGTGGCCGTTTAGCTCACTGCAAGAGATAAAATTAAAATAAAAAGCAAGTAAAAATCAGCTCAGTGCTGCGGTGGAAATGGACACAAGAGATTTGATGAATCAAGAAGTTCGAAAATAAGGAGAGAAAGATAACAACCTTTAAGTCTTGGTTCTGGATTGAGAGCAAGAGACAATTACATCTAAATAGTTTAGAATATCATGGAAAGTTTAATCATTTGATTAACTAAATTTGAAAAGTGAAGCTTAAGTAATACATTAGTACAGATATGCTTCAAGTTTATTTATTTTTTTTCAGGTTGTACAAATATCTAAAATTAATGAGGAAGATAGCTGAATTTTACAGCTGTCCACTCACTGGCACCTTGCAAATGAATGCCAAGCAACAAAAGTTCAGTGCTAAAAAAGCTGATCGGTCAGATAATTCTGTATTCAAGGATATTGTGAAAAAGTTAAGCGGAAGCATACAGTCCATTAACAATGATGCACAACTAACAGGACAACAACATACAGATGTTTCCAGGCTTCAAAAGTGACCGTTGCACTGTGCTGAAAACAAGAAGACCATTTCCTATTGAAACTATCAGAAAGGATGGTGTGGATGTATGAACAACAACCTGGAGATAGCTTCATACATGCTAGTCAGCGGAGAACTAGCCAGAATAGGAGTGGTATTTTGCCGATGCTGTCTCATCTGTAGCTCTGTTACATCAGAGAGATGTACAGAACCAGATGAACCTTTAATACAACCACAGTGAGAGGGACTCCCAGGTCTCTCCAGGCTGGTTAACCAGGGCCAGTTGCAGGTTAAGAGGGACCCTAAGAAGAATTCAGTTTGAGGGGCCTAATTAAAAATGAGACCATTTTCTGTCACAGTATAACCGCATGTATTTATGTGCAGATTTCACATGTATAACAATATGTTATTTAGTGAGCTATGAGTTCCCTAAAGACACTGTCAGTCAGTTTGCATTTTTATTAACTAAATTGCATTTGGCCTAGTCTATTTTAAATGTGAACACTATAAATAGATTGTAGAGATTTGGTTATTTCTCTGATTTATCAACTTCCTATTGCAGTAATATTCTATGTACAGTCACTCTGATTAAAGCACACGTTTATTTCTGCTGTGCTTACAAGACAATATTAAAACACCTATGGATTGTTGAGGTTTTTTGCAAGTAACTGCAATGAAACGTGATTCAGATCAGACATACAAAATAACTTTTATAACTCTATAAACTCCAGTAGAAGGATTAAATTATGTCTACCAAACTATGAAAAGCTTTCTTGATTTTCCCTATTTTCTTTAGTTGTACACAAAGTTTTTTTTAATTAACATCTAAATAAAACTAACATGAATTCTTTAAAATCTTCAGTTTAGAAATCATGGGAATGAAGAAGTTAAATTATTTCTCCTCTTCTTGCTAAACTCAACATCAAGCAACAACAAACATCTTCTGAGATGTGTACCTTGTGAGAACACCAGGGCGCTTTGGGCCCCCCTGCTGACCTAGGGCACCCTCACGCCTAAGGGAAGCTTTGTTCTTAAGATCAGGTTCTTGTGAAAAGACTGATGAGACAAGGCGTCAGGATTTAATAAAACCAGAATCAGAATTTTTAAAAAAATATATGAGAGAAAAAATGAGTCACTATATGTCAATGTCGCTTCTATATGCAGGACCAGACACTTAAATGACTGTACTGTTAATGCATCTTTTACAACAATAATGTAAAGTTCTTAGGATAAATGCCTGTTTTACAAAGAGGGCTAGATGAGATGGATTTTACACTCCAAAAAGCTGAAATAAAATAGCAGCTCAACCACTGTTATTCTTAGAATAGTAGTTTGCTTTAGGCTCATAGACCCTGCAGGAAGAACAAGATTATTCTGCTTTAGTGTAATTGGTGCAGCGAGTAGTGCAAGTTTTGATAAAAAGATGGCATAACAAGGCTGATAGTTATTTGTTAGAGTCCCATTTTTGCTGTAAAAAGGACAGCAGCATATTGGTTTTAGTAATGCTTTCTTTGGAAACATGTCTATTATTTTATATAAGGTTAGTTTATATTTAATGTAATGAAGTCAATAGAGAAAAGTATTAATTATAAATGTCACATTGGAAAAATTAACTTTATAGATAGCTGCGTCCATATCCGTCGTAAAGTATTACACTAAAAGTATGTTAACTTCTTTCCGCACCTTGATAAATGTTTCATGTTAATGAGTCATGTTTTATAAATGAGTTAAAACCAAGCTTAAGTGTTTATTACGATGCCACATCTCAATGTTGCTTCAACAACAAACAAAAGAACATGATAAAATAGCTTTAGTTTTTTTTACATATATAGTGCTTTGCTTAGGTATTTACATCACTTCATCTTTTTCACATTGTTTCATGTTGCAACCAAAACCTTTGATACATTTTAATTGGAATGTGTCCAATATAATGGTAAATGGCCTACATTTGTATTACACTTTATCAGGTCCAAAGATTTCAAACCACTTTAAACTACACTCATTCACAAACTGATAGTGGTAAGCTACACTGCTGCCACAGTTGCCCTGGGGCAAACTGACAGAAGCTAGGCTGTCATATAATTGATGCCAATGGGCTCTCTGACCACAACCAGCAGCAATGGTGGAGTGTCTTGCCCATGAAGTGGAAAGGAAATCAAACATGGTTTTTAAATTAGATTAGTCAGAATTGCATTTAGAGCTACAGTTTATTTTTTGTATTTGGGGGGGGGGGGGTGGGAGTTGGGATTGGAGTAGAGGATTCTAACAGGTTTTTTCCATAGATGTTATGCATTTAACTCTTGCTATGTGAATGGTTGGAGTTTGCTGATGGTGAAACTCTACATATGTTTGCTGTGTCCCTTATATGGCTTTTGGGGGAACAAAAATACAAGAATTACTTCTTTTAATTTTTATTCAAAGCAGGTTTTGTTTTTCCCTCTCTTTCTAAATGGTCGAAATTGTTACATGCTCAAATTATAGGAGTATTGTAGACAGATTCTCTCACTTGGACAGGTGCCATAAAGATTAATATCTTTGTTGCTCCTCCTGAGTTACAATGCGCCTCTTGTCCTCTTGTCTGCTTCTCTGTGTAGATATTTTTTTGCCATTGATTTACACAAAGGTGCACTCTTGAGTGGATTTTTTATTTAGGGATTTATTTGGAACAAAGGGGGCAGGATTTCTTTCTAAATGGTCGAAATTGTTACATGCTCAAATTATAGGAGTATTGTAGACAGATTCTCTCACTTGGACAGGTGCCATAAAGATTAATATCTTTGTTGCTCCTCCTGAGTTACAATGCGCCTCTTGTCCTCTTGTCTGCTTCTCTGTGTAGATATTTTTTTGCCATTGATTTACACAAAGGTGCACTCTTGAGTGGATTTTTTATTTAGGGATTTATTTGGAACAAAGGGGGCAGGATTTCTACTTTTAAAATGTGTGAAAACCATATCACTATTATAAACGGCATTTTATTGTTCTGTTACTCTCAATCTCAATTACCTACATGGATTTTTTGATTGCAACAAAAAATGTGTATTAATAAAGCGCTATAGACGGAACAAATCAGTCTGGGATAAAAACTAAAAAGACAAAATGGTGGAGCAGAGTTATTCAATTTAGCATTGTGGCTAATAAACCATTAAGAATTAGAACGGACCTATGTGTGCATTACTCAGAGTTCATGAAGATTTTCATTGGGAAAGGAGTGACACTGTATGAAAAATCTGCGAAAATCAGATGTGTTGATGGATAGATGTCTTTATGAGTTAAGAAAAAAGAAAATGTCTAGCTGGATTAAACAAATACATGTATGGTTTCTTTAATTAAAATGAATAAGAGTGTCCCTTTCTGTCTAACTAATGCATAAAACTAAATAAATCAGCTGGATTCTTGAAAACCGGGACAAATATTTTCCATACATAATTTAAGATTGACTAAGTAGTGAACAGCACACACCGGAATCAGATAAATCGCTCATTAAAAGGTCATTACTCTTTGCCAAATGGCATGCTGAGGAGGTAATTCAAGCATTTGTTTCAGCTCTTTCGCAGCAGGAAGTGTCTAAAAGCTGCAGGATGATAACTCTTGAGGACTGGACTTGAAGACCCCTGCTCTAGTTCAATGTGTTTTTCTGAGTCATCGTCTGAGGAGGCATAACTATTGTATCAGAATGTGACACAATGTCAGTTGTCGGGGCACCACTGTAACATTCACTGTCCTGTTGAAAGGGAAGATTTAGGAAATGATCTAATCATCCAGACAGCCTTGTCAAAGAACAAATGCATTAGTGTGCAGTACATGCATGTTCCACTTAACAGGAAGCTGCAACTGCTCTACAAGGCTGCTAGGTCCTAGAGAAAAGACACTTTCAGTTTTCTCTTCAACAAACATTTCATAACTCAGATAAATGATCCAAAAGCATCTAAAAGGTCACGTTGATAAGAGCCTGATTAGAATATCCTAATACTGGAGAACGGAGATTCCTTCCTTCCTGTATAATCTTATTATTTAGCAGGGAATGCACTTGGCAATCCTTTATGAAAGGAAATGAGATAATACAATCCCACAGCTCCTAGCTGCACCATTCACTAAGAAGCTTATTGTATGAAAAGTTGCAAGGATTGAAATATTAATGAGAATATTGAGAATAACAAAGTCAACTCTTTTAGCTATTTATATTTTCAGCAATTTATAAATAAATAAAAATCTGTGCACCTGAAATTAATTTGATGAGACTTTTTATATTTTATACTGCCTGGTTTTATTGGGAATGGCCCAGGCCCTGATTGGACGTGAAACTAAATATTAAAAGATTTAATTCAAAAGAATAGAAAAATGTCATTTGTCAAAATCTGTTCACTGGAGCAATATGCTGAGATGCTCCTGTATGTTTCAGAAGATATCTACAGTAAATTGACAGGAAAACTAGCCTATTCCAAATATTTTTTATTTATTTTTTTTCGGGGGGGTGGCAGTTGCTGCAGTGTGCATAACTTTAGTGCGGACTCCTTCAAGTTCATTGTTAGTTAAACATAAAGAGAGATAGCATTTAAACACAGTACTTTTCAACAAATTTCAAAACACCTAGAATTTTTCCAAATGTTTTCATACTACAACTTCCCTACAGTTTATTGGGGTTCTGTTTGATTGAACAGGATAAAGTAATGCATAACAGTAAGGCAAAGAATATAACTCATGCCATTCAACATTTTTAAATGTGTGGGAGACATTTGTATTCAGCTTTCTGTACACTGATGTCCCTAAAATGTAACATGATCAAGTAAAGACATGGCCTTGAAGTTTACTGATAGGGCTGTCGGGGACAGCATTACTAAGAGAAACAAGTGACCTTTGGTAACTTTGGAGGGGCTGAAAAAGATCCACAGCTAAAATGGCAGAATCTGTCAACAGGTAATTATTTGTTTAACCCCTCACACATTTGGCTTTTTTTTCTTTTTAAGAGTGGCAGGAAGCCAGGAAATGATGGAACCAAAAATCCTAACCAAGACCATTACAAAACATTTTAGCTACATGAAAAATGCTTTGTGTGGCAGAAAACTAACACTACACATAACCTCAAACACACCATCCCCATAATGACCCAAGGTGGTGGTAGCATCGCAAAATGGGTATGTTTTTCTTCAGGGACATGGAAGCTAGTCAGACTTGAAATACAGACAGATGGAGCTGAATACAGAGCAAAAGAAAAATATATTCAGTTTACAAGGCTTAGATTCAGGAGATGTCAAGATGTTTATGTTCAAGCATGACAGTGATCCTAAAGATATACACCAGGAGCCTATATATGAGTTTGTTGTAATTGTTCAGTCAAAGTCCAAACTTAAATCTGATTTGACACGATCCGTTTGCAAAGATTAATTTTGAAATATTTAATTAGTTAGATATATACAAGGGTGGTAGAGACATACCTCCAAGTCTTCTTCAAAGTAACGACAGAGAGGAGTGGGTGATTACAAATCCATGCCACATTTTTCACATTTTTATTTCTTGAACCTTTTAAGAACAAAAGGCTCTCACCCAGTTTTTTTTTTCAAAAAAACATGTACACAATTACAATAGGTTAGAGGTTATGATTTGACAAAATATGGCAAAACAACCCTTGTTTGGAAACAGTTAAATTATTAGTGAACTATGAAAAGTTACAGCTCCCACTTGTACTTGTCTTCTTCTGATAAATACATATGCAAGCATGTTGTTTTTTATCATCTGACTTTTAAGTTGTGCATTTCAACCTTGCAGGTACTTTTAGCCTTTTAAGACATACTTGTGTGAGTCAAATTTAAGGTGAGTCACAATGTTTTTTTAACCCAAGTCAATAAATGTGAAGCTAATTCAATACAGCGGGAAACACAGTTTCCCATTAAACTATAATTAAGTGCTTATCTTATTGCTCTGTAATAAAACCCCCAATACAATAGTGTTTATTAAATCATCAGTGTAGGCTTTAACTAAGTTCCCTAAGGTGCAATTAAAGTTGTGCTTGTTTTCACATTCACACACACTAGGTTTTGTCATTCACAATGGTCTTTTTAAATGTTTGGACTCTCCTGTATACAGCTCATGTCTAATCATCTTCCCTTTCATGTGTAAAAATAAAGCACTTTCATTCAGTGCATCTGCTTTATTATCTGTCTTTGTTGTCCTTACAACTCTCCAATTTTCTTTTATTTTATGAGACTCTGTCACTTAGACAATAACTGAATTACATTCTTTATATTACTTAATTTATATCTAAGATCAAAAAACTATTTTGAATTTGAATTGAGTTATAGACATTATCTTATTTTATTGTTGGTTCAAAACATCTAGTTGATTCTTTCCCCTGACTTCTTATTGTTCCGCATTTGCTATACAAATAGAGGTTTGTCAAAGATATCCACTGTGCCACTGGACAAACACCACCTGCTCATCTTTCTTGCTCCTCTTCGTCCAGGTAAATGACTTTATCCAGTTGAGTGACTTTGGAAGAGAGCAAGGACAGTGTTTTAGCTGTGCAGAGCAAACGGGGAGAGCAGAAGCAGAGAGATAAAGAAAAACGGGGGCAAGAAAAGATTCATTAGAAGGATTTTTTTATGGTTCAGGCACAAAATGTCCTTGTGTAATGCAAAGCACTGACTCATCCTCTTGGTCCATGTGTGAATTGCTGGGAGGCCAAAGCCTGACCGAAAACTGGATTTATCACAGTAAAACACCATCTTATGTGTGGAATTGCTGTCACTTTTTGATATTTTACATAATTTAAATAATTCACAGTATGACATATTTTGAATTTTAATCTCAAATGTTAACTGGAAAGAGACTTTCTATTATTTAAAGTCCATCAGTAGGTGAATATATTGGAAGTTGTGGAAATACAATAGCTTTTTAGACTAATATTACTGCCATGCTTTGATTTGAAGAGTTTTGTTTATTTATTATAAGTCCAGGGTTTTGCAAAGGTATTTATACACCTTGATTTTTTTTACATGTTATGTTGTATCTACAACATCCAGTATATATTATTGTGATTTTATGTCATAGACCAACAGAGTGTACTGCACAGTTGTGAGCTGAAAGAAAAAGGATGCACAGTCCATTATTAATTTCTCACACAAAAAATCTGGAAACAGTGCAAGTAAAGGCTTTTCTTTTACTTTTACCTTCTAAATATTTGCCTACATCCATTTTCCTAGCAACTCTGATCACCTTCCCTCTTCATGCAGAAAGACAGTTTCCCTTCTGCATGAACTATCCCATGCATTTTCAACATGGGAAGACTGGCTTTAATGTGCTGCAAAGTTCTACCAGGGCTTTCTTATTACCGATTCTTTCATATCAAGGCAAGGTTTCGGATAAGCACATCTAATAGTGCCCCTGTCTACAGATTGTCCCACCTGAGCTCCAAAGATCTTTGCAGACCTTCCAGAGTTACCATAGACCTTTAGGCTGCCTTGAGTCAAGACTTCAATGTAGAAAGTAGCGTCATTATAAAGAAGCACAATAGGCAGAAGACACACATGCAAGAACACCAGGGGATAATGTTGGCATCAGGAACAATAACATTCTACAAAGCATGACTGTTGTTTAATGAGTTAAAAGTCTGAGAGAAACATATGTCAGAATAAATCAAAACAGTCTTACGATGCAAATAATAATAATAATAATAATTAATAATAATAATAACATGCATTATTATTATTATTATTATTATTATTATTATTATTATTATTATTATTATTATTATTATTATTATTATTATTATTATTATATATTTCTGTTAATTAATAAAACTGCCAATTATCGCCCTCTTGTGGTTAACTAGCAACAATGCGGTTATTGTAAGTTCAGCATGTGTTTTATTACCTTCGGAATCATGATTCAGATTCATATTAATAAAAGGTTTACCACTGAATTCTTCCTTCTCTTCAGAAATAAATATGTAGTTTTTTTAACTAAACACTTTCAGAAGAATTTTTATTTACAAAATTTGTATGTCTTTATTTGAAACAGAATGCCATTTCACAAAAAGAGGTTTCCATTATCTGGCTTGAAAGAGGCCTTATTTATTAGTTTTTCTCTTTCACTACACGTTTGAAAACTTTTGCAGATGCAGATCCACCTTCTGATGTTTTAGGAACTCTGTAAATTACACTTTTTGTCTGACGTTTGATCTACTTTAGCCTGAACTCTGCACTGCTTGGTTTAAAGACTTAAATACACTTCTGAAATATTCAAAATTAAAACCTGGTTTTGATTACCAATCTGAGGTTGATACTGATAAGTGATCTTACAGAATATCTGTTTTACTAATAATACATATGAGTACAATTCTTTGCTCTTTTTTAACAGCTAGGATGTTTATTAAAAAATACATATAAAAATAACTAATAATGGGTAGATTCATGAAGCACATCTGAGTATTTGATAATATTTTTATAACTTAGTGATGGTTTAAAGTTCTAGCTATATGAAAAAGCAAACTTAAAAAGATAATTGAAACAGAATTTGGGCTATTTTGCAAGTGCGTCTCTCACAACTGTAGATGTTGATGGTGGCTGTTTAGCGATAACTGTAGAGACTCATTCATTTCATTCAACATCCCTTCCTATAACTTTATTCTTTAATTGCAAGAGTGCACAACCTTTTAATGGGTGCAGATGAGATTAATTAGGCTTAAGCTTGAGCTGTAAAAGCTATGTTTGTTATAAGGACGGTCATTAACCATCATCCTTGGGTAATGACATCACAAATAGGAGTCATTAGCAGGGCTCCCAGGAGTCAGAGGCAGGAGAGGATCATTTTATCCATGGTCACTGAGCTCTGTTTGGCGACAAAATTCCCGCCGAGGGAATACAGTTCATTACCAATGTCATTACTGTTGTTGAGTCACTCCCTACACAACAACTTTATACAAAGCACCAAAATTTCTCTGAGGAGACTAATGAACCAGCCTTGTCTAATAGTGCAATTAGTGCAATCCTGTTATTTTGCTACAACTGCTCAATGTATAGACAATGCTGTAAATAATTTCTATTCACCTATTATAACTTGCTCTTTTATTGTAATTCTGAAGAAAGTTAAGCATTTTATAGAGATTAGCAAAAATATTACCTGATCATTAAAGCTTACCAATATAATTATGCTGCCATAAAAGTTAGCTTTTCTGTCAAGATTTAGGGAAAATTAGAGTCACAACTGTTCCAATGGTCCAAGGGCACTTTGTGGTCAACTCAGGGATGGTGTAATACAAAGAGAGAACATAGAATTTGATGGATAATGTTAGTTGAGTCAATTACACATTCTCTGTTTTATTGATTTACTTTGTTTTGAGTTCTGTCTGAGATTTCAGCTGTTTAAGTTGGGATATTCAAATAAGAACCATTACTTTTCTTTCAGACATATACTCGTTTTGATTTCTCAAAGATTAGATGAATGAATTTTAAATTTGCTTAGATTTGACAGCGGATAACGTGCTAAACTTGATGGAGGTCTCTGTTAAAAGTGAGTGATTTCACTACGCTGTCACAACCTGTTTCCTCATGTTAGGGGATACTTGTGAAGTCAGTGATATATTACAAGTAGCATGGGCTTATTTTTACCAATCAGCATTTAATCATTGGCTGAATGTTTTCGTATTGTATTACAAATTAGGTAAAATTTTACTGCATCTAACTGGATTTGAATCTACCTATGAAATAATTGCATGGATAAGCTGGATGGAGTTTTTTGTAATATAGCCTACTAAATTGGATATTTTTAGACAGATTTGAATTGGACCTGTCATTTATCTACCATATTATGAGGCATCTGCTTTAAAAAAAAATAAAAATACAGACTATCTATCTATCTATCTATCTATCTATCTATCTATCTATCTATCTATCTATCTATCTATCTATCTATCTATCTATCTATCTATCTATCCATCCATCCATCCATCCATCCATCCATCCATCCTTCTATCTATCTATCTATCTATCTATCTATCTATCTATCTATCTATCTATCTATCTATCTATCTATCTATCTATCTATCTATCTAATTAACTAAACATGTATATGGGTGAAAATTTAATTTAATCTAAAATATCCAATAATCATTTCACTTGATTTTATTTACTTTTATAAGTAAAGAAAATAATAGACAGCATAGTCATAGTAAACATTAAAAGGACTGTTTTAATAATCTAATTTGAAACTGCTACAGTTCCGTTTTCAAATTCACACCCAGCGAGTCGAATTTCGTTTCACCGCGGAACCAATGGAACAGAGCATATTTTCTAGTGACGCTTCCGGGTTCCGCTTACGCATGTCCCCTTCCTCTCGTCTCACAACTTGGTTATGAAAAGGCAGGGACGTACTAAGCGTTTGTTTTCTAATTTCTACTGGACAACAGAAGGAGAATCCCCTTCATGGAGTGAGAAAATATAAAACAAGAGGTATTTGTATTACCCGGAGGTTACGTTTTCGTCAGGGTTAGTTTGTTTTTTAGTTAGTTAGTTACTTAGTTAGCTAGACAATTCAAAAAGTTACGGACGGATTGTAATGAAATTTTTCAGAAAATCCCTGCAGTGGGATCAGAAACAAGTGATGAGTATTTGAGGGGTGAAGTGTATCATTATTTTATCGTCCTCTGTTATTGTCTGAATGTCAGTGGTTTATTCTTAAAGTCTTTGACCGTTTACATTTTACTACCACAGGGCAAAATGTTTGGAGTTGTAACGATTCGTAATCATTAAAATTCTTGTTTGGAGGAGAATAAGTAATAACATTTTTAATTACTAATTTTATTTGAAAGCTCATTGACATTTTTCTGACATGCAGTCTTTGAGGACATCTAGAGCCATATTTTTTGAAAGGCCTATTCAGGGGTACTTCTCTGTAACCATTGAGTCATTTACAGATTTACAATAAACCAGTCCAACATTGAAATACCCGGTGCAACCTATAATGTCGCAAAAAGTCAAGCTACAAATGGTGGCGTGTTGATGTGGGGAGTGTTTTCTTTTCCCTTGTATAATTCAGATACCAGCTATTTTTATATATTTACTTAATTATGGCTACTGACAAAGTCCATTTCTATTTGACCTCACTGTAGCACTACCACAGCCGTTTGTTCCATGCAGTTGGAGAAACTCTGGCCACTCATTGCTGGCATCTAATTAAAATTACTTGTATGACTTTTTTGCAGTTTTGGGACCATAGCCTTTTAAAATCTGTGTATGTCTTGATAGCTGCAATTGTTCCATGCTTAACTTATTTTGTAGTTAAATGCTATAGTTGAAAAATAAATAAATAAATATACAATGCTCAGCATAAATGAGTACACCCCACTACATTTGTCAGAAAACCTTTAGCTTCCTTTCAGAATCAACATTTTGTATGATATACTATACTACAAAATACTCTCACAAATGTTGGCCATTGATTGCAAACAAGATTTGTTAATTTGCACACACAAAAAAGTGCTTTTTCCTAACAAATTTATTCAAGCCCATGTTACAAAAATGACTACACCCCAATTATATAAGAAAATCTGCACTTAAGACTACAAAATTCTAATTAATAGACATTCAACTGGAGGTGAGTCTACTGATTCATTTAAGATGTTTCCAGCAGACAGGTGACAATAAAAGGGCATTACTTTACAAAGAAAAGCTCTTCCCATTTCATGCCGTCAGTAATGGCTCCCCATTGAAGAGAAATCTGAGAAAGGAAATAATTTCTTTACACAAAAAAGGTGAGGACTACAAGAAGATCAGCAAAGCTTCACATATCAGTCAAAATACTGTAGCAAACGTGATCCAAAAATGTAAGAAAGATGGAAGTGCAACCATCTCACAAGGCCGTCCACAGACCTTGACATGTCGACAGAAGCATCTTCTGATGAGAAGTGTTGAAGAAAATCGCCATGCAAGTTCACTGCAGTTAGCAAAAGCAGTAGAAAGCCAGACTGGAGTGACCGTTTCCCGTGACATACGGCGCATGCTGGGTCCATGAAGGAAGCGTCTCCTAAAGCCCATGCACAAAAAAGCACGCCTAGAATTTACTAGGGCCCATGCTGAAAAAATGAAGACTACTGGGACTCTATACTCTGGAGTGATGGAACCAAGATCACTGTTTTTGGAACTAATGGTTTAAAAACTGTATGGCGTCATAAAAGTGAGGATTTCATAGAAAAATGCATGGTGTCTACAGTGAAACATGGTGGTTGCAGTGTCCTTATGTGGAGCTGCATGAGTGCTGCTGGTGCTGGTGAGCTGCATTTCATTGATTGCATCATGAACTTAACAATGTACTACTTTATACTGAAGGAGAAGATTCTGTCATCACACCATGCAGTTGGTTGTGCTGCGCTAGTCCAACACGCCCATGATCCAAAACACGCATCTAAAGGGACTATTGCATTTCTGAAGAAGAACATAGTGAAGATGATTGAATGGCCAAGTATGTCTTGTGCTCTTAACCCAATCGGAGGGGGATCTCGAAGTGATAAGGAGATAATCACTCTCCATCCAGCATCCAGGCTATAAAATAGGTTATTCTTGAAGAATGGAAAAAGATGTTGCAATATTGCCAACTTGTTCATTCCGCGCTTAGAAGACTTGGTGCTGTCCTTAAAAATCACGGTGCTTCATTTTTGCTTCAACCAATTTGAGTAAAACTGAAGATTTTGTGATCTAAATTAGATTATTAACCTTAATTGGATGTTATGGAGTCAAATAAGTGTTCAATAAAACTCTGCCTTGTGAAAAGTTTGTATGCCAATTTGTTCATTGAGCTACTGCTTGAATTAGTACTTTTTAAAGGGAGTGTACTCATTTATACTGAGCACTGTGTGTGTGTGTATATATATATATATATATATATAAAACAAAAATTTGCATTAAGTGAAGCATGCTCTCTGCAGCTTAATAGAAACCTGTTTTTGTTGTTTAAACTGAAGGATTTAGTTTATGATTATGTACACTACCTGACATTGTTTTTTTCTTAACCTTTGCAGACTATGATTTTTGAATGGAATTCTGAACAGAACTTGTTTGCTTACCTGTTTCTTGCTAAATTTCCAGGCTGAGCCAGCGTTGTGTACAAAAGCAGGATGTCTTATCCTTCACCCCATGACCGCAGCCGTAAAGACGACGAGGATGACCCCGTTGAGCAAATGATATCCCGTACTGGCTGTGCTGAGCTGCATTATGCCGTCCAGGAGTGCATGGCTGAACATCAGGACTGGAGATCCTGCCAAAAGCAGGTCCAGAGTTTCAAAGACTGCATGACAGACTTCCAAAATGCTCAGAAAGAAAGACGGAAAGCCCAACTGCAGACCTCTCAGTCTGCGACCAGTTGAACTCACAAATCCATGTGGTTTTGGAATAAGTTCAAAGACATCTTTGTCATATTTTTGAAACCGACGACTGTAAATTATGTGATATTTACTAATAAAAATAAACTGAATAGTAACAGCACTTTAACTTTTCAATAATGAAAAAGATAACTTACATAAAATGAGATTATGATGAATTGCTTTAACATATATTACTTATCAGCTGTAATTCTCCAAATCACCCATCTTGTCAGGATATGTTTAACCATAGTCCTCTTTAATTAAATTCAAATTAAATCCAAAAATATGTAATTGAACCCATATGTAAATTAGGGGTTGTATACCTTGATGGCTGTGGGCAAGAAGGATCTCCTTTAGCGGTCTGTGTTACAGAGAAACTGAAGAAGCCTCTGACTGAAGACAGTTATTGTATGACGGTATCATGAAGAGAATTGTCAGGATTGTCCACAATGTTTTTAATCTCCAGTGGATCCATGGTCATCCACATGGTCATGGTTCTGATGATGCTACTCCAATAGATGATGGCCGGCGAGATAATACTCTCCATAACAGATTTATAAAAGATATGCAGCATCTTTCCGCAAACTTTGATGGACCTAAGCCAGAAGTACAACCAGCTCTGTCCCTTCTTGTAGGCTGCTTCACTATTCAGTCTCCGGTTGGTTGTCCAGTTGAACTCCGAAGTATTTATTCTCAACCACCTCCACTTCTGCTCTTGTTTTGCAGTGCTTAAAAGAAGCCTAGTTTATGCTTCTCCGTCTGTGGAGGTGCAGAGATATGTGGCATCATTATCTGTCGATGTAAGGGTTCTATGACAGGCACGCATCAACGGATGGAGTAGAGCTACATTTTTTTAAACTATTTGTCAAACATAACGGAAAGCACATGTTTGTAATAGGTCAGCCCAACCTAATTTCACCAATTGTCGCAATTAGTAGTCAGTGCAGCTTTTGGGAACTAGATGCTTTATATTGAAAGGATAGTTGATCTGATATGGTCTTTTGGTGATTTTGAACACCAGGAGGTGTATACAACAACACAGACCACTCTTATTTGTTGACATGCATTTTTAAAGTATTCAATGAGTTGCACTTCTAGAAAAAAGCTTTCCAACTCAATCAAAACTCATCTGTTGGCCATTGCGTCTTAAAACAGACGAGTATATTGAGCTTCTTGTAGTTTCGTGGAAATCGAACCTAAATACTAGTTCTAGCTGAGGAAATGTAACCCCAGAGGTTGATGCTGCCGGTATCATGTTTTACTGTGGGCATAGTGTTACTTAGTGATGGGCCTATTTTCTTTCTTTTAGGAGAAGAATATGTGGACGCTAATAAGTATAAGATGGGTTTCATCAAACCTTAACACATTTTTAGGGGTTATATCTGAATGACTGAAAAAAAGATTAATGTTTTTAGAGTGTCTAAATCAAATTCTTGACTTAAATGCAATTGCAATACTGTGTTATGACCTTTAACAGTCCTTTTATGCTTGAGAACCCTCAACAGTGGAGATTTTAGCTAGATGCAGATTCATGTTGAAGTACACTGTGTTCCAAATTATTATGCAAATAATATTTTTATCAGATTTACCAAATTACCTATATGAATTGCAGTCATTGTAATTTCCCAGTCATCAACTATTAGAGTACAATTGAAAGGTTTTTGAACAAACTGCCCAATGATAACAGTATATTTATTAAAAGTAAAACGCTCAAAATGCACTCAAATGTATGTTCCAAATTATTATGCACAATACAGTTTTCATTTTTATTAATGTGAACTGCCTCCCGCCATCATAGACACTCCTTTTGATGATGCTCCAGAGGTTCTCAATAGGGTTGAGGTCAGGGGAGAATGGGGGCCACACCATAAGTTTGTCCCCTTGTATTCCCATAGCAGCCAGAGATGCAGATGTGTTCTTTGCAGCATGAGACGGTGCATTATCATGCATGAAAATGATCTTGCTGCGGAATGCACGGTTCTTCTTTTTGAACCATGGCAGGAAGTGCACTTTGAGAAACTCCACATAGTTTACAGATGTCATTTTTACCCAGTCAGCGATCCTAAAGGGGCCGACAATCTCTCACCCCATGATTCCAGCCCAAAACATTACTCCACCTCCTCCTTGTTGGCGCCGTAGCCTTGTTTGCATGGGGTGGCCATCAACCAACCATCCACCACTCCATCCATCTGGACCATCAAGGGTTGCACGGCACTCATCGGTGAACAAAAGAGTTTTGAAGTCAGTCTTCATGTATTGTTTGGCCCACTGGAGCCGTTTTTGCTTGTTTGTAGTGGATAGGGGAGGTCGAAAGGATAGCTTACGCACAGCTGCAAACCTCTGGAGGACCCTGCATCTTTTTGTTCGGGGCACGTTGGAGGCACCAGCAGCTTCAAAAACTTGTCTGCTGCTAAGACAAGGCATTTTTGCAGCTGCTCTTTTAACCCGATGTAATTGCCCTTTGGAAAGAGTCCTCGGTTTTCCCTTATCAGCACGCACACGTGTGTGCTCTGAATCAGCTATATACTTCTTGATTGTGCGATGATCGCGATGAATTGTCTTGTCAATGTTGATTGTTGTCATGCCTTGACCTAAACACTCAACAATTTGTTGCTTCTCAGCGGCTGACAGGTCCCTTTTCTTTCCCATTTTGGTTGAAAATGTAGGCTGCTTAATAATTTGGGACAGCCCTCTTAAGTAGTTTTGCCTTTGATTGGACACATTTGCCAAAATAATTAGCACAGGTGTCTGCAATTGCTTTCAGTGATAGAAATAGCCCAGACACACATCACAATCCACAAGTTCAACTGACATACAAAAGGAATCTTACCTTATCACTCCTGAACACTTTTTGCATAATAATTTGGAACACAGTTTAGTGTGGAAAGGCCTTGTAGCATTATGTTGAATAATTGTCCATTTAATTTATAACCATTAATTGCACCATAGTAATATTTTATTAGAGACAATGTAACTAGTTTCTGAAGACAGAGAAAGAGCTGCAGTTACTAATCTGTACATGTTTTCCCTAAATTTTGTTAAAGACATGCATAAATACATAAATATTCCAGTTATGAACCCAGTTGGGTACTTCAGTCATGATATTTATCGCTTTTATATCTTCTAAGTCCAACTGATTGTATTGATTACGGTTCATTTGAAATGGGAATGCTCAGTATGATCTGATGGTAGGTTGAAATGTGCATTTAATAACACTAATTATTATTATTAGCTGGACGATAATGTAATATCCCACTTCAAATTCTGAAAGTTTTATAATGAAATTCAAAACGTTCTGCAACATTTTTTGACATATTGCAAGTTTGTGTGGTTACATTGTTGCCAACTACTTAGTTCCAAAGTCTGGCTCTCCATAGACCAAATTTGTGAAATAAATTAGGTATTTCAGAATGACTTTAAAAGTTTAAGTTAATCTCATGTGATAGGCTGGAACATATATTTTCTCTTGTACACAAGGAACATTTTCATCTGTCTGCCTGCGGCTTTTGAGGTAAGCCCCTTACAGTGCTGCGGCTAAACAACTCAGATAGAACATTAGGTGAGCACATTTACTTAATGTTAGTACATGTATGATGTAAGTATTTCTAATGAATGTACACTTTCTGTTTTTCAGACTTACCAGCTTTTCAACAGAAAGCCATCTTTTAAAACAAGCAGATGAGCTATGTCTTCCTTTAGGACTGTTTTAAACAGTTCTGTCATTATTCACCCACCAGGCTTCTACATCTTTGGATTTGAGTCATTTCCCTACATATCTGTGTACTTTATCTTCCTAGCATTTGTCTATCTGTTTTCAGTGGTGTTTAACTGTTTGCTGATTTATACAATTGCTGTAAATCACAGTTTGCACACTCCAAAATTTTTGGCAGTCACCAACCTGGCAGTGATAGATTTAGTGCTTAACACCTGCACCATTCCTGGCATGATAAAGATTTTTCTCATTAAGGATACTTTTATTCCATACGATTTGTGTCTTTTGCAAATGTTTGTTTATTATGCATTTGTAGTATTGGAGTCATATGCACTCACTATTCTGGCTTATGACAGGTTGATCGCTATATGCTTCCCTTTTAGGCAGAACTCAGTAAACACGGTGCACAGCATGTGGTGGATTATCAGCATTACCTGGTGTTTAGCTGTGGGGGTGTCAGGATTTTCAAAAATTATAATGACACGACTGTCTTTTTGCAACTCTGTTAGAGTGTTCAGTTATTTCTGTGACTATGCACCTGTGTTTAGACTTGCATGTAATGGATACTCATTACAGTGGTCCACAGCTTCCTTTGCCTCTGTTTTAATCCTTGCAGTACCTTTTGTTTTCATATTCCTTACTTATTTAAGCATCCTGGTGACTGTTTTCAAGGTGAAATCTGTGGACCATCGAGTAAAAGCTTTGGCCACATGTGTTGAACATTTAATTGTTGTTGCTATATTCTATATTCCTCTTCTAGTTATTTTCACCATGGGGTTTTATGTAAGTGTAGTTGAACCAGATAAGAGAGTTCTGAGTCTCTCGCTGGCATCTTGCATGCCACCTTGCATTAATCCTATTGTTTATTCTCTAAAAACTAATCAGATCAAAATCAGAACAGTGGCTATGTTTAAAAGAAACCATGTTAATACAAAAATATAAGCACAATCCATGACAATTCTGGAATCCAGAAGTAATATAGTAACCTAGAACAAAATGCCAAAAATAGATTGTGTTGTCAGAAACCTCTGGGATCATGTGGTTCTCCCAAAACTGCCCCTTGTTTTGTTGAAGCAGACACAGCATCTGTGCCTATAAGTAACTGAGTAAAACATAAAGGAAGACATTTTTAAATGCTTATGTGTGATGTTTTTTAATTGTGAATAACTAAAACACATCCTGTCTATGCTTTTTTTCTGTTAGATGGCTTGGACTTTATTTTACATTGGGTTTTCTGTGATTTACTGGATTCAATACAATGTTTGTTCTGCTGATGAAACGCTGTATTTAAAATTTCAAAGCAGTTTTTATACTTGATTCTTATCCAGGGATGCATTTAACTGTACTCTGTTAAGATGCCCAACACTTAACAGTCTTATATAATACTCTGATGATTTTTTGTTGTAATCTACCTTGTGAACAGAACGTTAAAACGAAGGAACGCCCACTATGGTTTTCTTGTGTTGTTTTTTAAAATTAATTTTTGATCTTTAAATGTGATTAGATTAGATATGTAAATGTTGGCTGGAACAGTGACATGAAAATGAAGCAATCTTAATACAACAATGATAAGTGGACTTTTTTTGTGCAAACAATACAACTTCACCCCATTCTTGCTTTCTCTTAATTACTTTTTTATTTTCCCTTTAATAATGTGCACATAGAAGCTTCTTACAATTTAAAAAATGATTTTTTTCTAAATGTACATGTTTATGGTGGTTTATCTGTATGAATTATATGTATGAATTGTATGTATGTTTAAATGTTTTAGTCTAACATTGTACATTAGCTTAAAACATTCATTGAAGAAATTTACGAGCATCAAATAGTAGCTAATAAATTGCTTAAGAACATTGTTTTGTATTGTAGAAGTATCAAAGGGGGACATATGCAACATTTGTGGTAGGTAATATTGTATTTAGGTCTTCCTGTATTATTTAATTTCCCTTTAGACATGTTTGTTCCACTTTACATTAATTATGCTAAAGCAGGAAGTCTGTAGAATGACAAAATACTGCCCTTTAGTGGTTAAATGTGGGAAGTACAAGCTTTATATTGGAACCATGTTTATTAAGTAAAACGTTACAAGCAACTTGCAGTGTCACTGCAAGATTAAAAACATTAACAATTAAAACATATATCTTCCAACCAAGTAAACATTTTGAAGAAAATGACTGAATAAATTGCTTTCTTTAATATAGAAAGTGCTCTTATATGTGTTCCTTTGTTCTTTCTGTGTCTCTGCTCCGTCTTCTTAAACCTCCAGATGGTTGTTGGAGATGACCGCTCATACTTAGTTTCTCCACTGTTGCTACATGCTTGCTCAGTATGAGGGATTGCTGTGGTTGGAGTCAGTGTTAATGGGCAAAAGCTAACCTCAATGACTTGATGCAATCTGCTGGGATTTCTTAAATAGAAAACTTTTTAACTGATTGGAATGATTGTATCATTGTACTGAAATGACTTTTCTTGCGAAGTACATTTGAGACATCTATTCTGAACTGGTGCTAAACAAATAAACTGAAATGAATTGATTGAAACTTTTCTGTTCTTGAAATTTGGCCAAAGTAGGAGGCATCTGCTTGCTGTTTTAACTTAGGAAAGTAATATCATTATGATAGTGACATAGCTGGCAAAATAAATCATACACATTGGATAAAGAATAGCTTACAAGTTTATTTTTACAATTTTATTTGTTAAAGACAGGAAGTAAAATTGGTGGAAATGTAATGATAGCAGTCCTCCTCTCAGAGGTAGCTCAACTGCAAACATCTGGTATATGACCTTAACTCATGAAGACTCTCCACTCACCACTAAAATTAGTTGCATGGGACATCAAACTGATGAAGCTTCAGCAACACTTAGCAATCTTGTAGGACACCAGAATCAGCAAAAAATTTCAACAAGCTGAGAAACCTCTGATGAGCGAGACGTATTAGGTGATCGAGTTTCTTAGCCAACTGGACAGTCCTATATTTAAGTATAGGACTGTCTGACCTAAGTTCAACCTCATAATCAGGAAAAAAATAAATGTTTCCATGACCTAGTCATAGTAATAGCCAACCATTCAGCCAAAGGGATATCTCTGTGGCCAAGCAGCCAGGGTGCATCATCAATCGGAGCCATAGTGACAGAAACCTCACACATGGAACGCTACACCAGCTCTTTACCTCCACATAAAACTTCAGTATGAAATAATCTGAGAATTAATGCTTTTTTATGTAGTGGTTGTGACACACCTTACACTTTACAGGAAATTCAAAGGTGTATAAGTTTTCCTAACAAGTCTTCAGAGCATATTATTTGACCTTGCAGTGGAAAGTGCTGCATTGTTTTAAAAAAAAAGGTGAATGATTTTCGCTAAACTGGTAAAGTAGTCATTATCTGTAATAGAAATAGTGCAGAATCAATATGGGCGAAAAAGTGACTTAGTGAGAAAGAATACATATTTTTAAAAAAAACACAGATTAGAGTTTTTAAGTGCTCACAAATACAAATAACTTAGTTTCTAAATAAATCTGATATGCTCCTTAAAATTAATTATATTTATTGATTGATTATATTATCCCATCTGTGAAGTAATGGTGTAGAATGTCATTTGTGGCTGTGTTGTTTAAAAAAATAGATGGAATCATGAGGAAAAAAACTCATACTGGAGCATTAAAAGATAACAGACTCACTGGAATTTAAAGTTTTGACATAAACGTATATTCAAAATAAAACACAATCTGAACCATACCACCAAATTAATTAAGTTGGTTTAAAACAACAAATTATTTACTCTGGAGTTGTTTGTGGTCAGATCTAGAAAGGTGTATGCAAGCAAAGTGGCAAACAAATCTGACTCAATTACGACAGCTCTGTCAGGAAGAATGGGCCAAAATTATAGGAAACTATTCTAAAAAGCTTGTGAAAGGATATTCAACATGTTTCACCTGTGTTATAAAGTTTAAAGTCTGTTTTACCAAATAAAAAGGACATTTATGTATACCTATAATTTTGAAGAGGGTAAAGAAATTCCCTGAAAGTCATTTTTCGGACATTTAGCAGGTAGAAATAATTTTGGCAACACTAACTTACCTAAAACAGAAAAAAAAAAGATTAAATGTCAGAAACGGAGGGAGAATAAACCTGCATCCTTATTAAAGGAGTTCTTAAATATCTGATTTTAAGGGTTAAAACTACTTTTTAGAACATGGATCTAATGCTTAGAAATGAGAATACTCATAAGACTTTTACAACGCCAAGAGCTGTTCACTGTAGTAATAATTTCATAAAATAAACATCTGACTTTTGAGGATAGTACGATTTGTCAAAGTGAAGATTGACTATCAAATGGATCTGCACAATGACATTATTTGAAAAATCAGCTGATGAAGACATGACATAAAGTTAAAAGAATAATGCATTATGTACATTTATAACCACAAATGTCCACTAGTGAGAACAAAAATCCATTAATTACAAGCCAAGTCCATTTCCCATCTCTGTAACTTTATCTTTGTAACATGTTAGAACTTTTTAGTAGATTGAACAGCTTATTATTTAACAATGGGTTGTTAGTTACCCAGGTTACCCGATGAACATTTAGATAATTAGGGCTTTGTTACATGCACAACAGATGTTAACTAGAATAAATACGATCTTGCTCTCTCAATGGATCAAATTAGTAGAATAAATTAGGTATTTCTCAGTTCCTTTTTAAGTATGTATTGTAAATAGAATCTCATGAGAAATGCTATGTTGTTTGTTGTTACATTACACAGGTCATATTTAGATAAATGTTTGGCTGATTTTGATAGTCAAAAAGAAAGTAACAGCTAAAGGAGAAGGAACATCAGGTAAGCCCCTTTATGATCATATCCACATCTTATCCATTCTAATCTCGCAATAAATATATACTTGAATTTCATACAAGACATTTGTTTTCTGTTTTCAGATAAAAGACTGAAACTTGATCGAACAGCAAAGGCTGTGGTTATCGGTGATGACTTCCTTGAGGACTATTTTAAACAGTTCTGTCATTATTCACCCACCAGGCTTCTACATCATTGGATTTGAGTCATTTCCCTTCATATCTGTGTACTTCATTTTTCTAGCATTTGTTTATGCGTTTTCTGTTCTGTTTAATAGTCTGCTCATCTATATAATTACTATGAATCACAGTTTGCACACTCCAAAATTTTTGGCTATCACTAACCTGGCAGTGATAGATTTAGTGCTTAATACCTGCACCATTCCGAGCATGATAAATATTTTTCTTATCAAGGATAATTTTATTCCATTTAACCTGTGTTTAGTACAGATGTTTGTATATTATACTTTTGCAATACTGGAGTCATGTGCTCTCACTATACTGGCCTATGACAGGTTGATTGCTATATGTTTCCCTCTAAGACAAAACTCAATCAACACAGTACACAACATGTGTTGGATTATCAGCATTACCTGGTGTTTCACACTGGGAGTGATGGCATTTACAACAAGCCTGATGACACGACTGTCTTTTTGCAACTCTGTCAAAGTGTTCAGTTATTTTTGTGACTATGCACCTGTGTTCCGACTTGCCTGTAATGATTACTCATTGCAGTGGTCTATAGCTTCATGGCTCTCTGTTTTGAACCTGGGAGGACCTTTTAGTTTTATCCTGCTCTCTTACATGTGCATCCTGGTGACTGTGTTCAAGATGAAATCTGTGAACCGTCAAGTAAAAGCTTTGGCCACATGTGTAGAACATATAATTGTTGTTGCTATATTCTATATTCCTCTTCTAGTTATTTTCAGTATTGGGTTTTATGCAGGGGTAGTTGAACCAGATAAGAGAGTTTTGAGTCTCTCGCTGGCATCTTGCATGCCTCCTTGCATTAATCCTATTGTTTATTCTCTGAAAACCAAAGATATCAAAATCAGAGCACTGGCTTTATTTGGGAAAAGAAAAGTTAATACAAAAATATAATTAAAATCCAAACCAATCTTTATCACATTGGAATTGAGTAATAACTCAAAACTGAGGTTAAAAAAAACTATAACCCTAAAGTTATGATACAATTAATCACTGGCAAAATAAAAATATATCTCTGTCTTTTTTGGGACACCTTGTTGTTTAAATATTAACACTTCTTTGGAACAGTGTGTCTTGTGAACAAGAACCTGAACTATAGTTAAATTCTGCAACTTTCACAAAATTAGGATAGATTAAAGGCTCTATATACAGACTCCAATCTCCATTTTCCTAATGTTTTATGAATAACACATGCTTGACATTTTCAGTCAAGCTGATGTACAGCCAATTAGAACCAATAAATGTCATAAACTCCTGTCCATCTCTCAAAATATCATTACAGAAAAACACACTGTTGTTTTAATCATATAAAAAAACCATGACAGATAAGAACTACTCCTTTAAAGATCTTTTTGAAGAAAAATTCCCCCTAATATTTTTTTATTACTTTAAAATGTGATTTAGAATTAGCTATAACAGATTTAATTGGTTTAGGTTGAAATGTTGTTTGGATGAGTTCAATGACATTAAATATTGCCATACTTACAAAAATGCTAAACTTCCTGTTGCATGTATTCTTTGCTAACTAATATAAATGGCCTACTATAAAAGTTGGCTTCAAACGTTGTATATAGTGATAAAAATCACTTGGTTATGCATTTATTTTGTCTGAATTTGTATTTTTTTATTTTATTTATTGGTTTGTATTCATTTAACGTTTTTTAAAATACCAGAATAAACACATTACTTTATATGCTTGGCCTTGCTGACTGACTACAAATAAAAGCAGAATAGTACCTCAGTATTTCAGCTGTTTTTTACTGAATGTCCCTTTACTCTTCCTTGTGTAATTTTATGGATAGTTACTTTTTACTTCTGCTAGAGTAAAATTATATTAAAACTTGTGATCTCACTTGATATCAAACTTTGGCTTAACCACCCACCTCTTTCATTTTATATATTTTTAGATTTTTAAAAAACATACATAAAATAGTAAGCCTAGCAGTAGATCTCAGTACCATTTTTTTTTCTGCAGGTGAAAATCTTTCACATTTATTTATTTATTTTCTATAAGATGCAAACGTTTATCACTGATGTTATTACTTACTTTTCGACAGAAAAAAATGCAGCGGCATAAATGAAATCAAAATTCATGAAACCAGAAGTAGAATAATTTACTTTCACAGTAAGGTTTTAATTTAATTTAATTTTAATCAATATGAAAGAATTTTAAGGCACTAAATAACGATTAACGGCTTTAATTTTACATTTGCAAATATAATTACAAACTGTAGAACTAGTCTTGAACACTAGATGTCCTCAGTTACCTGATTTTGTTCTCCTGTATTTGGACAGCGTGCTTCCTGCCAATATACCAGCTGTGTCCAAATTCAGGGGGCTGCATCCTTGAAATGATGCTGTTTCGCTAAGTCCTACACAGGTCACCAATTGTGACAGCAGATGCTACTATCATATTATGTGACCCCCTCTATCACTAATCAAAGAAAAGTGTTAGAGGGTGAAAACTTTTTTAAACAGCCTATATGTGATGGGATAAGTTATAAAATTCACACTTTTTAAGTGTAAAGGTGAGAGAGAGACAGTCGCTCAGAGTTCACTAATTCTAGCAGCTCACAGGTCAAAATCATATTATGTGACCCTTTTATAGCCTTTGCAAAACAATATTCACCTCATATCAGATTTAATAATGGCTTCAATGTGTATTACAAAGTGGCTCTATATTTGTTCATTAGGCTACACATCAACTTTAATGGCAATGTTGTTCTGTCAATATCAAGATTTTTTGTTTGTGCGCATGTGTGTGTGTGGAAGTGTTGGTGGAGCATTATTTTGTCATGGCATTAGAACTGCGTCTTCGCAATATTGAATTATGGTGCCTATCTCCAGTAGCATTAACCACTCTAGTTTTAAGGGCTACAGGCAGATAGATGACAATATGGATACTAGGTCTACCCCTTTGCTTTGAGTAAAGGAGCTTTGATATATAAAATGATAGAACTGTCTCACACACACCAAGCAGCAGGTACAGACTACCTTTACAATGGAGCTTGACCCAGGGCTGGACTGGGACCAAAAAGTGGCCTTGACATTTTTGGCCATGGTGACCCAGCATAATCATTTACAAAAATATGGCATACAAGATTATGTTTGAGTGTGTTTTTTTGTCTTAAAAAACACATTTCAAATAACTAAATAAAAAACTACAGGCAGCCTATACTACTCACCACATTGTTAATTGTGGGAGAATGGACATAGTGTCACAATTCCTGTCTTGAAGTAAGACTTGATGTCAAATAAACTCTGTTGAAGATGTCTTTTCTATATTTTATGAATATAATGTTTATAAAATTGCCTATACATTTAGCATGATCATATATATTTATTTAGAATTATGAGCTCCAAAAGTGGCACTGAAGTAAACAGAAAGCAGAGTTGAAATCAGATATACTAGATCAAGCTGATAAATGTTGTCAATATAAATTGTATTAATTTTAAATATAAGACGGTGACCTATGATAGAATATGAGTTTAAATTATAAAGAAGATAGTTTAAAGTAAAAGCAAAATGTGCTTAAACTATATGTGTACTTTATGAGCAAACAAGCTCACTCTGTGGACAGACTACAACATGTTTGATACCTTACACAACAGAAAGAGAGACGACCATCTGAAAAATAAAATGTAAAAATTTAACCACGACAAAGTCGCATTATGTAAAATACATTTTAAAACTCCATATTAACCATTGAAATAATCCTACTAAATATGAAAAGTTATCTGTATTGTCTAATTATCTTGTTAATTGGTGTGACTGAATTATGAAGTGAACGTACATGATTTTTTCCTCCTGTCTTCATTGATTTATTGACCATCTCTAAACCACACTGCTCAGCACTGAACACAGAGCTGATCCAGCCACTAGATTGATGTCAGAACTTGGTAAAAAAAAAAAATGCTAAAAAAAGTCTCTGTCAAACCAGGACAAATCAACCTGTCAATGTCAACCTGAACCGACTGTGGAGAAGCACACATTAAGGGTGCATGCAGGATGCAATCTTTCAACTCTCAGGTTAGAGTCATGCACGCTAACCAGTCAGCCAAAGGGATATTACATTGGTCAACTAGAGAAGGCACATAATTAAGCAAAGGTATAGTGACAGGACCCCCACACTGTCACTATAATTTCAGCATTGCCGTTTTGTTTAAAGAAAAAAAAAGGCATGACTGATGCTCATTTATAAAATTTTTATTATCAGGGTTTAGTATTAGGCTGCTTGTAGTTAACTGTAGTCTGGTGCTTATTTGGATTTTCAATCTGAACTATATATAAACAAAATTGGTACACAAATATATTGGTTTTGTTTCTTTTTCAGCCCGCTCTCTGTGTCAGACTGTGACAGAGAGAACAGCTTGGAAAGCTGCAATGTGAAGACACTGCAGTTAGACAGTGGCAAAATAGTGGCTGAATATTTAATTGGATAATTTGCCAATGTCCTTCCAGAAAACAGCCAATGGGCCGCCATGGCCAATAGATTAATTTATAATATGGTTCTGGTTAAACTATATCAGCCCTGGACAGGCCCAAAAAGGTGCATTAGCCCATGCACTTCCTGCCATATGGTCAGTCCAGGCTTGGCTGGACCTATCATGTTTATGTTCCCTGCTGTAAAGGCACTAACAAACTCAGCTTAAAAATTAGCATGCAATCTAATCAGTTCAATCAGTTGAAACTAATCAGTTTCAAATTGGTGAAACATCTAGTAAGATCCAACAAGATCCCTCCCTGCTTCCCACACTTCCCTCCTTGTGGGGAAAATCCCCCCAGAAATCTTAAGCACTCACTAAAAACTTCCGTATGAATATATTTTTCTGCTGCCCCTTAACTCTATTGGTCATTTAGATTAAAACATTTACCTTCAAATTGGCGCTCAAAAATATTCTCATTCAAATTAATGTGCCCAGAATCAGGATGAAAGCTACAAATAATTTCATTTGATAAATAACAAAACAACAATGTAGTTTTTTTTAAGCCTGACCGTTTAATAAACTTTACATCAAATATGGCCATCAACTTATTTTAATAAACAGCAAATGAAGAGCAGTTCTTTATCAGATTTTTGAATATAAACCAACTATGGCACATTATATTTCCTTAAGATTATGATTTCGATTTAAAAAAAAGGAGTAACCATTATGTACATTCATTAGGTGATCTTGGACAGAATTTACTGAATTAGTGCATATTTATAAAAGTTGCTGCTTTACATTTTTTTTGTATGTGTTTTTCACTGCATTACATCTATAATTATTTTGAAATCTATGCCACATGAATAGCCACACAAATAATGTACCTTATACATATATAAATGATCAAATAAAGGTAGAGACAAAAAATTAAATGCAATTGGTCAGTAAGGGCGTGACACAGACTGAGTTTCACAAAGCAGAACAAACCTGAGGGCTGATATAGTTGGCCAGAAACCAAATTTGTGAAATACTAAATAATGCAAAGCCTAAAAATAAACAAAAACTATGAACAATGCACATTTTTCCTTTTAACTCTGGATAAATGTATCAGCCCACTGGAGCAGCTGAGCAGAGGGCCGGCAGATTTTTCTCTCTCAATGTAAACAAATAATTCAGTAAAATGTTTACCAATTTGACTCTACTGTTCTTCTTCTTTTGCATAGTCTCTTAACAGCATTTATCACTTCTTCTGTCTTTAAAGCATATATAATGGGATTAAGCAGAGAGGGGGCTATATGTGACAAGCTAGAATTAAAGATCCTCACATTAGGGTTAATATCAGTAATTTTTACAATTATATTTGTACCAAGATATGGTATGAAAAAAAGTGCCACCAGAATAAGATGAGAAGTACAAGTTTTCATTGCTTTAAGTCGTTTTTCTCGGGATGCAGTCCTGCTTAGTGCTATAGAAATGCAAAAGTAGGTGCCACCTATCAGTACAAGCGGAAGGCAGATAACCAAAGTGAAAGTGATATTAGCCATTACATGATTTAAAAAGATGTCATTACAAGCAAGACGAAATGTTGGTCCATGATCACAGAAGAAACTTTTTATCACTATAGATCCACAAAAGGAAAGTCGATCAAAAAGCCCGACCAAGACTCCAATGACTATTACCAGAGAACCCCATGAGAATACCAGAATTGTAACAACAGATTTTCTTGTCACAAAGACATTGTATTGCAATGGAAGGCAGATTGCAACAAACCTGTCATATGCCATTGCTACAAGTGTCCATGACTGCATGCTTCCAAAGAAAAAAACAAAGAACATGTAACTTAAGCAGGCCTCATAAACAATGTATCTCCTCTCAAACAAAAATGCATCTAAAAGCTTTGGGATGAGAGCAGTGCTCCCGCACAGATCTGTCAGAGCCAGGTTGAAAACTATTATGTATCTGGGAGTGTGGAGAGTCTTCACCAGGTAGATAACGGATAGGAGAAAACCATTAGCAAAGACAGTAATGATATACACAACGCACAAGAAGACGTAGTAATACTTGACATGAGGGATGTTATAAAACCCACCAAGATAAAACTTTATAGAATGAACAGTTGTGAAGTTTACTACAATGGCAAATTGACTCTCTTTATACATCACTATTATTGTTTTGACAGGCTATAAAAAGAGCGAATTGCAAAAAGAAAGAACAGAATGAAGATAGTGCCTGTTCCTTGAAATGAGCTGTATCCTCTCGACACAAACATTTGCTCACCAGCAATGTGTTCTCACTTATATATTTTGTCTAATGATCGTTAGATGGGTGCTGCCATGCGTCTCTAAGTGACAGCCGGATGGTTTATTAAATGAGGTGGCTGAAAGTTCATTACTTTTACAAGGTTATGTACCATTGTTTAAAAAAAATGTTTATTGTGTTGAACAAATGTAGCATGATTTCATTAAATCCAGGGAAAATTATTTATTTATAGAATAGCGAGATGAATCGACATTAATTTAATGTCTAGAATTAAATCAGTTTAATGAAAGATGAATCTCTTTACTTCTTTAGAAAGATATTTCTATTATAATATACCAGATGACTTCTGTATATTCCTCAGGTTGAGACTATTTACAATCAATACTAATATTGATCAACAGTTCAGTTAAAATTGAAAGAATAACAATCTCCTAATCACTAACAAATACATAAATAAATGTAATGTTAGAAAAATTAGACACTGCATTAAATATTACTAGGATATGGACATATTTGTATAAAATAAAGAAATTCAACTGCATTTAAATGACAAAAATTAATAAAACTTAATGCTTCAGTTACTATGAGGTTCTTTTTCTGGATCACAAAATTTGATTCATGCTACAGGTTTATTTTCTGGTGTGCAAACATTAACAATTTTTAAAAACATATCTGTGCAAGAAATTGATTCTAGATGTCCTGTTATTTCTTTTCATATTGCTTTTGGCTTGCCTTCATCGTTCTGTTGTATGGGGCGCCGAATGTAACATGCAATATTTCGTGAGCAGAATGACTTTTGTGTCACGAAATGCATATATTCATTACGAAACCATGTTACATTGCAACGCCGTTTGTCCACGAAATACACAAATTGGTTTGCATTGTGTCCACGAAACACTGAAGAGAGCACATCGTTTCGTGGACCAAATTGACTGGTGGCCTTTTCCTTTCGTGGACATAAAGCTGAATGCACTATTCACTGTCGTAGACGAAATAAACTTTCGTCCACAAAAGTATTGTGTTTTGTTACAGAAATTATGACGTGTATAAAAGGGATTTATTCTCTAACTCTAACTTACGAAATTCTTTCAGTGATGTATGCTTTCATTCCGTGGACCAAATGCATAATAGAATACATTTCGTGAGTCAGCAGTTTACAAAATGAATTATGTGTCCACATAATATCATTACGTGGACAAAATGCACAACAGAATCACAAAAAAAGTTTTGTGACCTGCTACAATTCATTTGGTGTTGTGATATTGCGGCCTCCAAGGTGTATTTTAATACTGTGAGGTTTAAAGATACAATATGTAATATTGACATCTTGTGATCAAATTGGAGTACTGCAGTCCATTAAGTAAATAAAGTAGTCCTTGCGGTTTAAAAAACAAACAAAAACTAATCACCAAGGGGACTGAGATTGAAATATGTTTCTTCCTTCAAATATGGTCGGGACTTTAGACTTTTCTGTGATAAATTGACTACAAAATCCTAACACAAAAAAACCATTAAATAATTTAACAACAAAACACAACAACAATGTAATTTGTCGAATACAGTATATTATTTAAAAGTAAATGTTTACAAACCTCCTGGCCTTTTAAATTTTAGCACCGTTGAAAAGGCCAGGAGGTTGATGTCCTCCTATTGATGGTATGTTTGCTTTTTCTTTTTTAGATTGTAATAGGTTTGCTAATATTTTTCTATTCTTGTTATTGTAATGAAATTGTTCCTGTTTCAGCTGCTGAATAATGTATTTATCTTTATGGCAAATTATTTTTTCTAATTATTTTTTGGTTTCATTGAATTCCTTCTGTATATGCTCATTTGGATTTATGGGATATTGATAATAGTTTTGTCATGCTAACATTTTTTCCAGATTGTGTAGTTTTCACTTTTTATAAGATGAGTATATGATATGATTTTACCTCTAATTACTGTTTTACCCATTTCCCAGAGTGTTGGTTCCCAGAGATAAGTCTGGATGAGTGAAGTGAAAATCTGTATCCTCCAGAAGCAAAGTGTTTAATCGCAACCTTGCATGTGGTATTAGGATTTTATTTGTTTATTTGGTTAATATAATTGACACCGGTGCATAATCACTAATAATTGTTGGATGTATAGTGTTTTCTCTGATGTATTTAGTTAATGAATTGCTAAGGAGAAACAGGTCTAATCTGGAGAAAGCCCGGTGGTGTTGTGAAAAGCAGGTGTATTCTTTAGATGTAGGGTTCCTCATTCTCCAACTATCACCAAGTGTATATTTTTGAATATATTGCATTATTATTTCTGTGGAGTGAGTGTGTCTTATTATATTTATTTTGCCAGATAAACTTGGTCTAGTGTGGGATTAATCACTTTGTTTAGATCTCCTGCAAGAATGATAGTGTGGTTTTGTAAAATTGTAAAGAAGTTATCAAAGAATTGTGGGTTATCATTGTTTGGTCCATAAATTCACCAAAGTGTAAATTGTATGAATTATTTTTGCTTCAGTGATGATAAATCTCCCTTCCAGATTGGTGACAGTTGAATTTTGGGTAACTTGAATCTTTTTACTAATTAGAACCAATACACTTCTCTGTTTACTGTTACATGTGGTTTAAAATATTTGGTTTTAGTCTCTAAATTTAAGTTGTTATGATTCTGACTGAGTAGTGTGAGTTTCTTGAAAAAAAACGATATATCAGCCTTCAGGTTTGATAAATGATTCTTATTCTTTTAGAGGGGGTACAAAAGCAATGAAGATAGGTTATGATTCTAAATGTATGCATCTATTTTTTTAAAGTGATGGGGGCAATTCCGGTAAAAATGAGATTATCTTGCATGGATCATGTCTGTAAATCCAAAATTGTCTCTTTTAGCTGTTTGTTTTCAGCTGTTATTGTGTTCTTTTGATTTATGAGTCTGCGTACAGTAACTGTTAGTTCCTGGTTGGATTTCTGTAGCATCTCTATTTGTGCATGGGCAAATTCTAAGATGTAGCTAATTTCTTGCATTTCTTTGTTTGAAGAATATCCAGTTTCTGGTTGATGCTATCCAGTTAACTCACCTCAATGGTTATTGTTTGTAGATCATCCGTATCTGTTGACATGTCTGCTTTCCTCTTTTTGTGCGGGTTGGAATCTGCTTCCATGTCGCAGTGTATATTGTCGCAGTCGCAGTTGATAAAGGCTTCGAGTTCCATGTAATACAGCCAAGGTGACAGCGGTGAGAACCGGCAAGTTGGATTATTTTTCTGATTTTCAGAAACCTATGGTTGACGTCACCGAGGGTTTGTCTAATAATATATATGATAAGGAGCAGTGTGAATAGCGAAGTGTACCAGCTAAAAACAGCAAGTGTTGAAATTTTGGTCCCCAACTGAACTGAGTCTACCGGACTATCAGGTGTGAATGCACCCTTAAAAGGAAAGTTTTTTATGGATCTATATAGTTTTTTATATCTTTTTATATAGAACTTTTGTTAGCGGATTTATTTAGGGCTGTGTCTAGTTTTGTTTTGTTAGTATTCCCAGCCCTGCTCCTTTGCTTTCTTTATCAAGATTTATTTTAATGAATTTTATTACTTCCACTGAAGTCTCTTTGCCCCCTTCCTACTTCCCTTACCTCCTTATTCCCTAAGGGAGTTTCAAAAGTGCTACTTCTTTGCCTGCAGGGGTGTTTTTGCAGGCTTTTAATCCTCCTACACTCACATGTGATCTCAATTACGTTACTGCCAATTACCATGACAGTTGAAGTCTGAGCAGGGTTTTCAATCTATGCTCTAAAGTGGTAGACGGTTAGACAAAACTTGCTACCGTAAACATTAACATAGTTCGCACCTGCATGTTTCCAAATTGCACAAACAAAATTACCAAGTAGATTATAACTGTTGTATAGCATGGAGTAAAAGTCATGCTTAGGCTACAACTGCCATGGGGCACAGCAGTACCATCACTGAAATGGCCGCTTGTGGTAAATTGTATTAAAAGCATATAAATCACGCCGGAAGAACACATAGAAGCACTTTCAAAACGCCCCGATTGGAAGGAATAGTAGCAGCCATCAGTAACAAAACATTGGTTAAATGAAGGAGTTTTGTGGCAGAAATTTCATTATTTAGAGGCGCCACTCTAAGTGCTGCCATTGACTCCCCATTATATGGATATACGCAGATCACGACTGGATATAAACTTCTCCTGAAGGAGTCCAAGTGGTTGCAAACTTGTCTGGGTGAGTAGGCAAACGTAATGCATGCTATAAATAAGGTCAAGGTTGAAAAAAAACAACTTCCCCATTAAGCACAACATTTCTTTCACCCCTGGCAGACTTATGTTTAGGTTATCTTTTAATTTTACCTAGAGTATTCTTTTACCAGGAAGTAATATTACAATTTTGGATTGACCCAGCTAGAGTCTTGACTTAAATTTGATACAGAATTTGTGAAATGGTTCTAAAGATTAGGGTGATAGGAAGATTGCTGTTTGACCTCAATCATTTGGAGCCCATCACAAATATAAATTATCATATATATAAGTATTATGAAAACAAATGTTAGACTATAGTTATGAATAGATTTGATTGTTGCATGCCAATAAAGTTTATGCCAATGGGTATTAAATTGAAAAGTTTTTTCTTATACACATATTTTTAATGTATTGTTTTTTTCACAATATACGGACCAGAGAAAGGCCCGTCTCAATTCTTATCAGAAATAAATGTCTTGGTTGAATGAGAAATCCAGTCAGGGATATTAATTAGTATAGGCGTCTCTGTAGTAAAATGCGTTACAAAATCTTTCCAAGAGATTGGTGTTATTTTCTACATAAAAACACCTTTTGCTAAAAAAAAAAAAAAAATCTGAATGAAGGCACATATATTTTGCTTATTTAATCATCTACCTTGCGTTTTTTGGTTTGTTGCTAAAGTCTGATAAGTTAAATATTTTTTATTTACGTTACACAGCAACAAAAAAATGTCTTTCTTGTATCTATGTATCTAAGTATTTCAATAAACAACTAAATAAGGAAAAAGGCAATTAATCAAAGAGTAGTTATAGACAGCTAAAAATATGTCACAGGGTTATAATGTCGCATATGCTTTATTCATTTTATTTTTTTTTTGCAAAACTTCCTAATGCCATTTCTCAGTTCCCCCTGGTTTAGATTCTTACTTTAGGTGTTACGGAATGGTTTTAGGTTAAGAGTAGGATACAAGGAAGTAAAACATTCATGAGGAGTAGGTTTTAATTTAAATGATAAAGAAGATAGCATTAATCAAAACAACCCCAAGAGAAAAAAAAAAACAAGCTGGCAAAGATGTAAGCTTTTGAGAGCAGTTAAGCTAATATTCTCTTAGTTATTAACCTATTTAAATAAATTGTATGTGTTGTTCAGCTTTTAAATATTGTTTTTTTCAAATAGTATTTGCATTACAAACCATTTTTTAAATCAATTATCAAATTCATATCTTCCCTTTTTTCTTTTCAGGGGTTTCGATGCAATAATAATTAATTTTTACGTCTTACAATTTGGCAGTGTTAAAAAAAGCATAATCCTGTTCACAAAGCTCTAGAAGCTTTGTACTATGTTTACCTACACAAATAATTTATTCCATTGTATATTTTCAAAGAAAATGAAAAGGCAGGTTTCCCCTTTTTCAATCTATAAAAATATTACAGACTAAAATTCTAAAGTTCTAAGTCTAAATTGTTTTTGATGATTACAGCTCTGCTTTTGCAATTCTCTATACTTTAAATTTAGTCAGAGCACTACTGTCTGACACCATGTTATTCAGCTGCACGAATGATCCAAGTAATTATGAATGAAAGTTTCTGTGGCACTCATGGATGTCCAGCAAGAGACTCACAAAGGAAAGACTAAAAAGTAGGCTATCAACATTTTTTTTTACTGTAATCCTAAATAACTGAATTACAAACAACTGGCAACAGGTTGTTTGGTTTATCATACAGGACACTTCAACAAATGTGAGCATTACATACAATTATGAAAGATTAACCACAGGCAAAAAATGATGTTAGTCATAATTTAATATCAGTTTTTTTCAGTTTACCTCGACTGCAAAGCTTTCTAATAGCATTCCTTACTTCTTCTGTCTTCAAAGAGTAGATGATAGGATTAAGCAGAGGAGGAATTGTGCTTGTCAAGCTTGAGTTAATGATCCTTGCATTTGGATGAATATATGATGTTAATACAGCTATGTTAGTGCCCACAAATGGAAAGAAAAAAAGAGCAACAATAATCAGGTGGGCTGTACATGTTTTTAGAGCTCTGAGTCGTTCTTCTCTCGAAGTCGTCCTGGCCAGAGCGACGGAAATGCAAACATAAGAGCCGGCTATCACAATGAGGGGAATGCACATCACCACAACTAGGCCAATAAAAGCCATTGTGTAACTGTAAGATATATCATTACAGGCCAGCCGATATATTGGTCCATGATCACAAAAAAAGCTTTTGATCTCCAAAGATGCACAAAAAGAGAGGCGATCAATAAAACCAACTGAAGTGGCTATTAAAATGATCAAAAAAATCCAAGAAAATAGCAGTATTGCAACAACAGATTTTGTATTTATAATGCTGTGGTACCTTAATGGGAAGCAAATTGCTATTAACCTGTCATATGCCATTGCCACAAGTGTCCACGACTGTATGCTGCCAAAATACAAAACAAAAAAAGTGTAAGTTAAACAAGCCTCATAAACAATGTACCTCCTGTCAAACAAAAATGTGTCCAACAGTTTTGGGATGAGAGCAGTGCTCCCACACAGATCTGTCAAAGCCAAGTTAAGAACTATTATGTATTTCGGAGTGTGGAGAGTCTTCACCAGGTAGATAACAAAGATAAGAAAACCATTGCCAAGAACAGTCATGATGTATACAAAGCACAGAAAGACGTAGTAATACTTAACATGAGGGATGTTGTAAAACCCAGCAAGATAAAACTTTGCAGGTCGAACAAATGTGGAGTTAAGGTTGGAGGTAACCAGGCTCTCTCTATACATCACTATTATATATTTACAAGGATTCAAACAGTCGCTTGAAAGAATTTGCTGCAACTCAACACACTAGAGAATAGTATGTGTGTGCTGCTTTCTGGCCTGATCCGGGATTACCTTTCTCTTATATATGTTGTCTTGTGAGGATTTGAAGGTGTTCCCACATCATTTTCACCTTCCAATGGTTTTTGACTTTCATAATACGATCTACTTGGCAGATTTGCATTATAACAATACTAAATATTACCAGTTTAAAAAAGCATTCATGTTTTTAACACATCCATCAACTGGTTGCATCTGTGTCCTTCAAACTGACGTCTTTGAAAGAAGGTATTAAAAAGTAGAAAGGTGATAAGGGTGAAACATTTTTGAATTAATTCAATTTCACTTGCTTTAATTCACCATTATGCTTAACCCACTCTTAAATTATTTTTTTGTGGGGTATACTGAAAATATTTCAGGAGACGATGGTTTCCCAGTAGCTCCAGTTGAAGAAAAACAGTTCAGACTATTTAATGAAGGTGTAATTAGGCAATGTTTCATTGTTTTTAAATATTTGCTGTGCTTCTATACGTGGTCCTGGTTTTTAGGTAACCTGCCTCCAAGGCCAGAACGGTACTCATGATCAGTCTTTTCATGCTTCACACCAGCCCACTTTATACACAAACTATTTTCATTAAAATTAGGGATGCACCGATACCATTCTAATGTACTTGCATCAGATGTTGTTAACCGATACCATGAACCAATACTTAAAATTAGGAAAATCTGCAATAGTTTCACAGAAAAGGTTTCTTTTTCACTTGACATTTTAGTGTCATGGTCATTTTTATTATTTTCTATTTTTTTTTAGCCAATTAGCCTCCATTTGTTGTAACAAGCAGAGAAAAAAATAATAAAATCTTTCTTCCAATTCATTGCATTTGTTATGTGGTAAAAATATCAACATAGGTACTCAGTTTCAGCAAGTACTCAGATTAAAGGATTAATATCATATTGGTTTGAAAAACGTGGTTGTTGCATCCCTAACTGAAATGATGTAATTATGCCTTTGCACATTAATGCTACATCAGCACACAGTTCTGTAAAGCCTTGTAGTTCAGAGTATTCAAAAAATGTCCAATTCAGAATAAATAAGGTTTAATTGCTTGACATGGTGGATTTCTTTTAGGATGCATTGACTTCTACATTATTCTTTACAACACATCCATTAACAACTTTAGAATCTATATTTAGAGCTGCTATCTATCTGTTATCAGACCTAGTAATCAGCCCCTGATTAAACTGCTCTCCTTTTAGACTTCCTCCAGTTAACCTAAGTTCATGTGCTGCACCTACCACGAAAAAAGTATATTCTGTAAAGCTTTAGTGAATTTGATATGATAAACACATTTTACTTAACCAATTAAGATATGTTGAATGGCAAAACATGAAGGCCTAATTTATATATTACTTTCATTATATTCTCCTTCAAAGTGGACTCTGTGTAAATACTTAATTTTTATTTTTAACAGGTCACTCTCATTTGGAAATAGAAAGTGGTTTTATTAGCAGTAATGCCTGCTTGTGAACACATATATTGCTTCTATACTCTCCAGAAAAATCCCCTCATCACTATTGACAATTGACTCTGCTTCAGACACAAATTCACATTTAAAAATTTTCATAATTGTCAGCACAAATATCCTGATTTTACAAAGCCTTTGATTAACTGACATCAGGTTTATTATTGTAGTACCGAATCAGCTAGCACAGCAGGGCACGTTTCATAGCAGGACTACACTATGCTCTTTATTATATTAATACTAATTCATAATTTTAACTCAATAAGTAGCCAAATCATGTTCCACTCTAGAAACTTTGGCTCATATTGCTTCATGCTAAATTTTTCCTTCTAACAGTTAGGAAGCTACAAGACAAAGTTTCGCAGTTGTGGCATTGCATCCTATTACTATTAAAATTACTTTATGTTAGTTGCCACAGAGTCACACAATTCATTGACATGAATAGTCATATTGAATGGTGTTTTGCAGGGAAGTTCAACGTGTTAATGTCTTACCCATTTCATTGTCCTTCGCTGTCACAAACCACTCTTGGTTAAGTGCCCATTTTTGCACATGGGGAAAAATGGCTGTCTGTTTGAGCTTTCCTCTTTATAATCATAGTTTTCTCCGCAAAATGCTTGCAATTTCACTTTTCAAACACTGCTGACTGAATGTTCTTATGTGTAACATCAAGGTGTGCTGGGGAAAAAAAGCCAGCTGGTCGCTGATGCGGCCCAGTATGGCAAGCTCTTTTGGTAAAACTTTATCCTTTGTTTCAACATTTGGGTAAACCAAACAGTATGGCATGCACAACATACACAATGTGGAACTACGTAAACATTTTCCCCTACAAGTTTGATCTTTTGCATAGCAACTCCTTTTTGCCTATTTGCACATTTGGAACAGTAGTACGACTTTGCTTACTATAGCTCTGGCCCTTGGAGACCAAATATTTGACCGGCACACCGGGAACTGTCCTGCTGCTCCCGATTATCCACTCTGGGCCTGCTTGTCTCTCTGTGTTTCTTCCAAGGTTCCCCTCACTGAATTCTCCTCGTGATCGGTTCTCCTGCTTTGCAGACGTATTGGTATTCTTTCATGTCTTGTTGCCTTCAAGTCAAAGTTCCTGTGTGATCCATCTTAATGCTCTGCCTGCTGGTCCTCTGAGTTAACTCCTCACTCCTGGAAACTATCCGCCGTTCACCCAGACTCAGCAGGAAGCTCTCGCAGACATTCCAGCTTCTACTAGTTCATCCCTGGCATTCAAATAATCATCTACACAATAAGCTTCACTGGCCAAACCAATACAGCCTTCCTGTAGGTACTCCCATTCCATATTTCATTAGATGGAAAGGCCTTAGACTCAGCCATTTTCTGATCAATTTTCTTTACCTAACTGATGCATGAAATTGAGTTTGAAGAAAAATATTCACATGCAGCATGCCTATACAACTCAGAATGACTGATTGTATTTTAACAAAAAACATGATTTTTTTTGTGAGGGTTGGATATGGTACATAAGCACCAGCAACATTTAGTTTATCAAGGTTGTAGTTACAACAACAAAAACATAATTCCAGCCATTCAGTTGCCTGGTTTGCTAACGATACATCGAGTGACCCATGTACAATGAGGAATGTATCATAGAGCAGTTTAACTGACAGCTAAAGTTAGCCACGTTAGCAAGTTTGATGCCGTAAAAAATATTTTATGTGAGTCCATCCAATGCAGGCTCCCCCTAAAACTACTCTGTCTGCTCTTCTCTGGTCACTCTTCTCTTGAAATAGATAATGATATGTTGGGGGATAAGTTTGGCTAATTGTAACAGTTTTGAGTATAGTGTAACGGTGTGTTTACACCAAAAGCGCCAGAACGTGCTGCACGCCCATAACTAGATGTTTGTACATTCGCACCTCAAAGTGTGTACAAAGCGAACTGGTTGCTCTTCAAAATAGGACATTTTTACACGCGTGACGCCCGAAATACACAATTTGTGGGAGGACCCTGACCGGGACCACTCGTAGCAGTCGGCTAACCTCTTCCCTACCTCCTTTTTCCGATGCTTCAGGAGGTCCCAGTGGACTCTAGTCTCCATACTGACCACATCACGTGTTCGGCCAGGCCTCCGGCAGAGCTGGTACTGCTCCAGCGGGGGATAGGAGAGCTAAAGACCCAGTAGAGTGAGTATCGATGCTGGCTCCTCACTGCGTTGGAGAACCTGGCCTGCTCATCCAGTTTGAGGAGCTGTTATCTCACGTAGGTCCAAGCATGGAATACAGGCGACTGGCTGATGACTTTGTGGCCTTGTGCAGGAAGAACATCTCTGGGCTGAACACTATTACAAGGAAGGCAAGCTCTGTGGTAGTACTGAAGCTGGCCCTCATGTAGGAAGAACAGAGGACTCTGTCCAGGTTCTGCACTATCATGAAGAACCCAAACACCCCCCAAACGAGGACATCAATGAAAGGAGGAGCATGTTCAACAGGAGACTGCTTTCTCAGCGCTGCAGTACAGACAGTCTGAGGAAGTCTTTTATTTCTCGGGCTATTAGACTATACAATTCCCTGACTCATCAGCAACGAACCCATTTCAGATGTGCTTTATTAGGCGTCTTCGTCTGATAGGACAGGCTCAATCTTAAGACACGTTAGGATATCCAGTGCTCCGAGGGTCATTTCCATGGCAATACCAGAGTAGGAATCCTAATATCAGTTCATTTGAACTAACCTAATATTATACAGTGTCACACAATCAGACTATCACTATATCATGAAGAAATAGCACACAGTTCTCTCAGTATGTAAGAATACACAGGACAGATTATTCTTAATATAAATTTCTCAATATACATTAACATAACATCTTTAAAGAGACACCTGAGCTTTTTAATTCTTTGATAAGCTATAATAATGGCGAGAAGCTTTGTGGCATGGTGTGGAGACAACTTTGCAGGTCGAACAAATGTGGAGTTAAAGTTTATGCCAAAAAGACCCTCTCTATTCATCATGATTATGTATTTGAAAGGAAATTATTCAAATCACAAAACAAACATATACCAGAACAAGAAAGCTGCAAGAACAAAATTGCTACAACCCATCATACTAGACAATAGCCTGTGTGTTCCACTCTCCTGTGAACTGTTCCTGGTTTTCAATGTCTCTTATATAGTTTGCCTCGTGAAGAAGACCTGCAGGTCTGCATACGTCAGCACAGTATGTCTGTCCAATGGCGTTATCCCATTGATAATATGATGCAAGTTCATTAAGGTCGCCACAATAGGTGAATTATTATATTCCAGAAATAAGACCTAATTAAAATCTAAATGAAATCTGACAATTCTAAGTCCAATATGATATCTGAAAAAAGTCCTATTTATATCTTATAGCCTTTCAGAAGAAAAAAAAAAATATATATACATTTTCTTTTCTTTGCATTGTATTACTGGGTTGTGGATGGGGCACACCCTGGACAGGATGTGAATCCATCCCAGGGCAACACAAAGACACACAGGACAAATAGCCATGCACACATACTCTCATATGTAAGGGCAATTTAGGGAGACCAATTAACTCAGCAGTCATGTTTCTGGACTATGGGAGGAAGCCAGAGTAGGAAACCCACGGATGCAAAGGGAGATCATGAAAAACTCCATGCAGACAGACCAAAGGCCAGGAACTGAGCTCAATACTTTCTTGTTGCAAAGTAACAAAGTAACACTAATAGAAAAAAATATATATTTTTTGTTCAATCAGTGGTTTTAAACAAATAAGAATACAATTTGGTATCTAACAGAAGGAAACAGAAAGGATATTGTCTTTTTCTCACACTATATGAATAACATTATATTTATATATACAACCGTATGGGCTGCACGGTGGCACAGTGGTTAGCACTGTTGCCTTGCAGCAAGAAGGTTGTTGGTTTGTATTTTGAAATGAGGTATTTCTGCATGGAATTTCCAAAAACATGACTGCCAGGTTAATTGGTCTCTCTAAATTGTCCTTAGGTGTGAGTGTGTGCGTGCATGGTTGTTTGTCCTGTCTGTCTCTATGTTGGCCTGCGATAGACTGGTGACCTGTTCAGGGTGTACCCTGCCTCTCGCCCGTTGACAGCCGGAGATAGGCACCAGCCCCCCTGCGACCCCTTGAGGATTAAGCGGTTTAGAAAATGGATGGATTGATATATGACAGTAATGTATAACATCTAAGCACTATTGCAACACATTATTAAAAGCACATACGTGAATTTTGTTATTACTACAGGTCACTATGGGAGTGCAGCTTAGTTTACCTTTGTCTGGATTACTATGTGCTCAGAGTTTGCTCACACCCTATAGTAGATGCACTATTGACAGCAATGTTACGAAAGGGGGCAGCTGACTGAAGTAAGACGGCTGCTGTGTTGCTACTTTCCAGTCCATTGCCAAACAGCTTGGGTAAACCATCTAGTGTTTATGTCTATGCCATAGACTCTTGTTAAAAGTTTTACATGCGAAGTAGCTCCTCTTCAATACAATGGATTGGACGATTTGGGGCACAGGACAGCTGCGCCCTGAGGGGGCAAGGTTAACATATCACCTGACACCTGACAGGTCAAACCGCAGGAGTTAGAGACGAATGAAAACAGAAGCAAATGGAGAAAAAGAATAATTCAGTTACTGTATATCACTCAAAAGAATACTGTTTGAGAGAAAAACATAGCAGGAGAAGCTTGATATAGAGAGCTTGGACAAGATCAGTCAAATATCAAGATCAATCAGCAGTAAAACAAGAGTATAAAAGTGCCGTATTAATGTTGAGGATTTATGAAAATTGAATCACTGTGTAGGTTCAGCTTATTTCATAGTGAGTTACCGCTGCATTCAAATGCGCATTGAATATTCAGTGAAAGTGAAGTTTTTAAATTTAAACTATTGATTCATCAACAGAAGTAGCTGTGTTGACACATCTGCTTCTTAAGAAGAGCATTCATTCCTAATGTTAATGTTGATGAACTGGAGCTTTATCTGCTGAGTGTTTACTTATTGGAAAATGGTAAATTGTGACATTTGATTGCTAAGTCTAGATTACATTTTATTCATGTGAAGTTTAACACAGCTGCTGATATCCAAATGTTAAGTTTATTCATATATTTTGGTTATTTCTACCTTAGTTGTTTTTATTATATTTTTTTTCATAAGGGACCACACATACATTCATATCACCCCTCACATTTATATTTCTCCAAATCATATCTTATAATTATCTGAGTGGCTTTTTATGTGTAGCTCTGGCTGGTTCTCCCAGTGTGAAGAGTCATCCAACCCTGAATCTGTGCCTCGGTAGATTGTTCAGTGTTTTCTTCACTACAGTAGCAGTCTGTGTTGCAGCAAAATAATGTTGAAACCTCTGACTGAAAACAGGTTGTTGTCGCAGGATAGTCCCATTAAGAGGATGCTCAGGGTTGTCTAACATTAATTAGAAATGGTCAGCTTTACATACAGAAAATGTTTGCCAGTTAGTTTGCCTTAGCAACTAGCTAAAAGATTAATAGGTTAAAAGGGCCACGTATGAATGTGATTGTGGAGTTAAAAAACAAAAATTCTGTTCTCTTTTATTTCATTTTTTTAAAAGTAACACCAACTGGATTTGTCTGTTATTTACACTGAAATTTTTAGTCTTTTGCCACATTTGGGAATAATAATTTGTCATGATTTTTTTACAGCTACCTCGTGATGAATTAGATTAACATTTTTAATCGTTAGACAGCCCTAATATCTATCCATCATCGTTATAGCCCCCTTGGAGAAAATTCCACCAGTCGCCACTGGTAAACGATTTATATGGTGTGTATTTATAGGTCCTTTTTCAAGATTAAATGGTGAATTTTAATGCTATGTAGCAAGGTCCAACTAGGGATTGGAGCTGAAAATTAGCATTAGCTATAAACTTGTTTTCCATCACATCAGCTACAAGCTTGTTTTGTACTATGTTGAATTGCAGTATCCCTGTCAAATAAATAAACAAATAAATAAATAAACACCTGATCACACGTCATTGCTGCCACATGCTCACTACTAATGATTGACCCAAAGGTTCACTTAAGCTGGCATTGACATGCCATAATCTTCATTTTTATCTCTGGGTGTCATCTTTCCCAATAGAAATGCAAATATAGGAGATAGTTGTAAGTACAAGAGGAATGCAAGAAACTATGGTAAAAGCAAATTAACCCATCTTGTAATTTATTAATGTAGCATTGCAGGTCAGACAATATGTTGGGGGTTAAGAAGCCTGTTGTCTCCAAAGGCTACAGCAATAGCACAACTAAAGATAGTTTAGTTACTTTGTCATGGTATCTTAATGGAAGGTAAATTGCTATTTGTCTGTCATATGCCATTCTGACAAGCTTCCATGAGTGAATACCTCCAAAGAAAAAAAAAGGAAAATGTAAGTTCAGCAAGCCTCGTAATCACTGTATCTCATGTCAAACAAAAATGTGTTAAACAGTTTTGCGATGAGAGCAGTACTCCCACAGATATCTGTCAAATCCAAGTTTACCACTATTATGTATTTGGGAATAAGGAGATTCTTCAACAGGCAGATAATAGAGAGGAGGAAGCCATTTCCAATCACAATTACGATAGGTGCGTTTCTACTATTGGAACATCAGGGTATTTTTACTGGACTTCCTCTAGCGGGGTTTGTCGGCCCGCTCCTCTCAGCCGCCGTGTCTCCATACAAAATTGGCACTTTAGGGAATTAATATCACGACAGTTTCGGCAGCGAGCAGCATCACTCATTAGCACTAAAAGGGTCCACAAAAGTGGCAGATTTAGCAGTTTGAGGGGCTTATGACGAACAAAGAGATGAGGCCCTCTGCAGCTGTTGTCTCAAACTGTTTTTCAATTCTAACTTGGAAAAAATATCCTATATGTAACTTCTTCAATGATTCAATCTTTAGACTGCACTAATGTCCAGAAATTAGATGTCTGGAATGACATGTGAAAACACATTTAACAGTTAAAAAATTTATTTTCAATACATCATAATATAAATGTATGTAACAATGCGTGCTAGTCAGCCATGTTTGCGACAAGACAAATTTATTTGTATAGCACACTTTCAACAATAACACATATAAGTGAGACATTTTCACTAGACGTTTTATGCTGTTTTCAAATTAGCTGTAAGTATTGACAGCTGGAGAAAAATATCCTTTTTTGAGTGATTGTACCAATAGATTCCCCTTCCTAGTCCAGCATTAGCATTCAAATGAGCGGTTGGGTAATGACAAAACTTGCAAAACAATTTAACATTCTTTATACAGTAAAATAACATGAAATGGCTAAATTAACAAATAGACAAAGTTCACTTGAGTAACAGTCAGACTGTTCAGGATCATTTAATAATTTAATTAGTGTCAACAGCTATCTCAGAATCAGAGTGAAAAATGTTTTTAAGAATGCTAAATTAATGTATGATTACCTAGAAGTTTAACTCTGAAAAAACAACAGGCTAAATACTTTTGAAACTGAATCTTTGACATTGAACTAAAAACAGAGAATAGATGCCTTCCTACCAAGAAGAACTAAAACACACTTGCATAGAATTAAAAGTCCTGGCTACAAACCTACATAAAACTAAGAAATCAAAAGGGCATAAGCAGTTTCTGCTGGAAGGTCAGAACCTGCGACGGTTGGCGACTGTTTTTAACTTCAGGAGGTGTAGAGATCAACCAAACAGACCGCTTTGGTTGCTTGTTTACATGTTTTTATTAGAGTATTCTGTGAGCTCCACTCTAGTAAAAAGCTTTCTCAGTAAATCAAAACTTGCTCTCTTTCAACTCTGTATACTATTTACTATAACAACAAATGAAGCCCAGGTTAAAACAACCAAATGATCAACAACTATGATTTTTTTTGTTGGAAAAAAAAGTCACTGATACCCTTAAACTAAAATGTTATGTCTTTATTGTTCAAGCACAGAAATTATTTTTCAAGAGTTTTTTACAGACTGTCTCATATACAAAACTACTTACAAAGGAAAAAGTTATTTTTATGCAATACTAGATCTATCACTGAGCCATCATTTACTTAGACAACACATTGGATTCAATTCGTTTTTAGCTATGTTATTGAATATTTGTATAAGGCAAATAGGGTTTAGTGAAAACATTTTTCCCAATCAGCTATACTCTTGTTTGTTCTTGATCAATTTCTAAAAAGGGACAATTCAGTGGGTAGTAAAAAAAAAAAAAAAAAATTGTTAACATTTGTTAGAATTTTTACACAAGTGGATCGCGGTAGGATATGTGACAATGTTTACAAGTTTAATAGCATCTTTTTTTTGTATTTTTGTTACAGTCAAGTCATCGTGGAATTGTTTATTCTTATTTTTGATTTTAAAAGGAGTTTAAATATTTTTTTCATTGACACTTTGATTTCATGTGTCTGTAGAACATAAATGATCGGGTTCAACATAGGTGGCAACACAGAGGTCAAAGACAGGTTTATGATCCTGTTGTTTGGATGTATTTTTTCCATCAATGTAAATGTGATCAGCAGTGGAGTAAAGTAGACAACCACTAATGAAAGATGAGCTATACATGTCTTAAAGGCTTTAATTCCTTGTTGAAACGTTGCCACGTTTACTAAAGTATAGCAAATATATAGGTAACTTAAAAGGATAAAAACAAGTGGAAGCCAAAAAATGAGGACAGGATAAAAAAATCCAATAACATCATTTGGAAAATAATCATTGCAAGCAAGCCGGTAAATCTGACCATGGTCACAGAAATAGCTGTTAATAACCACAGACTTACAAAAGGAAAGTCTTGTTATAAGACCAACAGCAATTAAAACAGCAATTATAGTCAATATCCAAAAAGACACAATCAAAGACAGCATAGACCTGCAGGTTACTTTCACTTGATAATGAAGAGGAAATATGATGGCAATTAGTCGATCGTAGGAAAGAGCTACCAGATTAAAAGACTGCATTGAAAGGCAAGTGTAGCAGAAAAAAAGGTATGTCAAGCAGTCATTGTAGTGAATAATGTTATGGTTAAACAGAAACACATCAATTACCTTTGGTACCAAAGCAGAGCTGCCTAACAGGTCTACAAATGCAAGGTTAAAAACTGCAACATACTTTGGAGTTCTTAAATTATGATCTATATAAATTATAGCCATTACAGCTGTGTTCCCCACCACAGAAATTATATACAGAAAGAATAGAAAGATGTAGTAGGATTTCATATTAGGTAAGCCAATGAATCCATTTATTATAAAATAAGCTGGACGTACAAAAGTTATATTTTTTCCTAATGCAGAGTTAAATAGTTCCATTATAAAACTCCTTTAGTATTTCAGAGAGTACCAAATGCTTATTAATCTGGCAAAAAAGTCCTCTTCTGTCAGCAGCATTGCCTTGTGCAGCAAAATAAATGCTAGGGAACTCTTATCCTGATCTCATCTGGCAGATCTCTGTCAGGCTTTGAAATGATGAAGAGGTGAAATTGGAGAGTAGCATTGAATTCCTTCTCCCTTTATGTTTAATATGGATTGTCACTTCCTATTTCCATGTGCTCGGAAGAACAGCCCATTTTGCTCAATGTTATAATAAAAATCTCTTGATACTAGGTTGTAGCAATAATACAAACGTGTAATGAAAGGTAAAATATCAGTACATACAATATGTTAAGAGAATTTGCTTTTTAAATGCAGCATATTTCATTAAGATGTATTTAGCTCAAGTAATTAAAGTGAGAAATACACTAAAAAAATATATTGTATAAAAGTTAACATACAGAGAAGATAGTTTAAATGCCTAGTGACAAATGTTTGGATATATTAAACAACACATTTCCACTGAGAGACATCATTCTGGGGTACTACAGCCTTATTGAGGCAAATAGTGCCAGGGTTTTTTCTCTGTTGTAGACTAATAGATGTGTAGAAATCTGACTTTTATGCCTACATGTGCACAAAAACACACACTTATACACAAAGCCTGACTGAGCTGAAATAATTTTTATTCTGTAGGATATACTGTCATAAAACTGCAATCTTGTTGGAAGTTTTTGCAGTTAGTTTAGGGTTTTGACTACTTAGCTCTGAAGGAATCTGGAGGTAGTTTCCTTATGCTGTCACATCCTAGCAGCTGTTCTTCTCACTTAAAATTAGCAAACCAGGTGCTGTTCTTCAGCAGGGGCCTCATTACCACCCCTCAAAGGCGGTAGGAAAAACTCACGTCTGAAAGGAGCAATTCATCATGGGTAAAATCTCGTCTCTACAGGATCCATAAAATGGCTTAAAGAAAAGGGTGGGACTCATTAAGGAGAAAACTTTATCAAGAGTCCCAGCTTCAAAACCATGTTTGTTTGACAAGTTCAAATATTACATCTGAAGGTGTCTATCCTCCCTTTGGATTGGTCTGCAAACTCCTCACATAGTGTTTGAGGGTTTTTTCTGAAATGCATTAGAGGAATAGTTAAGAATGTTGTCTATCGTGGAAAACTGAAATTTGGGATCACTTTTATGTTCTGAGATGATTCCCGAAAACTATGCATATCTGTAATTTCTTACAGTGTTATTGTATGATTTGAGATGTTTATGTATATTTGAGGATTTGTTATTTTTATTTTTCCTCCATTTTCTCTTTGCCCCCCTGCAATTCCTCTTTAATTTTTTAACATCTATGTTTTTTTCCATAGTGTTGTATCCTTTGAACATGTGTTTGCAACAAAGTGGAGCCAGCAGGTCAAGAGTGGATTGAAGCCCACCACTAAAATCATTCACAATAAAATTAGAGGGGGCAGGTAATGGCATAGGAGGAAACTTTTTAAAAACTTCAAGAAAACCAGCAGCCACTTCAGGGGTGAGAAGGTGTTTCCTGACGGTTCGCACAGAGGTTTCTGGTTGGATGGAACTGGTGATTTTAAGAAACACAGTGGTGGTCAGAGACAGTCAAGTCTACAACGGAGGACACACTGGTGGACAGGCATTGCATGATGACCAAATCCAGGGTGTGTCCTTTGTTGTGAGTCGGCTACATGACAAGTTGACTAAAATTCATATAATTCAAAATATTTAAAAAATATGTTGATAGACAATCTAAAAGGTTATCTATATGTAGATTAAAATCACCAGCTAAAATGATCCTTTCGTAAGAGTTGTTCAAAATTGATAAAAAGTCAGAACATTCTTGAATAAAAGTGCATTCTATTTAGAAGGCCTATAAACTTAACACATAAAATCTGATGAGTGCCGAAAAAAGATGCAGAATAAACAAAAGTGGTAAAATTACAGTTTGGCAGAAAGGGTTGATGAATTTATAGAAACAGTTCCACCTCCCCTTTTACTATTCCTAGTTGAGTAAGGAAAATTAAAATTTGGTGGGAGGCCCTGTAAGAACAGTAGGGGCATCTGCACACAGCCATGTTTCTTTTAATAATAAACACTGAAGATTACAAGAGCACCGTGTTATTTGTAGGCTAATATGGAGCATGGTAATGGAAACTACAAAACAAATGGAAGTAAATAAAATAGATTAGTGTTGGGAGCAGAATTGTTGTGGGCTGCAGTGGCGTATAGAGACAAGGGGTTAGACTGCAAATTTTTCTATCTGGTATTCTGACTTTCTGTCTGTTCTGCAGCTCTTGCACACACGAGTATACAGAGATGGTTTCAATTTGATAAGACGGGATGAATTTTGAATTGAGAAGATGAAGAGAACAAACTTTAGATATAGGGTAAAATATCAAGCCTCTTCAAGTAAATAGGTGCAAGTACAAGTCCCAAGTATTGGTGTAAAAGTCTAAAGTCATTAAATTAAATACATTAATCTGACTCGTGTCCAAGTCATGTGACTCTAGTCCATACCTCTAACAGTAGGTTGGTTTTTGTATGTTAATAATGTACTAACAGTCATATCTTGCACATATGTATAAATTCTCAAGATTTATTTTACCTCAAATCTCTTAGGTGGGGAATTGCAGAATTAAATTAATTTGAATACTGAAATGTATTGCAAGCATTACATTATTTTAACACAAAAATGTTTTCATTAAATGGAAGTTGTCTTTATGAATGCAAACTCAAGTAAAACTGAACAAAATGATTGAGATATACAAACATAATATTTGAATTTTGATCTTTTACAAGAAACCTGCTCATACAAAAATAATGCGTACCATCTAATGATTAACGTTTTTTCTTTAACCAAAAAGGTGCTTCGTGATGCCATTGTTTGCACTGTTGCCTTGCGCCAAACGAGCCTTGGAATTCTAATCCTAGCTTGGTATCTTTTTGCATGGAGTTTGCATATTTTCCCCATAGATGTGTGGGTTCTCTCTGACTACTCTGTAGCGTACCTCCTTCTACAGTCCAAAAGTATGCGTTTTAGATGAAAAATTCTCTTTAGATTATCTTAGTAGGACTGTATTTGTGTATGACTGGTTGTGCTGTATATCACTGTGTTGTCTTTAAATGGACTGGTGACCTCTCTAGACCTTACCTCTCGGACAAAGACTGCTGTAGATAAGAACCAGCCCACATAGCAACCCTGCAAGGTTAACCAACTAGACAATGCACGGATGCTTTTGATTTACAATAGTTTTTGGGGGGCCGGACACCATTCCTATGGTGCTTATTAGGAAAATAAAAATAAAAAATTGGAAACTTTATTACTGGAATTTATTTACCAATTTTTTTTACTCATTTATTTTATTTCCCAAATGACACATTTTAGACAAGTACACTATTTATTCTTTAAATTTTGGCATAATCTTTTTTTCTCTAATTCATTGATCAGATTATTACATACTGTTTGTAATTTTATTTTAATACTTTTTTATTTTTAAAAGTCATACTTTATTTATTTTTTTACATGTCAACTCTAAAAATAAATATTTTTTACTATTTCCACAGGCGTCAAGTTTTTTTTAATATCAAAAAGTGTGTTTGAAAATACCAGACTATAAATTAACATGAAATACTGTTGTTTTATTTTTATTTTTTCACTTACTTCTTATTTAGAAACATTTTAAATGAAATCTAAAAATAATTTACTGAAGATTTGGAAAATGTTGTGCTAGATCTTCAGAGTAGGCACGAACACAGGAGTAAATTATTTTAATGCTATAGAAAATTAAGAGGTGACTCAATTACCTTTTCTGTCTATTGTACCTTTAATGAGTGGAAAAAATATAATGCCTAATTAAAAGCATGGTTTAAGTTAGATTTTATAGCCTTCCCTTCCCTCTCATATGTTGTAGACTGCAGTTTGTCCCATTTTGCCAGGGGGTGCCATAGCTCTTCTTTAATAAGTCATAGGCAAGGCTAGGTCTTTTTCTTTTCTTTTTTTGAATAGCACTTTCAACAAGGTAATTCAAGGTGCTTTACATGAGTCGGTGGTAAAGACACAAACAACATGAAAAAAAACTGTAAAAAAGCAATTATGAATAAAACATGAAAGGTATAAAAAAAATATAACATGAGAGAAAGTAGAAAAAAATGTGTCATAATAGTATACTCAAAGCTAACTCTAAACAGATGAGTTTTAAGTTTTGATTTTGATTGAAGCAACTCTGTCTTCTCTTTCGGCCTTGGCAAAAGACAGAGGGCCTTAAACATACCACATAACTCCCACAAGTCCACACAATTTGACAACTAAAAAGTTTTAACCTTTTTAACCAAATGTTACTCTTTCAACCGTCTATTGTCTAAATAACAAACCAAACAGAACAAGTAAAAAGATCACAGAGCAAACATCAGGGCACCCGACTACAGGCGTTTATACTAATGCAGTGTAATAGCAAAATGCTGATTAAACTTTCCTTCCTTGGAAGTTATAAACGGTCTCCAGAACCCAGTTAATCAAAAGGGGTAGGAGGGTCTTAGAGAGGAACAGGCAAATATCAAGGCATCAAATACTGGAGTGATGAGAAGACACATTTCTTTAAGGTGTATTTATTTAGGGTATCAATTTTATTTGAGTGTGCTATAGCATGGTACAGTACTTTGTGCCTGGAAGAAGCATAATACCCCCAGTTTAAACCTGATGCAGGTTATTTATTTATTTATTTTTAACCTGTGCAGATGGTTTGTTTATAGCTGCAGCATTTGTTTGCACAGTGTTATGAAGTTTGCTGCAAGCACTTCAGGGCATGATTCAAGGCTACCCCGGCCGAGTCAGCTCGCATCAGCCTTTCCCTGGCGGTGCTGTTCAAGCCCCTCTCTGACTGGTGCGAGCTGAAAGACGAGGAGGAGCAGGTGGACTCTGATCAGCATACATATATCATCCAGTATTTCACCATCGGCTGCATTTCAGTCCTCCCTAGCATTTTTAGCCCCGAGTGGCCCCGGGAGCCACCACTTCATCATCGCAAAAAGCGATGCCGTGAAGGAAAGCTTGCCTCCGGGGGTAGCAGACTGACCTTCCCTTTGGTTCTCTCTGGCTCTGTCTGCGCACCAGTTTCGCACACCTCTGGTTCACTTCAGTTTCCTTCTGACTCACCAGCTCCGGACTACACTGCTACAGTTTCGGTCAGTTCAGCCTTATATTTCTCCACTCCAGCTCCAGATGTCTCCACTCCAGCTCTGCTCTATCCAGCTCCAGGCACCAGCCCAAGGCCTGATCCTGTTCTAGAAGCCTTCAAGACTGGTTGTCTGAGACAGAGCTCCCAGAGGTTGTCCCTGTTGTCAGAGCTCCCAGGTGTGAGCAGCTTCCACTCTTGATGCCACAGCATCGTCTCTAGGCACCTGAGCCTGCACCTCATCTCCGGGCACCTGTGCCTTATCCTGACTAGGTCCTCAGGGCCCGACCGCTATCGTGTTTGCTCCAGGGCCCTGTGTCTTCACCTCATCTCCAGGAACGGTCCTGCATCCTGCCTGAACTTTGCAAAACAATGTTCACCTCTTATCAGATTTTAATAATGAAATTCATAATTTTTACAAAGTGGCACAACGTTTGTTTGTGAGTAATCAGAAAAAGAGTGCCCTCCAGAGTCACAGAATATGATGGTCACAGAAAATAGTTTAACACCAGATGGAGTGTGCCTAAGCATTGCTATAATAATGTTTCCCTTGCCTCGCTTTTCGTAGCTTAGCCTTAATTCAAAGAAAGTTATCAAGCGCAAACTTTTTAATACACCGTACACAGAAGGTGAAAGTGGGCAATTACACCTTTTCCACCCTAGTCAACAACACAGTAGCTCCTCAAGGGTGTGTATTGAGTCCTCTGCTTTATACTCTGTTATCCCACGACTGCTCTGCATCTTTCCCTTCCAATCTCATTGTCAAGTTTGCAGTTGATACAACAGTGCTCAGACTTATCACCAATAACGAGATGGACTACAGAGCTGAAGTAAACAACCTGGGATTATGGTGTGACAACACTAACCTGCCAAATAGAGACTTCCACAGAGACAGTCCTAAAAATTACTGACCTATTTTCATTGATTTGGAGGAGGTGGAGAAGATGAAGTATTTAAAACTTCTGGGGGTGACGATGGATAAGGATCTATCCTGCAGCATAGAAGGAAAGTAAAGAGCCACATTCTTCTCCCATTCTGAGACAGACTTATTAATGCAGCATCACAATTACATTGTAACCAATAAGGGAAAAACCAACTGGATATAAAAGCTCCTCAGGCTGCATTGGGTTATAATGTACATTAGGGGATATTCCTTACGGACGGTTTAGAGTGTGACACTGAGCGCTGAGAAGCGCTTCTAACTTGTAAATTCACCTTAATAAATAATAATACCACGTTGTGAATTATCTCTTGTGAATTATCAAAATCACATAAGAGCAAATAGCTGACATGTTAAATTTGTTAAAATATGATTTAAGAAAGGATGTAAAATATTTATCAACTAAATAACAACAGTTGTGAGTTTTTCACATATACATGTATATTAATACATTATTTAACTTACATGTGTATGGTTTTGTTTTTTTGTTTGATTTTACCCATTTCAAGGTACTTTTTGATGATTTTATGGCTCCATCTTAGACAAAGTTAAGTTATTATAAGATAGACAAAGTAAAAAGTTATGTATTTGTAATAATTAATAATGGATGGTGTTAGGTGTGACATTGGTGGAACAAAAGAGTTTCTGGTAGCAAGTAAATATTTAATATACTAATATTCTTCAAAAACATAGAAATAAAATCATTAGATTAACTAAATCAATAAATGAATAGAACTACATTTTAAAAGCTAAAAATTATATTCCATAGCTTGTTAAAAGAAAGTTGCAGCAATAATTTATGTGAAAAAGCAGATCATGTTGTTGTAATTGATAAATGTTGCAAATTACATGGCTCAGTTTATATCTCTGTTTGTGTTTGCATGTGTTGAGAACTTGCATGTGTAAGGAACAAATGATCCTTCATAATGCCGTCAGCAAAAAGCTTACTGCCCCCATCAAACACACACACATACCCTACCCCCAACCCACCAGGACCTGATAGAAAGAATAAAAAGCCCCCCCCAAAAAAGTCCAAAATGATCCATCTAAATGATGTATTCTAAGCCTTTAATGTTGCATGTTGACATAGTTTTACTTATTTTCCCTCATTCTATTACAGTATATCATCTAGCTACACAGCACAATGTATAAGGTATTTATATATTTCTACTTTGGTTGCCTTAATTAAAGCATAGATGTACGCTACTCTCAATCTCCCGCTTAAAGTCCCTATGACAGGAACATAAATTCAACTGATGCTTCCACTTTGTTTAGAAGAAGGATTACTTATTATTTCAATGAAAAAGAAATTGGTGCCAGTGCCAATAATTTAATAAACATATAATTATGATTTTAAAAACACACACTGTCATATCCAGTAAGACATTATTACAGTAGCATATCTAATATCATAACATAAGATGCAATTATTTTAAAGACAATAAGGCAATTTACACAAAGTGTAAGATATTTTGATTAATATGTTATTGTCACCATTATGCCAACAAAAAGATAAATTATAATGTAGAAAGCATTTGTAAAACAGTCTGAAAAGAAAAATCTCTGCTATTTGGCTAAACCGGATCCTATTTTCTGGATTGCCTTCTGATTTTAAATATTTTCTTCAGTGAAACTTTTATCTCTTGTGTCTGCAAAACATAAATGATTGGATTCAGCATTGGTGGAAACACTGAAGCAAGAGACAAGTTTATGATCCTAGCATTCGGATGTATTCTTGCACTCAAAGTAAATGTGATCATTATAGGGAGGAAATAGATTACCACTAATGAGAGATGAGCTGTACAGGTTTTAAAAGTTTTTGTTCTTTCCTGAGCTGTGGTAACTTTAGCCAAAACACATCCAATACAAACATAACTAAACAAAATGAATAAAAAAGGTAGCCACAGAAGAAAAACTGGCAATAATTTGCCAATGACTGAATTCGGAAAATTGTTGTTGCAGGCAAGTTTATACAACTGGCCATGATCACAGAAATAGCTGTTAATGACCAGGGATTTACAGAAGGAAAGTCTTGTAAGAAGGCTAACTGCAATTAAAACAGAGGCTATTACAAAAAGCCAAAAAGAGGAAATCATAGAAAACATAATCTTATGAGTAACCTTTACATGATAGTGTAAAGGATACATGATGGCCATCAGTCGATCAAAGCAGAGAGCAACCAGGTTAAGAGCCTGCATTGACAAACATGTGTAGCAGAAAAAAAGGAACACCAAGCACTCATTGTAGGGGATATAATGGTGATTAAACAGAGAAATGTCAAGGACCTTTGGTACAAGTGCACAGCTACCTAAGAGGTCCACAAATGCAAGGTTAAAAACTGCAACATACTTCGGAGCTCTGAGGTTACAATCCAGATATATTACAGCCATTACAGCTGTGTTTCCAAGCACTGACACAAAATACAGAAAAAAAAGAAAGCCATAGTAATACTTCATATTAGGTAAACCAATAAATCCACTGATAATGAAATATGAAGGACGGACAAAGGTAATGTTTTCTCCAAAAGCAGAGTTGAATAAGTTCATTGTAAAATATTTCCTTCTGGTATATTTCTGCAAGCTCGGTCAGGGTAGCCAATAGCCTGTACTGTCTGTACTAATGCTATGAAGCTAATGTCTGTGTAGTAAGTTCTTCTTGTTAAGTTCTGTCTCTGTCTCTTTATGAAGTTCTGACAAATGTCAAGGGTTTTTATTCCCTCCTGTCTTTTATGGCTCTAATCTCTCCCGTCTAATGGAGGTAAGCACTACAAGCACCAGCTTCAATCAAGTAACATACAGTGGGGCAAAAAAAGAACTTGGCAGCTGCCATTTGTCCAAGCTATCATACTTAAAAAGATGATGGCCTTTAATTTTTATTTAATTTTTTTGATAGGTACAAAATTCATCTGTCCACACTTCAACAGTCAGACTACAACCTCCACTGACAATCTCCCTCAACCTTTGACTCCATGCAAGATCACACCTCATGGCATACATGATGTTGAGAATGGTGAAGGAAAGAGCCCAGATTTACATGAGGGGATCTGGTCAATGACTTGATAAGAGTTTGGAGCACAGTAGCAAATTTTACTATTAGCAACATATTGCAATTTCATGGATTGAACTGCAGCGTTAGAAAAGTCCCCCTGCTTGATGCAGCACATGTTCAGGCCCATTTAAAGTTTTCAAGAGACCATCTGGATGATCCTCAGGAGAGATGAGACGATGCTACTCACAATATTTGGGGAGGGGGGTAACGCAGAGTTGCATCTCAGGAACACCATACCCACAGGGAAGCATGGGGTGGCAACATTATGCTTTGGGGCTGCTTTTCTACGAGCATTCTTGACAAAAGCCCAACTACAGCCATGGTGGTTAAAACGGGGGAAAAGATCAAATCTGGCAACACTAAAGAGTCGCACCGCTTATGCATCTGATGTCAAACTGCAAAGTATGCAGGCAAACTCCAGTGATTGCTCGAGCAGCTGTAATTTGTATTAATGAATGAAGTGGCATATAAGTTAGCAAAGGTTAGTGATGATCCATCCATCCATTTTCTGAACCGCTTAGTCTTCCAGGGGTCGTGGGGGGGACTGGTGTCTATCTCCAGATGTCAACGGGCAAGATAAACCCTGGACAGGTTGACAGTCCATCACAGGGCCACATAAAGACAGACAGGACAAACCATGCACGCACACACTTAAGGGCGATTTAGAGTGATCAATTAACCTGACATTCATGTTTTTGGACTGTGGGAGGAAGCCGGAGAGGGTACCATGCATGCACTGGGAGAAAATGCAAACTCCATGCAGAACGACACTGGGCTGGGATATGAACCCACAACCTCCTTGCTGCAAGGTAACAGTGCTAACCACTGCGCAGCCTGGTGATCCAGTTGGGAAAATTGTTAGATTTTTTTCTGAACTTTGTTCATGGGTCTGAAGCTACGCCGCATATCGACAATGTGAACAGTAAACTTGAAACATAAAGCATCCGGCTGGCCAGCCTTTCAAGGAATGTGAAAGTCATTAATAGAATTTAAAGACAGTGCAACAATGTAAAAAAAAAATCATTTACCAATATGTTTTTTTTTTTTCATTATTTGAGGGGGCCTATATCATGTTAGTTAGGTCATTTCTCACAGTTACAGTGTTGGTTGTATCTGAAATGAAGTTAGCTTGATTATATGTTGTTGTGATGGGTTCTCCCAAAATTGTGGCTAAAAGTATTAAAACTTTCCATTTGGAGTACAATGAATGTCAGTTTACAATACTTTGCATATTTATAACAGAAAGTCCCAAATAACCTAATTGGACATGGCTGCAAAAAAAGTAGCTTAATTTCAAATGACTAAATATAAAATCTATAAAATGTAGAGCGATATTACTGCTAAAAAGCAGTTTGTTTGGTTGTTGTTTGGTCAGTGAGAGGTAAAAGTGTTGTGCCAAAAATAATTAAATAGTTGGTTTTTTTCCCAGTCAGTACCTAATGTTTAGCATTAATATGCCCTCTCTTTTTCTGCGGGAGTAGCTACCAGCGCATTTTGGACAACTACCACGGTCGCGTGCGCCTGCTCCTCAGCAAGGCCACTTCTGCTATCGTCCCCGCAGGACCGGAGAGCGCAAACGCAAGTCTGTCCGGGGCTGCATCGTTGATGCCAACCTCAGCGTTTTGAACTTGGTCATCGTCAAGAAAGGTGAGAAGGACATTCCCGGGCTGACAGACAGCACCGTCCCTCGCCGACTTGGTCCCAAGCTGGGCCAGCAAGATCTGCAAGCTCTTCAACCTGGCCAAGGAGGATGATGTGAGGCAGTACGTTGTGAGGAGACCCCTGACTAAAGAAGGCAAGAAGGCCAGAACTAAGGCCCCCAAAATCCAGAGACTGGTGACCCCTCGTGTGTTGCAGCACAAGCGCCGCCGCATTGCCCTCAAGAGACAGCGCACCCAGAAGAACAAGGAGGAGGCCTCAGAGTATTCCAAGCTGTTGGCTAAGAGGATGAAGGAGGCCAAGTAGAAGCGTCAGGAACAGATCGCCAAGAGGCGCCCTCCTTTCTTCTCTGAGGGCTTCCACATCCAAGTCAGAGTCCAGCCAAAAGTGAAATCCTCGAGTTAAATAAACTAATGTTTTGCTCAAAAAATATCAAAATCACAATATCACAGTCGTTATTGCTCTGGATCCCCAGAGCTTCGAAGAATGTGTCTCCTTCTCCATGTCTTCACATCCCATGATTCGATGATTAGTGAGAAAAAAAAAATGTTGAATCACAGTTTTTCAAATCAAGTTTTGTGTCAGAGTCTAGACATTTAATAGACTTAAAACACTGTTTTTTAGGGGAACTATTCTAAGTATTTAGAATACAGTAGCAGGATTCAGCAAAGTAACAGAATAGATTACAAAATACATTTTACAGCAGGTATTCAGTAACTAAATACATTTACAAAGTATTCTCTACAATACTGACTCTAATGGCCATAAACATACCGTTATGTAAATATTTACTTTTATTTTCTCCAAAATATGCAACACAACTGCTGAAGACTCACTGAGCGCACAGTGATGTGCGATCCTCATTAGTTTTTACCGGAGTGATCATAATCTTCCTGGGTTCCAATTAATAAAATGTAGTAATCATGTACCATACCACAAAGACAATAGGGTACTTACATGACATTAAAAACAACAAAATGTATACATTTCAGATTACACAAGATAACATGTTTTCTTCTGCAACTTGACATTCAATAGAGGCCATGATAAAGTGCTGTGCATTTTAACAACATTAGTAGAATATGTATATTTCAACGGCCTTGTTCTGGACAGGCTGCAGCTTTAATCAGTCTGACTCTTGATTTTGATGCCTGCATGAAGCAACTACAACACATAATTCACAACATTCTGGACTAAAAGTAATCAACACTGTAACAGCCATAGAATTGATACATATATCCCCCCTCCTCCCTTTCAGCATAGCTGATGAATGGATGGATGGATGGATGGATGGATGGAATGGATGGAATATATAATAAACGAAAAAATGTAGCTCCTCAAGATGCAGAGGACAGATTCATAAGATCAAACTACAGCGGGGCAAAAAAGTATTTATTGGCCACTGATTGTGCAATTTGGGAATATTAAACGGGACTATTATGCTAAATTTACTTTTTGACGAGTAATGTAGTGTAGTGAAGTGTCGTTTTGACTCATCCACTCATGTTTGACAATTTTTTGTGTCTGTGTTGGTAGTCACTAGGGGTGCTGTTATGCCTGCTCCCACCTATCTCCCCTTTTTCCACCTATCTCCTCCTCCTACCTGACTTAGCTTACTCAGCCGAACCGCTGCGCCGACCTGCAGCCTTCCCCTCCCCACTCAGCTCTGGTAGAGTAGCTAGCAGCTGCTTAGGCTAATTGTGAGGCTAAACATATTGACTTCATCTTTGGAAACAATCCTAGGCTGAAAATGATCTGTTATCTTTGCGCAAATAACTTCACAGAGGACTGCTTTTTCAACAAAAGCCTTTTTGATAGTGGATGAATAAGCACGAAAACAAGGCTACTCCATTGGAACCTGCACAGATAAGAACTATGATTTAGCATTTCTAACTTTGACTTCAAAGCGTGACTTCATATTTCTGTGCTTTCATGATTTCAATGCAAGACGTTGCTTTATATTGATTAATATTTTTTAAATGATGCAGAGAAGGTTAAATATTACAAAGCCAACAAAGCTTTTAAAATCCTCTGTATTCTCCCTGGTTCTTCAAAAACCCCACTTTCAGGGTTGGATATCTGATGATTTGCATGTTGTCTTACGATCTCCCATGTTGCCTTTGTTCACCAATCAAATTTAACACTGAAAACTGTAAACTATCTGAGTCCAACTCCACGGGCATGCTGGTATATGGCGTTCTGCAGGGGGAGTTTCACAAAGATTAGGAGGGTCTTAGAGAGGCACAGGTGAATATCAAGGCGTCAAATACGGAAGTGATGAAAAAGCAAATTTATTTAAGGTGGATTTTGATATATACAAGATTTTCAGAATGATTTAGGGTAAAAATTTCATTTGAGTGTGCTATAGTGGTACTGTCTGTATGGAAGAAGCAATAATGTCCCCCCTTAAAAAGATAAGAGAGGCCTGTATCTTTATTCATCGGTACAATGCAACTGTAAGAGACATAATGTCAAAAAAAGTCCAGGAAATCACAATGCATGATTTTCAAATAATTTATTTGTATAATGGTGCAAAAAAACAAGTTTTTGGTCAATAAGCAAAGGTAACCTCAATACTGTGTAATGTATCCATGACTGGCAATGACAGAGGTCAAACATGTCCTGTATGTCTAAGATACTGTAGGTTTACACACTCTGTTGTTGGTATTTTTGCCCGTTCTGTCACTGGGCAACAACAACCTAAACAGATTTTCGATTGAATTGAGACGTGGAATCTGGCTAGGCTACTCAAGAACCAAGGAAATATTTTTTTAACATAGCCAGATCAGATCATTGTCATGCTGGAAGATCTAGCCTCATATAATTTTCAATGCTTGCACTGACGGAAGGACGTTTGTGCCAAAAATCTCACGATACATTCATCTTTTCTCTAATTTAGATCAGTTATCCTGTCCCCTTCACAGAAAAGAAGACCGAAAGGAAAATATTTCCACCCCCATGCATCACAGTCTTTGCTTACAACTCTGCATTCTTCCCTCTACAAGGATAGTGAGTGGCGGGTATACAAACAAGTTCTATTTTCGCCTCATCTGACTACATGACATTCTCCCAATCACCCTCTGGATCATCTAGATGGTGTCTAGCACCTTTAGATGGGCCTGGACATGTGCTGACTTAAGTAGGGAGGGTTTTCTAATACTGTAGGATTTTAATCAGTGAAAATGTAGTGTGTGACTAATAGCAACCTTTATTTAGGTGGTCCCAGTTATCTTCAGGTCATTGACCAGTTCCTCTTGTGTAGTTCTGGGCATTTTTTCACCATTCTACAGATTATGTGTACTCCACAAGGTGAGAGCTTGCATGGAGCCCCAGGTTGAGGGAGAGTATTAGTGTTCCAACAGTAGGTCTCTTCCCAGTAAGCTGTGTGCCTGTTGTAGGTTGACTCATCCCAGTTTTATGCAAGCATAAAATCGTGTCCCTGATATTCTCAGACAGCTATCTGGTCTAGGATGTGGTGGTGCTCACTGTTTAAAGGTTTAGACAGGTATCTTTTATACAGATAACGACTTTAAACAGGTGTCATAAATACAGTAATGAGTGGAGGAGAGAAAAAGTAACAGGTCAGTGGAGGCCAAAATTCTTGCTTGTTTGAAGTTTCTAAAAACTTGTTTTCTCGACCGTTTTCTCACATAAATTCTTCAAAAATCATGTAATGTGATATCCCACAATTCTTTTATATCTGTCTCTCACAGATGAAGTATACCCAGCACAATTGTTGGCTGCGATATACTTTAATACTCCAATGTCACAATTAAAGAATTGGTAAAGGCTTTCGATAAGTTTAAGTAAAAACTTGATCATCTAAACTAACTTACATACATTAGAAGACTTGAATCAAGAGAGCAAAGGTAATATTTTCTCTGTGGTTTTCAAAAATGTTTAAACGTTACTGACTTCTAAAATAATAAAATTTCATCACAAATCATTTTCACTTGACTTGCCACATCTTTATTTTGCAGTCAAAAACATATTTTGTTTCTTATCTTTAAATATAAAATACCGAAACTTGTGCTTAAGATAATATTAATTTTAATGTTATGTTGTAATGATCTGTAAACTGTACATTTATAGCACAACTTATTTTAGTAACTGGCCTAGACAGCTCTTATTTTACTGTAATTTTTGATTGCCTCTTAGTTTTTATTAAGTTTTTAACTGATAATTTGATTTCTTGTGTCAGTAAAACATAAATTATTGGATTTAACATAGGTGGAACAATGGTGGTTAAAGACAGGTTTATGATTCTAGCATTTTGATGTATGCTTGTATACATAGTAAATGTGATTAATATTGGAATATAATAAATTGCCACTAAAGAAAGGTGAGCTGTGCAAGTTTTGAAGGCTTTTGCTCTTTCTCCAGAAGCAGCTACTTTGGCTAAAGCATACCCAATACAAATGTAACTTGACAAGATGATTGCAAGAGGAATCCAAAGGACATGTCAGAGACTCATCAGTCCAACCTGTTGCCACCCGTGCGCAGTCCTGATCCTCTCCCTCATTGGTCCACACATCATATTTAAGCAAAGTTCACTCACCTACTCTCCGTTCTGACATCTGGTTCTTCAGCTCGGAAGTCCATGTTCATCTGATGCCAAGTTCGTCATCTGTTCCGTCACTCAGTCCAGTCACTCAGTCCAGTCTGCCTGCCTGCTTCTCTGAATCATCTCTTCCTGCAATCATCCTAGTCAAGGTTCTGCATCTGGGTGCATTGATTTAATAAATACTACAGAAACTACTATTGATACCTGTGTGGTTTCTGACAGGATGTCAGAACCTCCTAAAGATGCCTCAGCAGAACTGATGGCTCTGCGCGCAGACGTTTCTCGCCTTAACAACGTAGTGGATAGGCTGTCCTCCAAACTGGAGACCCTCACCGATGCGCATATACGCCTGGCAAGCCTCGTCCACTCCTCCGGACCCCGGTTCTGTATGCCAGAGAAATGGAATGGTGAGGATGGCAAACCTGACGGGCTCCTGGCCGCCTTGGATATGCTGTTTGAGTGTCAACCTGCAGTCTACGCCAATGCTACCTCCCGAGTAGCTTTACTGATGTGTCTGCTCACCGGCAAGGCGCAGGAATGGGCGGCCGCTCTCTACTATCAACACTCTCCTATCTGCAATGACTACACCCGCTTCGTCGAAGAACTCCGAAATACCTTTGTGCTGCCATCCAGTGATGTCGAGGCCGAGGTCCAGCATCTCCGTCTGCGTCAGAATCACCGCCCTGTCCACAAATACGCAGCAGACTTCCACACCATCGCGGCCAAACTCAGCTGGGGAGATTCTGCTCTGCGCTCACTCTTCCTCGAGGGGTTGGACGATTATATCCGCGATGAAATGGTAGGGAAGGAGTCGCCCATATCCCTCGAATCTGCCATCAAGTTAATTCTGGAGATCGATCGTCGCGTCCTTAGCCGAGCAGCTCCAGCGCAGCGTTTTCTTCCGCCACGTCAGCGGGTTTCTGCCCCACCCATGGACTTCTTCTCTGCTGCTCCCTACCGGGAGTCGGAGGAGCCGATGCAGTTGGGTCATTTGTCTCCAGCAGAAAGACAACGGCGACACCGTGAGGGGCTGTGTGCATACTGCGACGGATAGAGGTCACCGGCGTGCAAATTGCTCTGTTCGGCCGGGAAACGACCAGGCCAGGTGATGCTGGGAAGGTCATCACCTGGTTCCAGTAAAACCAAACCATTCACCATCACAGTCCTTCTCAGTCATTCCAATCGACCTGCCTATTCCTGCTCAGCACTTCTGGACTCTGGGGCTGTTGACAATTTCATATCTACTGATCTGGTCTCCAAACTCTGCATTTCTACAGAAGAACTCTTTCATCCAGTCCCGGTTTCTTCCGTTGACGGACGGCCGCTGTTGCCGTCACCTATCCGTCATCGTACTGCGGCAATTAAAATGACCATTGGAGACCACCATGAGACTATTCATTTTCTAGTGATGGTGTCCCCCACCACCCCGCTCATTCTTGGTCTCTCCTGGTTTCAGCAGCATGACCCACACATTTCCTGGAGTAGTCGCAGAATCCTCCAATGGGGGACCGATTGCTTCACTCGTTGCCTGCTTCCTGATTTCGAGAACCCCCCGGGGGCATTACGCCCGCCACCACCTGCAGATTCCATCCCACCACCCTACCGGGATCTTGCTGAGGTGTTCTCTAAACAACGAGCTGCTTCTCTGCCTCCTCACCGCAGCTATGACATGGCCATCAACCTACTGCCCGGTTCGACGCCTCCTCATGGCCGGATCTATCCTCTGTCATCAGCAGAGAACAAGCTGATGGAAACCTATGTTAGAGAGGCTCTGGAGCAAGGTTTCATCCGGCCTTCTTCTTCTCCTGCCTCTGCTGGTTTTTTCTTTGTCACCAAGAAGGATGGTTCCCTCAGACCTTGTATCGATTACCGGGGTCTCAACCAGATCACTGTTAAGGACCGTCATCCACTTCCCCTCATCAATACTGCCCTTGATTCTCTCTCTCAAGCTACTATCTTCACACGCTTAGATCTGAGGAATGCCTATAACCTTGTCCGTATCAGGGAGGGGGACGAGTGGAAGACTGCCTTTAGTACCCCCAGTGGCCACTGGGAATATTCGGTGATGCCCTTCGGCCTTTGTAATGCTCCAGCCGTGTTCCAACGGTTTCTGAATGATGTGCTTCGTGACATGCTCGGTCGTTGGACATTTGTCTATCTGGATGATATCCTGATTTACTCCCGTTCAGAGGTCGATCATGTTCGACATGTCCGAGCCGTTCTCCAGAGACTGCTCCAACATGGTCTATTCTGTAAGCTAGAGAAGTGTGTGTTTCATCAACCCTCTACCACATTCTTAGGCTATGTGATTTCGAGCCAAGGTATTTCTATGGACCCCCAGAAGGTCTCTGCCGTTGCTAACTGGCCCTTACCCTCCAACCTGAAGAAACTACAGTCATTTCTTGGATTCGCTAACTTTTACAGGCGTTTTATCAGGGATTTCAGTAAATTAGTGGCACCTCTTACCAATCTCACCCGACCTGCTGAACGTCCCCGCCCGTTTCTCTTCCTCCAGAAGCTGTTAGGGCCTTCCACAACCTTATTCAGAGGTTTTCCTCAGCTCCCATTTTGCACCACCCAGACCCCTCTAAAAACTTTATTGTTGAGGTAGATGCCTCCGAGATAGGTGCGGGCGCAGTCCTATCTCAAAAGGGTTCCGACATGAAAACTCACCCCTGTTGTTTTTTTTCCAGGAAATTTTCTCCAACAGAACAGCGGTATGGAGTGGGCGATCGGGAGCTTCTTGCGATTAAATGGGCTCTGGAGGAATGGCGTCACCTTCTCATCGCCACATCTGAACCGTTCCTCATATTGACTGATCATCAAAACCTCATACACATCAAACGGGCCAAACAGCTCAACCCCCGTCAAGCCAGGTGGGCTCTTTTTTTTTAACAGTTCAACTTCCATATTTCTTACAGACCTGGCTCCAAGAATATGAAGGCCGACGCTCTCTCCCGGCAACATCCTACTACCATTCCCACCTCTGAACCTGGTGTAATCATCACTCCCCGGAACATCTTGGCTCCCCTCCTTTGGTCGCTCGAATCATCTATTCAGGCTGCCCAGTCCACAGATCCTGCTCCACCTGAAACTCCTCCCAACCGCCTTTATGTCCCTCTGCAGTGTCGCCAAGAGGCTCTTATCTGGGGTCACTCCTCACCTGTTGCTGGGCACACAGGCCCCAATAAGACACTCCAGTTCCTGCGCCGCGCTCTCTGGTGGCCATCCATGAACCGAGACGTCAAGGAATTTGTCAATGCCTGTTCTATCTGCGCCCGGTCCAAGTCATCGACCCAGAGACCTTCGGGTCTTCTTCATCCACTCCCGGTACCATCTCGCCCCTGGTCCCATGTAGGAGTGGATTTCATCACCGGCCTCCCAAAGGCTGATGGCATGACCACCATTGTCACCTTCGTGGACAGGTTTTCTAAAGCTGTCCACCTGGTTCATCTTCCTGGCCTCCCCAATGCCAGGGAGACCGCAGAACTCCTTCTCATGCATGTGGTCCGTCTCCATGGCTTTCCTCGGGATGTGGTCTCTGATAGAGGACCACAGTTCACCGCCAGGTTTTGGAAAGCTTTCTGTCGACTCATCGGCGCCTCCCGCAGCTTGTCGTCAGCCTTCCACCCTGAGTCCAATGGCCAGACGGAGCGTGCTAATCAACAGGTGGGCAAGTACCTTAGATCCTTCTCTTCATCACTTCCTGGGTCCTGGCCCCGACATCTGCTTTGGGCAGAACTTGCCATCAACCTCCAAGTCTCTTCAGCCACCGGACTCTCTCCTTTTGAGACCTGCTATGGGTATCAGCCACCAATATTTGCCCAGATCGAGGTAGCAGTTCCTGCCGCTCACCAATTGGTCCGACGAGCCAGAGGGGCATGGATTTGGGCTAGAGCCTCCATCACCGTGCTAACTCTGAGTACCAGAGGCAGCAGAGGGGTCGACGTCGGTCCAACCCAGACTACAAGCCTGGAGAGATGGTTTGGCTTTCTACAAAACATCTGAAGCTTCTTACCGAAAGCCGAAAGCTCACACCCAGGTTCATTGGCCCCTTTCCCATTGTTCGTCGAATCAACCCTGTTACCTACCGTCTCCGCCTCCCGCCCACTCTCAGGGTCCATCCGGTGTTCCACTGCTCCCTACTGAAGCGGGAGGTCACCTCACCTCTGGCTCCTCCAGCTGTCCAACCTCCCTCTCCTCGCTTCATTGATGGTGGTCCCCCATATACCGTTTTCCGCATTCTGGACTCCCGTCCTCGGGGTCGTGGCTTTCAGTATTTGGTGGATTGGGAGGGATACGGTCCAGAAGAACGTTCCTGGGAACCTGCAAGGAACATCATTGACAAGTCCCTCATCACTGACTTCCATCGTCAACATCCTAGACGCCCAGGCCCTTCAGGAGCAGGGCCTAGAGGGGGGGGCTCTGTCAGAGACTCATCAGTCCAACCTGTTGCCACCCGTGCGCAGTCCTGATCCTCTCCCTCATTGGTCCACACATCATATTTAAGCAAAGTTCACTCACCTACTCTCCGTTCTGACATCTGGTTCTTCAGCTCGGAACTCCATGTTCATCTGATGCCAAGTTCGTCATCTGTTCCGTCACTCAGTCCAGTCTGCCTGCCTGCTTCTCTGAATCATCTCTTCCTGCAATCATCCTAGTCAAGGTTCTGCATCTGGGTGCATTGATTTAATAAATACCACAGAAACTACCATTGATACCTGTGTGGTTTCTGACAGGACAAGAACTGGCAAAATATGAGCTAGTAGATGATTGGGAAAATTGTCATTGCATGCAAGTCGATACATCTGGCCATGGTCGCAGAAATAACTGTTGATAACTACAGAGTTACAAAAAGAAAGTCTTGTAAGAAGACCAATCGCCACTAAATTAGAAATTAAAACAAACAGCCAGAAAAACAGTATAAATGAAACCATAGTCTTATGGGTTACTTTCACATGATATTGCAGAGGAAACATGATGGCCATCAATCGATCATAAGAGAGTAACCAGATTAAGAGACTGCATTGAAAGGCAAGAGTAGGAGAAAAAAAAGAATGTCAAGCAGTCACTATACCTGATGGAATAATGATTAAATAAAAATATATCTATCACCTTTGGTACTAAAGCAGTGCTTCCGAACAGGTCCACAAATGCAAGGTTAAAAACTGCAACATACTTTGGAGTTCTGAGGCTATGATCCAGATATATCCAAGTCATTACAGCTGTGTTTCCAAGCACTGAAATGATGTAAACAAAGAAGAGAAATATGTAGTAATACTTCATATTTTCGAGAAGCCAATAAATCCACTTATTATAAAATATGCAGGATGAATTAAGGTGATGTTTTTCCCAAAAGCAGAGTTGAATAAATCCATTGTAAGAAAAGTATTTTCAAGCTCTATCACGGCAGACAGCAGCAGACCTCTGTTTTCTTTTAGTTGTCTTGCAGTTCAGCAAGGTTAACAAAGCTGTTAGAGTTTTTATGTCCTCCATCATATCTCTCTAGAGTATTTGAAAAATAAAAATCAAACAAGTTTCTCTCAAATGAAACAAGTTTATTCAAGTACCTCCTATGTGATTTGTCTGAAATTTTTTGGTGCAACATAATTTAAATTTTAAGCATCTCTCAACTGGGGTAAAACTGCACTATGGTAAAAGTCAGCCAAAATCTTGAAAGGTCTTGGAAAGCCTTTTTGGTGCATATTAAGACTCAAATAGGGTGTTATAGAAAATAATGTCTTCCTTCTATAAATAAGGATGAAGCTCCAGTCTTAATTGGAATTTAAATATTTTATTACGGACAGACCTTCATTAAACAGCCCCTTATGGGGCAGCTCCCCTCCCACCTCTATTGATATATTTCTGCCTGTCTGTGCGAGCTGCTTCTGTGTCCAGTGTTGTGTCTTCCTTTGAAACTTAACCAAAACAAGAGGAGTCCCTCAGTTAGATTAGAGTAGGTGAAAGGCCTCTTCACTGATTTCTAATTGTCTCTTATTATGGCATATTCCTAGATACATTTACTAATAAATCAAAAGGAAATAAAAAACATTGAAATATTTTTTATGTGCCAGCCCCATTAAGTGTGACTGTGCACAAAACTCGCATAGGGATGTTGTAATGGTTTATTATACTGGTTGCAGCATCTTGGAGTCTTAGGGGCACTGTGGCAGTGTGTCCATTCACTCAACGGTGTAGCTAACGATGGATAGACGATAGAAGCAACCAAAAAGCGACAAACGCCGCTAACTGTTTGCTTGCAGACTTGCACCTTGAAACCTGTCCCAAGCTAACTGGTTGTGCTTCCGAATATGCAATTTTCATGCACATGAAGTGGAAATGCGTAACTTGTGTGGAGGACCCTGACCGGGACCGTTCAGCTGGCCTCCTCCTTCTCGTCCCTCCCCTTTTAATCTGATTACCTAATGGAAATAGTAACGGGTAAGTTGTTACTGAAAAAGTCTTCATATTAGGAGTAACATGTTACTGCCATCACTGGTTATAAGTGATAACCATTTTGAGTTTTGTGTCTAGAGTTGTAAAAAATGACATCAAGGTATTGAAAATAGTAGCAAATTTATTGGAGATAAAAAAACTGTGAAGATCTTTCATGGGAACATGTTACAAAAAAACTCAAAACAGCAGGGAAGTCAGGTGGACCAACTGACAAGATAAACTATCTAACAATGAAATGCTAGAAATCTTATACAATATATTAAAAGTATTATTTAACAACAGTTGAAAGTTGAGGGAAAGATAGCAGAATGAATGGGAAGAAGAGAAGAAAGAAATATTTATAAGATTTTTAAAATACAAAGGAGACTTGGTGAGATGAGGGATGGTGTGTTAAGGTGAAAATATATATAATAATGGTGTTTGGGCACAAGATTGTAAATTCATTGATCAGTGTGAGAGTGTATGCAGCTGGTGGTTGTATTTTTTGTGATCAGGGGTAGCGATAAGTAATTAGCCTTGGTCACATTCATTATGGGACCTAGGCTCCACCTAGTTGGGTCACTTGCTATCGGCTGATGCATTTCTCGGCCCCTGAAGAATGCAGCAGCATCATATCGGCTCTCACAGCAGCACTCTCATTGGTCCTTGTCTTTGTCTTGGATCCAAAAAGCTGAGGATTTTGGCAGCGAAGTCGGAGTGAAGTTTCCTGAAAGCCTCTCCTGAAGCGAGGCCAACCTGACTGAAGCTGACTAAAAGAGAAAGAAGGTCCAAGGAGCACAGAGTTTAGTTTGGGGAACAATCCTCTTTCTTCTGTTGAAGTTAGTATTCAGATTAGACTTGATTTTTAATTAATTTAAAGGAGATTTGTTGATGATTAGCAGATTGATTTGACAGGTAACCAATTTGAGGTTTGGTTGTATACTTTAGTGTTTAGTTTTAATGTTATGAGTTCCGAATTTAGAATTCTAATTTAGAAGGGCTATATTGCTATGACTAACACAGAAAATCGAATTATTACCTTACTCTGACTGAAATCGAACCAAACTGGAGTTTCACAAATCAGACAATTCTACCCAGATAATGCGATTGGAAAGTGTATTTCTCTGCAACCAGTCCCCCGCCCCTGCCCATACTCGTGCACCAGCACTCAACATTGCGCAAGCCCTTAATCTGATTACTCCAAAAAGCTTGATCGAAAGGGCCTATAGCATGCAAAATCAAGTTTTTGGCATTTTCAACCATATGAATGCAATTTTCTCATGTCTGAGAAATCCTCCTTAATTCTGCTCTCCGATCAGCTGCCCCTCCCTCTCCTAGAAATTGACTGAGTGTTCAACTATTGACATCACTAGTTGAAAACAAGGAAGTTTTGAGGTGTCTGCACCGCCCCTGCAGGCAGAGCGGCTTACCCCTGGTAGATTTTGAAACACACCTTCGTCCTTCTCACAGCTAATGGCTGCTCTGGTTTTTGGCTGCTTAAAACACTTTTCGTTGGATTTTTTACTTTCTCTGTGAAATCGTTGTTTGGCTGCATGGATTACAGGATTTTCCTAAAGAACAGCAGCTGGATCAAAGAAGAAAGATGCCTGATGGACAGAAAAGTAATTAGCTAAATGCTAATGTGTGTTACCCATTTATCAAGCTGCTTATGTGATCTTATAACAGCATTGTGTGGTTAATTAATTGATCTTTAGCATCTCAGAATGTTCAGTAAACGGATGCAAACAACACCCATGGCATTTTTATAATAGTGCTGGGCAAAACGATTATTTTTGTAATCGATTAATCTAGTGATAATTTTTTCGATGCAGTGATTAATCTAATGATTAATTTTTCAATTCAATTATCGATTATTTAACCATTAATTAATTGGTATCAAAATTTGACATTTATTAATTTATGTATTCCAATGAAATAAACAAATTTCTTCATTTGAACACATTTTAATTGTAAAACAAATTCCCAAATAAAGTTGTAGTATTAGTATAATCTCCTGTTAGAGGTCACATTTAACAAGAATTTAAATGTTGTGCAACCAAATCATATGAATAAAGGAAAGAAAATACCAAAAAAATGTAAAACAAAATGTAACATTCACTTAATGCAAAAAAGTGCTCTTCATTCACAAAAAAACATTTACTTTGCTGCATTTTCTCTTGTTTCTGACATACGATTTGCACACACAAAAAAGAGATAAACAGGGAGAGAGGCACTGTTCATTACAATAAAATGCTGCACATTTTTCTAGTTATTAGATGGCAACTTTGAATCCAACAAACTGGAGGAGTATTAAGTAAAAAGCAAAATTCAAACAGGAAGAGGCAGGAACTGCTCCTGGATGCCGCTGTTTGAGGTGCTGGTGCATAGCCGTCGTGCTTTTATAAGCTGTTTCCATTTTGCAAAGCCGGCAGATGACAAAATCGCTCCCTTTTAAAAAAAAATAGTTTAATACCTTTGAACTGCCAATTTGGATGGATTTTTCAGTCAATTGACTCACCCACGCTGCATCTGCTGGCTCCCGCCATTTTTTTTTCTGAAAGTGATGACGCATCAACGCACATTTTTTGCGTCAACGTATTTTACGTATCGACGCGTCGTCCCTGCCCTATTTTATATACTGGGCTGGAAAGATTTGCTTAGTGGACACAGCTGTGTTGGATTGGGCTCTGTCTAAAGCCTGGAGATTTAGCAAATTAAATAGGCTTTATTGACTCAGTTTTTTATAAAAATAAAATTAAATAAACCAAACATCTGAGCCTTCAATATAACAGAGTTTCATTGTGGAACTCTGTGCTTTCCAAATTATTTGTGAGAATACTGTTTGTGATGAAGCTTAGCTCTGTTTGTTTCAATTTGATCTGCTCCCGGCTCTGCAGCGTCGAGAAGCGTGGCCTAGCGGGGGTGCAGGAGGGGGTTTATAGAGAAACGAGCCGTATCACTTTGTGATCCAAAATTATCTACAGGATACAAGTTAAATTTCAGAACAAATTAATATTCTATAACACCAACGACAACATTTCTATCCCAGAAGTTGAAAGCTGTAAAATAGCATGATATAGTCCCTTTAAGTGTCCATGTAAAAAACAGCAAAAATGCTTTGCTTTATTTAGCTCAACAATTCTTACACATTCAAAGAAAAGGCCTTTTTACTTTTTCAATCAGGGGTTCATGACAATTTAGAACTAAATATAATAAAATCCAGATTTACATGTGTAGTTTCTACTTTTATGGTTATGGCTTTAAACTGTTGATGATGACAATACTGGTTGAGTTAAAGTACAGTTTTTTTATAATTAGCTTAATCTATCTTTAATTAGCAATAGCAGATGTAAGAAATAACCTAGCTTGTAAACCATCTAATGTTGAATTTTAAGGCTCTTAACATTTACTTTAGAATTACAGCTAAAACATAAGCAAATTATCAGTTTACCCGATCAATAATAGAACCGCATTTCCTTTATTTTTTATTACATCTGTGAAAACATAAGAACTTTAATGGAATTATGTTTTCATTCATCTGAATATGAAAATATTTTAATGATCTAATGTTCTGAGATATTTCCAAATGGGTTTTTTTCAGCACATCATCTTGCATGTGCACTTTTTACAGTTATTTCAGTGGGCTTATCGTGGTAGATTTTAGTAACCATTGTCAGTGTGTTTTGGAAAATTTCAAATTTAATGAAATTTGAAAAAAGAAAAAATAGAATCCGTAATAGAAAAATTCAATCCTTTTCTCTTGGTATGGCATTTAAGAGACAGTAAAAAAAATTAAATTAGAAAAAAAATGTTAACTACAGGTCGCAGTGGTTAGCACTGTTGCCTTGCAGCAAGAGGGTTGTGGGTTTGTATCACGGCCCAGAGTCTTTCTGCATGGAGTTTGCATGTTCTCCCCGTGCATGCGTGGGTTCCCTCCGGGTACTCCGGCTTCCTCCCACAGTCCAAAAACATGACTGTCAGGTTAATTGATCTCTCCAAATTGTCCTTAGGTGTGGGTGTGTGCGTGCATGGTTGTTTGTCCTGTCTGTCGCTATGTGGCCCTGTGATGGACTGGCGACCTGTCCAGGGTGTACCCCGCCTCTCGCCCGTTGACAGCTGGAGATAGGCACCAGCCCCCCCGCGACCCATTAAGGATTAAGCGGTCAAGAAAATGGATGGATGGATGGATGTTAACTACACACAAATAACCTTTTCCATTAAGTTTTTTTAATTAAAAAAGCACATTTTGTCATCTTATTCTTCGATTCACACAGTTTAAATTTTTTTTTTTAATTAAATAAAAGTGAATTATTTTACACAGTTTCGTAAGAACAGTTTGGAGATGAAAGTATGATGTTTTTAGATTTGTTTGTAAAGTTTAATGAAAATGTAATTTTACACATGATATAAAACTTACTCTATTTTGCATTTTGTAGAAGTCTTTCACAAAAACGAAAAATCTTCATAGAAGTCTTCATAGAGATTTGCGCTTTTTTCGTATAAGTACCTTGGAGATGAAAATACGATGTTTTCAGATTTGTTTTGTGAGGTATGAAAATGTAATATATGAAATTTGGTCGACTTTATATTTTGTACCAGTCTTAAATGTCTACAGGACATTGTTAAGAATACCTACAGGATATTGTAAAGAATACCTTGAATTTTTTTTACATTTTCTTCTTTTTGATTAATCTAGTTGAGTGATTCACAGAGGTCTTCATTGAGATCTCAGGATTTTCAAGTTGTGGTAGAATGAACAATAGGGTTGAATCTCTAGATCTGGGTAAAAAAACATGAAGGAAAGTCATAAGTTCCTTTATTTGAAATACAAATGCTATTACATTATAAAACTGGGTCTTGCCTGCATTATTTTTGCATAGTGACCAAGCTGAAATTCAGTTTGTTTCTGCTCTGCTCTCTTTTTTGAGGTGACATTATCAATAAGGTGTACTTTTAATTCAAACATACAGTTTGGCCACTACATAGATCATAAATGTCAGATTTTGGACTGCATTCCTCTCTTCACCAGCTTGTTCAAAGATTGTTTTATTTCCTGTGTCTGAAAAACATAAATGATGGGATTCAACATCGGTGGAATTATAGTAGTCAGTGACAGGTTTATGATCCTGGCATTAGGATGTAGTTTACTTCCAATTCCAAAAACAAGACTAATGGGAAGAAAGTAAATTGTCACTAATGTAAGATGTCCTGTGCAGGTCTTAAAAGCCTTTGTTCGTTCCTGCATTGTTGAAATTTTTGACAAAGCATAACCGATACAGCAGTAAGTTACTAGGATAAATGCTAGGGGACACCAAAGCATAACAGCTGGTGACAATATACCAACTACACGGCTGGGGAAAACATCATTGCAGGCAAGTCGATACACAGGGCCATGATCACAGTAATAGCTGTTAATAACTACAGACTTACAGAATGATAGTCTTGTGATAAGGCCAACTGCAGTGAGAACAAGGATGATGGCACCAAGCCACAAAAAAAGAATCAAATATAGCATAGACTTTTGGGTGACCTTTACCTGGTAGTGTAATGGGTACATAATAGCCATTAGTCTATCATAAGACAGTGCAACCAGGTTAAGACTTTGCATTGACAGTAGTGTGAAGCAGAAAAACATAAATGTCAGGCATTCATTATACGAAATAGTGCGATGGTTAAACAGAAAGATGTCAAGAATTTTTGGTACCAAAGCTGTGCTGCTTAGGATGTCAGTTACTGCAAGGCTGAAAACTGCAATATATTTAGGACCTCTCAGAGTATGATCTACAATTATTACAGTCAGTACAGTTGAATTTCCCACCACAGAAATAATATAAATAAAGAATAAAATGACAAAATAATAGTTAATGTGAGGTATGCCGATAAAACCGGCAATAATAAAATATGCAGGACGAACAAAAGTAGTGTTTTCATCAAGAGCTGGGTTAAAAAATTCCATCTGCTCACTTCTCTGTTGCTCAACCATTGTTTCCCGGTCACAAGTCTTGACTTCTTCAGCAACCTCTGTTCAGTGGAGATTTACTGAAATGGAAACACTGCTTCTGTTTTTCAGACTTATAAAGGTGTGTTCCCCTGTATCAAATGCATAGAAGCTAAAACTCCACTGGGAGGGGAAATACATTTGTTGTAAAATCAACCTTTCAAAAACGTTTTTAACATAATATAAATCAGATTGCTGTTATTAACTTAATGCTTGAATAACTTTGATATTAAAGAGTAACTCACTCCAAAATCTACTTTTTTGTTGATATACTGTATAATTGAGTCTATAATAGCAATTTCCAGTAATTATTTTAAGTATATTAGTTCATTTTAGTGAAAATATTAATTTTGTACCAAAAACCTTTAGTTTAGTGTCCTAAGTGATTAAACGATTACACTGCACCTCAATTCACTGGAATTCAAATCCTGCCTTGCCAACGGCTAATCTCGGATTATTGAGGTAAACTTGGAATAGTGACGACAGCAGTCCGGCCGTGGTTGGGTGTATAACATGAGCGGTCTGGGTCACACCTCCATAGCGAGGTGCCATGAACTGCCTGCAGCAAAATCAGCTCATAACCTGGGTGCTCCATTATTCAGGTGGTTACCCCTACTTGCTGACATTTGCTAATTACCTATGACAAAGGGAATAACTGATGTATCAGTAAATGGAAAATAAAATCTGAGTTCATTCTTAATGGAATAATTGTGATGGTGTGTTTATTTTTATTTTTTTTGCATATTCCTGAATTTTTCTCATCATGCTTGGATACATCTGTCTGCAACACAAACACATTTTCTTTTGCGGAGAATGACGTACAGTGGCCGCAGGTGCAACTGTCGAGGCAGAGTCAAAAAATTATTCAATCTAATCTATATTTAGCATTAGATTCAGCCAACAACAATGTACCACTCATAGACGGTGCTCGTTCTATGCTGTGATGCCGCTACATGCGCGGTATCTGCTGCTGCTTCGGGCAGAGAATAAGACAACACCTCGATATGATATGGCGCCGCTCCCCTCCTCCACAGAACCTATCTCCCTGTACTCTGTTCCATTTGGAGAAGGAAGTTAAGGAAAATTTCTCAACCTCCAGAATATTTCCAGGCAAAGGAGCTGGCCGCCTGTGACTCTGCACTGCTGCCTGCAACATCAGTCACAGCCCAGACAATGCCCAGCCCTTGATCCCACCATGTTTTTCCTGATCAGCCAGGCAACGCCTCCGTTTGAGTCGTTTTTCAAAAATAAATGTGGGTGGGGTTATACTCTGTTGGGGGGGTGAGTTTCTCTTTAAGCACACTGAACTGACCTCTCTGTAATTAGAGAAATTCAGTGGGTCAATTCATTCTCCTTTCACTTGTTTTACTCAGGAAACTAACATTTATATACAGAAACGTCTTCCAAGACAAATTACCAAGTCCAGTTGCGTTTGATTGAAATTTCCTTGAGATAGCCATGACCTGGATGAATGAGAATATTCAAAGGCTTATATACAGTAATATTGCTAGATTATAGTATCAACTCCCATCAACTTTACATGTATTTTATCTAATGGATCTAAGGTGTGTTTTGCAAGCCCTGACTTTATACTGAAATGTAAGCACTTAAACTAAATTCAGTCATGGCAAGCTTTTCCTAGCCATCATAATGACATTGCATCTCTCTTAAGGATCATGAATCAGTAGGATCACATTAAACAAGTTATTGTGATAACAAGCCATGTAACGAAGAGGTCTGCATTACAGGTGTGTTCTAGTAGTTTGTATAGCATTTTTTGAGTACTTTGCAGTTTACTTTAAAGATTTTAGTACTTTATTTAGCACTGTACTTTAATCATAGATTTGCACATCAAGAACCATTTTCACATATGAAGTTTTTACTGAATATTTGAGTATTTTGACAATTAGCATGTAGCCTTTTTTTCCTAGGTCATGCACAGCTGCTCCTCATTAGGTGGTAATGTTATCTGTAACACCCAAGATTTGAAACTTGTATACAAAAAAAAAGCACTTCAAAGTGAAACACTATGTCAGAGCTTGATTAATTTGCTGATGGATGGTCACATGACGAATCACATTTGTAGCTTAGTTTCATACACCAATCCATGTTGTCATTGATGATCGAAAAGCTTTATCCTCTGCAAGATTAATCTAAGTTCTATCTGTCTAACCTGTAAGCTATCTGATCTAATTGACACTGGGGTCACTTGGAGGACGGATGCAGGGAGAACCTTGTGACTAGATGGCTAATGGAACAGGATCTTGAGTCTAAATGGCCGGCGGTGCAAAGCCTTTAATTTTTGAGGCCAGTGGAGAGCCTTTTTTGTTGATGGCTAGTTGGGATAAATCTTGAGTCTTGGAGGCCAGCGACATAAAATCTTGTGATGTGAAGGGCAGTGATGCAGAACCTTGTGTCTTGGTGGCCAGTGATGCAGAATGTTGTGTCTTGGAGGCCGGTAGTGGCGAACATAGTGTTTTGTAGGCCAGCGATGTAGAACCTTTTGTCAGGGTCCCCGCTGGATAGGGGACAGTGACCGTCACACACAAGACTTGGACAGGCGATGCCTTGAACACGGGAGGTGGAACATTGAGATCTGGGAACTGAGAGTGAGACTTTCAGGGTGGCTGGAAGGCGGAGACGGAGGTGACTGGGTGTTGTGTCATGTAGGCCATGTTGGCCCGTTTAATGGAAGCCCGGGCCTGGATTCAGGCAGCTTTGGCCCGGTGCCTCCACTGATGTGCCGCCGGTACCTCCACCTCTGGTTCCTGGTGGGAAAAAATAGTTGTTGGTAGCCATTACAGACTTCGAAGGGTGACATTCCAGTGGCGGAGGAGACCTGAAGGTTAAGGGACAGCTCGGCCCAGAGCAGTAAACGGGGCAAGGTGGAGCATTGTGTCAAGAAGAAGCACCAGAGGTACTTGCCCACCTGTTGGTTGGCCCTCTCGGTTTGACCGTTGGTCTCTGGTTGGAAGGCGGATGAGAGACTAGTGCTCACCCCGATGAGTCTGCAGAAGGCCTTCCAGAACTTTGCGGAGAATTGGGGGTCAGAAACACGGTCCTGGGGAAAGCCGTGCAGACGCACTACATGTTTTAGGACAAGCTCTGCAGTCTGGTTGGCTGTTTGCAGGCCGGGCAAAGCGACGAGGTGAACCTCCATATGAGACCACGGGTGGGCCTGAACTGGCAGAGGAAGAAGGAGCCCGGGACGTGGCTGCTTGGAGGACTTGGCCCAGTTGCAGCTGGAGCAAGAACCAACAAAGCTGCTGACATCCCGTGCCATGTTGGGCCACTACAGAGTGCGGCGGATGGCCCCCCATGGGCAATGAGTGACCCCACAACAGAGCCTACTGGCGGCAATGGTTTGGGACGTCGGTCGGGAGGAGTCTGGGGGGGTGGGGGGCTCCTGAGTCCTCCTGTGACCACTGGAGGGATGCCAAGATGCGGTGGGGGGAGATGATGGAAACTGGCTACAGCAGGGCGGAGGCCTGGGAATGCTGGCGGGGGAGAACGTAAGGATGTAGCTTCTGGTCCGGACCTCGTTGTGATAGAACTGCCCCAGCGCCGACCTCCGAGGCGTCCACCTCAATTGTGAATGTTTTAGCTGGGTCTGGATGGATGAGGATGGGAGCTGATGTGAATCTCTGGATGACACGGTCAAACGCTTGTTGAGCCTCGGGGGGTAGGATAAACAGGCAGGGCTGGTTGGTTGTTTTGGTTAAGTTGGTGAGTGGAGCCGCAATGGTGCTGTAATTCCTGATGAAACGCCGATAGAAATGGGCAAAGCCGAGGAAGGGCTGCAGTTGTCTGATGGTGCTGGGCAGCGTCCAATCTCTTACTGCTGATACCTTCTGAAGGTCCATACCCAACCCCTCAGCCGAGATAACATACCCCAAGAAGATGGTTGCATGTTGGTGGAAAGCACAAGTCTCATTTGATCTGCTCCTCTTCCGGTCGGAGCTGACACTGCAAATGGCCGTATGACGGTGAACCACAGTAGGCGCTGAGGCACTCCTGGAAACGTTGATCCCTTTCCTTCGGGGACAGATATCCGAGCTGCATTGGCTCTTCTTGTTTGCTGCAATGGGCTTGTACTGCAGCTGCGTTGGTCTCGGGGGAGCAAAATGAGAAGGGACACAGAGCTGGGAGACGAGGCGTAGACCTGGGGTGACTCATAATCTGCAGAGCCAGACGTACGGCCTCGTCGAGGGTCTTGGGACAGATGTATCCGGCTAGGCACTCCAGGAAGATGGTTCATTGGGATGATTCTTCCCAGGCTAGCTTAGCCACTAGCGTATTAATCTCCGCAGTGAAGAGGTGGACCGGCTGGTCGCGTTGAAGTAGCTGGGTCTCTGCATCTACTTCACTGCTGGGTGAAGGTTTTGCGTAACTCTGCAAAAAACTGGACATAGTCATTGCACAGACTTATGATTATACAGGGTGGCCGCCCACTCCTGAGCCTGCGTGGATAGAAGGGAGGTGAGCAGAGCCTCGTTGCTGTAGGTTGTTCACCAGTTCGGCGAGTCCAATGTGCGCCTCAGACAGGGTCTCGAGCTTGGACCTGAGTTGATCCACCAAAGCTCGGAAATGGACCACCTTGGCCCGGAGTCCACCGGCATCCGCTGGAGTGCTCTCTCTAGGCCCAGTCATCATGTCAGGGTCCCCGCTGGATAGGGGATAGTGACCTTGGGATTGTCACGCACCAGACGTGGACAGGCGATGCCTTGAGAATGGGCGGTGGAACGTCAAGATCTGGGAACAGGTCTCCCAGAGTTGTACGTGGAGCTGAGGGCGAGCAAGAGGTTGGTTGGGCTAGCTGATAGATCAGGAAACACTGGTCTACTTGGGAAGGACGCATCATGAGATCTGGACAATGGAAAGACGATGACTGAGCAGAGTGGAGGTGAGTGGAAGAGTCTTTTAAGCTGAGGGTAGTGGTAGAGATAGTCAGGAAGCTCATCAGGTACGGCTGGTTTGAGTTGACTCTAATGGCTTCCAGCGAATACGTGTCTTGGAGGCTGGCAGGGGTGAGCCTTGTATTTAGGAGGACTGCAGAGGTTAACTTTGTGGTAGGGCTGAACATGGTTGTGAGGCGAGGGCTGGCAAAGCTGAACCTGGTAATTGAGTCAAACCTTGTTGAGACTTGGAATCCGGCGGAGCTGAACCTTATGGTAAGACAAAGGCCGGCAGAGAAACCTTTTTGAGATTTGGAGGTCGGCTAGGTTGAACTTTGTGATGACTGAAGGTCAGTTGGACTAGACCTTGTGATGACTTGGAGAACAGCTGGACTGAACCTTGTAATGACTTGGAGGCCAGCAGAGCTAAAACTTAGTTGCGTAGGAGCCAACGGAGCTGAATCTTGAGTTGTGGTGGAGGCCAGCAGGCGTGACCCTTTTGGCTTGGAGGCTGGCAGGGCTGAATCTTGTGGCTTGGAGGCCGGCAAGCCTGAATCTTGTGGCTTGGTGGTTAGGAGGGTGAAATCTTGTAGCTTGGAGGCTGGCGTAAGAGCACCTTTAAGTCGGACGGCTACTCTCAAGGAGGCATTGAGGACCCACAATGTGGCATAGAGGACCCTTGTTAAGGTGTAGCGAAACCTCTGGGACACATAAAGAACCCTCTGGGGTGGATAAAGGAAACTGGAGGCATGTCCCACCGAAGACTCTCAGCGATGACAGGAAAACACCGGATATTTCTATCCTTTGTCAAAATCTAACACCCACAAAATCACAGATCGTTAGAGCCTATTTTACCACATTATTATGTAAATTAACCCTGCATGCTCTTACATAAAGTACAGTCTCAGTGTAATCTTAGTGATTGAAAATTACTCATTTTAAAATGTAATTCAAAGACTGAATGTCTAGTTTGATGGTTAGTTTCACCCTGTGATTCTATAGTCTTAATTTAATTTAAACATCCATCCATCCATCCATCCATCTTCTTCCGCTTATCCGGGGTTGGGTCATGGGGGCAGTGGTTTAAGCAGAGACCCAGACTTTCCTCTCCCCGGCTATTTGGGCCAGCTCCTCTGGAGGAATCCCAAGGTGTTCCCAGGCAAGCTGGGAGACATAGTCCCTCTAGCGAGTCCTGGGACTTCCCCTGGGCCTCCTCCCGGTAGGATGTGCCTGGAACAGCTCACCAGAACACCTCACCAAGGAGGCGTCCAGGAGGCATCCTGACCAGATGCCCGAGCCACCTCAACTGGCTCCTTTCAATGTGGAGGAGCAGTGGCTCTACTCTGAGTCCCCTCCGGATGACCGAGCTTCTCACCATATCTCTAAGGGAGAACCCAGCCACCCTGCGGAGGAAAATCAGGAGGAGAGAGGTGAAGAAGAAAGAGAAGAGGAGAGACTTGAGGATACCTATGAGGGATTGTCAGAGGACCCAGGGTTATGGCCAACAACTCTCACTGATAAGCACAGGAAAACTATTGTTCAAATGCTAGCCAGTAAAGATGGAGCATAACCTGGTGTTGGAAATATCCCACTTGAAGATATTCAGAGTGCACTGTTATCACTATGGTATTTAGTAGGGGGGCCCAGCAAGATTGTTTGAACCCAGGGCCTAAAAGTTGGTGATAGGCCCCTGAAGCTGAACCTTGTTGGGAGGCGATGGCCGACTGAGCTGAAGCTTGTGCTGAGACTGGCTGGACTGAGCCTTGTGGTAAAGCAGAGGTCGGCTGGACTGAAGCTGAAGTTGAGACCAGATGAACTGAGTTCCAAACTGAGGTGGAGACCAGCAGAGCTTAGGACTTGCTGAGGCCGGTTGGACTGAAGCTTGTAGAGAGGCTGATTGGACTGAAGTGTGTGGATAAGTTGGCTGAACAGAACCTGGTGACGACTTGGTAACCAGCTGGACTGAACCGTATAGGGATTTGGTGACTACCTGGATTGAATCTTGTGCTGAGTAAGTAACCGGCAAAACTGAAGCTTGTTGTAGCTTAGGAGGTGAGAATGCTGAACAATGTGCCAAGCTGAGGCTTGTGTAGAGACAAACAGAGCTGAGACTTGAGGTGAGATGATGGCTGGCAGAGCTGAGGCTCATGAGACAAAGATTGACAGAGCTGAAACCTCTGCTAAGGCGAATTAGTTATATTTATTTATGGCAATGCATTACTATTGAGTGAAAACAAGATAGTTAGGTTGTGCCCACGAGTTTTCCTACTAATGCATAAATGTGGAGAAATGCCACACTAACCAAATACAAATGTGAAAAATGCAAATATCCTAAACACAGTATTTACACATATCAAGAGCTGATGGGAAAAAAAATGCTTTGTAGCTGCTGGTAAATGCAGGCAGTTATCTCATGTTAATTTCCAATGTAGATGTTAATAGA